>CM050517.1:60693311-61321038 GCA_027563665.1 Antrozous pallidus
TATCATAATTGAAATGCCAAAGTTTAAAGACAAACAGAGAACCTTAAGAGAACCAACAGAAAAGCAATTAGTTATACTGTATACAAGGAAGATCCCGTAAGACCTGGATAATTTCTCAATAGAAACTATGCAGGCCATAGGGATTGACATGAAAAATTCAAAGTGATGGAAAGTTAGGACCTACCCCCAAGTTCATTATAACCAACAAAGCTATCACTTAGAGTCAAATGACAGACAAAGAGAGCTTTCTAGATAAGAAAAAGCTAAAGGAGTTCATCACTAACAAACCAGTTTTACAAGAAATGATAAAGGGACTTTTTAAAGAAGAAGAACAAAAAAAGACAACAAATAATAAAATAGCAGTAACTACACATGTAGCAACAATGAATATAAATATCAATGGATTAAATATTTCAATCAAAACACATAAGGTGATTGAATGTTTAAAAAACAAGATCTTTACATATGCTCTTTAAATTAAAACAAAGGCTGTAACAAGAGACAAAGAAGGACCCAGAAATTCTTTTTTTTTTTAATATATTTTATTGATTTTTTACAGAGTGGAAGGGAGAGGGACAGAAAGTCAGAAACATCGATGAGAGAGAAACATCGATCAGCTGCCTCCCACACGCCCCCCACTGGGGATGTGCCCGCAGCCACGGCACTTGACCGGAATTGAACCTGGGACCCTTCAGTCCGCAGTCCGACACTCTATCCACTGAGCCAAACTGGTCTCAGCAGGACCCAGGAATTCTAACGATGGGTAAAAACATATGCATTCATACATTTATTTCAGTATCTGGGGGAAGCCAGACATTGTCTCACCAATAGAGATGTAAATAGAACAAACAGGAAACCGGGTCAAAGTTTAATGGATCTGTTTACCCATTGTTTAGGTGAGACTTTAGTTGCCCCTACTTTAGTCTTATGTTAAGTATGAACTGTTTACTCTTTGTTTAGGTGAGACTTTAGTTGCCTCTCCTTTAGTCTTATGTTAAGTATGAACTGTTTACTCATTGTTTAGGTGAGACTTTAGTTGCCCCTCCTTTAGTCTTAAGTATGAACTATTCACATATTGTTTAGGTGACACATTGGTAACTGTAAAAGCTTCCACACCTTTTGTCTTATGTTAATTCTTGCTGGTTGATTTCATTGTTGGAATTTCCTGACTAAAGGACTTGTATGTATCACTTGGCCCTAATAAAAGGGTATAGGAAAACCAGAGCGGTGGCATCCTTCCCCTTGAAGTGGACTCCCGCCTGGCCCCCTCTGATTCCCCCAAAATCAATGCTTTTCTAGTCTCTCTTCATTTGTGTGCGGACTTCTCCAGATGCTGAACCCTGACATGGGAACCCTGGACACACAGGAGGTGAAAAGGAAAGCCACAAGCATCCTACATAATAAAAGGCTAATATGCAAATGACCGAATGGTGGAATGAGTGGTTACTATGATGCATGCTGACCACCCAGGGGCAGTTCCTGCTTTGAGTGTCTGCCCCCTGGTGGTCAGTGTACTCCCATGGGGGGTGCCACTCACCCAGAAGCCAATCTCATGGCTAGCAAGCACAGCTACAGTGGTGGGAGCCTCTCCTGCCTATATGGAAATGCTAAGGATGTCCAACTGATGGCTTAGGCCCACTAAGTTGTCAGTCAAACATCCCCCCAGGGCTCCTGGATTGCAAGAGGACTCAGGCCAAGCTGAGGGACCCCTCATTCCAAGTGCACAAATTTTGTGCGATGGGCCTTTAGTCCTATCTAACAAAAGAGTAATGTGGAAATTTGACCATACCTTTGCTACACCCACAAGTCACGCCCATGGCCATGCCCATCAGCCAATCAGGAGCAGATTATGCAAATAAACCACAACCAAGGTGGCTGCCACCACTGAAAGCAGGAAGAAGGCTTGGGTTCCCCTGGCAACAGAGGAAGCCAAGCTTTCCACCTGCCATTGCTGACCTAGGCCTCCACTCAATGCTACAAAGTTTTAATTATAAAAGATACAGAAATGGCAGCAGCCACTGAGCTGGAGAGAACAGAGGCTTGGGTTTCCCTGGCAACAGAGGAAGCCAAATTTTCCACCTGCCATTACCAGCCTAGGCCTCTACTCTAGGCTACAAAGTTTCAAACAGAAATGGCTGCCAACACGGAGCAAGCAGAAGGCTTGGCTCCACTCCAAGCTGCAAATTTTCAATTGTAGAACATAGATTAATCCCAGATCCCAGGACCTCCACTTGGGTCACTGGGGAGCGTGGCCAGCCTGCAAACCTCCATAGGCCCCTTGCCCAGGCTGCCTCTCACCCGAAGGGAACCCCCACCCTGATCTGAGACACTCTTCAGGGCAAACCAGCTGGCCCCCACCCATGCACCAGGCCTCTATCCTATCTAATAAAAGAGTAATTTGCAGATTGACCATTACTCCAACACACAAGAGGGCTGCCCTCATCTGATCCTGCCCCTATGTGGACACAAGATGGCCACCACAAAAGGGCCAGCAGGGGAGGGCCATTGGGAGGTTCCAGGCCCTGCAAGGGAGGTCAGTTGGGGGTGATCAAGCCTGCAGGATAGGGCACTTAGGGGTGACCAGGCTGGCAGAGGAGGGAAGTTGGTGGCAAACAGGCTGGCAGGGGAGCAGTTAGACATCAATTAGGCTGGCAAGGTATTGGTTAGCGGGTGATCATGCTGGCAGGCAGAAGCGATTAGGGGCAATCAGGGAGGCAGGCAGGTGAGCAGTTTGGAGCCAGCAGTCCTGGATTGTGAGAAGGATGTCCGACTGCCCGTTTAGGCCCGATCCTGCTGGGATCGGGCCTAAACGGGCACTTGGACATCCCTCGAGGGGTCCCAATTGGAGAGGGTGCAGGCTGGGCTGAGGGACATACCCCGCCCCCCATGCACTAATTTCGTGCACCAGGCCTCTAGTTATTTATAATAGCCAAGTTAGAGAACCAACTTGGGTGTCCATCAATAGATGAATGGCTAAAGAACAATAAAATATGAATCAGCCATATAAAAGAATGATATGTTGCCATATTACCATCTGCAACATGACTGGACTTAGAGGGTATTATGCTGAGTGAAATAAGTCAGACAGAGAAAGACAAATGCCATATGATTTCACTTATATGTGGAATCTAAAATACAATATAAAGGAACAAACAAGACAGAAAATAAGCTCATAGATACAGAGAACATTTTAATGGTTTCCAAAGGGGAGGGAGTTTGAAGAGGATGGGTGAAAAAGGGAAAGGAATTAAAAAGTAAAATTTGGTAGTTACAAAATTGTCATGATGTTGTAAAATATAGCATAGAGAATATACTCAATAACTTTGTATTAACTATGTATGATGTCAGATGGGTACTAGATTTATCAGGGTGATTACTTCACAGGTAAATAAATGTCTAATCACTATGTTGTACACCTAAAAAATTATTTAAAAAAACAGAGTAAAAAATAGCTTCTAGACAGACTTCAGAAAAATTGATGCCACCACATTAAATAGAGTTCCACAATAAAGCAAGTTGTAATTGTTTTTTAAAAAAAGGAATTGAAATATGTTTTCTGCTAGTCAAAAAATATTGCAATGAACATCTTAAAACATTATCAGCATAATTTTGCAAGTACATATAAATGGTATAGTTCTGTACTAAAGAATAAAATGTATTATTTAATTTTAATTGTAGGTTTCAGGTGTAAAATATTATAATATGGTATATGTATACATTAAAAGTGATCACCCTTTAAAGCTGATCAATATTACCATACAATTGTTTGACTTCACCCATTTTACCTATCCCACAAACCCTCTTCCTCTCTGGTAACCATTGATCTCTTTTTTGTATCTGTGATTTTGTTTTATTTATTCATTTGTCTTTTATTGTTTTATTTGTAAAGATTCCACGTAGGAGTAAAATCACATGATATTTGTCTTTCTCTTTCCAACTTTTTTTACTTAAGTGTTATATGCTCAGGGCCTTCCATGTTGTTGCCAGTGGCAAGATTTCTTTTTTTTTTTTTATTGCTGAGTACTATTCTATTTATATAAATGTAGAATCAGATTTTCTTTTTAATTTTTATTGATGTCAGAGAAGAAGGGAGAAGGAAAGGGAGAGATAGAAACATCAGTGATAAGAGAGAATCATTGATCAGCTGTCTTCTGCATGCCCCGCACTGGGGATCAAGGCCATAACTCGGGTATTTGCCCTTGACCAGAATTGAACCCAGGACCCTTCATTCTGCAGGCCAACACTCTATTCACTGAGCCACACCAGCTAGGGCAAGGGATATCTTTACTATACAACCTCTCCAAGAATTATTTCTTATTGTTGTTTTTTATTACATCCATTTTAGCAGGTGTGATGTGATGTGATATCTCACTTGGTTTTGATTTGCATTTCCCTAATAATCAGTGATGCTGAACATCTTTTCATGTGCATGCAGACCATCTGCATGTCTTCTTTATAAAAATCTAATCAGATTCTCTGCTCATTTTTAATTGTGTTAGACTTTATTTTGTTGTTGTTTTCTTGTTTTTGTTGAGAAGTTGTAAGAGTTCTTAACATACTTGGGGTATTATTAAGCCTTTATGATATATTTGGTTTGCAAAGATCTCCCATTTGATAGTTTTCCTTTTCATTTTGAGATGGTTTTTCTCCACTGTGCAGAAGATTTTTAGTTTGATGTAGTCCCATATATTTATTTTTGCTTTTGTTTCTCCTACCTTCGGAGTCAGATACAAAAAAAACACAAACAACAAAAACAAAAAACAAAAACAAAAAAACATTCCTAAGATCCACATCAAGAAGCTTACCTTCTATGTTTTCTTCTAAAAATGTCTTGTTTTCAGGTCTCACTTTCAAATCTTCAATCCATTTTGAATTAATTTTTGTGTAGAGTGAAAGGTAGTAGTCTAGCTTCATTTTTTTGCATGTGGCTATTTCTAAAATCATTTATAGAAGAGACTATACTTTCCCTATTGTATATTCTTGGCTTTCTCATACATTAATTGTCCATACTTGTGTAAGCTTACATATTTAATTTGATTGAGAGGTAGTACTAAATTTATCTCCATAAAAAGTTGTGCCAAATGAGAGTTTTATCAAAAATTAATTGAATTTAAATGATCTTTTGAAGTAATAGAAATTCATTATTCTCCATCTAATTGGATTAAATTTTCCTTACCTTAGTTAAATACACTGCTTATTTTAAATTGGATATTCCTTTCATTTAATAACATTTGAATCTTCTTTGAGCTCCTTTAAATTTTCCATCATCTTCCACAATGATGAAGGCTAGACTTAAGTATTTGATTTTGGATGCATCTTTGCTAGGAAGAGCTGAGAAGTAGGTTCATTTCCCCAAAAAGAAAATCCATTTTTAGTTTAAAATCATTTTTATAAAGTATGCAGTACAAAGTATCTTCTTTGTACTTAAAATTTTGATAATTTCTTCAACTTAAAGTGATGTGTTATTCCTAAAATGTCTATTAATCTTTAAGACCCAGAGAGTACAGAGGTTTAACTTCTGTAGGTTTGCTCACATGAGTGATGATGGGATTGTGAGGAACTCAGTTCATTTCAGCCCTTAAACTTCCCATAATACAACAGAAAAGAATAGTAGTTGAAGAAATCAATCCCAACTTATCCCTTGTCGAATATCAGCAAACACATGTCACAAAACCAATGTGAAGAAATGGAGTATAGATTTTCTGCTGACATTTGTAAAATGTTTGTGTCAAAGTATTTTTCTAATACAGAAAAGGTTGGAGCTTAACAAATTAAAGCACATGTTTCTTTTAAACTCTTTTGTTGGTCATTTGGATTCATTTTTATAGCTTTTGTTCTTATAAAAATATTTAACCCAATATGATCAGATGCAATCTTTTGATTATTCATCATTCACACAGAAATTTATCTAATATAAGTATATGGAAAAATTCTATCTGACTAAAACTTGGAAAATTTGAACATCAAAAGAAATAATAAAAATGAAAAATTGTACATCATTAAATAAATGTAGAAATTTAGGAGTCCATACAGACCAAAAGTCAGAAAGATTTACATGTCAGTAGAATGTCAACTAATAAAACAAAAATAAAAAATAATTAAATTAATAAGTAAAGAAAATAATTGTCATAAGAAAAGTAAATTTGCAAATTTTAAAATATGTAAATAGATCACTTCATGATTTTGCTATTTTTCATATTCATTCATTTTTTGCAGCATTTTGAAATTAATTATTCAATTGTAATACTCAATACATTCGTTCCTGAGACTTATAGGTAAAAAGGAAAGTATATGTCAGGTACCTACTATGTATGCTTTCTTTATAATACATAAAACTATGTTGATTGATACAATATTATCTGTCATTAAAAAGAGCAAGTTATCAATGGCTTGAAGAAACTAGTTTATTCCTGATTCATGTAACATTCCAAAAAGAAAAGGCATAAGTGATATGGTGGTTTCATAATTGGAGATCTATTCTCTAAATATGATTCCATTTCCATAACCTAAAATGATCACTTCCTGTTCTTAATTCAATATTCCTTACAGCAGGATGCGGGACAAAATGGAAATCACAACTTATTCTTTGTCATACTCAATACATCACTTTTGCTTTTATATGTCGATTAAAAATCAGTCATAAGAACATCTAGCTGACAGAAAAGCTGGAAAATTCATAGCTAAAATTTAGATATTACCTTACCAAATAAAGAGGGAAAGAATTAATTTAATAATACTGTGGTGGTCTTAAAATATCCATCCAAAATTTTTCTTTTTTTTCATTATCTTTTTTGTTGAGTTTATTGGGGTGATAGAGAATAAAACTATATAGGTTTTAGGTATACAATTATATAATATGTCATCCATATATTTGATTATGTGTTCACCACCCCAAGTCAAGTCTCCTATCATCATTTATCCCCATTTTACCCTCTTCTAAAAATTTAAATTATAACAAAGGAGCCAACTGGGAGTTCAGCTATATAAAGGCAGAAATATAAGATTTAAAACATGTAGAAGAATTTTCTGAATAAGTGACTATATTTTCTTCATTTTATAGATAAAGAAAGCATGAAAAGAATAAGATAGTTCATGGAAGAGCTAAGAGTATTTTTAAAAAAAAATTCTTAGTTTCTACTTTAGTTTGTTTTCCAAGAAGCCATCAATTAATATATATATATATATATATTTAGTGTGTGTGTGTGTATATATATATACACTGATTATATGTGCTATCTTGATATTGATTATAGAATTATTTTAAACATGGCTCGCATTAAACTTGTGCCTGAGATTTTGTTCCATTTCAAAAACATGACTGACACTTAGCTAATGAAGTGAGACCCAGTGTTTCTTATAGAGTATGGAAGTAATTTAGTAGTTTTTGTGCATCTTAATTTTCTTGACTGTTAAATGAAAATACTAATAGTTCCTATCTTATACAGATTTTGAGAAGTTTAAAGAATTTATATCTAAAACATGTACAAGAGTTTGGACTTAGAGAAATCACTCAATAAATGTTGTTGTAATAATTATCGCTACCATTAATACTGAAGTAAACATTTAAAAAATGTAAATCAACCAAAGGACATGTACGCATCCATATTAGCATAACCATGGATATGGACACTGGGGCTGTGGGGGCTTATCCAGGGGCTGCGGGTAACTGAGGAGGGGTCGGTGGGGGGGGCATATATAATACTTTAAACAATAAAAAAGTTAAATTCTCCTAGCACATTTAAAATAAAAATATATATAAAATATATTTTTTTTAATTAGATCTTTCTCATAAATTTGAAAAAAATAAAAACTATAGACACAAACTTCCTGAATTAAAATATACTGGTTCGTGGCATAACCATTTTTAATACTAAAAAATCAAATAGTAATTCTCATGTTCATTATAGTACAAAAATCTTTTCATTTGCAATGCCTGAAATCTCACTGAAGCATTTCCATCATGTTTAATCACTAGGATTGATGTTTTCTTTAATATTCTAGTGTTTTTCTTCATGTTAAGAAAGCTTCCTTTTATTCCATAATTAACATGAAATTTTACACAGAAGAGTTATTTTTGTCAAATGACATTTACAATGTCAAAATTATGATGTGATTTTTCTCCTTTGCATAAATGAATGCATTAATAATTCTCTTAAGTTTTGACTGCCTTTGATGACTAAAATAGCTCCAAAATGATTTTATTGTGTTCAAATGTTAACACACAATTTGATGTGATTTATTACTACTCTATTATTTCTCTTGGTTCTCTTGTGTCTATACAGTTATTTTCTATCTTTTTTTGAAGGAGCATTAGTTAAATAAAATGTTAATAGTTTTTCTCTAAAAATTGATTATATGATTGAATGTATTTTGAAAATTCTAGATTAAATAAATTTAAAGAACTCTCTTTGCTATTAAAAATTTCAGAATTCATTATTCTGGATTGGAAATATTCAAAGGATAGTTATTTTAGAGTATGTTTCTAAACTTTATTTTATACTTATAGAACAATTTAGTACCTTCAATATACAGAGGTTTTAAACTTTTTAAAAAGTTAATATTTCTGGGGTCATTTTACTTGGTTTTGACATGGAAAAGAGGAAAACACTAGGGCTGAAATAATCATCTCAGAACTGGATCATGAAATGAAACCCTGGAAAATATATAGAAACAAAACAATAACAGTATTTAAGAAATATAATTTAACTGTAATAACCTTTCCCATATTATAGTTTAACATATTCCAGATTTATGAGTATTCCTGAATGAACCATCTACAAAATATGGCAAGGGAAAAACATGGCCTTTTAAAGGCATAATTAATGGAAGTGATCCAAACCAGTTATTAACTTTTCTCATTCCATTCAACAATTAAAAATGTGCATTTTCATTGTTGTCCAGGAAGCTTTTATGAATATATGTAACAAAATTAATACATATATTTATACATATGTGGAATGATTAACTATATGAGTATTTCACAATTCAAAAAATAAAAGCTTACCTTGCATTTCACAGTAAGCTAAGAACAATACATTTCATTCTATAGCTTCCTTAAGGTTTGGCATACACATTCTCACAAGATAGCAAAGAACTTAAATATTTTAGAATTTGCCTGGTTAGTGTTGAAAAGTCAATAATGAGTTGGATATATATATCAGCTCTTAGAAATGAGTGACTAAAGGTAATGAAATAATCTAGATTCAATTTGCATTTAATAAAAAAGGATTGAATATCAGCCAGTATTCAGATTTATTAAGAGTAAAAAATGCTGTCACAGCCCATGTGCACATGGAACGTTATTCATTCATTTTGTTAATCTAATATAATATGGAGTATAATTTATCAGGACATCAAAATAATAGCTTTTACTCCATTTCCTCACTTCTATAAGGACATGCACAATAGACTCCACAGCTATACATGCACTCTATTAGGGCTAATTGAAAATAGATGGCACAATTAACCTGCTTCTTGGTAAAAAGCATTAACACTTAATGTAAAAGTCTAATCACAATAAAAAGAGATTCACATTGGAAGGAAATGTGGTGAATAATTCAAATCATCCGATTTCCGCATACAAAATAAATTAAAGAAAGAAAAAGTTAATATAACAACACCCAAAGCAGCAATTAAATCATGTGAATTCCTGATTTTTTCTTTCTTTCTTAAATATATTCCATCTCAGAAAAAATCTATAGATGATTTAACACAATGACTCACTATACTTAGGTGCAACATAGCAGAACTGAGGAGGTGGTCAAGGGAACAAATATTGAGGTTAATCCATTACAATACAAAGTATGACAATTAATAAGCAAACACTTATGTAGAAAACTGCTTTGATTGTTTTATCTCAAATTCCATTAAAGAGATTCTTTGATGACATGCTATAATTAAACCCAAACTCAATAATCTCTTAAAAGATAAAAACATTTTCATTCTGGCCTTTTAAAAATAAGCCATCTATAAAAGCTCAGCATTTCAATTTCTACCATTTTTAGTTGTCTCATAAGTTTTTTAATGTGTTTGAACTTCTTTGAAATGTCAAAATGTAAAATGATTTTTTTCCAAAAAGAAAATTTGAAGCACACTTGGAATATATTTACTACCTTCTTCTGTTCTATCCTAAAGCAAACATCATTAATCATTCTTTAAACTATTTGATAGTGTCTATTCTTAGTTCTAGAATACTGTTAATAACATTCTCAACGCTGTAACTATAAATTCTTATGGATTACTGTACCATATAAAATCATATTACAAACCTAGCATAGAGGTTTCTTTATGTAGGACTGAAAGAAGTTAATAAATATCTCAATCTTTTAATAAAAAAATTGTATCAAATTAATTATACAAAGTTTATTTGAAAAGAAGAGGTACATAGATTATTGTAAGGTATAACAGTAGCACAATATTACATTTTTGGAAAAAATATCCAAAATTATGGCAACATGAGCAGGTTTCCCTTGGAAGATGATGAAATAGAATAAGTGAAGTCCAAGTTTGAACAAAGTACTAAAGTCTTCAAGGGTCATGAGAATAATGGGCATACCATATCATAGATTATGAAAACACAGTAAGGTCTAAAACAATAGGGTATACTATATTAGCCCATAAGAGAATAAAAAGGAAAAAGCTTTTTGGAGTACAATAATAATTCATTTTGTCCTTCAGCAATAGCAGGTACAACTAATTTGACCTTGACTACAGATTCATATAAACATATTGGTAGGATTTGCTAGTTGGAAGATAAGATACTCTAGGAGTAGCTATGTATTGATAGATTTAGGGACTCCCCCCATACATAAAGGTGAACATTGAATATATACTAGTAGTTCCTGTTTCTCAGAGCCTTTGGTAATCACTAGAAAAGCTTAATGCTAGGTAAGACTTGTGTTACCAATCAAGACTTTGAGTTTTCTTAGGATCACATTAAAGATTTATTGGATAATCTCTAAAAAGACAGAGATCAACAGAAATGGAATCTGCAATAGTTATACATATTCAAAATAAAGACTTAAGAACTTTATAAGATCCTATATGCTTTTAATACCCTAGTTACTTGAAATAACTAATGGTATGCTGGAATCTTAAAGAAGCATTGTGTGTGTATGTTAGAGGAAGAGAGATTATATTTCATCACTGTTATTACAAAGTGCTGCTCAAACTCATCTGATTGGAGAAAATTCATTAGCACATATATGAAAACTTTTAAAAATAAAGGATAAAAATTATATGATCCTCTCAATAAATTGAGAAAAAATGATAAAACTCAATAGATATACATAGACAAACATTACAGTCAATTATAGAAATCAATGTTTAAAAAATGCCTACAACAAAATTATACTTAGCGGTTAAAACCTTCCTTGCCTTTGAAAATAGAAAAAGGAACACAGATATGCACTATCATGCATAGTAATTGGCATAACACTAGAGGTCTTAGCCTGAGCATTCGTATAACTGAGGTAACAGAAACTATAAGTACTGGAGAGGTACAAATAAAGGAGTATTCTAAACAAATTGCATGATTGCATATTAAAATTTTTTAAATTGCACAAAAAATACTAACAATAATTTTAAAAATAGTATATTGGATACAAGGTCAACATTCAAAGTCAATTGTGGATCTATATACTAGAAGAAAACAGAAAAACAAAATTTAAGTGAACTATATTTACAGTAAAAAAGTACAAAAATATTAAGAACTTTCCTTATAAAATAGTAAAACTGGCTTAAGAAAAGATAAAGACAACCCAAATAAATGAAGATATATATGGTCATAAATAATTGGAAAATTCAATGTTATAATGATGGGTGTGTAGTCAATGCTTTTGGAAGAATCACTTTCAGTATCACTCATACATAATGGCCTAGTAATTCAATTGCAAAATATACACTCATTAGAAATACATTTTATGTGCATTAAAAGTATGAACAAGAATGCCCTTGTCAGCACTATTTATAACAACCCAAAGTAGAAATAACTCAAATACTCATCTACATGAATGGGTACATTACTTTTAGCATTGTCATGTGTTAGAATATTATAATTTAAATGAACTAACCACAAGTACATCGAACAACACAAATACATTTCCAAGTATACTGTTCACTGAAAGATTGCAGATACAAAAGAAGATACCTATGATTCCATTTAAAACAGACAGAACACCTACAAGTATTAGCAGTCAGGATAACATTTATTTTTGTGGATTAGAAAAGGGGTTGATTGAAAGAGTACATAGGATGGGGCTCCACAGAGTTAGTAATGTTCTGTTTTTTGTGCTGAATGATTACTATGTGACTGTAAAAATTAATTATTTTGTAAAAAATCATTAACTTATATATTTATGGCTGTATTATTTTCTATATGTAAAAGTTCAATTTTAAAAACTATGTTTAATAAATTCTATCCAAAAACATTATGTCTACAAATTCTCAATTCTTTGCTTAAAAAAATATCCCTAGGGAAAACACTATATGGAAGATTAAGAATATTTTTAAAGTTCTTATTTATAAAGAATAAAACATTTCATGCTATCTACACTAATAAAAGAGAAAGATACAAATTGGCCATACCTTCGTGATACCCACCAGCCAATCAGGAGCAAGTATGCAAATTAATGCATACACAGACACCCAGCAGCCGGGAGTGGGATGCTTGTGTCATTTCCATGGCAACAACGCAGGCATTTTGCACTGCCTTAGCTGCTCTGAGCCTCTGGGCAATGTGGGAAGGCAGAAAGGCAGCTCCAGGTAGACAAAACCAGAAAGGCAGCTCTGGGCCACAGCAAAGGATGTGCCAGTAGCCAGGGTAAGGAAGGCCCATTCTGCACAAATCTTCGTGGATTGGGCATCTAGTTACTTATAATCAGAAACATGTTTTTAAACGTGTCACAGTCAATTAAAGAGTTTTCTGCTGTCTGCTTGGCCCAGAGACTCCGCCCATCCAATCTGAACACAGCTGAACTTCACAGACAATTGGCCTGGAGGTCAACCCCTCCAAGTGCTAACAACGATTAACCTGAGCTTAACGTCAGCAAGACTGTGCAGCCCATATCCACCTCAGGTAACTGGGGAAGCCAAGCCCCTGTCCCTTGTAGGACATCTACCACAAAAAGCTAATTGACCAACTCAGAGAAGCAGCCACCATGCAGAGACAATGGAAAGAAATCAGATGTGAAAGAAATGGAGGAAAAAAAATGACTGGACATGGAATTCAAAGCCACGGTTATAGGGCTTTTCAAGAGGCTCCTAGAAAAGGTCGAGACCTATAAGGAAATAAGCAAGACCAACAAGGAAATTAACGAGACCCTCAAGGATATGAACGAGACCTGCAAGGAAATGATCAAGACCAACATGGAAATGAATGAGTCCTACAAGGAAATGAATGAGACCCTCAAGGATATGGAGGAGACTCTTAAGGATATGAAAAAGAACAAACCAGAAATTAAGCATACACTGACTGAAATAAAAAACATTATACAAAGACCTAAAAGTGCTCTGGAGCACCCCAAGAACCAAGTTCAAGATTTGAAATACAAAGAGGTAAAATCCACTCAGCTGAAAAAGCAAGAAACCAAAAGAATCCAAAAAATTGAAGATAGTGTAAGGGGCCTCTGGGACAACCTCAAGTATACCAACATCCGAATTATAGGGTTGCCAGAAAGAGAGAGAGAGCAAGACAATGCAAACCTATTTGAAGAAATAGTGACTGAAAACTTCCCACACCTGGTGAAAGAAATAGACTTAGCAGTCCAAGAAGCGCACCGGACCCCAATATATAGGAACCCTAAGAGGACCACAACAAGGCACATCAAAATTAAAATGCCAAGAGCAAAAGACAAAGAGAGAATATTAAAAGCAGCAAGAGAAAAACAGATGGTTACCTATAAGGGAGCACCCATACGATTGTCAGCAGATTTTTCAACAGAAACGATGCAGGCCAGACGGGAATGGCAAGAAATATTCAAAGTGATGAATAGCAAGAATCTACAACCAAGATTACTCTATCCAGCAAAGCTATCATTCAGAATTGAAGGTCAGATAAAGTGCTTCACAGATAAAAAAAAAAGCTAAAGGAGTTCATCTCCACCAAACCAATATTATATGAAATGCTGAAAGATATTCTTTAAGATGAGGAAGAAGAAAAAGATAAAAGTGTAAATTAGGAACAACAAATACCAGATCTATCAACAAATGAATCTAAAAATCAAGTGAATTAATAAGCTGGTGAACAGGATAAAATGGTGAATGTAACAAAATCATGGACATAGAGAGGGAATGGACTGGCAATTCTTGGGAAGAAAAGGGGTGTGGGACATGCAGCAAGAGACTGGACAAAAATCATGCAACTATGGGAGAGGACAGTGGAAGCGGGTGAGGGTGGAGGGTGGGATGGGTACAGGGTGGAAGGGAGCTATAGGGGGGAAAAAAGGGGAACAATGTAATTAATAAACTGAACAATAAAGATAATTAAAAAAAGAAAACAAAAAAAGAGTTTTCTGGCCTATTTTCCTATCAGAAGTTATATGCAAATGATAAGGAAATTGACTTTGATAAAACACAACAGAAGTAAAAAAAATAATAGCAATATTCTATATTTTACCACAATACTTAAAGATAGGCACGAGCCAGTGAAGACACCAATTGCCTTGTCAGAGCAGCAGCAGTGTGAACATAAATAGCTACAGATGGCAGTACATGTAAAAGGCAAGCCATTTCATTCTTCAGGAATTTGTCTCTGTTGAAGAATTGAAAAGCTAGGCACCATAAGCAGCAGGCACAATTCTAAAACAAGAAAGTTTTTAGAATCTCAGGCACCCATCTTCACCCCTGCAGGAGTGTGATGGGGATGGATGACACCAGACACAGCTGAAAAGAAGTCAGATTCATATGGAAAGCTTAGACAGAATTACACCTTCCCCCACCACTGAAAACCAACAGACTGCTTAGAAGTCTGGTAGGCAGAATACTGAGGATGACCCCCAGTGTCCCTCAACCATTAGTAATCTCCTTCCCTGGAATGTGAGCAGATCTATGAATATGGTGAGATATTAATCCTATGACTGCTTACAAAAGTGAAAGGATTTTGCAGATGTAAATAAGGTCAGTCCTTAATCAGCTGATTTTGGCTTAATCCAAGGAACATTATCCAAGATAGAGCTGATTAATTTAGATTATTAATTCTTTAAAGACGGCTTTTTACCTGAGTACTGAGATGCTCTCTTACTGGCCTTGAAGTATCTAGCCATGTTATCAACAGCCTGTGGAAAAAAAGAGTCTTTAGAGATGAGGGGCTCTGTCCTACAACTGCAAGGAACTGAAATCTGCTGGCAATCTGAATGAAAATGGAAGAGAACCCCAAATTATATGAGAATTCAGTCATTGATTTCTTGACTGTAGCCTTGCGAAGGTATAAGAAAGGAACCGAGCTTAGCTATGCCAGAATTCTGATCCACAGAAACTGAGATAATAATATGTTTTGTTTAAGCCACTAAATTTGTGGTAATATTTTTTATGCAGAAAAAAAAATATCTTAGATAGGGAATTAAGAATCATTCTCTAGATGATGTGCTCAAAAAAAAATCAAGGCAATCTAAGCTTTGAAATTTTACAATGAAACAGCTGCTTTATTGCACAATTGGCTCATGGTGATGCCCAGGAGTTGGCATTCTGTCTATGTGCACAGAGCATCCAACTGGTTTTCTACTGCTTCATTCCAGAATATAAATGGAGAGGCATTGAAAACAATCAACTATACCAGTCCAGGAGGATCCAGTATCACAAGCTAAGTCTGGAAGAAGAAAAGAAATTCCCTTTAACTTGTGAAATATTGAACTGAAAGATATGAGAGTGTTTGGGAAGATTAGTAATACTTTAAAAAATTAACAATTAAGTACAATAAAAGCCAATTCCAGAGGAAAATAACTTTGGTATATGATTTAGGTACACACATTAAATAAACATATACCAAAGTAGGAAGAATGTAATCTTGGTATACTTTGAGTCATATCTATATTGATATAGTAATGAGACACTGAGAACAGGTTTAATAAATACTGCTTTAAAATAAGATGCTTAAAGGTTTCAAAGAGAATAAAGGTGCAAAGGGAATAGACACTTATTTACTCTAATAAAATTGATTGTATTATGTCAAGACTCACTGAATCAGGAGTGTTCAAAACAACTATATTATTTAGAATAGAAAAGTATGTACCAAAAGAAATGTTAAAAACTTGGAAGGGTTTGATCTAAAGGACCCACTGCAGAACAGGGAAAGAATAAAGTAGGGAATTATTGCTCTCATTAACATCCTGGTAGCACTATATAGTTTTGAAAATCATCTGGATAAAAATAAAAATGAGATTTATAATGTCTAATAGTATGAGTATGACCTTTTAAAGTAAATTATGTGTTTTCCTCAATGTTAATACTCTGCAGCACATTAAGTGGCCCCTAGTGGCCTAGAAAAGTTAATGTACTTTTCTTATTGTCTGAGTCACTAGTGAGTCTCTGGTCCATTAGACAGAGGGAAAGATTATCTAGCAAATAGTATAAATTTCAAAAGTTAAAGAGGGATAGGTTTTGTGTGCTCTGTAAAAAACTATTAAAAATTATATAATGAACTTAACAGGTAACCAACCATACCTGCTGGATATTAAAAATCTTGTTTGGAAATTCTGATTTCTGCAAGAAAGACACAAACAGGAGTACATGTTGTCCAGCCATAGATAATATTGGGATTTCCTTGATTTTTTAAAAAAATACTTTTAAAAATATATTTTATTGATTTTTTTTACAGAGAGGAAGGGAGAGGAATAGAGAGTTAGAAACATCGATGAGAGAGAAAACCCAAGACCTTTTAGTCCACAGGCGGGATTTCCCTAATTTTTAAAAATAGTCTTTTATTATGTTTGCTGGACCTTATGGAAAGTTATAAGATAAATACATTTGTAAATGGACCCGAATTAAAATTACAAATAAGGAAAATCCAAGAAATTCATGGACATGAAAATATATTCAATGATCATTTTTTACTATATGGTAATCGGCATTAAATATTACATTTGAAATTTACAGGCAATCTCAATAAGTTAATCTCCTAAAAGATACTGAGAACTACATTTAAAATGAATGAAATTTCAAAAAAAAAAAATAAATGCTTCTTTCAGTGTTTGACAATGATATAAAGAACATAAAAGTCACACAGGTTTAAAGTACAATCTGACCTACTCTTTCCTTGAAATATCAAAAGACTGACCAATAAATTTTCCATATGTTATTTTCTAAAAATAAGGATGCCCTAGACCAGTGGTCGGCAAACTGTGGCTCGCGAGCCACATGCGGCTCTTCGGCCACTTTAGTGTGGCTCTTTCACAAAATACCAAGACCTGGGCAAGTCTATTTTGAAGAAGTGGCGTTAGAAGTTTTAAAAATTTGGCTCTCAAAAGAAATTTTGATCATTGTACTGCTGTTATTTGGCTCTGTTGACTAATGAGTTTGTGGACCACTGCCCTACAGGCTAGATTTTTAGCTTGTTTCTATATCCAATTTGATCTATTATGTTGGATTAAGTTTACTTAGTCTTCTTTGTCATTGAAAACATGTATCTGTTAAACAAATAGGAGAAAGACAAGCTGGCTGGTTTTGACAATGAGATTTTAGAGTCAGAAACCTTTTAAAAGGGGTGAAGTAGAAATGGTAGCACTGATAAAATAAGGTAGGTCTGCCCCTCACAGCCCTGCTTACCTTGAAACCACAGGTTACTAGATTAAAAAAAAAAGGAAATATTAGACAAGCCTAATGATTAGGGTTCTAGGTAACATATTCCATTCCTTGTAAAGTATTCAAGATAATATACTAGTCCCATCAAACACTGATTCCTCTTCTCTGTAAAATTTAATAAACTTAGCTAAGATTTACCTCTTCTGTTATTCGAATGTGATAATGTGCTTGCAAGGAATATTGAAGCAACTAACAAAAATAAAAGTTAAAATTAATTCAGAATTAAGTAAATAAAACATTAATGAATGAAAGAAAGGTGGATCAGACCCAGAGTGGCTACAAAATGAAAGTCTGTGTCCCTCGCAAATTCATATGTTAAATCCCTAATACCCAGTATTATGGTATTGGGAGGTGGAGACCCTTGGGAGCTAGTTGGGTTAGATAAGGTCATAAGGGTATGATCTTCATGATGGGATTACAAAACAAAAACAAAAGATATAAAATAACTCAATTTTTCTCTCTCCCTCCCTTTCTTTTACCCTCTTTCCTCCCTCCTTTTCTCTCCATCCTACCCCTATTAGCATGTACCAAACAAATGTCCTGTGAGCACATAACAAGCAAGAAGCCATTTACTAACAACAAAGTGGGCTCTCAACAGACTCCAAATCTGTTAGCACCTTATCCTTGTAAAACCCAGCCTCCAAAATTTAAGCCACTCAGTGTATGATATTTTGTCACATCTGGAGCTAGGAGAATATTCTATATGATTATTATTTTTATAACCAGATCTGGCTTTGAACTTCTTAGCAAACATCACATTCAGTTATTCAGTTAGATAAATTGTATTTTCTGTTGTCAAAGAAAAATTGCACCAGGTACAATTAAGGCGGCAAGGAAGACTCTATTCAGAACTACTGCAACAACGATAGAGATTGAATACTACTCTTTTGAAATAAAAAGTGGAAGAGTTTTTAAATGTTTGATTGAGCTAGTGGTAAAGTACAGGATGATGTCAGTGGGGAGGTTGGTCAAAGATGAGACCATCTGTGACTACTCATTGGCACTTGATGAACTTAGGTTTCTATCCTCCTACAGAGATGGAAAGATAGAGGCACTGCATTTCTTGATGATTTTAAGTACTTGACATTTCATAGTGATGGATCCCAGACTTTTGAGAAAGAGTGTCTTAGGTTGTAAGATGGGCAGAGAACTCTCACATATCAAAGGGCAGAGAAGAAGGATGGCTGGGTCAAACAGAAGTTCCATTTTTTTTTTTTTTTTTTTTGAGGAAACTCCATATTGGGAGGATGGGGGTAAAGGAAGAAAGGGGATATATCTGTGATACTATCAACAACAAAAAATTGTATTAAAAAAAATATGAAACATTGGGGGATGGGGTTGAAGGGGGTCAATGGGAAAGAAAAGGTGACATCTATAATACTTTCAACAATAAAGATAAATTTTTTAAAAAGAAAGGGCAGAAAAGCAACTTGTAATTATAACATTTCTAAAGAAAATAGTATAAGAAAAGTGAGAAAAATGCTATATAAAATTAGGTAAGCCAAGCAGAACTTTAATGTTATCTTGGTCACTGTGAACAATATTAACTATTCTTCTGGGAGGGAAAGTTTATACCAATGTTCTTTTCTAAAATAAATTTATCATATAGATATCAATAGTTAATGTAACCCATGAAAAATATATACTTATTTTCATGACAGAATAACTTTATCCTACAATATTGAACTTCTACAGGTTTTATAATTATGAAGCTCCAAAAACAGATAAAAATGACTAAAGGTAGTAAGAAACAAATAGAATATGCTTTTGATGTGGTGAATCATTCATCCAAACAAAATGACTAAGAATAATGCCATGGTATCATTCTGTGGTAGCTCAGTCTCTCTAAAACCATGTTATTTTAAAGGAAGATATATCCAGCTCCAAAGCCTCTCATTTCCTATTTACCACCTGTAAATGGCTAGAGTGAATTATAATATATCCAGAAATGTCTTAAGACTGTTGATATGTCAGGCTTTCATAAAATTTAAAAATAAGTATACTGGTCTGTTACCATTACTTTAAATTAGTAGAGCACAGATAATTTTGCAAGCAATTCTGCACAATTACTTTTTTGATCTTCATAGAACACTTAAGGTGAACAGGGTATGTATCACTATCAATTTTACTGACACACAGATAGGATTCAGAGAAATAAAAGATTACTTTAGTGGTGTACTAACCTTGGAAAGGGGAATGAAAAGAAACAAAATAAAGTACCTAAAAAGTGAGGAAGAAAGGTGATGGGTATCAAAATCTCTATTCTATTTACTCAAAAATACTCAATAAAACTTTTATTGCATTTTTATTGCTTGTTTTTTTAAAGAATGCTTAAATTAGCCAAGAAATCGAGGATAGATTAGAGATAACTGAATTAGGCTGTTTACCCCAGAAATAATCTGCAACCAAGAGACTATCTTGTCCTAGTGCAGCGGTCTGCAAACCGCGGCTCGCGAGCCGCATAAGTCTCTTTGGCCCCTTGAGTGTGGCTCTTCCACAAAATACCACAGCCTGGGTGAGTCTATTTTGAAGTAGTGGTGTTAGAAGAAGTTTAAGTTTAAAAAATGTGACTCTAAAAAGAAATTTCAATCTCTGTACTGTTAATATTTGGCTGTGTTGACTAATGAGTTTGCTGACCAGTGTCCTAGTCTACCATTGGATAGCCAAAGTAGGTGGAGTATTTATACCAAACTAGAGGCCCAGTGCATGAAAATCATGCATGAGTAGGCTTTTCTTTCCCCTGCTGCTGGCACCAGCTTTCCTCCGGCACCTGGGATCCGCACTTCCCTCTGACCATCAGCAGCCCCAGCTTTGTCCGGAAGGACGTCCAATCTAATTAGCATATTACTCTTTTATTATCCTATATATTAAAAGGCTAATATGCAAATTGACCAAACAGTGAAACAACTGGTCACTATGACTCACACTGACCACCAGGGGGCAAATGCTCAACACAGAAGTTGTCCCCTGGTGGTCAGTGTGCCAGAAGCTGGGCTCATGGCTGGCAAGTGCAGCAGTGATGGTGTAAGCCTCTCCTGCCTCCACAGCAATGCTAAGGATTGTCAGACATCCTCAGAGGGTTCCTGCACTGAAAGAGGGTGCAGGCCGGGCTGAGGGACCACCACACCAAGAATACAAATTTCATGTACTAGGCCTCTATTCATAGATAATATGAATATAAAACAATGAATATAAATGAGCATGTAGCACTAAAATTAGGATTCACAAACTCTAAAATCCCATTAGAATTTACACATGACACATATATCATAAAGAGTATGTAAGTTAACATTTATTATTAACTAGAGGCTGAGTACACGAAATTCTTGCACGGGGGTGTCCCTCAGCTCAGTCTGCATCCTCTCCAATCTGGGACCCCTTGAGAGATGACCAACTGCCTATCGGACCTAAATGGGCAGTCAGACATCCTTCTCACAATCCAACTGCTCACCTACCTGCCTTCCTGATTGCCCCTAACTGCTTCTGCCTACCAGCCTGATCACCTTCTAACCACTACTCTACCAGCCTAATTAATGCCTAACTGCTCCCCTACCAGCCTGTTTGCCCCTAACTGCCCTCCACTGCAGGCCTGGTCACCCCTAACTACCCTTCCCTGAAGGCCTAGTACCCCCCAACTGCTCTCCCCTACAGGCCTGGGTCCCCAACTGACCTTCCCTGCAGGCCCAAACACTCCCAACTTCCCACTTATGCTGGCCTGATAACCCCTAACTGCCCTCCCCTGCAGGCTTGATTGCCCCCAACTGCCTGCCCTTGAAGGCCTGGTCCCTCTCAACTGCCCTCCCCTGCTGGCTCCCTTGTGGTGGCCATCTTGTGTCCACATGGAGACAGGATCATTGACCACATGGGGGCGACTATCTTGTGTGTTGGAGTGATGGTCAACCTACATATCACTCTTTCATTAGATAGGATAGAGGCCTGGTGCACAGGTGGGGGCCAGTTAGTTTGCCCTGAAGGGTGTCCTGGATATGGGTGGGGGTTCCGTTGGGGCATGGGGTGGCCTGGGAGAGAGGCCTGTGGTGGTTTGCAGGCTGGCCACACCTCCCGGTGACCCAACCAGAGGCGCTAGTATCTGGAATTTATTTATCTTCTACAATTGAATCTTTATAGCCTAGAGCAGAGCCAAGCCTTCTGATCACTCTGTGGCAGCAGCCATTTCTTTTGCAATTTATGTATCTTCCATAATTGAAACCTTGTAGCCTGAAGTGGAGGCCTAGCCAGCCAGGGCTGCAGAAACTTGGCTTCCTCCATCGCCGTGGGCAACCCTAGCCTCTGCTCTCTCCAGCTTGCTGGCTGCCACCATTTCTGTTGGGATTCCATAATTGAAACATTGTAGCCTGGTGTGGAGACCTGAGCAGCAAGGGCAGGTAGAAAGCTTGGCTTCCTCCATCACCAGGGACATCCAAGCCTCCATCCTGCTCTCTGTAGCTGCAGCCATCTTGGTTGGGTTTATTTGCATGTTCCCTCCTGATTGGCTGGTGGATGTGGCTGGGGTGTGGCTGGTGGGCATGGCTTGTGGATGTAGCACAGGTATGGTCAATTTGTATATTTCTCTTTTATTAGATAGGAGGACTGCGTTTTTAAAAATGCATGATTTTAACCTATTTCATTAAAATAACTTTGAAATTAACATCAGAAAATTTTAAAGCTTTTCCTTAGAAGCTCAATTTACACAAAATAAAATATTAATATTATATAATAATTTCTATCTACATTTTAAATTACACATCATAAAGGAAGTTTTATTAGTGTGTTAAAAGTATTTATCATCAGTGGATATTACATTTTAATAAAACATTGTCTAAAAATACTGACATAAATAAGCTGATAATACAATAAATTTATAGAAATCATTAGCCTACTCCCAGGTAAGACTTTTTTTCCATTAGATTTGACAGAGACATGTTAAATACCTTTCAGTGATGACAGCATTTAGGAAATTCAAATAATGCTAATAAAATGGGTTGGGTAATGCTTCATTTACTTTGAGGAAATCTAAATTAAAAGTATTTTTCAAGTTGGTTGAAAAATAGTTGGTATTAATTAAATAATAGTTTTTATTTGGATCTTTTTAACTTTATGTAACAGATTAAAATTAGAGAAATAATCCTTGATTTTGAAGAATATTAGTCATTGCAAACAACAAAACAAATTTTAAAAAACTGGTACTTATATATACTTGCATTCACTGCAAAAATTATGTTCAGAAAAATTATATATACTCTACTTTCAAGTAGAAATATTTGATCATAATATTATATGATAATCCTATATAATAAAAACCTAATAATGCAAAGTGTCCAGTTGTCCATTCAACCAATCAAACATAATATGCTAATGATATGTTAAGGCCGCTCAACCATTCACTATGATGTGCAATGATCACCTGGGGGATGTGCTCTGACTAATAGGGACTAAATTAGCTGGGCCAGACACGCCCTGAAGCCCTTCTGTGGTCCCTCCCCAGCTAGCCAACTTCCTGTGTCCCTCTCTGGCCCCAGTTGTGAACCAGTGAGGTTCCTTGGCCTAACCTGTGCCCTCTTGAAATCTGGGACCCCTCAGGGGATGTCGGAGAGCCAGTTTCAATTCAATCCCACAAGCCAGGCCGAGGACCCCACTAGTGCAAGAATTTGTGCACCAGGCCTCTAATAATTACTATTATTAAAGTCATTCAAGAGGGTTTTCATATCCTACAATGAACTTGTTCACTATAAGATTATCAGCTGGTAAATAAATTTTGGTATTTAATAAGGAAATGTTTAATAAATACATGTTTCAATAACAGTATTATATAATTTTCATACTGCAAGTCACTGGAAGCACATATATACATATTTGTGTGCTTCAGCAGAAAATATTACCCAATAAATTAAAAAGCAATGGGTAAATGGAGATGCACCAAAATGAGGGGTAGTGATATGTTTAAAATTTATTGACAACTTTTTGTTTTAATAGAAGAGAAATCATGTTAATAACCAACTCACTACTTTTGTTTTATTTTCAGTAATCTCCCCATTTTTAAACTATATAAAACATAAAATCTTCTGAGAAATATAATTAGTTAATAGTATATAATTAATTTCAAACTTCCAAAATAGTCTCATTATCAGTTTTGAAAATTTTCATAAGTTCAATTTAATAATGTCATAGAAAGTATAATGCAAGTTTCAATTAAATTCTTAAACTAAGGGAAATCATATAATCTGCGTGCAGGATTATCTTATTCCTTATATTCAATAATTGAATCTTAATTCTTCAATTCAATTTACAGTTACAAGTGATTTGGGCCTTACTTGGTAGTAATCTTCAAATTATTTTCCTTTATGAATTTTTCGGCTCTTTCCCTCCTCCACTCAATGGATTTATTTTGTTCTTAGTAATCAACTTTTTCCTGGCAGTGTTATTTATTCCAAATGATTGTTTTCATTGTAAATTTTAATATTTTAATTATACTCTTAGATCATTTTACCCAGCAACAACATTTATCAATAATATTTTTCAAAATACATTTCATATATTTAATAGGGTGAAGATAGTTGTATTTAGGATTAATTACCAGAAAATAGTTATCTTCTTGGTTTGAATTATATTATATGGAAAGTGAACCTAAAGGAAAAAAATAGAAACCCAATGTTCATTCCTAAACAATAGTATTAATTTTCAAAAATTTAGATATTAGGAAGGTAATAAAAATGTACAGAGAACAATAAAATAGCCCTGAAGGTATAAAAATATAAGGTACCTGAGAAAGAGGGGCCCAACCTGAAGGTAAATCCTTTGAGTATAGCAATGAAGAGGCCACCAGGCCATGTGGCAGAACACTCTTGGGAATTATCCCATTCAGTTAAGCAGAGAGTTGAAAACAGAGAGGAGCCATTGAAGCATACAGTAAACTGGGCACTACTAAAGCAATGACATTCAGGATGAAGTAGTAAACTATGAAGACTAGGAGATGTCTACCTCCTCCTTCATCCACAGATCTCTACAAATAGGGAGAGTTCAATTTATCCTGTAACAGGTGACAAACTAACAAAAGATAATTTTAAATAAAGATTGGTAAACTTGCAAAATAACATATAAATTTTGGATCCTATATATAAAAGACATAACAATAAAAACACCCAGATATTCATAAGAAAATACGAAAACATTAATCTATATGAGCTTTCAGACAAGCATGAAGGCTAGAGCCCAAATATTTATGAATACACAAGAACCTAGATAATACTGTTAGTGAGGAAACTTCTAGGGTGAAAGAACCAGTAATGAGTATTTTACATATTTATTTGAAGAATTATTATAGAAGACTAAATATATATTTTATTAAATGAATTTATTTAGAGTGATTGTAGGTTCACAAAAAATTGAGTAGAAAGTAGAGTTCTCATATACCAACTGACCTCAGAAATGAAAACCTCCTCTAGAATCTATGTCCCTTACACAAGTGGTCCATTTATTACAAGTAATGAACCTACATTGCCATATCATTATCAACTAAAGGTCATAGTTTACGCCCGGGTTCAGTCTTCATGTTGTATATTCTATCAGTTTTGAGAAATGTACAATGACCTGTGTATACCTTTATTATTTCATACCAAACAGTTTCACAGCCCTAAAGTTTCTTTTTACTCTGCCTATTCACCCCTCTCTACCTCCTAATTTCTGGAAGCCACTGGTCTCTTTCTTGTCTTCATCATTTTGCCTTTTTCAGGGTGTCATATAGTTAGAAAGAGGAAAACATCATATCAGCTAATATCACATCTATAATGAGAATAATTCACTAATTTTAAGTAGGTGGATCTGAGATAAGATCACTTAGATGTCTCATCTTTGATCCCCTAAATGAATTTCCTAATCCAGTGGTTGGTGAATTCATTAGTCAACAGAGCCAAATATCAACAGTACAACGATTGAAATTTCTTTTGAGAGCCAAATTTTTTAAATTTAAACATCTTCTAATGCCACTTCTTCAAAACAGACTCACTCAGGCCATGGTATTTTATGGAAGAGCCACACTCAAGGTGCCAAAGAGCTGCATGTAGCTTGCGAGCCGCAGTTTGCTGTCCACTGTGACCTAATCTGTTATTCGGAAACATTAAACTCTGTTTAATTTTTATTTTCTAGAAATTCCTAATAAAAAGCAGTGTCTCCAGCACAATCAGAACATCTCTCATATAGAGAAAAGGTATCTAACCTTGGCCCCAGGTGCCTCAGCTCATTCACAATTTCTCTCAGGTCCTTCCATTAGGTTCTCCTTCACCATCCTCATTTGTTGATTTCCCTTCTTGGGTAAAAAACAAGCAAACAGAAAACACTTTGGTTTCCAGAGACTGGACTTCACTTTAGCAGTTCAATAGGAACTATTTCATAGTAGCTCTTTCAGTTTTTCTACACAGCCCTTCTGTTTGTATGCATGATTATTTGAGGTATATATAGAAAATGGATTTGGACAAGGTGGATTGTAGACAATTAACTCATTACACAGAACAAATAAAGTCTGAAAAATTCCTTATTCATGACAAATGTTTTGCTTTCTTACATCATCTTTGTTCTTCCCTAACAGTATTCTATAAGACCTTTCCTGAAAGGTGAACAAAGTGTTGAGCTATTTGCAAAATTTCATTTGTAGGATTACTGAAATAGCAAGATAGTAAAAGAGAAGAAATTACATACTAGCAAAGATAGTCTGACATGTATTATGTAGGTATAGATGATATATAGATAGGTGATAGGTAGACATATATATATTGTTTTTACTTCACATACATATAAAGATTAATCTAATCTTGTAATTAAAACATAGAAAATAGTAAATGATAAATGCAAAAACATATATTATAGAAAAGAAGATGAAAGGAGAAAACTCTTTCAGAAGACATAAATTGTACAACTATGCCCAAATCAAAATCTTATGGAAATGCAGTTTAACCTGGCAAAAAATATTCATTAGAGCAAAACACTCTACCTATAACATGATGCTTTAAGGAGAAGGTCAGTCTTATTTTGGTTGGAAGATGCAGGGAGGCAGGTTTTAGCTTATTTGAGTGAAGTCCTGCTCAAGTCAGCACAGTCCAACAAAGGATGTACATACACAGAGTTTACCATGCTGAGAATTTAGGCCTGAAGGACAGTGTCTAGAAGTAATTTGGCATGTAAGAAGTAAATTCCAACATTGGGAGAAATATCACAACAAATGATGTTTTCAAGCTTTGATTTTTCTGTTTCTTGGTTCACAATTTAGTTTTTCTTTCCCCTTAGAATAAATATATTCTATATCAACATCTCTCTATACTTAGGCTAGCTTTCTTTTTCAAAAACATTCATGCAGAATAATAAAGCACAAACTACTTCATACTATTAACCTAGGAACATTAGAGATATATTTGGTGAATAGTAAAACAGGCTTGATTACCCATTTCCACACAGATTGTATGATTTCACAGTCAAGTGATCAAATAGTGAATTAACTTAAAACAAAGCCACAAGCAAAAGAAAACCTCATGCAAAGGAGTTTTTAAGTCTCTATGACAGAAGGTAATTTGGCTATAAGACATAGTCTCCTAACTCAATTAAGAGGGGGGATATCGTATTTTTAAATTATGTGACTCTTTTCATTATATTTTTAACTAGGTTGGGTTTTCCCAATACAAAATAAGCTTTCATCCAAATGGTGTTGAGCTAGGATTTACTCACCTTTTAGGAGTATTGTTATTTTATATGTTTTCATTATCAAGGACTTTCCTCATAATAGATAATAAAAATTCAGAATTGTTTTTACAAAATATTTGTTTCCATTTAATTATGAAACAATCAATCTTACAATAAAATGCAACTAAAAAATTACAGAATTTGCAAGGTAAATTGAATTGTAGAAAAATGTTAGGCTGCCTTTCTGTCCTGAAAAGAGACTAAAGCAATTATATTAACATCGTTCTTTAATCTGTCCTGAAACAGTTCTAGAGAAAATATTTAAATCATTATATTTGGTTAGCTGGAACATTTGGTAACTATAACATTCCTCTACTGAAATGGGTTCATGATCAACTTGAAAGTGATACTTAATCATAGGGATTAATAAGGAATTTCTAACAGAATTCAGGATTCCTACATAATCACATCACTGCAGAGTTCTTCTGGATCAAATAACATTCATGTAAGAAAATTTTGATATGTTCTCTTATCCCTTTTGTTTATGCTGTAGCTACACTGTACATTTTTTTCAGACCAAAGAAATGTCAAGTTACTGATATCTCTGAATTTTTTATCAAACTCACACTGTGTCAGAAAGATCTACCATCTCCTCTATTCACAGGGCAAACAATTATCTACCTTTGAAGATTTGGGTCAAGTTTTATCTTTTTGATAAAGCTTATCCTGACATCTGACTCAATAGGAATTCCCTTCCCTAGTTAACTTCAAGATTTTTAAAATGTTAAAGTTGAGTGAATGATGCACAAACAACAAAAGACACCAAGAGACACAGGCAGATTTCTTAATGAAAGTAAAGGTTTTACTAATTTACCCACAGGTGCACACACATAGTGGAAAGCACAGTTGTCTATCTGATTAGGAAACAAACTTCCCAGGTCGATAATCTGTATGGATGGGGTAAAGTAAACATATTCTCAGTTGAGGCAAGTATTGTGATCAGACCTTCACATATCTCCCTGTGTCACTCTCAGATTCATTTTCTGATTTATCTGAAATGTTTGGGAAACTCTGCCTGCATGCCTACCCTCTTAAGTGGCTACATGCTATGTGTAACCCTGAATGTTTGGTAAGACTTTTTAAATCAATGGGCAATTTCCAAAAAATAACATATTTTTCTTTTTAATTTGTTCTTTACTGTTGAAAGTATTACATATGTCTCATCCCCCCCCCCCCATTGACCTCTCCCCTACCATTCCCACCCCCACAGGACATGCCTGTCACTTTAACAGATTCATTTTCAGTCTGAATTCTATTTCTGAAGTATCCAGCTATAGAATTCACATAGATGCACCAGCACACCTATGTAATTTACTGGATCTTTTTATTCCTATATACCTCTCTCCTATTAAATACTTATCCCTCAAAGGCAAGATCCATTATTCTTTGTCTTTGTATCACCAGTACTGATCAAAGTAACTGCCACATAAATATTACTGATATTGGTTGCAATAAACCACAGAAAGACATCATTTCTTTCTTGCATTATTATAGAACTTCTATACATTTTAGGATATGTGAAAATTCACTATTAGGTTGTTGGAAGCTGCCCATTGCCTTCACTAACAGAAACAGGTGAACAAGGAACCTGGAAGGCTGGTCAACCTTGAGACTCTGGCAAGGGTCAGAGTCATACGCCCACGGTTTAGTCCAGACAATGGTACTGAAGCGACTTCCACGTTTTAGTCTTATGTAAATCCTTGCTGATGGGCTATCATGGAGCTGTTATTAGAATTGCCTGCCTAAGGGTATATGCCAGACCTGAATAAAAAGGATGGCAAGGCCAGAGCAAAGGGGGTCCTTTCTTGTGCTTCCGCCTGGCCCCCAATTCTCAAATTAGTATTTTCTTGTCTAGTCTCTCATTTGTGTGTGGCCTTCTCCAGAGCCCGAACACTGAACCTGAACCCTGAATCCTACGTGGGACATGGGGGAGTACACTCGCATAATGTATTTCAGTCTTAAATCAGCCAGTGAAACAAATAAAAGTGCCATTTTCATAGTATTTGACAGTGATTATCACTCTTTCTTACAACTTTTTATTTTCTTATTTTCAGTGATTTGTAAATCCCCTTGCTTTTCAATTTTCAACAGCTTGCCTTTCTATTATCATTATATAAATATACTTTCTCTCGTCTCTCTTCTTGCACTCAGCAACAATTCAGGAGACAGTGCTACGACTTCTAAAATGTATCTGACCTACTATTTGCAGTTTCAGTCTCCATTTATTTTTCATACTTTTATCCTAAGCTTATGAGCTGCCAGACAATAACCTCTACATCTCCTTCCAGCCTCTACAATTCACTTTTCTAAAACAACATCCTCCTACCCCAATTTCTCTATTTCTACTGATGATATAATTATCTCAGTCATCCACATTGAAAATCATGACTCCTTTCCTTGGACCTATTTAAAAGCAGTTTGTTTTTTTTTTAAAAAGCATTTGTTATATGATACTGAAATATTTCTTTCTGCTAGTTATATTTTAAGCTATTAACTTCTGTAGTAAATTATTATGTAGTCAGTTAAAATAATTTGTTATTCTCCCAGAGCCCATGGTAGAAGAGTTTGAAAAAGGAATGCCTTGTCTCTGTGACCAAAATAGTTGCATGTTTCTATATAGAAACTCAGGACTCTAAATGGAAGTATATGGGCAAACAAAATGGAAGCTACATTGTTTTTTACAACCTAACCTTAAAATGCAGCAGTATTTATCTCATATTCTCTTGGCTACAGATAATTAACAATTCTGTTCAAGATTCAAGAGGACAGAACATAGATCCACCTCTTGATAGAACTTTATTTATTTATTTATTTATTTATTTATTTTCTATTCTTTAAAGTATTACTAATGTTATGCCCAGAGCTCAGGATCCCCAATAATTAACCACCAGAGAGCCCTTTATTATCCCATGCAAAAGCAAAAGAACCTTTATTCAAACCCAGGTTTGGCCCTCAACCTTCATCTGGCACAGCAGTGAGGCGAGAGAGCGAGCCCAGCAAGAACAATAGGTTATAAAGGGTTGGTGATTTGGGTGGTCTTAGGGAAATGATGTGGGTTACAGAGATAGCCTTATTAGGTCAGGGTTTTTCAGCGGGGGTCTCACAGTACAAGGATCAGGGAGTGACCGGTACTTTGGTTATGCCTTATTAGGACCTAAGCTATGTCCTTGGGCTGTATTGGTCCGCTCAGGCAGTGGTTGGGGGAGTTAGGACATTCCTGGCACCCCAGTGGCCACTCCCAGCAGGGGGAAAGGGGAGATAGGCTGACCAACCCCTCATGATGGAGGATAGTCCTTTGTCCTTTCACTAATAGTAGTACATGTTTTCTTTTTTTGCCCTCCACATCTCAGGAAAGGATGTGGGCCTGGCTGAATTTGTTTTCACCATCAATGAAAAATACAACCTGCCATTGTCTGCTTGTTGGCCACAATTCTATATGTAACATATATTCTGATTTCTATATGTAACATATATTCAGTCTTTCCTATAAGACCAGAAGCTCATTACAACATTAGCTGAAAGACTGTGTGCCCAAAGTTCAAATACTTATTATCCGTATCAGGTCCCCAGGTGGAAGAAACTCCTCAAGTGTAGTTCCTCTGGTAGACTAAAAATATATTTAGCACTCCTACAGGCAACATGCAATGGTGTGACTTGCATAGAAAAGTAACTAAATATACTCTGCCTTAGACTCCTTGGGCTGCTATAACAGAACACCACAGACTGGATAGCTTAAACAACAGAAATTTGTTTACAGTTTGTTAAGTGGAAGTCTAAGATCAGGTACTAGCAAGGTTGGTTTCTTATGAGACCCTTCTTTCTGGCTTATAGACAGCTGCCTTCTCACTGTGTCCTCACATAGCCTATTATTAGTGCATTCACATCCCTGAGTCTCTTCCTCTTCTTAGAATGACACCAGTTCTATTGGATTAGGGTCCCATCCTCATGACTTAGACCTTATCTCCAAATGCAGTCCAACACAAGAATTTCCATTAAGTTTTAATATATAAAAGGGAGAAAATTTAAAGCACACTATAGTCACTGGTTCATAGCAATTTAAAAATCTAGTCAAGACCATGTTCCTATTCCTTGATTAGAACTTACCTGTGTTTTCTCAAAATTATCTGTCTGCTTACTCTGTCCTCTGGGCTATTGCTTCCTTTCTCTTCCCAGTGGCCCAGTCTGGAATTAAATAGGTTTCCAAGCTCATTTTCTGTATATAAAAGGTCCCTTTCCATTGCATACTCATAAATCCTTTCACTTTAAACTGATACGATTTCTTTACCATGCTATAGACTTAATGTGTATCAATTGATAATCTACTCTATTAAAACAACAAAACAAACAAATAGAAGGTCAATTTAGCCATAAACAAAACATTTTCTTTAGATTCAAATTTATCTATAACATGAGGAGCTAACCAAAATATAGCTGAATAGACTGGAGACATTAAATCAAACTAAGAGAAATCAATCCACAGGATGACCTAATCTGACTACATTACTGTGAATAATGTTATGAGAAAAGACACAGAAGTTTTATTCAGTTAATTCTGGGAGCTAAATCCAAAAGACCACCCAAGAATATAGCATATTAAACCAGTCATCTGCATGTCAGTGGTAAGTAAAAACCTCAACAGATAAATTTAAGATGCTTATAATCCTGTTGGCAAAGGGAGAATGGAATAGAGAACAGAAAGACAAACAAACATAAATAAATAAATAAATAAATAAATAAATAAATAAACAAATAAACAAATAAATAAAAAAATAAATACAGCACACACATCTGAATTTTCTCCTTCCCATTAGCACAGGCCATAGCATTACATGGGATTGCCTAATATTCCTATGTAAACTGAATTACCAACCCATTTGTTATTGAGCTTAACTAATTTTATATCTTCTATATAGTCTCTAAATCATCTCTAGTGAGAAAAAATTTCCAATACAGAATGTTAGCTTCAGAGGATTGTCAAAATTCACTGATTATTTTAGTTATAATTGCAACTTAAAGCTGGATTGAGAAGACCATATAATATATAAGTGGACTTTTGAATGAAAATAACTTTTTAAACCATTTAATGGACAGTCCAAATTATTATAAGTAAATTTTAGTATTCCCAAATTTTTAAAGAAAAATAATACATAAAGGCAAAACAAAACCACCCATAGGGTTTGCTAACACCACGATCATGTTTTGTGGTCAGAACATTTAAGCCCTATTTTTTCTGTCTTGGTGATCCTTACTATTCTTAGAATGTCCGTAAATAATAGGTGTGTGTGTGTGTTTTTTTAATCCTATACAATAACAGTGTACAGCTTCTTGATTATTATGGGTTTGACCATTCCCAGCTATCTGTATATCATGCTAACTTATGTCTAATTTAAATAGTGAGACCCAAGTATAATATATACTGCAGTAATATATACTGAAATATATTGTTTTAGTAATAGAAGGAATAATCTGGACTTTTAAAACATATTGCTTAAATTTTACTAAAGAGTGATCCTTGAAGTCAAGTTTTGAATTGAACTGCTAAGAATGAATAACTTGGAGTAATATGAATACTTTGAAAATGAAATTAGCATGTGGATAATAACTTACGAAAAGTAACTCACATGGACAAGAACTTTTTTTTCTATATTAAATATTTATATAATGCATAGTTATATATCAGAAGCTTTACTTAAATAAAATTTGAATCTATATTGTTTATGTTCTACTTACATTTCATTATAAATTAAGGATTCTTTGTTCTGTATATGGCTTGAGACAATTTTTATACCGCAGAAATACACAGTCTGCCAAAAAGAGAGAGGTACTGTACATTTAGATAAAATAGGTAAATTGATGCATTATAGAAATTTTGCACATCATTTATACATGTCCAATTGTAATAGCATAGAATGCATCATCATAAATCATTTCCTTTTCATTATTTAAAGTATACTAAAGTCACCTCCAAAGTTAAGACAATATTAGCCATTTTATTCAATATGAGATGGAAAAGAAAACCAGTAATCTCTCTTAGGACTGCAAGTACATTTTCAGTTTGAATTTTCTTTCCTCTCTCTTTTTCTTTTATGATATTTTGATGCTGATTTACCAGAGAAACAAAGCCCATGATAATGTGAAACATAAATTTCCTGAGCTAATGGAGTCCATTAAGTGAAACACTGAAAGCAAAGCTGTTAGATAAGGAATGGCAGGTTACCATAAATTAAGCAATAGTCATTCAGGAGAGTATGACAGTAGAATTTTAAAAATCTCAGTAACTCATTTATCAACTACTGAGAATATAGTCTGTTTACAAAGATAGAATGTTAAATAGAGAATGTGAAAAATATACATTATAAAATCCTTTCCATTTCTGACAATACATAAAAACATATTCTAATCAAATAGCTGTGGAGTCCATATTGCTGACAGTTTGATTATACAAGGGCAGGAAATATGGCATTTAAAAATTATTTTACATGAGCTTAATATTTTTGAAAAGCTTGAGTTATTGTGAATAGTCAGGGTAAAATTTTGTTTATTAGTATAGAAATATGAGTTTGATTCTCACAAATTGAGTGATTAAAAGAGATATAGATGATAGATAAGTAAGACACTATAGTCAGTTCACAATTTCTTTTATACCAAATATGACTTTATATCTTAAAAAGTTTGTTTTGAAAATATGAAGGCAATGATAACTTATATTTAAAGATCTCAGATTACTGAGTTATAATAGAAAGAAAATTCCTCTGTCCTGAATGCTAATGTTGATGGTAAATTTCCTCAAGAGATTTGTTTGCTCAACAAACAAGAATAATCTCCAAAAAAATGATTGGGAAAGGGATTGAATAAAGACACATGCAAATGTTCTTTTTATGAATTCTTCTATAGGCACAGTGCACAAATTCGTTCACAGATGGGGTCCGTTGGCCTGGCCAGCATTTGGGGCTAATCAGGGCCATCTCGCCCAGTCCTGATCAGAGATGATGATGACTGGTCAGCTGGGGAGAGACTGCAGGAGGGCTTCAGGGCGTGTCCAGACCATCTCGCCCAGTCCCGATGAGCTGGACCTCAGCAGCAAGCTAACCTACAGGTTGGAGCATCTGCCCCTGGTGTCATAGGGACTGGTCAAGTGGTTGACTGAACAGTTGGCCAATCAGTCGGACACTTAGGATATTAGGCATATTAATTATATAGATATAGATATAGATATAGATATAGATATATAACAACTTATTGTTAGTGCTCCCTCCTATTTAAAGAGTTATAAATTTCTAAATACTAATAGGTATTGGTTCTATTATTTTATGATTACGGTTAAAAGTACTGAAATGCTACCCTTAGCTATTTTGATCAATAATTTTGACATTTAATATCCATTTAAAGAGCATAAACTCACAAGTAGAAAAATATTTTAGGTAATTTTATAAAGAATCATTACAATTTTTATATCATATCATTAGAACATGGTATGACTAAAAATTAGTAGCCATAGTTGTTTCATATCATGGGCAGGCATTATGTTAATTGTAAACTCACCAATGGGCCTCTGGTTAGATGACAAATAGCTTGAACTGTACCTCAATTTCATACCCATTGGAATATTTTCTTACTATTCATTTCTACTAAATTAGAAAATATCAACAGCTTTAAGTCATCAAATTTCAATATTTCATAATCTATCAGATAATTTTGGTTATGTTGGAAAAAAATGAACTTGTAAGTTAAATAAACTATCACTAACATATCCATTTAATGATAAAAATATCCATTCAGTAGGAAAAGAGGTATACATATCACACCAAAATGCAGAAAGTCGACTGTTTTAGCAAAAAATTCATAGATTTAAAATAATTATTAATGATATACACTGAGTGGCTAGAGTATTATGATCTCTAAATGCACACACACACATATATATATATATATATATATATATATATATATATATATATATGGCCCAGTGCATTGAATTCATGAATGAATGGGGACCGGCCAGCCTGGCCAGGGGGAAGGGATATGGGCAGTTGGCTGGCCTGCCTGCTGGTTGAACTCTGGATCTAGGGTACAATTTGCCTATTATCCTTTTATTATATAGATATACACTGAGTGGCCAGATTATTATGTGTTCAGAGATCATAATAATCTGGCCACTCAGTGTATATCATCTTAAGAGATCCCCCATTCTCATCTAAGTAAGAAACAGACCCTGAGTAAAGGATTAAGCACAAATCATCAAAGTGGGACTTGTAAGCAGAGGAGAAAAGATAAAGAAAGTGCAGGAAGCCAATAAGGGAAGATTTGCTGAAGCTTAAACTCTTAATGAAAATCTTGGAAATGATAAAATGTATATGCTTCAAAATTATCATGGGGTAAGGGAGCTGGAATAATTATAGTTTTATATTTTTCAGTCACTCATTGGTTAAGAGCTACTGCTAAAGAGACATAAAAAAAAAAAAGGTAGAACCAGAGACATAGAAGGATGGAGCAGACTGACACATTTCAGAGGGAAGATGGAGATGAAGGTGGGGAGTGACTCACCAGGGAACTTATATACATACGTATAATCCATGGACACAGATAACAGAGTGTTGAAAGCCTGGGAAGGGCGAGTATAGGATGGAGAAGATCAATGGGGGAAAAACACACATGTAAACAAAGGGGATATCTGTAGTCCTTTCAACCATAAAGATACATTTAAAAAAATAAAGAGACCTTATATCTGAGTAAATTCCAACCAGGTATGTTCATAAGAAAAGGATTTTGATAGGGTAAACCAAAGGTGACAATGGCCATGATGCAGGTGTTGACCATCAGAAATCAGGCTGATAGTCACTGAAATGGTAAGCAGATCTGAAGGTACAGTGGCGAGTGCTGAAAGCTTCTGCTACATTTTTGTTTACCAACAAAGTTCAAATTCCACATCAACATGACATTGTTTATTAGGAGTATTTATAAAGTTGTTCTTGCCCGTGGAGTTTTTAAAATTCTTTATTGTTTAAAGCAATATAGAAATCTTTTTCCCTCATTGAACTTTTTCCAGCCTCTCCCACCCCCCAGCATATGCCTTCACTTCCCCTCACCCGGCCAGTGTCCGTGTCTATTGGTTATGCACATATGCATGCATACAAGTCCTTCGGTTGATCCTATCTCCCCCCACCCTCATTTTCCCTCTTAGGTTGGACAGTGTGTTCAATGCTTCTGTGATTCAGGCTCTACTTTTGTTCATCAGGTTATGTTGTTCATTATATTCCACAAATGAGTGAAATCATGTGATATTTGTATTTCTCCAACTGGCTTATTGTGCTTAGCATAATACTCTCCAGGCCCACCCATGCTGTTGAAAATGGTCAGAGTTCCTCTTTTTCATCATAGTATAATATTTCATTGTGTAGATATACCGCAGTTTGTACTTTGTTTCCAAAGCTTAGATATTATAAATTGTTCTGCTAGGAACGCAGGGTGTTTCTAGTTTCTTGGGATATATTCCTAGAAGTGGGATTACTGGGTCAAATGGGAGTTCCATTTTTAATTTTTAGAGGAAACTCCATTCTGTTCTCCACAGTGGTTGCACCAGTCTGCATTCCCACCAGCAGTGCAGGAGGTTCCTCTTTCTCCACATCCTCACCACCACTTGTCATTTGTTGATTTGTTGATGATAGCCATCTGACAAGTGTGAGATGGCACCTCATTGTCGTTTTGATTCACATCTCTCAGATGATTAGTGACTTTGAGCATGTTTTCATATGTCTCCTGGCCTTCTGTATGTCCTCTTTCAAAAAGTGTCTTTTTAGGTCCTTTGCCCATTTTTTGATTGGATTGTTTATCCTCCTTTTGTTAAATTGTATAGTTCCCTATAAGTTTTGGAGATTAAACCTTTATTGTAGATAACAGTCTTACCCATAGATTTTTGTTACATGTTTTCATTAATTTTATATTTCAAGTACTTATTTTGGAGGCATTGGTCAATCTCTGTGATTTTTAGAGATAAATTATACAAAGCAATATTGATGCACAAGAAAAGTCCATGAAAATACATTACAAAACACACTGCAGTCTTAATTAAACATCACTTTAATAAATTAATATATTTTATGTAACATATTTTAGGGTTTCCAGAGCAGTTAATTCCTTATGCTATGAAAGAAATATAAGAGCTCTATATTATTTTTGAAACTTTCCTGGACGTTTAAATTTAAATAGTTAAAAAACATTTTTAAAATTCCAAGAACATGATTTTGACAAGTGGATCAATAAAAGTCTGAAAAAATATAATGTTGAGGAAACTGGGAGGCGGGAAGGGGAAAATGGAGTATTGCAGAAGCGGGCAGAAGCAGCTTGCTGACTATGTCTTGTTCTAAGGGGAAAAAAATGCAGAGAAAAACAAAGTAACCTAGAGATGAATCCAGCTAGCTGAATCCAGCTAAATCAACCTAGCCAGGCAAAACAGTGACATCACCTCAGACCTGAAGTGGCAGTCCTCAATCAGGTCCATCTTGCCAACGGATATTGTATGGATATTGCTAAGGCAGAACTCTTGGAAAGAACCAATCAAAAGCCAACAAAACATGTATCTACACTTAGATGAAAAATCTTAACCTTTAACCCCCTTTGGGCCCCCTCCCTCCTGCTCCCTGCTTCAGGGAGTCCATCTATCTCTTGATAAACTTTGTTTTCTCTTCTCATCTTTGTCCATGAACTCATTCTTCAATTTGGTGAGACAACGAACTCGGATCCAACTGGGAATTTTGGCATCAATATGAATATGTCAGATGGATGTGTCATTGCTTAAATCCCTTTCACCTCAAAACTGTTCTACACTTAATAGACTTTCAGAATACACCAGCTTTTTTGTATGCTTTAATGTGGAAAAAAAATACCCAAAAAGCATAGTAGGTAAGACAGGCAATGACACATCTTAAGGGTCAAATTATTGCACAAGACATTAGATGCTTTTCCAGAACTTAAAATAACAACAAAAAATCTTGGTGAACCCAAGATCAAATACGGACTTTTTACAATAGCTGTTATCAATTACTTTCTTCCCTGATGACTGACAAGCAGATGTGATAATTAAATGTCATGTCATATTTCAGGCAGAAGAACTAATATCCTCATACTACTTGTTAGCAAGTAGAACGTTCAGAAGAAATTACAAAATCTTATTTGTGTAGACCCTATTAGCTTGGAGAGCCTCCTTTGGCTGGGGCTGGTTTGCTATTTTCCCTGTGTGATTCTGTTTATTACAGGATGTCAAGGCCCAGCTTCCCTTACCCATCTGGTTCTCAGAGCATTCAAGGGAACAGATTAAAATATTCTCAGAGTTTCTACTAAATACAAATATAAATGTCTTAAAGATATATTTTTCATTGCATACCCCCTATATATGAGAGCATGGATATCTTTTAAAAATTAAGTACAAAAAATAATAGATAACATTATTAATATTTCAAACAACAACAATTCTGTATGACATTAAAATTATCTCCAATGTATTTTCTCTTATAAATTGCTATAGAATATAGAAATCACATATATATATGAGTGGGAATTAAATATTATGGTAGGTGACCTACAGTTTATATATTGCTTGAAAACTTAAGGATACATATGCTTAAATCTATTTACATAACTTATAGTCTAATGCATAAACCAAAAAGCAAACCCCTAACATTTCCTTAATTAACATAGATATGTTAATGTATTTATACAATGAATTATATGATAAAGCTATTGCATGCTATAAATCATTCTTCGACTAATGCTCTCTTTTTTTTCTGTCACAACACATTTTCTAAATAGGGAATTTTGTTTACAGTAGTTGAATATATGAGTCAATAAATAGCTCTTGAAGGTGATGGAATGTCAAAACAAAACAGAGATTTTTGATAACCACCAAACCATCTGTTTATAGCACATAGCAATATGATGGGCATTATTCCAACTAGTCTAAATTTTCACACAATAAAAGAATCATAAATTCAATGCAATCTATTCAAAGTTGTTCTGTTTTGATTCAGTCTGATATTTTGCCATTGAATAAAATAAATAAATCACATCTATAATAATAAAAGTGTAATATGCAAATCAACCAAACGGCTGAACAACAGAAGGAATGTCCGGAGGACCACGGGAGCCAGGCCAGCCAAGGCAGGTGTGATGCGACTGGTTGGGGGTCTCCGCCATCACCCCATGATCATCCCACAGAGGGAGGCTCAGGCCACCTTCTGCGGTGCAATTGACAGGGGTACTTCACAATTGATTGTCCAACAGAGAGAGGCCCAGGCAACCAGACAGCAGCGCTGTGGTGGGAGTGTAGTGCCAGCCAGCAATTGCCCCACAGAGGGAGGCCCAGACCAACCAAGCGATTGCACCCCATAGCTGTTGCCCATAGAAGGAGGCAACTGGTGGCAGGGGAGGACGGGCAGCACAACACAGATGGCAAACAGTGGCAGCAGTGGGGGACGGGGCCAGCTTCCAGCAGCCAGGAGGAGGAAAACAAAGATAGGCCCTGATCACCGGCCAGGCCTAAGGACCCTACCTGAGGGGTCCTGGATTGTGAGAGGGCGCAGGCCAGGCTGAGGGATAACCCCCCTATGTATGAATTTCATGCACGGGGCCTCTAGTTACAGGATAATTCATAATTAAAATATTACCTATTGCAAATCTATAGATTAGGGAATTGATTATTTACATAATATTTATGTAAACATTTTGCTGTTTTAATAAATGTACCTGTTACATCACTGAGCATTATGTTAGCTCATAGTGTTTTCTTTTTTTTAATTTCTATTGCCATATTTCAAACTTTCACGTGTAAATATCTGAGTGACAATTAATACCTAAGGACTGGTTAATATTTTTATAAATCATCAAATGCACAGAAACAACTAGAAAGTGTATACTGGAAAACCAGAGTTGTTTCTTAGCTTACTGGAGACTCTAAATAGTAAATACAAACTAATTTTTAAAAAATTATCTTTGTTTATTTTACTTTAAATATTGCAGGAGCCCTGTTAAGTGTGCTCATTGGTTAGAATGTTGTCCCACAAACTAAAGGGTGTGGGTTCCATTCTGGGCAAGGGCAAGTACCTGGGTTGCAGGTTCCATGCCCTGGTTGGGGTGTGCACAGAGGCAACCAATTGATGTGGCTGCCTCACAAGATATAAAGCAAAATCTTTTCTTTCTGTCTACCTTTTTTTTCTATTACAGAGACACTACTCTAAACCTTGATAATAACATTTGAGAGTAGGAGCTCCAACTACTTGTGTTTTGACATTTGTCTACTAGTAGGTAGTCTTTAACTCAGGTGTGTGTGTGTGTGTGTGTGTGTGTGTGTGTGTGTGTGTGTGTTTCAAACATATCTTTGGACCAGAAAGTTAGTTCACATTGGATTATAATTTTATGAGTCATGAAAGAAGCAAACTGTCTCATGCATTTACAGCTATGGACATTAACAGGTAGCTTCATCAGTTAGATTTTCAAACTTCTCACAGACAAATTAGTGTTCTGTTACAACTTTTTTCCCTCTGAGAACTAATCTTCCAGTTCAAATATAGTAATATATCCTATATGTTTTAGTCTTTCCTTTGTGGAATTATTTTTAATGAAAAATGGCATACTAAATGTTTGTCTCTATACATTAAAGTGTTTACTATTCATCTGTCTCTCTCCAAAGACCATTTCAGGGACACAGAGCTATGTTATGCAGAGCTTCCTTCAAGGAAAGACTTGTTGCCCAGCTGCCAGGAGTGTGGTCAGCAGACAGCCTCCAGAGGTCTGCTCCTTCTAGGTCAGATCTGCAGATGCCAGCTCACTGGAGGTTACCTCCGCAGAGAGCATCCTAAACAGGAGAGGTAGGGGTAATAATGCCTGGCCATTTCAACTTGATGCATGTCAACTCTGGTCAATAATATTTTCTCCAGAGCTTCTCCACAGGAGCGGCCCAGGCTTTGTCAGGCATGCCTTACAATTTGATTTCCTCTTTGCCTAACTGCTTTGCCCCCTTCCTTTCTGAAGTGTTGATTTCAAATGAACAATCTCTATTTTTATCTCAGCATCTGCTTCTGATGAACACAACCTGCCCCAGGAAATACTGTCCTGGATCATTTTTTAGGGCAAAGATCGAAAGATCTGTAGAGACTTCAAAATGCAATTTAAAAAGAAAGACCATGATTATTTTATGCAATTGAAGGCAATTTGGCTTTTATACAAGGTGTACTGTTATACTCTTTACACCATTTTAAAGTCATTTGGAAATGCTAGATGTACTAGCTATTTGGAAACTGTGACAATTCAAGAGCTAATCAAGTGATGGTTGAAAAAATATCTTAATGGATTAAAGGGAAAAAAAAGGTTTTTGAATCGCAGGACACGTGAGTTATTTTTTAAATGGAATTAAATTATATTATTTTATAATTATATTCACAAACTAAGCCTATGTGTAGCAAAATTCAAATACATCTCAGAATTTGTATTCCATTTTGAAATATCCTGCACATAAAAAATTAGCAGAAGAGAAACTGCTGGCCCACTCAGTAAATACCTAAAATCACTGTAACAGAATCCTCTTTGAAATCCACAGGTATGACAATTATTACCATTCATACTTCAGGATTTAGGAAAACTCTGTCCTACTGCCAGACTCTGAATCACAGTTAGGCAGAGGACATGTGAATCAGCAGAGCACTGAGTGACTAGGGCCATTTCTTACAGGACAGATGATTCGGAAAAATCTCATAACACTGAGATTGTGGTAAACTAGTTAGCATTCAAAGATCGCTTACTTAAATTTAAGTCTCCTGTGTTATCTTTCATGTCTAACTAAGCATTGAATAAAGATACTTGTAAGGGAAGGTAAGGGAGGGGGAAGGGGGAAAGCAAGAGGAAAGAGAGTGGGAAAGGAAAAAAGGGAAGTGGGGGAAAGGAAGGGGAAGGTTATAGTAATAGTAATACGGATAAAATACAATAGAGAATCAGTATTAAAGTGTGGAATTAAAGTGTGATATCTGAAAGTATGGAATGGAATGTAAACAATTTTAGTATGGAATGTAATATAAACAAATTGATAAGAAGAATCTTTGAGTGGCCTGTATGTAGAAAATAAATAAGAATGCTTTGAACTACATTATATTATTGCTCTTCTACATTACAAGTGGAATAAAAAATTTGTTTCTTATATATCATTCTGATGTTGAATGAAAAGTACAAAAAGTCAAATAATGGTGCCACTCGCTAATCATGTTTTATTTAGTAAGTCCTTATAGTTACACAAATCTCTGGATGCTTATTTGAAAAACAGGATTCCAGTATCCTGTCTCCATCACAGTAGTATTTTCAGGTTCAAATAATAAAGCAAGACTTTATAAAATTTAAACCATTTTAAATATATTTTTATTTATTTCATAGAGATCTAGAGAGAGGAAGAGAGAGAGAAACCTGAATGATGAGAGAAAATGATTTCATTTGACATTTGTGCACCCTCAATTCATTGGCTGTAGTCAGCTTTGTACTGTGAACTTTACATTTTATGTATACCCATAAAAAAAGTGTAATAGCACTTTAGGACAAATTTTCCTTGCTCAAAGCTTAATCTGGCTTCACTGATTAATTAAAATTTCTAGGTTTATACCTGGAGATACCTTTCAAATTGGTAAGGGTTGGAAGAGACATTGTTAAAACTGAAAAGCAGTGAAAATTAAGACTTGTCAACTGTTAAAGTATATATACTATTTGGAGGACACCCTATATTTGACCCCTTTATTCTTTACTCTCCTGCCATTCTCCTTTCCTCTGGTAACCATCATACTATTATCAATGCCTATGAGTTTTTGTTTTGTTCATCTGTTACTTTCAGTTTTATATTCCACATGAATCAAATCATATGGTTCTTGACTGTTTCTGTCTGAATTATTTTACTTAGCATAATATTTTCAGAATCCATCCACGTTGTTGCTAATGGAACCACAAAAGACCCCAAGTAGTCAAAGCATTCCTGAGAAAAATAAAATAAAGCTGGAGGTATGACACTTTCTGACTTCAAATTATCCTAAAAGCAACAATAATAAAACAGCATGGTATTGGCAGAAAAAAGAACACAAAGACCAGTGGAACAAAACGAAGAAACCAGAAAAAGAAAAAAACAAAACACATATATGTAAATGGGCCAATAACTTCCGACAAAGTAGTTAAAAACATACAATGGAAAAAAGAAAGGCTCTTCAATAAATGGTTCTGGAATATTGGAAAGGTTTATGCACATCATATTTTAAAGCTAAAACTCCTTTATTTATAGAATGAAGATAATGTCACCTACCCTATAACATTGTACAAGAAGTGAGAAAGAAGACAGAGAAAAAAGACTTCATTATTGGAGGTGGCCAAACATGACAGGATTGAAATAAATAGACCCCTTTAATGTTTATTTTATAATATTAGAACGTTATTTTGTATTCAATTCACTGAAGGCTCTGAATATTGTCATGATTGCTTCTTCCAAGGATCCTCATGACTGTAGGAATGCTGCATACCAAATATTGGTACAAAAATGGACAAATTTATGCAACAGAACATTTTTCATGTACTTCTAAAGATTCCATGTAATCTGATTTATCATGATAGTAACAATTAAAACTGTACTATACAATTGCAAGGAGGAATTTAGTGATTCATCCAAGCCCAGTGAATGATGTACATCTTTATTCTGTGTAATGTATAAATGATAAATTTCAACTCATTTGTTAACCAAAAGTCAACAATAGCATCATTACTCTTTTGTTCTTAACACCCGAGTTATCCAGACATAAGTTTCTTTTCATTAAATGTTTCCTTTCCTTAAACCAGATTTATTATCTCATTGAAAGTTTCAAAGGTCCTAATTAAGAATTAGACTTAGTTAGATGATAAATGAATACTTGGACACCTGGATCGCATCCTGGCTGAAAAGGGTCAGTGTAATTTCAGAGCACAGTGTCAGTCCTGAGTTTTAATAACACTTATATATGACTTGACAGTTATGTGATCATAGGCTCTGATTCTTCCCTACACTATAGAGATATTATTAAGACCTATTTCACAGTAGGTGTTATAATTAAATGATAAAAGTAAAATGTTTGACACACCACCTGGTACATGGTAGGCTCACGAAATGCTATTTGATATTATTATTAATGCTATTATTCTAGTTTGTTGTTTGTGGCTACAAAAACATCAGAAGAATAATGCAAGCCATGTGACATGACTTTGTAAACTCAATTTGACTTTAGATAGGGTTACAAGGACATGAAAGCCCTGGGAAGACCCTCTGTGTTAGAGAGATAACCAAGGCTCAGAATTTTAGAATACAATAAAATAATGTTCTGGAAGCTGTTTTAATATGTTACATTCTATCATACTAGCTTTTTTATGTTAAAAATCCTGTATAGGGCACTTTGATTATGTTATTTGAAAAAGTACAAAGGGTTTATTATTGTTATTAAACATATAACAAAAAATTATGTTTGTTATTACACTATACTACAATAGAATAATGAAAAGTTAGAGTAAATTTCAATAAAGGTAAACTTAGACCAAGAAGAAAACATTGTTCATGGTGGATAATAGAATAATCATTATCAGAGATTATAAGTCAAATACTATAATGTGGATTCAAAAGCAGCTGATTAATTCCTCTACACAAGCCATGTAACTGCAACCTACAGCAATTTCATAAAGGGTAAAAATTTTAAACCGAATATTAATTGTACTATTAAAATATTACATTAAAATTTCTAGATTAAAAAAAATCTGTGGTGCAGAATGATGAGAGGAATATGAAAATATTTATGTAGATTATTATAATGAGTCTAATTCTTCTAACTTGATACTTTAAAAATGTTAGAATTAATCTGGAGAAAGATCTATTCACTGTTTCTATTATTATTCTCTACTGGAATTTCCCCTCTCATTATTCTATTTAGCAAAATATAGAGGAGAATGATGGTTGAAGCTATTACTAGATACATGTGTGATAGAATAACAAGAGGAATTTTTAAAAGATTTTCAGAAAAGGTGTCATTGGGAGAATGCAGGTTATCTGTATCTATAACATGGATTTTTGGTAACTCCCTTTCACTGAAAATGTATATATAGTTCAAGGCAAGAGTGGACATCCTTGACTTGTTTCTGATCTTATAGGACCTTTTTAGATTCCACATGTAAGAGAGATCATATAGTATTTGTCTTTTTATCTCTGACTTATTTCACTTAGCATAATGCCCTCAAGGTCCACTTATGTCACAAGCAGTAACATATTTCATAGCTAACCAATATTTGACCATATTTGTATATACACTAGAGGCCTGTTGCATGAAGGTTCGTGCAATAGGGCCTTCCTTCCCCTGGCTGCCTGCACCAGTTTTCCTCCAGCACCTGGGACCTAGGCCTTTGCTCTGGCCACTGCCTTCCATGTTTACTTTGGCCAGAATCTTCGCTCAGGCCAGGTAGAGTCTTTGCTCTGGTCTAAGCCTTCAATCTTCTCTGATCCAGTTGAAGCACAGCTTCTGTAGCTCCCTCTGCCCCCTGCCCTTCCCCTCATAGCAGGCATCACGCCCTGCCCAGCTGCTCTGCGCCTGCATATTTAAATTAACCTGCCATATTTATTGGGTTAATTTGCATATCCACTCCTGATTGGCTGGTGGGTGTTACAGAGGTATGGTCATTTTGCCTATTTCTCTTTTATTAGTGTAGATAATATATATATAGGATATTTGAATATATTCATAATCTTTTTAACTCAAAGTTATAACATTTAAATATTCTCATTCTGAGTTTAAAACTTTTATTCTTATTTAACTGAAAAATATGAGACAATAAAAACATAATTTCCATCTTCCAGTCAGACTTCTTCTCATCTACCAGTACCGACCTGGAATGCATGAATCTTCCATCTGCTACTAAAGATCTCTACTTCTATCAGAAAATAATCCCTCCATTTCTTTTAATATTTTTTATAATTCTATGTTAATCTTTTCAACCTGAGAAAAATTTAAGTTTCCAGGAAAAATATGAAGAATTTATAGAATATTTTTATATAAACTCTCACAAGCTCCCCACATTTCCTATTACATGGAGTCTTCAGGTTACATCAGACTCGATGTACAGCATATCGTGGTTACATCAGCTTCTCCCATTTATTTATTTATTTAAAATAATGTTCCATCATTTCAGCATATGTACACATGTGCTTTATATTTATTATTATTTCTTTACCACAAGTAAAGGTCAGGAATTATTATCTTTCTTTTAAATTGTTTTTATTGTTTTACTTCATTAGTCCTGTGTAAATGCCCCATGTAAGTGACGTAGTGCTTATGTCGATGGGTTCAGACTTACAGCAAAAATTGCACCATAGAAACAAATCTCAATGTAACCCAAGGAACTACTGCATTAACATCTTGTATTAGTGTGGTACAATTACTATAACTGTATCCAATATCAGTAGATTACATATTACATAAACCATCAGTTATGGGTGTTCAAAATTCTACACAATTAAATTATTACAAAAATGTCATGATAATAGATATAATCTGATATCATCAACGGCACCAAGATATGTTTAAATATACTCATAAGTATTGTTAATATGCACAAAAACATTCAAACATACAGATACATTCTTGCATATACACAGAAATAATATAAGAATCTGATAACAATGGTCATTTCTGAAGAGTAGGACTGTGAGGAACAATGGCAAAACGGATAAAATTTTAAATGAAATGTTTGCCTATTATGTTATTACTAAAGACCCAGTGCACAAAATTCATGCACAGAGGGTTTGTGTCCCTCAGCCCAACCTGCACCTTCTCCAATCTGGGACCTCTCTAGAGAGGTCCAACTGCCTGTTTAGGCCCGATTCTACCTGAATCGGGCCTAAACAGGCAGTCAGAGATCCCTCTCACAATCTAGGACTGCTGGCTCCCAACTGCTCACCTGTCTGCCATTCTGAGTGCCCCTAACCACTTCTGCCTGCTAGCCTGATCAGCCCCTAAGCACTATCCTACCAGACTGATAGATGCCTAACTGCTTCCCTCCCAACCTGTTTGCCCCTAACTGCTCTCCCCTGCAGGCCTGGTCACCCCTAACTGCCCTCCCCTATAGGCCTGGTCCCCCCTGAACTGCTCTCCCCTGCAGGCCCAGTTGCGCCCAACTTCCCTCCTCTGCCAACCTGGTCACCCCTAACTGCCCTCCCCTGCAGGCTTGGTTCTTCCCAACTGCCAACCCCTGGTGGCCATCTTGTGGTGGCCATCTTGTATCCACATGGGGTAATCATCTTTGACCACATGGGGGCAGCCATCTTGTGTTGGAGTGATGGTCAATTTGCATATTATTTTTTTATTAGATAGGAGGATTAGATAGGATAGAGGCCTGGTACATGGGTGGGGCCAGCTGGTTTGCCCTGAAGCCTGTACCAGATCAGTATGGGAGTTCCCTTGGGGTATGGTTGGCCTGGATGAGGGACCTGTGGTTGTTTGCAGGCTGGCCATGACCCCTGGCGACCCCAGCGAAGGCCCTCATATCTGGGATTTGTTTATCTCCTATAATTGAAACTTTGTAGCTTTAAGCAGAGGCTAAGGCAGGCCAGGGCAGGCAGAAGCTTGGCTTCCTCCACTGCCAGGGAAACCCAAGCCTCTTGCTCTCTCCATGGCCACAATCACCTTGGTTGGGTTAATTTGCATACTCGCTCTTGACTGGCTCGGGGGTTTGACTTTGTGAGTATAGCAGAGGTATGGTCAATTTGCATATTATTCTTCTATTAGATAGAATTTTTTACTATTTACAAGACAATTCATCCTATCTATAATGTTGAAAACCCAATAAATACATTTTAGAGATTTCGTATAAAGCAGACTGTAAATCATATCCTATATAATAAAAGTCTAATATGCAAATTGTCCCATTGTTTGGTCGTTCGACCAAGAGTTTGACCACTTGCTATGATGTGCTTTGACGACTAGAGGGCAGCACAGAATATGGCAAGCATCAGCAACAGGATGCTGGCAGCTGGCAGCTGTGGAGGCGCTACCAGCCCAGATGGGCCCCGATGAAGTGGAACTTCAGGGGTATAGCAGCAGGTGAGTGGGTGGCACCAGTCCAAGGCAGGTTCAAGCAGGGGCCCAGTTGCCCCACAGACAGTGGTCAGCCTCAACTGATTGCCCCAAAGGCAGGATGGTGGAGCAGGTGAGGGGGTGGTGCCAGGCCATGGTGGGGTGCCAGGTGGGGCTGCAAGGTGGGGGGTACAAACTGAGGCTGTGAATCTGAGGGCAGGAGCTGCAGCCTGCACTCTGCAGGCCACCCTGAGGGACCCCACCCATGCACTAATTTATACAACAGGCCTCTAGTCATCTAATTAAAAAGACAGAGAGAGAGAAAGAGAGGGAGAAGAGTAGAGAGAGAGTGAGAGAGAGAGAGGGGGGGGGGGAGAGAGAACAATAAGAAGAAAATGGGAAGTTTGTCTTTTGGTATCTGAATTTGTGGCAATTTCCCCCCTCCTTTTTCTATGTATTCTAAATGTTCCATAAATATTTTATATCAATTTCATATCATAAAAAATACATTTTAAATATTACATATCCAAACATTGCAAACCAATCTTTCCCTCGGCACCTTACATGTTGACTTGCACAATCTTTATTTTCTTATCTGTTTCTCATGTTTCAATAGCAGTTGTTTCCTTCTTACATATAAACACATTATTTTTATTTTGTTTCATGTCTTCACTTATTTTATTTATATATCTTGGAAAACTATGACTGGCACATACATACTTAATTGACAGTGAACTAATAAAAACTGTTATGATTCTCTGAGACTTGTTTGCCTTCTGAATTTAAAAAAAAATGACTTATATGGGAATGTGATTAGGTCACTTAGCTAAGTGGTCAGCAAACTCATTAGTCAACAGAGCCAAATATCAACAGTAAAAATCTTAAGCTTCTTCTAATGCCACTTCTTCAAAATAGACTTGCCTAGGCCGTAGTATTTTGTGGAAGAGCCACACTCAACGGGCCAAAGAGCTTCATGTGGCTCACGGGCCGCAGTTTGCTGACCATGGGGTTAACTAATTTACCTCGTTTTCATTCAATCCATCCTATATGGATATTCCTTATTGTAAAGAAAAGGAGTCATATACATCTATGTAAATTTAAAAAAGCAACTTTAGAAATAACTGATGCTGTCTTGCTACTTCTCTCTTCTATTGTTTTTAATTATGGGTCCTAGTCTTCACTTTGACTGCTCTGCCCTGATCTTGTTAGCTTCTTGGGGACCTGAGGCCATGCTAGCTTTCAAAGGGCATTTTACCTAGCACTCTGAGTTGACACAGTCTATCCTAAATAAATCAGTAGAGGTTCCATTCTGTCACAGATGGAACTGTGAACTAAGAACCTTATGCCATCCAACTAGTGAATGTCTGCACAATGTCCCACCCAAAGCACATGCCTTCCACATTGCTCCTGTTCATTAATTGTTTCCAAATTCAGATGATCAAATAGTCTTTTATCTCCAAAGTATGTCATGTCAATCACAAGAGGAATAAAGCCCTGGCAGATGGCAAACGTGTTACCCTTAAGGAGCTGCTTCACCCTCTTGCATGGTTCCTTTACTCACCCTCACCATGGCAGAGCCTTGGTGGCACAGCAAGGACCAATTCAGGAATCCAACAGGGAAGGCAGGTGCACATGTGTCACACATGGCCTTCACAGGAGGAGCCTTATCACCGTAAAAGCCTATTAAATCAAATCCCTGCTTCCACCCTTCTACCTTTACACTGAAACTTTGATAAAAGTGCTTTGGGAAGAGTAAAAAGCCAATTTACATGTAACTTGATTACAGTTTTAACAATTTAATCAAAATGTTTATTACCACTTAAAAAGGCTGCAGGTCTATCTCAGTGGCATAAGGAGAGATTCCTAAGAAGCTTTAAAATTTTTAATTTCTTTACCATATGTCATGATGTCAACTCAACAAGTCCCTAGTTATCCGTAAACTACCCTACATCTGTGCCAGCCTATCTACTAAAGTAACTATTTTAAAATATAAATAAGTCATATAACTCTTGTTCAAAACCCTAGAATGGCTCCACAAATAAGAACCAGTGCACAGTCACTGTGCTGCGTACCGATGGTTTGGATAACGGCAGACTACATATGCAATGCAGCTGAAAAATGCCTATCACTGAGTAATGTCACAGCCATCACAATGTCGTAGGGCTATGCGTTATCACACACTGGTGTCGAAGTTAGTATAAACAAACCTACGCTCTGTCAGTTGTATAAGAGTATAGCACATACATTTATGTGAACTATGTAATACTTGATAATGACAATAAGTGAATATGTTACTGGTTTACATATTCACTGTATTATACTTTAAATCATTATTTTAGAGTATAGTCTTCTACTTTAACAAAAAGATTGTGGTAAAATATGCTGTGCTACTCTGGCAACAGCCTCATATAGCTCGTATTTATTGCATATCTTAACAGTATCACTTCTTTTGTGCTTTAATATCATGTTTTGTACAGCAGCGTGCTATATGGGCTTGTAGCAGTATGCTATCCCATGTGGCCTAGGTGTATAGTAGGCTATACCAGTGGGAGGCAAACTACGGCTTGCTAGCCACATGTGGCTCATGAGCCGCAGTCTGTGGCTCTCTTGACTAAAGAGTTTGCCGATCACTGGGCTATACCACAAAGTAGCGTAAGTGCACTCTGTGTTGTTTGCACTATGATGCAGTTTCCTAAGGAAGCATTTCTTATAATGTATTCCTATAGTTAATTGATGCTTGGCTATTTACAATGGCCTGAAGAGCATCCCTTAACTAGTTCCAGTTTCCTTACTGACTTCATCTGCTACTCTTCTTTCCTTTCAAAGGACAATTGTTACACAGGCTTCCTTGAGTTCTCTTAACATATATTCATGCTCCAGTCTCAAGAATTTCTGAACTGGCTTCTTCCTCTGCTTGGAGATATCTTCCCTCAGACATGTGTATGTCTTGTTACTCTCTTCTTTCAAGCCTTGCTCATTTAATACCTTTTCTTTTGGAAGTATATCCTAATCATTCAAGTTAACATTGCAATGCAGGACTCTGGCTACACTTGGCTCTTTAGTTTTTTTGTTTGTTCTTTTAAAATATATTTTGTTGATTTTTTACAGAGAGGAATGGAGGGGGATAGAGAGTTAGAAACATCAATGAGAGAGAAACATCAATCAGCTGCCTCCTGCACATTCTCCACTGAAGAAGTGCCCGCAACCAAGGTACATTTCCTTGATCGGAATCGAACTTGGGACCCTTCAGTCCATAGGCCAACACTCTATCCACTGAGCCAAACCAGTCAGGGCTGCTTTTTCTTTATTGATTAAGGTATTATATATACGTCCTTACCCTCCATTGCTCCTATTTCCCCCGCCCCACTCATGATCTCATTTCCTTGGTGTCTGTGTCTATTGGTTAGACTTATATGCATAGTTTTTCTTAGTAGTTGTTTCCTTTTAACTTACCTTATAATTAGAAAATTAACTATATTTAGTGGCTGCCTAACTATTAGAATACAGAAATGCTAAAAGATTAATTTGTGTAAGTAAGGCAGTTCTTAGCACATGGACACAGTAAAAAATATGTTTTATCTGGGAGATTGAATAAGAAAAAAATATATGGGTGAATGAATATGAGAAAAAAAAAAAAACCAAATAGGAACACTATGAAAATTTGAGCTTAGTTTCTGAAATCTTGCACTGAAATTTGATAAAAGTGCTTTGAGAAAAGAGTCAATTTACATGTAACTTGATTACAGTTTTAATCAAAATGTTTATTACCACTTAAAAAGGCTGCAGGTCTATTTCAGTGGCATAAGGAGAGATTCCTAGAAGCTTTAAAATTTGTAATTTCTTTACCATATGTCAAGATGTCAACTTAGCAAGTCCCTAGTTGTCAGAAAAATACCTCTGGCAAGATTTTACATAAACACAATTATTTTAGCTGCTTAATCTGTCAGCAGTATAAAATATGAAATTGATGCTTTAATGTGTATTATTAAAGCATCATTTTCATATTGATGCTTTAATATGTATTATTAAACCATCATTTTCATATTAATATCCAATAGTCACCTCTTTTACTTCTTTGATTTTTCATTCTCCTACTTCAGTTTAGGTAGAAACACATTAAAAGTTCAATACACATATGCACTTAATCACATACACAAATCATACCTATGTATGGAAGCGAAAAACCTGAACTACATTTAATTTAAGGAACTCAATATATAATCACATAAAAGTAAACCAGTTCACTGTTTACTTTTTTTGTAATAATTCGTTTAAGAAAATATCTTATAGATATTATATACACACATAGTATGTATCAAATGCTATACATATATTACACTAGATGTGTAACTACCATACATTTATAAAAACAGATATATATGCAGACTCAAAGGTAGATAAACATTAAGAAATTAGGAAACCCATATGTTTGCAGATACATATTTGAGCTGGAGTAAAACAACAATTATTATCAGGATGTGTGATCAGATGCTTCATTTTGGACGTAGACATAGCTTAATGTTTAATAGTTCCAACTCTAAATAAGTACTGCTTCTGGCCCCTGCCACAGTGTTCAAGTGGACATGGAAAAATAATAAAATAATCAGTTTCTATTTTTTAAGATATGATATTGATTCACTAGTGGAATGTTTAAACTCTTCAATATCTACATTTAATTTGACTGCTCAGGCTTGAGGTTAGATTTTTCAGGTTTAACAGAAATTTTATTCTGACAAATATTAGAAACTTGGGTTTTATATTCCAGTATGTAGATCTTAGCTATATATTAATATTCTTCCTTAATAGTGATTTTATTTTTCTTATTATTGGTGCTTAGATAATGCTAATAATACATGTAAATATTCTTACTAAAGATATCAGTTTAAAAATATGTAAAGTAAAAAGTGAAAATTCTTTACTTTTATGTCCTTATCTCAGAGGTAGTTTATCAATAGTTTGGTGTGTATCACTTGTGTTCTTTTCCTCTATAGTGGCATAAATATATATTTATACACAGGCATATTTTAATTGATTAATTCATATGGAACAATTATTCTGAAAATCGGATAGTTTTCTTTTTTTTCTCACTTATCAATGCTTTCAGATATTTTCAGAAACATACAATATTCCATAAACATGGGTATATATTAAAGCTGAGCCTTATCTTAACACAAGAAATATTTTCACTCCATTGAATTTCTGAAACAAACATGATACAAAGCCTTTAGAAAAGTTTAAGTTAGAAATGAAATAGAACTCTGTTGTAGAAAGAAATTCTAGCATTACATTTGTTTTCTCTTTTCTTTTTTTCTATTTTAAATTAAATAAATTCTAGGTCAAGAAAAAATGCAGAAAACAGTGTGGGAAAGTTCTAGGGTGGGAACAAAAGTAGGGTGGAAGAGGTCAATGGTGAGAAAAATGGTAACATCTGTAATACTTTCAACAATAAAGATAAATTTTAAAAAATAATGTATATTTTATTATATTTCTAATGAGCACATTTAAAGTATATGGTAAATAATATTTAAACAGCTGTCCTCACATTTAGAAATATTTTCTACTAGAGGCCTGGTGCTTAAAAATTCATGTACTGGAGGGGGTTCCCTCAGCTCGGCCTGGCCCCTCTCACAGTCCAGAAGGTGGCCCAGCAATCAGGGGAAGGTAACACCCCAACACACCTCTGCTGCTGCCACTTCCGGCAGCCTAAGCCTCTGCTGGCCCTGGTTACCTGAGCCTTGGGCAGCCCTGGGTGGCTTGGCAGCTGCCATCCAAGGCTTGCCTGTGCCTTGGGCCAGCCCTAGACAGCCAACATCTAAGGGGACCGGGGTACTCTGGAGGTCGGCGTGCAGATAATTGCCATGATCTGAGGGTCATTAGCATATTCCCTCTCTATTAGATAATTAAGGTAAGTTAAAAATTATAAGCTAGCCCTACCTCGTTTGGCTCTGTGGATAGAGCGTCGGCCTGTGGATTAAAGTGTCCCAGGTTTGATTCTAGTCAAGGGCATGTATCTTGGTTGGGAGGCAGATGATCAATGTTTCTCCCTCATTGATATTTCTAACTCTCTAACTCTCTAACTCCCTTCATCTCTGTAAACAATCAATAAAATATATATTTTTAAAAATTATAAGCTATAATTTGTTATTATTTCTAGATTACAGGTAAGAAAATTAAGCCTTAAAAAGGTTTAGTGAATTGTTCAAAATTACAGAAAAAGTAAAAAACCAGGAGCTGAAATTGAAGGTTCACCTTAATATTCCAAGACAAAATGCAAAACTTTTTATTTTCAAACTTCCTATAGATTTTTTTAACATTTTATTTTTAACAAAAATATTAAGTGATTTCTTTGTATTCTAGCATTAGGAATTCTAGTATTTCTACTTACAAAAATATTAAAAGTAGAATTTATCAAATATTCTAAATATCTCAATTATAAAACTTACTGTTGTTCATGTGCAAGTCATATTGCACATGTGCATGTTGTTCATATGCAAGATTTTTCAGTAAATGTATTTATCATTTAAGATGAGAAGAGTTAATCCTAGACTATATTTTAAAAAATAATTTGAAAAGAGATAAAAGGGTGGATTTCTATTTGTTTCAATGGAAAAAATAATACCATAAGTGACGTAGTTAACATTCACTATATACAGACATTGTATTAATATTTTAAGAATTATAGTATTTATACTAATAACATTCCTATGATAGAAAACATTGTAGAAGAAAAGCATAGCTTTAGGTTAAGGAATACATGTAAGATATAACTAATAAATAGTAAATCTACAAATCAAACTTATGCTATGTAAATTTAAAAATGTGTTCTTAATTTCTAAATTACTTATATGACATTATCCTACAATCCTCCCTTTTTGATTAATGAAGGCTTTTGTAAATTTTATAATGCAGTCTTGATGCCTTTAAATTTTAAATTTTTGCACAAAAATATGACTGCTTTAGATTCACTGCATATTAAGCAATTTTACCATGAGATGAACTACCAATAGAAATTTTAGTTAATACTTTAGGAACAGCTTTTTGTCCAGTACAATTAAATTTTCTTGAATATTCACTTATTTCATTTAGCCAATTTAAATTAATCTGAAAACTTGATTACTATTTTACTATAAAATTTAATACTCTAACAGCAATCTTAATTTACTCTGTAAATATCAGTGGAAAGGATTTGCATTCTTGAGTAGTCCCTGAGCATTCCTGGTGGTTGGCTGGATTTAGATATAGGGCAGCTGCTGTTTGCCAATTCTCTGTCTGTTACATGGGTCCCAATCTGAGCTGGGCCAAGTCTCTTTCTGTTACCTGGGTCCTGAGCTGAGCTGGGCCAACTCTCTGTCTGTTACCTGGGTCCCTGAGCTGGGTGTGAAGCAAAGCAGCCATGGGGGCAGGAGACCTCCCTCAGAAGGAGTGAGGGTTCAGGCCCCTGTAAGGTTGGGTGGGTGAGGGTCTGTGCCCCACCTCTTTTGACCCCCAAGTTCTCTCCTGATGTCCCCTCTGTGACTGTGCCTGTCTTAGGTTGTTCCTTCCCTGAGGAATGTTACTCATATGTAGCTAACCAGTCATCCTCTGGGGCCAAGCAGGGTGATGTGAGGTTCAGTTCTGTCTCCTTGGTAGCCTATGCCCCATGGCCCCTACACCAGCACCTGCCTTAGGATCCCCTCGCCTGTTTGCGGGGCCCCAGCACTGATCACATATCTCAGGGAACTAGGTTTCTCCTCCAGGAAGGGCCCATTTCACACCATTGGGCAAGACACAGATCCATGGTACCAGCCACAATGAGGCTTCAACCTCAGGATGAAATGAAAGCTCAGGCAACAGCTGAGGGCAAGTGGATTGTGAGAAAAGGGTCCCTTTTGGCAAAAAGGGCAAGAGGGGCCAATATAGAATGCTCAAGTGCTTTCCCAATGCCTTAATTCCTTCTGAAAGGGATTAAATTCTTTCACGTCCTTTTTTTAAATTGCTGCCAAACATTCAAAGAATTAGTTTGTAAGTTTGTATGGGATAATTATACAATATGTTGTCACTACACTGCATAATCATATTCACTTTGGTGAGTTATACCAATGTTTAAATAGAAAAGCAAATATAGTTGTGTATTTTCAAGTCCTTTTGAAGAGATCTAAAAACAAAATATGTGACCTTATTAAGCATATTCCCTATAGAGTTATTCTTTAGAAAGTTGAAAGAAATGTTTTTACCTTTATTTTCGTATCTGTGTAGATATTGGCATTCAGGTCCATGTTAAGACTAAGAATATAAATTGTATGCCTATAAAATTTCCCATTTTGTTAATATCTTTTATGTGGCAAATTCCTCTTGTTCCTTATTATGGGCTATGAATGTAATAATTGGGTAATGATATCCAATATTCTAAATCATTTTATGCATATACACCGTATTCATTCAAATTCAATTTGCCTCTGCTCTTTAATTTGCATTTTCACAGAACCAGTTGAGTATTAAGAAATAAAATTATATTGACTAGTTTGAATATCTTAGAAAGTTAAATCATCATTATAGGGGAAATGTTTGAAGGTAATTAATTATAAATGAATCATGAAAAAATATTCTCAAGGCACACATCTTCAGTTAAAAATATGGTAATAGCTACTTGTGCTAAATATTTATTTTAGAATTATGGTATATATATCCAATGCTTTAATTAAAAAATTAAACTGAGTTATTTCTAATAGAGGTTATTCTTTTTTTATTGAAATATCGGTATGAATATGTCTATGTAATTCTTAACTGGTACAAATTAGATACAAATGGCATAGATATATAAAGGCTTAGAAAATCCAGAGATGCTATGTGCATACTGATACAAATGTATTAGGGTTTTTATTCAACAAAATTATGTTGTAAAGTTTATTGCCACTAACTTTTTAAATCTGTACTAATAAAAGAGAAAGATGCAAATTGACCATACCTCCATGATGCTCACCAGCCAATCAGGAGTGAGAATGCAAATTAACCCAACAAAGATAGCAGGTTAATTTGTATACATAGGCACCCAACAGTCTAGATCCTGGAACATCCTAAGGATCCAGGTTGCTCAGAGCCTGTAGGCCCACACATAGATGTATGTTCAGCCGCTAGGGTGTCAGAACACCCGTGGCCACTCCTGGCCTATGGGTCTTCACACCGAGGGGCCAAGGGTGGGTGGCAGAGGCTTGAGCAGTGCCTAAGAGGACCTGAGGGCCCTGCCCAAGTTGTGGCAGAGGCTTGAGCAGGCCAGGAGACATGGGTGTGCCAGCCTCAGCTTGCCAGCAATCCTGTCTCTGTGTGTGAGCTGCAAAGGAAATACTTTTTCTGACGGCTCATTCGCTAAGCTCTCTGTATGCCTCTGGTAATGTTCTTGGTAACTTGGGTAATAAGAATTCAAAAAAGTGATCTATGGTTTTTCCATCACACTCCTGGAGGAAAAAACAAAGGTCGCTGCTGAGGGGCTAAAAAATGTCATATTATGCGCTAGTGTGTTTGGCTCAGTGGATCGAGCCTTGGCCTGTTGACAGTGGGGTCCGGGTTTGATTCTGATCAAGGGCACACACCTAGGTTGCAGGTTCATCCCTGGCTGAGGCCCAGGTTAGGGATCATGAAGGAGGCAACTGATCAAAGTGTCCCTTTTACATTGATGCTTCTCTCTGTCTCTCTCTCTCTTCCACATTCTCTAAAAATGAATGGAAACATATTCTCAGGTGAGGATAAAAAAAAAAAAAGAAAGAAATATCCTATGAAAGACACATCTTGAAAATGCATAAAGAAAGTTGTCATTTTGCCGAAACCGGTTTGGTTCAGTGGATAGAGCAGTGGGCTGAAGGGTCTCGGGTTCAATTCTGATCAAAAACATGTACCTTGGCTGCGGACACATCCCCAGTAGGGGGCGTGCAAGAGGCAGCTGATCGATATTTCTCTCTCATTGATGTTTCTGATTTTCTATCCCTCTCCCTTCTGCTCTGTAAAATATAACAAACAAACAAACAAACAAACAAATAAATAAATAAGAAAGTTGTCATTTTTTCATGGTGAAGGAACTGGAATTCATGTTGATGAAAACACCTTGGTGGCTGCAGTGACTAGCAGTGGCTACAGTAGCACAGTGATGGGGCTGACGCCTTCCCTAATCAGCCTAGTTGCTTCCCACAGAGGGATGCCAGACTTGGCTTAGGCCCACTCCCCGTCATTAGGACATCCCTTGAGGGCTCCCAGTCTGTGAGAGGGGGCAGGCTGGGCTGAGGGACTCCCCCGCCTCATGCACCAGGCCTCTAATAAAAATCCTATATTATAAAAGGCTAATATGCAAATCAACTGAATGGTGGAACAACCGGTCACTATGACATGCACTAACCACCAGGGGGCAGATGCTCAATGCAGGAGCTACCCCCTGGTGGTCTGTGCACTCCCACAGGGGGAGCGCTACTCAGCCAGAAACTGGGCTCACAGCTGGCAAGCGCAGTGGCAGTGGTGGGAGCCTCTCTCGTTTCTGCTGTAGAGCTAAGGATGTCTGACTGATAGCTTAGGTCAAACCCTGGCGGGGAGAAGGCCTAAGTTGTCAGTTGAACATCCCCCAAAGCTCCTGGACTATGAGAAGGTGCAGGCCAGGCCGAGGGGACCCCCATGTGAATGACTTTCATGCACCAGGCCTCTAGTAATAAAAAAATAGGGGTCCTATGCTGAATCATTAGAAACCATACATATTCAAGCATTTCCCCTTTATCTTCTGGTTAAAAAGTTAGAGTATTTTCAAATGAAACGGCTGGGGTTGGATCAGGTAATGGAGCTGGGCCAGCTAGAATTATGTAAGACCCTGGCACTAAACTGAAATCCACCTAAATATTCACATGTGTCTGATCTGAGGAATTATGGATAAAAGAAGCATCTATATATATAAAGAGGTAATATGTTACGGTGTCCCAGTAACAACCAATTTGCATATTGACAGACCAGCAGGAGGCTCCATGCTCAGCAGAGGGTGAGTTGGCCAGAGCCAAATGCCCAGGGGTCTGAGGAGAGTGTCTGCTAGGAGCCCAGACTGCAAAGAATGAAGAGGAAGGAACCACAGGGAGCTCTTCCAATCCCCCTGCACAGACACACCCTACCTTAGCCCCTGTACCCCCAGGGGGATGAGGAATGGGGAGGCTAACTGGACTGGGAGAAGACCCAGCCTCAGGGGTAGCTGCAGCCCACACCTCCAACGCTCTATCTCTTTCCTTGCCACCCCCCCAAGGGGCACCCACAACATTAGTATGCTGGTGACCACCCATCAGCACCCCTAAGGCACCTGTGGCCCCCAAGCCCAGTGCTGCCAGGTCCCCTCCATTAGGGCCAGGCATGCCTCTTCTTCCTACAACTCCAGACCTGTGTGGAGACAGGCCTGAGCAGCCCCCCAGGGTCAGACCCTTCCCCCCAACAGCAGCAGTGCCATCTCCAGGAGATTGGAGCTCCACCCTGAGAAGGTACAGCTGTGAAACAGCCACGTACAATTTAAAGAATGGCACCAAGCAAGAAGACTTGACAGTTACTTCCCCTTTGGCCTCACTGCCCCCCTAGTGCCCCCATAATGCCAGCGCCTCCAGGATGACCACCTTTACCGGGCTGCTGGCGAGACACCGCCCCTCAGAGACCTGTGGACCCTCTGCAAAGCTGCAGTCCTAGGAAACAATTATGCCCTCCTTTCCTAATCAGCACCTGCTTCCTTCAAGGGTACCTGTGAGCTTAAAAATAACAAGCCCTTCCTGTTTAGACATCACTTACTTGATGACACATTTCTAGGTTTATTAGCTCAGAACCTCCTCATGACAACCCAGTGAGGTAGGCAGAGAAGACATTACAATTCCCCTGATATATGGGTATGTACTTAGAAATGAAGCTCAGAGAGGAAAAGTATCAAGCCCACTGGTTCCTAAGGTGCAGCACCCACCCCACAAGGGGTGGGGGGCAATTAGATTTTAAGTGGGGGCAATTTGAGAGTGAGTTAACAGTGAATTTTTTGCAATTCTTAATGGTTCTAGGAAGCCTGGTCTACAGCATATTCTACATAACAAAAGGCTAATATGCAAATAACCGAATGGTGGAAGGATCAGTCACTATGATGCCTGCTGACATCTAGGGGCAGATGCTCAAAACAGGAGCTGCCCCCTGGTGGTCCCCACAGGGAGAGCAGCACTCTGTCATAAGCCGGGCTCATGGCTGGCAAGCACAGTGGCAGTGGTGGGAGCCTCTCTGGCATCCATGGCATAAGTCACAAAACCATAAAAGTCATAAAAGAAAACAAAGGTAGTAAAATCTCAGACATCTCTGGTAGCAATATTTTTGCCAATATTGTCTCTTGGGGCAAGGGATATAACGGATTTTTTTTTTTTTAAATGAAGCTATATCCAACTAAAAAAACCATCACCAAATGAAAAGGGAATCCATTGTATGGGAGAACATACTCACCAATGACATTGAATAATGGGTTAACTTCCAAATTATATTAAAAAATACAACTCAAAACCAGGTTGACAATCTAATTAAAAAATGGGCAGAGGACCTGAATAGACACTTCTCCTAAAAGGTGTGAACCTGAATTTTGGATAATATTTGGATAAGCTGAGTGAAATAAAAAAAATGTATTACCATATATTTCACCTATTTATTTTTTTCTCAAGTATATTTTATTGATTTTTTATAGAGAGGAAGGGAGAGGGATAGAAAGTTAGAAACATTAATCAGCTACCTCTTGCACACCCCCTTCTGGGGATGGAGCCTCAGCCAAGGTACATGCCCTTGATCTGAATCGAACTTGGGACCTTTCAGTCCCCAAGCTGACACTCTCTCCACTGAGCCAAACTGATTTCAGCTCACCCATTTATTTTTACACATTTTAGTATGGCTACTAGAAAACTTCTAATTACATATGTAGCTGGCAATACAACACATTCACACACCTTTTTTTCGACACTGTTAGCCCAGAGCTCATCTCACCCACAACTTACTCAGGTTTTCCTAAGCACAATCAAGAGAGTCCGTCACTGCTCCCTCACCACACCAGCCCCCAGTGCCAAACATGCCTGGGGCTCATTTTCAGGGAGAAAGAAAGCAAAATCAGAATGGTTACTTGACACCTTCACTTTGGTATATAAAAGGCACTTAAAATTATAATATTGGATGAAAGAAAATCTTGACCACCAATAATGTCCTCTTCATTTATTTTTCTTTGCTGTTCTGAGAACTTTATAGATACTCTGGTGTCTCACACCTTTTACTTCTAAAGCTAGTTACCTGTTTGACTTCATGTCCTACTCTCTCACTTTCTCACCCCGCACCTTTCTTTTCCTCACACATATAAAGAATGATCTAACCTCAGTCTTTGTACTTGTTCTGCCCTGCCTTGAGCACACTTCCCTATGATCCTTAATTAGTCCCAGGATTTGTAACTTTACCTTCTTCATACCTTTCCTTATGCATCTTACCATCAGTAAAGCTTTTTCTAAACACTCCACTCCTCCACTCCTCCGCCCCTCACCCCAATTCCTTTTCTCCCTATCTCCTTTCCTTGCTCTGAGTGTGTGTATATTTCATGTGTGAGAATATATGTATATATGCATACAACATTTTGTGAGAAAATATATTTTACTAATTCATGAAAGAGAATACATATGAGGGTTTTGGTCTGGTTTTTCTCACTGCCTTAGAATTGCTAACTATATACTTTTTTATGGATTGGCAACTCATTACTTCTATGATACAAAGCCTGAAGGATCCTGGGACTCAAAGGTCAATGTATGTGGCTGATGGTGGGGAATCTTTGAGGGATGAGAAAGGGAGTGTTGCTTACCCAATCTTTAACTCCACAGTAAACAATTACTTATTAGAATTCAGATAAATAATTACTTAAACATTGTGGTATCTTAGTGTAAATATAACATTAAATTATTGTTCGAGTTGCTGCACCTTGGGAGTGTACCATCAAAGTACAGAACAAAAAAGAACACCCATGATCAGATCTATGACAACCTCTCCATCATCACATTCTCCGACTGCTCACTAAGCTCCAGTCCCACTGTTTTTAAGGATTTTGACATATACTTCTTCTCCCTAGAGCAGTGGTCAGCAACTGTGGCTTGCAAGTTTGCCACTCTGTTGACTAATGAGTTTGCTAACCACTGCCCTAGAGCCTTGCTTGCACAGGTCTTCATTTGACTGGTTCTTCACTCTTTAGGTGTCCCCTTAAATGGCAGTGCATAATTTTACTCCCTCTAAATGCCCAATCTTAATACTGATATCCTTTTCATTGACTTCACAACACCTATGACAACCTGGATATATCTTATTAATTTTTTTACTTATGTGTTTGTATCATCCACTGGAATGAAAGGCACATATTAAGGACAATACCCCTTGTGCAATTGAGTAGCCCTAGTATTTCACACACTATCACCCATGGAGATGGCACATGACAAATGGTATAAGAAAATCCTTTAACTACTTGCCAGTAAATACTTAAAGTTGCATTATGGGAAGATAAGTCCTGTTAATACTGAGGTGTGTTGATCCCAGCATGTTCCACACTTTATAAGGGTATGAATTTGAATCTCAGTTTGAGAAGGAGAAAAGTAGTAGAACAGCCTCCATAACTGCAAAGTTCCATTTGAACACGGTATATGTTGTTGTATTGTTAGATGTAGAGAAAGAAAAAACTCATAAACTTGAAAAAAATGTAGAAAGAACATTTTTTAATTCAAATGTTATAAAATTCAGGCCTTGTCACTTCTGAAGGATGCTTGTCAATTATTGTCCTCTTTTTTGTCACAATAATATCAGGACTGAATAGTAATGTAAAAATTATTTTCCTACTTTTTGAGTCTATATTACAACATTCTATACTGAAAACTAGAGGCCCGGTGCATGAATTTTCATGCCCTGGAAGGGGGTCCCTCAGCCCAGCCTGCCCCCCTCACAGTCCAGGAGCCCTCAGGGGCAGGAGGCAACTCGGTGATCAGGGGAAAGCGACACCCCATCACACCTCTGCTGCTGCCACTGCCGTCAGTGCAAGCCTTGGCCAGCCCTGTTTACCTGAGCCTCGGGCTGGCCCTGGGGGGCTGAGGAAGGTGCACAGGGGAGGCCTGGCTTTGTCACATACCTGCCACCTCAATGAGGCTGAGGGGTCTGGGAGCTGCCATCTTGTGGCTGTGGGTGCGACCACCTTTAAGGGTGTGAAAGTCAATTAGCATAGTTTTACTTTATTGGCTGTGAGTGCTGCCATCTTTTAGAGCAGGACAGTCCATTAGTATATTCCCTCAGTATTGGCTGTGTGTACTGCCATCTTTGTGAAGGCATGAGGGTCAATTAGGATATTCCCTCTTTATCAGATAGGATGGCTCATTAAGAGCACATTCTGTTTGCACTGTAGATAAAGTCTGTGATATTTCCTTCTTTTAAAGAGGCTGTATTAATACTCTTGGAGTGAAGACCACAATACTTCTTAATATTGGAAAATCCAGTATGACTTAAAGAGTTCTGGTTTTATTGGCCACTGAAGTCAGGATAGGAAATTATTTAAAAAAAAGAATTCATCATTTAAGAAAGGGATCCTGAAATAGAGGTCAGGATCCCTACATATCCTTGATTAACATCTGACCACCCTTAACAACTAAAAATTAGACTCTCAGGTATTTCCTTTTGGAAGAATAACACTTAGTCAAGATAATTTTTTAAACCTGCATTGTGAAAAGATAATTTAAACTAGCTTTGCTTGGAAGTCATTTAGGTATAATGGTTTGCATTTTCATATTTTCTTGACATGGAACTAAATTTTCCAACACATTAAAAACATAAAAGAATGGCAAAAATGGAAAATATAAGGATCAATTATTTTCCTTCACTATCCCCCCACCAAACAACATCCAATTTAGGGTATACTATTTCAGATATTGTTATAAGCATAATCTTATCCAAACAGAACCATATATATATCAGCTATTTTCATGAAAGATTTTTGGACCTTTTATTGTAAAATATAACACAAATAAAAAATGGAAGTGGAGAGTAATAAACTGTTATACAGTGTATACTATCTAATAAAAGAATAGTATGCAAAGTGACCGTACCTCCGATCCAGGAACAACCAAAGCCACGCTCACCAGCCAATCAAGAGCAAATTATGCAAATAAAACCCAACCAAGATGGTTGCCACCACTGAGAGCAAGAGGGAGGCTTGGGTTTCCCTGGCAATGGAGGAAGCTAAGCTTTCCCCCTGCCATTGCCAGCCTAGGCCTCCACTCAATGCTACAAAGTTTCAATCATTAAAAAATACATAATCTGAACAGAAATGGTGGCAGCCATGGAGCTGGAGAGAGCATAGGCTAGGGTTACCGGGGTGATGGAAGAAGCATAGCTTCTGCAGCCCTAGCGCCTAGGCCTCTGCTGTAGTCTACAAAGTTTGAAAACAGAACTGGCTGTCCCCACGGAGCCAGCAGAAGGCTTGGCTCTGCTCTAGGCTACAAAGTTTCAATTGTAGAATATAAATTAATCCCAGATCTCAGGGCCTTAGCTTGGGTCACTGGGGGGCATGGCTGGCCTACAAACCACCACAGGCCCCTTGCCCATGCTGCTCCACACCCCAAGGGAACCCCAACCCTGATCTGGGACACTCTTCAAGGCAAACCAGCTGGCTCCCACCCATTCACCAGGCCTCTATCCTATCTAATAAAAGAGTGATACGCAGATTGACCATCACTCCAACACATAAGAGGGCTGCCGCCATGTGGTGAAATATCCTGCTCCCATGTGGACACAAGATGGCCACCACAAGATGGCCAGCAGGGAAGTTCAGAGGGAGGTTCCAGGCCTGCAAGGGAGGACTGTTGGGAGGTTCAAGGCCTGCAAGGGAGGGCAGCTGTGTGCCATTAGGCCAGTAAGGGAGGGTAGTTGGGAGGGACCAGGCTTGCAAGGGAGGGCAGTTGGGGATGATCAAGCCTGCAGAAGAGGGCAATTAGGGGTGACCAGGCCAGCAAAGGAGGGAAGCTGGGGGCAAACAGGCTGGCAGGGGAGCAGTCTGACATCAATTAGGCTGGCAGGGTAGTGGTTAGGGCATGATCAGGCTGGCAGGCAGAAGCAGTTAGGGACAATAAGGGAGGTAGGCAGGCAAGCAGTTTGGTGCCAGCAGTCCTGGATTGTGAGAAGGATGTCCGAGAAGGATGTCTACTAGGATCAGATCTAAACGGGCAATCGGACATCCCTCAAGGGGTCCCAGGTTGGAGAGAGTGCAGGCTGGGCTGAAGGACACCCCCTGTGGACAAATTTTGTGCACTGGGCCTCTAGTATTCTTGTAACCATCACCCACATAAAAAAAATGAAACTTTAGCAGCATTCCCAAAGCCCCTTCAGTTCTTGTCTCAATCATATATCTTCTCTCTCCAAAAGCACTACCCAATAGTCTTTTATAATAATCACTTCCTTGTTTTTCCCTATGATTTTATCACCCAAGAGTGCATGGCCCCATTTTAAAAGGTTATGTTACTTTTACATTTATTTTAAACTACAGTTTTTCTCTCCTTCCGTTTCTTTAATTACAGTATGTCTCTTGAAGATCCTGAGGAATTCAGACTATAGATTTTTTCAGGGTTCACTATATTCATCTGTCATCTATATTTCCTGCATCTTGGCAAGTGGATCCAGATGCTTGCTCAGAATCAGGTTCTATTGCTTTACCAAGACCATAGTTGTGACCTGTTCTTCTTTCACAATTAATGTCTATTTTCCACTGTGTGTGTGTGTGTGTGTGTGTGTGTGTGTTCGTCCACTGTTCCTCAACACCTAGATCTATTAAAAGATTAGGGGTTCTAAAATACTAATATTCAAATTACCTTTTTGTTTTAATGCATGTACAAGGTGATGCTTTCTCTAGCCTGCTATTTAGTTGCTCAATGGTATCATTATAAGGAAAATAAATTCTTATTTAGCTGATCTTTTATATAATTGATTTGTTACTTGAAAAGGTTACCAATTATTATTTTTTGCAGTATTATTATTAAGCAATGAATGTAATCACATTTGACAGTTTTAGGTTCATTGCAATTTCTACTCTTATTACAGCCTCCTTTGACATGACCATGGTAAGTCTCTAATAGTCCTCCCTTATAGTATGCCTAGTAATTTCTACCCATCCTTAGAAATCTGGGGCCCTTTTAAGTTTATGCCATCCCTGGTTACTTTCTCATTAGCAGTAGGTTCTTCACTAGAGTTCTCTTTTTTCATCCTCTTAATAATATCTTCTAAATAGTTATTTAATCCTTATAGTAAGCTTTCCCTTTGTTCAGATTACAAAGAAACTAAAAAAACTCAAATTTCTCTCTTCTGACTGGAACATTATTTACACACACACACACGCAATTGGAAAGCTATGTTTGAAAAAGCAATAACTATTTCTGGTTGCTCATCTTTAGAATGATCTCTATTTTCTCCTCTCTACTTTTTCTATTGTCTAAATTCTTTACAACAAACATTAGTTCTAAAATCTGAAAAAATAGTACAACATTTAGAAGGCATCAGTAAACTCTCCTAAATGTAGAAAATCAAAATGTATCCAGTGTATTTAAACCATATTGACAATCTTAACTCTAAAAAAACGTAGCTTGGGAGAATTTTTTAAATCATCCCAGTTTAATGCAATATTTTCTAAAAGGCTTAAAATAAATACGAAAGAAGTAAACAATGAAATGAATTCAATGTAAAATGCCAGACATTTATGATATTGCAATTGTCATTATAAACTAATTGCTGTTGCAGAGAAGAACACAAAATGTAGAATAATTTTACAAACGTGTCCTAGATAAAAATTGCTCTATTCAGTGCCCTTTAAAATGGAAAGTGACAGAGTATAAACCGACCAGTGGATGCACTGTCAGTGTGCCGACATGGCCTCCTTTGCCTGGTCTCTCTGATTTAACGTTATCAGACACAAGGTGACTTAGAGCATTCTTGCTAATAATGGAGAGGCTGAAAGCAGATGTGGAGATATTTCTAATGTCTTTTTCCTCCCTGAAGGTTTGTTCTTTGATTAAGGCTATACTATGGAGACAATCAGTATGCTGCAGAATATAATAAAAATGAATATCAAGAGCAGATTACATTGTCAGCAAGGAAAAATATTTTTATTCTTACAAAAATAAATGACTTTTCTGTAAAACTAAAAAAAAGTATGTGCTTATATGTGTATATACATATATATGTGCATAATATATGTGCAAACTAAGAATATAACTAAATGTGTTAAATCATAAGTCTATAAATGAAAGATGTAATTGTGTAATAAAATTGGCTACATTGAAAGGATATGATTATGTATCACCTATGTTGTTTTCCAAAGATTTCTCTTATACAAGTTTACCTTTAGCTCTATCGCAGCCCCTTGACTTACATTGTGCCTTGACTTGCATTCCAACAAGCACACTAATTTAGACACATATGAATTTTTTTTTCTGTACCTGAGCAGCCAGGCCAGGCTGAGCTCCAGGAAGACCTGAGTGAGTCCTGAACAATGCAGGACGGACACTTTAAAAAAGTCCTCTTGCTTATTTATGGTGTGGTATCAAATTAATATTTCATCTTAGCCTGGTATCCTAAATGCCTGAAGCTAGAGCAAGTCTACTTCTTGATTTCTTCATTCTCTTGGGAAAGTTTACGTTTTTAAATTCTTTATCTTATTGCTTGCCATAGCTGGGTCTGTCAATTCATCAAAAAGAGTAGTATCAGTTTCGAGTTTTTCCTTCAGCCACAATTATCTAAACTCCATTTAACTCCTTCCAACATCCTAAACCTCCAGTTATCCAAGGGGGATAAGGTAACCTGCAGCTATCCTAAATAACCTCTTCATTTGACAACTTATTCTGTATTGTATTATTTTCATGTAATTATTAAAGATCTTTTTCATACTCTGACACTTCAATCTTTTACTCTTCAACATGGTATATTTTCCTTTTTCCTTACTCAGATGAGTCAAAAGTGACAGAGTCCTAATTAACTTTTATATCTATGGTACCTTTTATTTTATGCTTATAAAAATCCAATTTAGTTTTAGTTCTTTTACTTGAAACACTTGAAAGTATCCATTATTAGAACTCTTTTATCAATTATATTTCAATTGTTACTTTTGCTTCAATCACCTACTGTCACAATTTATGGCCCACTTATTCATGATGATGTCTAAAACTTGCTTCCTTGTAAACTTTTCTTATCCATGGATGTTTTTGGATGCAAACTTAATCACAAGTATAATAAACACTCTCAAATTCTCAACATAATGTGATGGTAGGGGTTCTTAAACTTGGCTACACAATAGATTCAGTTGGGAACCTGAGAAGTCTTTATAATATCTGAATTAAAATGGATGTTGTGAATGGATTTGGGTAAATTCAGAGAAGGATGAAGGATATATTAAAAATCAGGGGAATAACAGTGACAAATGACAAGTGCACCGACTATACTTAACTTACCATTACAAAAAAGTAGACAAGTTTGCCTAGAGTATGTGTATTTGAAAATTATGAAAGAAAGAGGTAAATAAAGTGACAAAATCAGATGAGTCTATCTACCCTTTGACCCATTTCAACCATTCCTAATGAAACGCTCATCAGGTGGATTAAAATAGTGATATGAAAACTGGTGTCTAACTCTACCATTGAAAGATATCCATGATCAACCAAGCATATAAATAGGTAGATATTTTCATCCACACAAAAAGTAGAATTATTTTCATATATATATAACAGAAACATTAATAATTTGGTTGTTAGAATATATAGAGGGAAAGAGTAGAAGAGACATAAGTTAAACTCTCTGAGGTAAAAGAAGGTCTGGGGAAAAAAGGAAGGGCACCTTAACAAATCATATCCTGAACCCTTATTTGGAAGTGTGAGGTTAGTTCTGGAGTATGCAGGATAAGAAATAGTAACTAGCAAGTGTTGTGCAAAAATTTTTTTTTATTAAGGAAGTGACTACAGTAAGCAAAAAGCCTCAGGGCAAGGCTTCCGGTGAGAGTGGATGACTAACGAACAAACATTACTCATAGACACCCCCCCCCCCCATTCCCCACACCTGCTCTGGAGTCAGGTATATAACCCTACAGCCAAACTAATAGAATACCTACTATTTCAGGGAACTTCAATAAGCCAAGTTGAGATTGAAATCCTAACTCTGTTGTCTACAGAGTGATTCTCAGTTTAACTTTTTTTTAAAATGTGTTTTTATTGATTTTTTTTTTTAGACGGAGAGAAGGAGGAAGAAGAGGTGAGAAAAGAGATTGATGAGAAAGAAACGTCAATTGTTTGCTCTCTGCATGCTCCTCAACTGGGGACAGAACCTGCAACTCAGTCTTGTGTACTAATTAGCATTGGAACCAGCAGCTTTTCACTGCACAGGACAATGCCAACTCATTGAGCCACTCCTGCCAGACAGCAACTGAACTTTTTAAACTCAGTTTTCTTATTTGTAAACTAGAGGTCTGGTGCACGATTTGTGCATCAGTGGGGTGTGCAGCAGTGTGGTCCCTCAGCCTGGCCTGCAGGATCAGGCTGAAACTGGCTCTCCGACATCCCCCAAGGGGTCGAAGATTGCAGGAGGATGCAAGCCAGGCTGATGGACCCCACTGGTACACAATCAGACCGGGAGGGATGCGGGAGGTTGGCCAGCCAGGGAGGGACCACAGAAGGGCTCCAGTGCGTGTCCAGCCTGTCTCACTCAGTCTCAATTGGCTGGACCCCAGCAGCAAGCTAATCTACAGTGTGTGACCCCTGGTGGTCACTGCATGTCATAGCGACTGGTCGACCAGTCAACTGTCTGCCCCCTGGTGGTCAGTGTACATCACAGAGAGCAGTTGAGAGTCCTTAGCATATCATTAGCATATTACACTTTGATTGGATGAACGGATGTCTGGATGACCAGACACTTAACATATTAGGTTTTTATTATATAGGATTGGAATCACTAAAAAAGAATCCACCTTGTCGAAACCAGTTTGGCTTAGTGGATAGAGTGTTGACCTGTGGACTGAAAGGTCCCCAGTTCAATTCCGGTCAAGGGCAGGTACCTTGGTTGTGGACACATCCCCAGTAGGGGATATGCAAGAGGCAGCTGATAATGTTTCTCTCTCATCAATGTTTCTGACATTCTATCCCTCTCCCTTCATCTCTATAAAAAATCAATAAAATAAAAAAAGAAATAAAAAGATCTTATTAAAAAAAGAATCCACCTTATGAGTGTTTTATGAGGAATAAATACAATAATACACGTAAAACAATTAGCTCTTTTTAGATCTTAGAAGATAGAGCTAACATCACAAGAAACATGGATGTAGTGAAGAACTTTTTTACAGTTATCTTCCAGAAAAATACAGAATGTTAGTGATGCACATCTTATTCCCAGGATGAGAGACACTAAGATTAGAAAGGCATTGTGGCAGATAACATGCACCTCTGAGCTCATCAGAATCTGCAACAAGCAACCCCCAGATTTGTAAATATTCCTGTGGAGTGGGGTCCAAGAAAGAGGCTAGCTCACAGAAAAGATAAATAAGAATTTTTAGTACAGATAGGAAATATAATAGGTATAGGTTTAGATATTGAAGTTATATAATCTATTTATGAGAAGATTCCCAGATCAACATAATAATTGAATAAATAGAAATAATAAATGGATAAGTAATAATGAGAATAGAAATAACATATACAACAAAATAATAAGGTAGCAAATATGCATCGATATAGATTAAATAAACATACATTTCTAAAATTAGAAGATTAATACCAAAATCAGTGACAAGTTTTACATTAGTGGATATGACTGAGCACAGAGAGATACAGTGAATTTTATTATAAGACACTTAGCAATATTTGACTTCTAAAACTATTTGTATAAAATACTATGAAAAGTTAAAAATAATTTAAAATATAATGAACAATAAGTTAAATATTATGTAGCTTATGTGAAATTTCTTAGAAAAATTAAAAGGCAATAAGATAATTTGGAAGAGTTTGCTTGGCAGAAGATGCATTCAGGGGGGAAAAAAGGGTGAGAAAAAGAAGGAAGTGATACCTGCCTGTAAGTGCTAAGAAATTTAATATAAATTACAAAATGTGATTTAAAAAATGGATAAATGATTCATTCATAGAAATAAAGAGGAATATGCAAGAAAAAAACTAAGCAATATTTAATTCCTATCAGTAGCAGCTATAGCATTGCACTATAGACAACTGAGCTGCACAATAGTCATAGCAAACTGCAGAAAATTCAGAGGAAAATGAAAAAGAGGATGGGAATGAAAAATGATATTAACTCCTGACAGAAAGAAGTTTCAAAGCCTCTGGATTGGGATTCAGTCACTTCTTTCACAGCAGTGACACCCGCAGGGTGGGGTAAAAGAGCAGATAACCTGGTGCAATCTTTTTGTCAACTAGACCTCTGGGAATTTAGACTGTTATTTTGAAGAGACTTTATAGTTGAATTGTCCTTAACAAGATACCATTAAGAATTCCTTTGGTAAACAGAACTCAGGATCTACTAGGCATGTTCCATGTGGAACTACACAACCCTGGGGTTAAGAATGGAAATCGTCTATGTCATTCATTATATTCCTCAAATGAGTGAGATCATGTGATATTTGTCTTTCTCTGCCTGGCTATAATGAATGACATAGACTGATGAACAAGAATGGATCCAGAGACTGAGAAAAGTCCATCAAAAAGTCAAACCTCAGGGTAAGTGGCAGGTGGTGGGAGTAAGGGGGAAAGTCAATATATTTGAATGCTTGAAGGTAAGTGATTTGTGTTTCTACATCCCTGACAAAGTTTATATAAAGTTATAAAAAAATTTTGGCAGCTAGTTTGAGATTGAATTAACATGGCCTAGAGCATGTCATCTCTTATGGACACCAGTCCTTAGGCTAGGCCCTCCTTAACCTCCCGTGACACCACAATACCCTTACATGATATTATTCTACAATGTCATTATAATATTTGATATTTGACAACAGCATATTATACAATTATCCCAAATAAACTTACAAACTAATTCTTTGAATGTTGGGCAGCAACTTAAAAAAAGGATAGGAAAGGAATTAATCCCTTTCAGAAGGGATTAAGGCACTGGGAAGGCATCCGAGCATTCTATATTGGCGCCTCTGGCCCTTTTGCCAAGAGGGACCCTCTTCTTATCATCCAAATACACACAGCTGATGCGTGAACTTTCAGTTCAAGCTGTGGCTGAAGCCTTTGGGCAGCTGGCACCATAGATCTGTCTCTCAACCAATGGCTTGAGCTGGGCCCTCTCTGGAGAAGAAATCTGGGTCTCCCAAGATATGTGATCAGTACCGGGACCTCGCCAGCAGGCGAGGGGACCCCAAGGCAGGTGCTGGACGTGGAGGCCACGGGGGCATAGACTACAAAGGAGACAGGACTGAACCTCACATCACCCTGTTTGGCCCCGGAGGATGGCTGGTTAGCCAGAGACGGGAAGATTCCTCAGGGAAGGAACAACCTAAGACAGGCACAGTCGCAGAGGGGCCAACAGGAGAGAACTAAAATATCAACAGAGGTGGGACACAGACCCTCATCCACAAACCTTGCAGGGGCTTGAATTCTCACCCCTCCTGAGGAAGGTCTCCTACCCCCACGGTTGCTACGCCTCCCACGCACAACTCACACCGGCACCCAGGTGGCAGATAGACTCGGCCAGCAATAGCTGCCCTATATCTAAATTTAGTTTATTACCAGGAATGCTGAGGACCTACTCAAAAATGCAAATATTCCTTTCCACAAGTATTTACTGGGTAAACTAAGATTTCTGCTTGACTATTAAAATTGACAGTAAAATAGTAATCAAGTTTTTAGATTAATTTAAATTGGACAAGTGAAATAAGTGAATACTCAAGAAAATCTAACTGTACTGGACAAAAAGCTTTTCCTAAACCATTAACTAAAATATCTATTAGTAGTTCATCTCACTGCAAAATTGCCTAACATCCAAAGAACTTAAAGCAGTAATATTTGTGTTCAAAAATTAAAATTTAAAACTACCAAGACTGCAAGATAAAATTTCCAAAAGCCCCTATTAACCAAAAAAAAGGGGGGGGGGGAACAGTGGGGTAATATCATGTAAGGAAAAATATCCTATAAGTAAAATACATGTAGAAAATTCTTACTCCAGAAAAGAAAATTCCATTTGTAAAACCAACTGCAGGACACCCATGAAAAAACACACATGGTGTCAAAATAAGCCAAAGGAAAATCATTTAGGCAAAAATAAAAAGAATCCCAAATCTATTTTGCAGAGAGGATCCCTTTGTTAACCTTTGGTCGAGAATGTGTTTGTGTGTTTTCAGAGAACAACTCCAAGACCATGTGGGTTCCTGCGACAGTGAGGAACTGACGGGTCTGTTCCAGCCACAAGGACGGTCCAGAAATGGGGGACGCTGACGACACCTTGCCATGCTAGCAGTCGGCAGGTGTGCATTGCTGCAGGCAGCCCAGGACCATACCAGAGAGGATGGGTCTTGCATTGCCACGATGTGTCCACCATCTGGATACCATTGCTGACATGTACACATGAACTATTTGACATTGAAACTGGGACTCAGAACATTTGGACATTGAAACTGACACTCAAACTTTTTTTTGCTCTTATACGTTTGTTTTCAGTATGCAGAGGCAAGATATTTTTGAAGAAAAGAAACAGGGGGAAGTGATTGATATAGAGGCAGGGTGGCCTCGAACAGGCTGTCAAGCTACAAGGGAGAAGGCTGGAGTGGAGGGGAGGCAGATGTTGGGGGAGATCAACCGAAGGACTTGTATGCATGCATATGAGCATAACCAATGAATGAAAGACACTGGGGCGGGGAGGGGGACAGGTGGGGACATGTGCTGGGGTGTAAGGGAGGCTGGGGGGAGAATATTGAGGGGAAGGGGAGGAAAACATATGTACTACTATTAAAAATTTTAAAAAAAAGAATGGAAATCGTTCACAATGGAAATGCTCCCATCATGGGAAAAAGTATAAGGAGCCTTACCTGCAGAATCTGTGTTTTATTCTAGAACAGAAGTGCACACCCAATTCAGGGAGTAGGCTTGGGGAGCTACCCTGATGTCCTATAATGGTCTGCTTTGAGCCTTTTGATTTCTCATATTCACAATAATATTTAAGCTTGACATTTGATGGGATCTTTGATCCATGTGACTCTCATTTGATAGCATTATCTGAGTGTTAGCTCAAAACCTAAAGTTCAGGTAGTTGAACTTTAAGGTAGTTGAACTTCAAGATGACAATGGAACAAATGCTAGAAAACGTACTTGTTTCAGGACAGTTTCAAAAATAAAGAAAAGCTGAAATCTACAAAGAGAAAAGCCTCAGTGTTCCAGTATATATATTTATATCCATTATTCCACTTCTGGGTAAACATACCCACCCCCAGACTCAAACGCACTCTTGATACTTAAGCTTTTTAAGAGTTAATGTTACATATTAGAACTCATGAAATTTTTAAAGGGGGACACAGGGAAAATATGAAGTTAAACATATTGCCTATTTCAGCTTCCTTTCACCCAATCATAGAATACTGGTGATTATGGTTTTGAGTCAGAGATAGAAAAATTGAAGAAGAGAAATGGAACATTTTGGCTTATAATAGATTTGTGAATATTCTCTAGTTATGCTCTAACTGGCACTGAACAGATTCTCAGGTAATGCAGAACATACTGTGAATAATAAAACATAAAATTCTGTCCTCACAATGCTCTCTTTATTACTTCAGCACCCCAAAAGCACTGCATCACTATGAGAATGGGACCTAGGCCAAGACAACAAACTTATCAAAGGCCAGAATAGATTAACTAGAGGAGTTGCCAGATGTTCCCAGTTGCATTTTAAAAGGGAAATGAAGCACTCAGGAATTAAATAATTTGCCATGATACACAGAATATGTCTGATTAAAAAATCCTTGCTTTATATAACCTCTCCACTTTCCTCCCTGTAATATGTACTCCTTGCCTTAGTGATGTCTTGAGGTACAAAAATAAGTATAGAACTATGCCAATTGGGGCAAAATCAGCAATTTCACAATTATCATTGTTTTCTTGAATATATATAAGTTTTTATGAGTACATAAACCTTAGAGATTGATTCCAAGTCCAGAATATCTTGTATGAGCCCATCATCATTACTATACATACATTGAGTGACTCATTTAGAATTTAAATCAACATGAACCAAATATTCTATTGCACTGAAAAATCCTTATGTGGGAACTTAAAATTGTATGGTAACTATTCAGATAAGTTTCTTATATTCTCCTATCTGAACTCTAGCAAATCATATGAACATTGAAAGGAATCCTAGGGCCTTCATGCATTGTGGTGTTATGTATTTTGTATGTTTGCTACTTCCATAAATAGTAAAAAATTGACCCTATTATGTATATTAAAATGTAGCAATAAAATATAGATGCACTCTCTTTAATTCTATAGCTACTTTAGTTTTTGTGGGACTGCAAAACATTCATAAATATGCTGATTTTTCTGTTTGGAATAGAACACTCATTTCACATGGTCAACTGCTAATGAATTTTCAGGACTTAGCCTAAATATCAATTACTCCATGATATTCATCCTTATAAATATCACTTCTCCTTAGTTACCAAAGCTTCTTATTATAGAGTCTTGTAACACTCTGTATGTTACTTTATAAAGTTTATCACTGTGTAATTGCATTTTTTGTTTATGTTCAATCCCTACTTCCTCCAGTTGACTGGTGCATCTATGAGAGAAGGAATTTTATCTGTCCTGTTTACTGTTGTTTCCTCAGAGACATCTCTTGACCTAGAACATTCCATTATATTTGCTAAAAAAAACCCAGAATAATATGCAACATTTCTGAAACACAATTTTGAATAAAATATACCAAGAGGCTAGTAGATAGAAGAACAAAACTAAGGTGATAAACCTGGCTATCTCTTCACAATTGATATTTAATCCAGTGTGGCCATTCCAGGCATGATTCAATTTAATGACTCAAACAAGCTTATAAGGAATAACATCACTCCCTTTTTAGAGTTGAGCATACTGAAAAAAATAGAATCATATATATATATATATATACAAAGCTCAGTTTTACCCTGGGGCTTTTAAATAAAAAGGAAATATTTATACCTAAAAAATATGTCCTATATTCAGCACAGCAATTCCTATTCAGTAAGCTAATCTAAGTTGCTAGGCCTTTCTATATTCCTGATTGGGAAAGCTTGCTTTTTGTGCATGTGCCCACATGCAGATTACACACTCCTAACATGGAGTTGCCATAATCTTTTGAATGCTTATTGATAGGAAATAAAATGTTCCAAAATGAGCATTTGTTGGGGAGCACAGGAGACTTGGTTGGAAAGTTTGTAAGGAGGACATTCTGAGAAAAAGAGTAAACACACTGCGCAGACCCTGCCATTCTAAAGCAGAAAGTTCACCATTTTTCTCTGTCTTTTACATTCAGCAGGCAAAAAAGGGGGAGATGTTGGAGAGCACATGACACTAGCTTTGAAAGTTTGTAAGGAGTGACTTGAGATTCTCTGGCGTCGTCCAGCCCTTTTTTTCAGAATGTCCTCTTAACAAACTTCCCAATCAAATCTCATGCTTCCCCCACAAGTATTTTATTTCATATATACCTAAGTCAAAAAATAATTTTTATTAGTGTATGCTAGTTTAAGTCAATTGAACTAATATTTTTTAGCCACAACAATGAAGCATTGTTATTCCTATATGAAGCACTGTTTTTCTTTCTGTAGCCTACAGCTTGGTACCTACCTGTCTACTCCAAATTAACAACTCTAACTCAGGCAGTCTATGACAAATGTTCCAATATAGGAATAACAATTATGCATCTTATGTAACAATGTTAAAATGCTAAAATGTAGCACAGAAACTATAGACAGTTTTCCTCTTGTCTATTTTTTTCATTTATTTTTATTAAGAAATGGTAATGGAAGGCAAGACTGCAATAATCTGTTGAACTGTTATTATGAAAAGTCACAAATAGCATTTCAGAGAGTTTAAATATTGTTAAAATTTAACAAATATTCTCTAAAATCTATGTACTGGACACTATTCTATATATCAGTGATAAGCTTTGATCTATATCTTACAGAGCACATCATCAAATATAGTAGTAAACCAGGGAAGAAGCAGAGGTTGGCATGATCCATGGCTATAAACAAAAAACTAAAGGCAGCTTCTAGAATCCAGAGAAGACTAGGAAATGGATTCTCCCCTAGATCCTCCAGAAGGAATGCAGCCCTGGTGGCTCATTTTAGACTTCTGACCTCAGGAACCAATGACATTTTTTAAAAAAATCATTAAAAAGCAAGTGAAATCAAAGGAATTAAGTGGAAGAGTGCATAGTGAATGCTAGAGTCTACTGCCCTCTTTTTCAAGCAGTGGACTTTCTCCTGGGACTCACTTTGGCCAATGAGATGTGGACAAAGAAGTCCACATGACAGGTCAAGCACCAATTGCAGCTTTGCAGGTTACCCCATGAGGTCATGTTCCAGAAGCCCATGGTCCTTCAAAGTGAATCCAGTTAAACATCAATTAGGCTGGCAGGGTAGTGGTTAGGGGGTGATCAGGCTGGCAGGCAGAAGCAGTTAGGGGCAGTCAGGGAGGCAGGCAGGTGAGCAGTTCGGAGCCAGCAGTCCTGGATTGTGAGAAGGATGTGCAGGGGAGACCTGCATCCTGAAACCCATATTCAGCCTGAAGGGGAGTCACTGCTTCTGACCTGCAGATCATGAGTGAGAAACCAATATGCGTTATTCTGAGCTACTGAAGTGGGAGTTGTCTGAAAGGTAGTGGAACTGAAGCAGGAGCTAATAGAGTTTAGATTCCAAATCTTAACAGAAAGATAATTTCATTCATCTCCCAGGAGGCAGTTGAGTTTAGTCTCAAAGTTCAAACTTCCATGATTTCTGACAGCAGTCCAATTCATCACACCTTTCCAGGTTTCCACTTAAGTATGCTTCCACTTTTCAAGGAAATCAATTTTTGGGTTGAGGTCACATCCCCTTTTTACCTAAACCCATTCAGCTATAATTTTAAATACAATTTATTTCACCGATTCCACTCTCTGTAAGACTATTTGTGGCACTGCAACTCAACTCCTTCCACATGCAGCTCAGTACATTTCCCCAACCATTCAAGTAAGCAACCCAATCAAAAGTCTAAAACATCGGGGGACTCTTTCAGAAATTTAGCCAAAAGAATAATCAGACAAATATATAAAAGTGAAAAAGATATTTAAGGCCTAATCATATAGATTTTGAAGTCGCTTAAACGGGTATAAAAGCTGATACACCATGAAGAATGCATACTTCCTTAGATAAATTAAAAATGTCTGAACACAGAAATACTCTCTTTTATGGAGAGATCAATTTAGGAAAGAGAATGAAAAAGAGCCATAGTGCTAGAAAAAGTGGCAGAGCCCACTGTCATGAATGAGAAGAAAGGTTAAGCACTAAAAAGGGTGGAGTTTGTCAAGGATTAATTAAAATATTCATACACATTTTATTTACATATTGTATAAGGTAGATTCTTAAAATTTTTAATGAAACTGTTTTCTGACTGTACATTAATAGATACTGCAAGTGAAATGATGACCTTCATTTCTATAAGTAATAATAATTGGTGGATTTGTAACAATGTTTAATAGTTCTTCCCTCAATTTTCATCTGTCCTTTTACTTAATATTATTAAACTTTATGAACTCTTGCAAAAATGAAGTAATTAATCTTTATAACATCCCCTGAAGGTAGTTAGATAGCTTCATTGTGATAAACGAGAAAGAGAACATATCTTATTAGTTAAACGAATATTGCAGTATCAGCATCTTAGCATTTCTGATAATCTTTTCAACCCACAAGAATAATAATTTTCTTTTCAGTCTCTTTTAAATATCTAAATGATCCACATATTCTTACTTTTATTTATTCTCTGTGCATTATTTTGTTTTAAAAATATCTATAGAAGTATAAAAGACACTTATTACTTGTTCATTTTAAAATAATTTATATTGAATTTAATAACTTAGTAACTTAATTTTTCATTTACAATATTTATATTTCCTTATAACCATAACTTATCCTATCTAATAAAAGAGTACTATTCAGATTGACCATCACTACAACACACAAGAGGGCTGCCCCTATGTGGTCAAAGATCCTGCCCCCATGTGGACACAAGATGGCCACCACAAGATGACCAGCAGGGGAGGGCAGTTGGGAGGTTCCAGGCTAGCAGGGCAGGGCTGCTAGGGGTGACCAGGCCAGCAGAGAAGGGAAGTCAAACAGGCTGGCAAAGGAGCAGTTAAACATCAATTAGACTGGCAGGGTAGTGGCTAGCGGGTGATCAGGCTGGCAGGCAGAAGTGGTTAGGGGCAATCAGGGAGGCAGGCAGATGAGCAGTTTGGAGCCAGCATTCCTGGATTGTGAGAAGGATGTCCGACTGCCTGTTTAGGCCCGATGCCTAAACGGGCAGTCAGATATCCCTCGAGGGGTCCCAGATTGTAGAGGGTGCAGGCTGGGTTAAGGGACATCCCCCACCCCCTGTGCTTGAATTTTGTGCACCGGGCCTCTAGTCCTTAAATAAAATGCCTAAGATTATAAAATATGTGTACTCAGAAAGGTTTGTAAATAATGCATTTTTAAATAGACTATAAAATAATCAATGTGTAGATCTTATTTTCACTTAATATAGTGAAATATTTACTTTATTAACTTTGGGATATTAGTCCAAATTAAAGAAAAATCACCTATAGTGTTGAAATTTCTAATCTGCAGTTTGTTTTTTATTGTTATTTTCCAATACAAGGAAAATTATTAAAATGTCAACTTTTAAATATGTTTTATTCTTTCATAAAATTTAATTCTTTGAAAGTCTGTTTATTTACAAAATCAGGTGTTTGTATGAATTATTGTTTTAAAATTAAGACAACAGGATAGATACATTGCAATTGAAAAATAACACCATTAGTCACCTCTCTGCAGATAGAGATTGATAAACATAATATGCCAGCCACTTTTGAATATATAGAAAATCTAAGTTATCGTTATTCTTCTTGGATCAAAAAATATTGCCTAGGCCTTCATCAAGGGCTGAGTAAAATACAGATATAAACTGCCTGCACTACTTTCCACAACTATAAAGTAGTAATCTAAAAAAAACAAAACACGATGAGTAGTAATCATCTCATCCAACTCAAGATTGTATTTCAGAGTGCTTATGACGTTCTTATTTACATCTCATCCTTTGGATTTCCCAAAATTCATATTATGCTTATAACTTTGTAGCATTCATCTTCTTCAATTATTAAAATAAAGGTGATTTTAATGTCAACTATCTTTTGTTTTTCTTTTGTTGTATTTTTATTTCTCAAAAAATTTCCAAAGTAATTTCCCAATAATGATATTTTATATTACTTGGAATTTTGATAATTATTATCTAGATTACTTAAGGAAACCAATTATATACTTTTAAAAACACCTGCCTTTACTTCCATTGTATTTTTCACAAAATCTCAAACATAACTTCTGAAACAAAATGCTACTAGTATTACCCACTTTAAATTGTACAATAGCTTTGTTTTCTGCAAATCTGAACTACTTGCTTGAGCCATGTATTTTGATAATCATCACCACTTGCGGTTGACTACCATTAGCTCTAAACACAGAAAAACTTGAAAGAATTAGGGAAATGAGTCTGTATTTTCAATTCAAGAACATGATTATACACCTACTGATGTTTAAAAAAATAATCTTATGGCAACAGGATAGTTCTGTTTAATCCTTCAGCATTAACATATTTCATTTCTTCCCTTTTTGTTTTGTTTTGTTAATCCTCACCTGAGGATATTGATTTTTAGAGAAGGTGAAAAGAATGGGGAGAGAGTGAGAGAGAAACATCAATGTGAAAGAAACACATTGATTGGCTGTCTCCCACTTGCATCCCAACTGGGGCCTGTAAATTTAGGTACATGTCCTTGACTGGGAATCAAACCCTAGACCATTCTGTCAGTGGTCAGATGCTCCTACAACAGAGACAAACCAGCTACTTTCTATTTCTAAAGATTGTTTCTGCTCTGCTCTATATTTATTATACGATTACAGATACAAATACAAATAAACCTTGAACTACTTGCTTGAGCCATGTATTTTGATAATCATCAAAATGTGTTCTGATAATAAAAATTACCCATTTTATAGAGTATGTCATTCTTTCTTAAATTTGTTCAAACCTTAGTCAGTTGATGAAAGGTGCTAATAAACATGCTATTGATAATGGTTCATAAATATTAACTTTCAGTCATTGAAAATAAGATGTTTTAACAAAACAAGTTTTCAAGAATATTGCAACTTGCAATATGAGAAACTTCAGTGTCATATGTGTTCACACTTCGCTTTAATCAGACTGAAGTCACATTTAATTGCATTTAGACATTAGAAGACATCCGAAAATGCCATGTCGATTTCTCCTTAAGACATGCTAGTCTATTTTTTTTAGGGGGGGGGGTAGTAGGGGGGTGAGATCTTTTTTTAAAATTCATCTTTATTGTTGAAAGTATTACAGTCAGCCTTTTTTTCCCCGTCAATAAAAAAAGTCTTAATGTACATTTTAATCATATTTAGCTTCCTTAAAAACATTTATATTTATATTTCAGCTTTTACAACTTTGTTTTAGGATTTGAAATATATTATTGATATATTTTAAAAATATTGAAATTGAATAAATTGCACTCCTATTCTCTCTTATACTTAGTAAATTATCAATAAAAATGGGTTTGACTCAATCAATCATATTTTTGTCTTTATGCTACAGGTTTTTGCTATTTAGGCCTCTCTCTATGATCTCTTTCTTTACTTGTCTTTTTAAAATTGTATTATCTAAAATCTCATTTTTTTTCATTTCCTCCCACTGATATTATCTTCCATTATTTTATCCTTATCTATAATGATAATATATGACTGCTTCTTAAAATAAAAGTCTTGATCAGTTTCAGCTGATACATCAAAGGTTGAGCAGAATGCAAGGGATGCCAAGTTGACTTCCAGTCTCCTGAGTGAGGCACTAGGTCTGCAAGTCTTGTACAAGGAACTTCCTAAACTGACTTAGTCATCCTCAGCACATTTGTGGCTATGATTAAAGAATGAATATTCCCTCTCAAAATTATGTAGAATTATGAGTATTTTCCCTATCAACACAGGAAATAGTTGCTTTCTTCTCCTTCGGGTCTAGTAAAAGAGGCTTCACACGCATCACAAAGAGAGCTTCTTATGTGTCCGTCCCTCAGTGTCTGAATCTGCAAGTGACTGAAATCTGATTCAAGCCTGGGACAGTCTATCTAAGAAAAAAAAGATTCATGGAAAGCACACGGCTTGTCCTCAAATACAAGGGCAAAGATGCACACTGAAAGTTATCTCATAAAACATTCTGCCCAAGAATCCTACCTACCGGGATGTGGGGTCAATCTGAGTGATGAGGCTCCAACAAAAAGAGCCTTACATAATGAAGTACAAACAAGAATAACATTGTGGCATTCTATTCTATTTTGCAAGTTGTAGCTCTCTGAACCTGAGAGATTGCATCACAAACCACCTAGCTCACACCACAAGCACTGCTCTGGAATATTCCCTCAGGAAGTCTATAAGAAAATGGAGTGTCCTATAAAATACTTAACCTTAAACATCTGCCAAGTGCTAGCACCTAAACATGGCAATCGTGACCATACAAGTAGTCATATGTCCTTTCCTTTATTCTTCTCTTCTAGCACCAACCCCCCATAGATTAGAAACCATGGTACACTAGGGGAGAAAAATAAATACAAAAGCATGATAGAGAAATCTAACAAAAGTATCCTAGCATAAATTAGGGAGAGTGGGAAAAGATCTGATTTATAACATGCTTTGCATTTTTTTATAATTACCCTGGTTAGTATGATTATTCTTGGATGCAGAATGTCTGCAGGACTTTTTATTATCTAAGATTACTGAGAAAAACTATTCAAGTGCAGAGAAAAGAGTAGTTCACAGAGTAGTTTTAAAGAGAGAGAGGGAAAGAATAGTATTTTTGTTGTTGTTGTTTGAACTCTATTAAGTACATTCCAAGCATTAAAGTAATTAATTTTTTAAAAATCTCTCCCCCCTCCTCATTTGAAGTGGGCCACAGAATGATTAGGTCAGTGAATCAGAGGTCTTGATAAACTTCCAGAAGAAGTCCAAATTTATGCCTGTGGACTGTATCCCCAGATTTCTAGGGGTAGAAATTCACATCATCACAATCAAGCAATGTAAGAACCTATCGGTTAGAGAGAAACATAAAATCAGTGGTCAAGCATACCCTTTGTGATCAGAATTAATCTGCAGCTCACCCATCAAGCACTGATGAAAACATACAAACAAAGCATTCTGACTGAGGCAATTCGTCATTCCTATGCTGGTGTCAAAGAAGTTAGGACTTAGCACTCCTGATTGCCATAACAACTTAAGGTAAGAAGGAAGCTACACTGATAAGGGCAAGGGTCAAGGGTGCTCTATCTAGGAAAGGAGGCCTGAGCTTTGAAGTCCTCTCTCATGCAACAGGAAAGATCTTATCCCAGGAATCATTTATCTCCTAGAGTCAAAGTCTCTCTCTCTCTCTCTCTCTCTCTCTCTCTCTCTCTCTCTCTCTCTCTCTCTCTCTCACACACACACACACACACACACACACACACACACACACACACACACACACACGTTTGTGCTTGGCTCCTCAAAACTCCCTATTCATTTTATTCTTTACATTCATCACATTCACTAATTTAGTACTTAAATTGTTTTTATCTGTGTCTTGAAATAACCTATAATCACTGGGACATTAAGAACCTCATCTAACTTCTTTAGCACTCTACTTCTGGCAAATGTAATAACAATAATAAAACTTGCAAATCAGGAATTATTATACACCATATAGTATAACAATATAATGAGGAAGGCATTACTCCCATGCCTATTTACTGATGAAGAAACTATTTTTAAGTAACTTACCCAATGTGAGATAGTTATTTTAATAATTAAGAGGCTGAGAGTGATTGACACTTCAATAGTACATTTTCAGAGAATGAATAGTAACCCTATCTCATAGTTTTGCCCCTAATGAAAGAAATATACTAGGACCTAGGTGATCAATACATATTTATGAGTAAATGAATTATTTCAAGGAAAGTTGTAGTTACTGTCTAATTAATATAACTTATATTTTCAAAGACTTGGATATTTGTTTTAGAATAGAAGTTACCATTATTATGATAGTCTGTAAAAATTTAATGTTGGATTTTCAGAAAAACAAATCAATTATTGCTACTTATCACATCTCCATTATATTTGATAGGCAACATTTTGTGGTTCATACAGGACTAAAGGTAAAAGAAAAGCTGCTTACCAATTTGTAGTAAACTATTACTAATATACAATTTTCAATGGATTTCAGTTGGCTAGTTCATTGAATAGATCAGTTAAGCTGGCATTATTAAGTATAATTCAACTAAGCAAAACTTCTGAGAAACAGTGTAAGAGAATAAAGTACACTGTGAGAATATCTAATATTGTATAATAATTAGTATAAGAGAGGTAATTTACTAAGTCATTTATAAGAAAAATACCCTCAATGAAAACTTTAAAAATATTTCTATAAATAATCTAAGCATACGATGTTGCAGTGCCCTATTCAGTGTCTCTAGAACAGGAAATAGTGTTTTTATTAAAAAACGAGGGCTATTCCTATCAGAGGCCTTAAGCAAAAAAGAAAATGGAAAAAGACAAGTTTTTTCTCAATGACAATTAACTGTAATAGAAAGTTTGCTCAAATGTCATTCAAAAAGAGGTACAGACAGTGTTTCCAAAAAAAATAATAATGAACTTGAAATCCGGAGATACTACTGCCAGGTTCAGATTGAAGGTTTATTCCCTAGTGTCATTTAGAACCAAGGACAATTGAAAAACATGTGATGTTATCATTACTATAAGTGAGATCAATGCTGAAAGATCATCAGCAGTTTCTGCCTTGTTCAGAATGGTGAGGATTGGATTTTACTCAAGAAAGCAAATGGCAAACAGGACAGAAATAATGCCTACTTAGGAGGAAAAGGAGGTGATGGATCAAATGATCCAATATAAGTGTCATCTTACCTGAGACAAAAATATGATCAAGGAAATTGTAAAAATAATATTTATAAAATCATAGAGTTCTTTTTCTAACATTATCAAGAAAACACACACACACAAATAGGGAATCAGGAGATGGTAAACATTCTAATTTCTTCCTTTTAGTTGCTGTTTGGGATATTTATCCAAAATTAGAAAACAGCAATTGTGAAAGCAAATAATAAAAACGAATATTGAAAATTAGGCAATTATTGTTTATTTTTATTGAATTATAATGATATATCTTTTAATACTGCTCTTTAAGGTCTGATTTGCATGAGAGAACTGCATTGCAAAATTTGATATAACCCTGCTAGTACAAGGTAAGTGTGGAAGTCCAGGTGGCTTCTTCATGTGCCTTCAATTTATCATAAAGATTAATTAAATAAGCTGAGGTACACTTGAATATATGGGCAGAAAACAGATGCTAAGCTGTTTTACAGGGATGTTTGATAAAAAAAAAAGTTGCCAGTTCAGTAACCTAGCAATAAGTTGGATGATTTACTTCAAGATTTTATTTCAGTTTTCAAATACAAAACTCAGATTACAACAAAATTGATAGTTTTATAATCTTAGGATCAGAAAAGATGCTCTCTTCTTCTTACCTCCTGGCATTGTCATCTCCTTGAACTACATAGAAGTACTTGTGAAATAGGATTATTGTCCTCTAAGATGGAGACAGCCAGTCATAAATTATCAGGTCGTTATTAGCAAAGTCACTCTGAATCAACTCACATCAGAGGAGATGGAGTAGCTTTCAAGATTCTGGGCAAAGAAGAGCATTGAGAGAACACTATAAAAAAGAATTTGTGTCCTGCTCTTTAAGCATGCATAGTTGGATAGAAATCATGTTTGTCCAGAAATTACATTACTTTTTAAAATTTTTCATGAAAGATATAGCATTTGAACAGACTATTGTTTTTTCAAGTGCATTAAATACAGGTCAGCAATTTTATTAGTAATAATAAAATACATTATTATTGGTGGTTATTCTAATAATGCAGGTTGTAGAAATAGATAGAAACTCTCAGATAAGTGAATAGCTAAAAAAAAAAATAACTCCAAATAAAGTCCTTTAAAAATATGTGAGAAAATATGCATGCATACAAAATTAAGGATTACTTAAGAAGCGTATTCTCAGAAGGTTAAATATAACTTATTTTAAAAATGTAGTCATATGAAAATAATCAAAAATATAGTGAGCATTAAGTCTTCAATAAGACAAATATGTTTCACTTGTATTAAAATAATATTTTATCACATGAAATTTTTGTGAGGGTTTTCAAAGTAAATATGGATCCAGTTAGTGCAAAAGTTATTTAAAAATATTGTAGAAACCCAATATACAAAATAACATATCAAAGGAATGCTTAAACTTAGAAAACAACTACATAAATTTCATCAGTTGTAAAAAAAACAATAGGGGCTATAGGACATGGAAGGAAGAAAGTCATTATTTTTCCTTATGAACCTAGGAGTGGTTTGTGTAAACTACACCTTAACTATCTGAAAAAACTTAATCTGTAAATCTGGTTTATGGAGAGGGAATAATATGCAAAGCTCTATTTTACCATTTGGGGATCACTGAGTACTACTAGTACTTCCCACTTTAAAATGTGATTTGAGGCAACAGAAAATTTTGCCCAAAAAGGTAAAAATTATGAATATTGAAAGAAGAAAATAATTGTTTTATGATAACCTATACTCATGTTGAACCATTTTTAAGAAAGATTTCAGAGTATCTCAGGGAGAGGCCTCCTACAAAGTCAGGAAAAGTGTATAAAAAGTAGAGGTAAGGAAGTTCTCAGGCAAACTTAGGGAACTCACATTTTTTTTCTGGGAGCCAGTATTAAGCAAGAAAACATGTAATGAGTTGCTAATTTTGTGTTTCAGGCAAAAATTACAAAAGGAACTTTTGAAGGAAGAAATCAATGTGAGTCAAATCACCAGGAAAAAATTAGCTCATTTATATAAATACTAGTGGCCTGGTGGACAAAATTTGTGCACATTAAAAGGGGATTAATTAGAGGAAATAATTTAATATTGTTATTTGCCCTTTCTCTATAACAGGAGTGTCAGAGATGAAAGAAAATTTGCAAAAGTATGTGAAAACCTTCCTCCTGTCAGAGTCTGGGGCACACCACAGGACCCAGAGTCAAGTCCCCGCCTACCCTCTGTGCCTCAAAATCTCGTGAGACCCAGACTCGGTTGCCCCCTCCCACATTGGGCAAGATCCAGACTAGGCCAGTCCCACCCTTGTAAAGCCCAGCCAGGTAGGGGACATAGCCTCAGGTCCCCTGGCCTGTACCAGGATGGGGGGAGTGGCTGAGGACCCTCAGCCCAGACCAGGATGGGAACCGAGCTTTGAGGCCCCCTATCAAGCCCTGCTGGGTGGGGGGCATGGCCTAAGGTCCCCCATCAAGTCCTTCTAGGCAGAGGGATATAGTCTCAGGTCCTCTGACCCAGCTCTGGAAGGGGAGTGAGTCTCAGGTCCTCCATCAAGCCCCACCAGGCAAGGGACGCAGCCTGAGTTCCTCCAGCCCAGCACTGGGGGTGCACCTTGAAGTCTCCTGTCAAGCCCTGCTGGATGGGGGTCACAGCCTGAGGTCCCCTGTCAAGCCCAGCCAGGCAGAGGGATGCAGCCTCAGGTCCCCTCGTCTGGTGCTGAGGCAGGGGGCATGGCCTGAGGTCCCCCATCAAGCCTGGCTGGGTGAGAAGCATGGTCTGAGGTACTCTGGCCTGGCACCTGGGTGGGAGGCGTGGCCTGAGATCTCCTATCAAGCCCCATGGGGATGGGAGAGGGTAACCTCAGGTCCCTGCTGATTGCTCATTAAGGCTCCTTATGGGAACTTGGCCTCAGCTATTGGTACAGCCATCTTTGTGAGGAAGTTAATGGTTAATTAGCATATTCTCTCTTTATTAGATAGGACTAGAGGCCCAGTGCACAAAATTTGTGCACAGGAGGGTGTGTGTCCCTCAGCTCAGCCTGAACCCTCTCCAATCTATGACCCCTGGTAGGATCGGGCCTAAACAGGCAGTCGGACATCCCTCTCACAATCCAGGACTGCTGGCTCCCAACTGCTTGCCTGCCTTGCCTCCTGATTGCCCCTAAATACTTCTGCCTGCAAGCCTGATCACCCTCTAACCACTCCCCTGCCAACCTGATTGATGCCTAACTGCTCCCCTGCCAGACTTATTGCTTCTAACTGTCCTGCCATCCAGGTCTGGTCAACCCCAACTGCTCTCTCCTGCAGGCCTGGGTCCCCCCAAACTGCCCATCCCTCAGGCCCAGTTGCCCCCAACTTCCCTCCTCTGCCAACCTGGTCACCCCTAAATGCCCTTCTCTGCAGGCTTGATCGCCCCCCAACTGCCCACCCTTGCAGGCCTGGTCCCTCCGAACTGCCCTCTCCTGCTGGCCATCTTGTGGCGGTCATGTTTTGTCCACATGGGGGCAGCCATCTTTCTGTGTTAGAGTGATGGTCAATTTGCATATTACTCTTTGATTAGATAGGCTAGAGGCCTGATGTACGGGTGGGGGCCAGCTGGTTTGCCCTAAAGGGTGTCCTAGATCAGGTTGGGGGTTCCCTTGGGGCCTGGGGAGGCCTGAGTGAGGGGCCTGTGGTGGTTTTCAGGCCAGCTATGTACCCCAGTGAACCAAGTAGAGGCCCTGGTATCTGGGATTTATTTATCTTCTATAATTGAAACACTGTAGCCTTGAGCTGAGAACAGGGCAGGCCAGGTTAGGTGAAAGCTTGGCTTCTTCCATTGCAAGGGGAAACTCAAGCTTCTGGCTGGCTCCAGCTCCATGGCTGCCTCCATTTTTGTTGCAATTTATTTATCTTCTATAATTGAAACTTTGTATCCTTAAGCAGAGGCTAGGGCAGGCCAGAGCAGGTGTAAAGCTTGGATTCCTCCATCACCAGGGAATCCCAAGCCTCCTGCTCTCTCCTGGTTCATGGTTGCCACAATTTTGTTGGGACTTATTTATCTTCTATAATTGAAACTTTGTAGCCATCCAGGGTTGGCCAGGGTGTGCAGGAAGCTTGGCTTCCTCCATTGCTGTGGAAAACCAAGCCTCCTGCTCACTCTGTGGCAGGAGTAATTTGCATACACATTCCTGACTGGCTGGTGGGCGTGGCTTGTGGTTGTTGCAGAGGTATGGTAAATTTGCATATTACTCTTTTATTAGATAGTATTTTCCAGCATTGCCTCAAATACTAGGAAACAAGATGAAAAAAAATGACTTCATTTCTATGAATAGAAAAATCTCTTCAAAATGTACATGATCAAAAACTACAAAGAACAATAAAATGAAGTGTTTTACGTGTACACTAAAATAAGGAAAACAAATATTTTTCATGTTTATCCTTTAATAGTTTGTGTTCTGTAATTTTTTAAAAAGCTGAGATGATTAGCTATGACTACATTTCCCAGATTGTCACATAAATATTCTAGGCAGTGTATATTTAATATTTTGATTAATAAGCTAAAATGGAAAATTCATTATTCAACCCATGTCATTTATTCCTAGAGAAAAAGTAACCAATGCAATTTTTAGAGAAAGATATATTCGCCATATACTCATTTAAAAGTTAATTAATAATAATATTTACTCTGGACCAATTTTTTATCTTAAATATTCATATAAAAATATTATTGAAATGAAGAATCCCAACTGTAATTCAGCTCCTTATTTATGGAATGTATTAAAATATTTATAGGCATAATTATACACAATGTGATGCAGATGTCAGAATTTAATGAAAATTCTGCCCTATAATATACACAAGTTTATGCATATATTTTGATGTCATATATGTATATATTCATAATGTCAAATATATTCAATGATTATATTTGTTTTATTATTTTGTAGATAAATTATAGAATAGTCACAGAGTCACTTGTCATTTATTCACTTAACTGCTATTTAACTTTTACCTTTTAAAAATATTAGTATTGAGCATTAACTATATTTATATTCAGAAAAATTATGACTTTAAAATGTTCATGTCCTCTCATCCATCACATTTTGTTATTGGATATATTCTAAAACACAAACTCATTTAAGATATTTTCAATCATGAATTATATCTGATAGTATAGAGCTCGACTCCAATAATCACTGAAATATTTAATTAATGTGCTTAAATATTTTTAAACACAAAATATCTAGAATATAATCCTATATAATAAAGAGCTAATATGCTAATTAGACCAAATAGCAGAACGACCATCCAGACAACCTTCTGGATGAAGCCAGGGTTGTGAGGGCTGACTGAGGCTGTGAGGGGCTGCAAGGGCCTACTCCCTTGCACAAATTTTGTGCACTGGGCCTCTAGTGTTAAATAAACGTAAAAATATAAGTGTGCATATAAATATATCCTTTTTAAAAATCTTTTTCAAATTTTTTATTGTCAGTATTACAATTTTCCCCATTTTGCCCCCATTCCACCCAACTTCCACACCACTCAAACCTTTCCCACACTATTATCTATGTCCATGGGTTATGTATATATGATCTTTGGTTAATGTTCTACCATCTCCTTCACCGCCCCACCCACTAAGATCTGTTATTGTGTTCCCTGCATCCATGCCTCCGGACCTATTTCATATGTCAGTTTATTTTGTTCAATAGATTTCATATATAAGTGAGATCATATGGTGTTTGTCTTTCTCTAACTTGCTTATTTTGCTTAGTATAATAGTCTTGAGGTCCTTCCATGCTGTCTCAAAGGGTAAGAGATCCTTCTTTTTTACAGCTGCATTGTACTTCATTGTGTAAATATACCACTGATTTTTTATTTACTCATCTACTGATAGACACTTGGGATGTTTCCAGACCTTGGCTACTATAAATAACACTGCTATGAACCTATCCTTTTACATAAATGTATTATTATTTTTCTACAAATGTATGTTATTCACCTACTAAGTCTTGGTTGAATGAGATATCTCCATAACCCAAGCAAAGCTCTATGTCCTGGTGAAACTTAGATTCTTGTGGATGGTAAAACATCAGTAGTAGAAATCTATAAATTATATATTATGTTAGAAAGTCATAAATGCTATGAGGAAAAAATAGAATAGAAAAGGGACATTGGGAAAATAGCGCAGAATTCCTTAAAGGTCATTATTGTAGCCCATGATAGAAGGTGATACCAAAGCAGAACCTTGATCCAGTAATAGTGTTCCTAACTTTATTGAGAAAAGTATTATGAACAAAGGTAAAAAGCTACAGTAAATGTTCCTTTATCTGCCCTTTTTGAGGCGTAATCAATGAAGCCGATGTGAACAGCAAAAGGTAAAAGATGAGTCAGAATGGTAACAGGGGACCACACCATGTCACTGTTTGATCATGGGTAAGATGGCTTCTACACAGAGTAAGATGGAGAGCTTTTGTAAGGAATGATGTAATCTTTTAATTTGGCAAGGCTAAACTGGTTGATTCTTCTGCTGATCCTCAATGTCTGCCCTCATGAGTCTGCAGTCAGCCCTTTGGGATGGATAGCTTGGGTGGTGGAGATGGTGGCATTGCTCAGCATAAATGGCTCATGTCCTCTAATCCTCCAGCAGTCTGTCTTGCTTGTTCTCATGTCATTCTATGGTCCTAAGAAGCAGCAGGAGGAAGGCCTTAGGCCTCTTAAGGCCTGGGTTAAAAACTCACAGAATTTCATTTCTACCACATTGTGTTGCTCAAATCATATTAGTCACAATATGAACTCAAATTCATGAGTGACTCAACCTTTTGTTGAAATGGGGTATAAACTGTTGTGAAATTTGTAATCTAACATTCTGTCTCCTGACCACAACTACTTAACAATCTTGCCACAAGACAAGTATGCTCACTCTTATATCAAGGTCTGGCACCAGTCTTCAAACCTAGAACCTTGTGATCCAAAATTGAATCCACCAGCAGTTTTGCCTCCTTTTTACCCAGAAATTTATTAACTTAAAAATTATTTCTGACGTGGCTCAGTGGTTGAGCATCAACCCAGGAACCAAGAGGTTGCTGGTCCAATTCCTGGTCAGGGCACATGCCCAGATTGTGAGCTCAATTCCCAGTAGGGGTGTGGCAACAGGCAGTTGATTAATGATGTTCTTCTCTCATCGATGTTCCTATCTCTCTCTCCCTCTCTCTGTAAACATCAATAAAAACATATTTAAAAAATTACCTGTACATGTAAGGTGAGAGTTTAATGTGCTAGAATAATGTTCATGAAAAACATTAAGAATAAAAAAGAAGCACTTTGTTACTAAATCAAACGGTCATGAAAGAAGTTACATAAAGAGTCATTGAAAGGTGTTGATAACAAAAATGACAGAGTTGCGTTTAAGAAGATTATTATGGTTACAGAGCAAAAATTCAGGCAGATTTTGAAGGCAAGAGAGAGAAAAATTATTAAGAAGCCTTTTATAACAATTAACCTAAATTAAAGTTTAGATAATTAACCTAAAATAAGAAACTGGTAATGAGAATGGAGAGTAAATGGATATAATCAAAGACTCTATGGCATGTTCGATGGAAGACTGACATGAATTGGTGATTGACTGAATATTGTAGATGATGTTGAATATGCAGATTTTCCTTTTTAAGATTTTTAATTTCCATCAAATTAGAAGCATTATTCACTGAGGTAGGAATACATGACAAGGAATCTTTTGAGGGAACAGTGCAAACTTAATGTTAGAGATGCTGAGCTTTCCGATATCTGGAAGTGACTAAGGAAGATGTGTCTAAGACATAATCAGTTATTTAGTAAAGGTATTCAGAGCTATAACAAAACCACAACCATATCTCCAGTTTAGAGATGTCACCTGAAATCAGAAGATCTGGTGAATGTAATGGCAGAACGTGGAGAGAGAAAAAAATGAACAAACTTTGAAGCCTATGATATTTAAAGGGTTGGAGAAAGAAAGAGGAATGATAACGGTGGCTATAAAGAAGCAACTATAATTGTTAAGTTAAACTGCAACATGCAGACCTTGTCATAGAGCACACATTTAGTGAATGGGGGTATATTTGAAATATAGGCTTGCCTGCCTACAAGACCAATTCTCTACACAAACCACCATGTGGACATTTGTGAGTCCTCTTATAGAACAAGAACATAGACAAAAACTGTCCTACTATATGTACACTCGAGAGAGCTTGTATCTTCATCTGCACTAACTATTTTTAATTCTGGGGAAAATAGTATAGGACACTATTCTTGCTCAAGAACATATAAAAAGAATTAAACTGCTAAGAATCACTTATATATAAAACTAGGAGCCCAGTGTACAAATTCAGTCCCAATTGGGGCTGCCTGGGGCTAGCCAGCTGGTGGGAGGGACCGTGGGAGGTTGGCCAGCTACAGGAGGTTGGCTGTGGGAGCACACTGACCACCAGAAGGCAGCCCTTGCATTGAGTATCTGCCCCCCTGGTGGTCAGTGCATGTCATAGGTACCGGCCAGTCATCTGGTTGCTTAGGCTTTTATAGAGAGAGGTTCATTATTACTATTACTAGAGGCATGGTGCACGAAATTTGTGCATTCTGGGGGAGGCAGGAGGTCACTCAACTGGGTCTGTGCCCTCTGGCAGTCTGGGAGCCCTTGGGGGATGTCTGACTTACGGCTTAAGCCCACCCACCTTAGCACTGCTGCAGAGGTGGGAGAGGCTCTGCCACTGCCACTGCACTTGCCTACCATGAGCCTGGCTTCTGATTGAGCAGCCCACCCACATCAGAGCACACTGACCACCATGGGGCAGCTCCTGTGTTAAATGGGATCGGGCCAAAACTGGCTCTCCGACATCCCCTGAAGGGGTCCTGGATTGTGAGAAGGGGCAGGCCAGGCAGAGGGACCCCATTGGTGTATGTATGTTCAGGGCCAGGGAGGTTGGCCAGCCAGGGAGGGACCGCAGGAGGACTCCAAGGTGTTTCGGTCCTGTCTCGCTCACTCCTGATTGGCTGGACCAAGCAGCAAACTAACCCACCAGTCAGAGCAGCTACCCCCTGGTGGTCAGTGCACTCCATAGTGACTGGTTGACTGTCTTCCCCCTGGTGGTCAGTGCACATCATAGCAAGCAGTTGAGTGGCCTTAGCATATCATTAGCATATTATGCTTTGATTATTTGAATAAACAAGCAGACAACCAGACACTTAACATATTAAGCTTTTATTATATAGGATTATTACTAACAGCCCAACAACCCACACTGTTAATATTTGTAATTAGTATTATATATTAATGGAACAGTGTTGAACTGTGCCTTCTCTTCCCCCATTCCCCTGCAGCATAGTTAAAGCATGCATTTTGTAGTCTTTGATGAACTTATTTTCAGGAGCCTAGTACATATACACTATGGTCATCTTTTACATTTGAATAAACACCCTAATTTTCTAAATGTGGATGTGTTAAAACAATCTTGGTTCTTTAACAAAACCAAAAACTAGTGATTTTCATGTTTTTGGGAGGGATCAAGATCATATAATGGCCAATGATGTGCATTTTTGGTATTTAATGTAAAAGGTTTGATTGATGTTCATCTCATAGACTCTCTATTTCTCTAAATTTAGTAGTCTACAGACCCAGGTTTTAGTGTTGTCTTCTGCAGCCTGACCAGGGATGCAAACTCTTACCAAAGAGATTTCTACACCAACTGTAAATTGAAACACTTAAAGAATTTAAAATATCCTTGCCAAGGCCTTATCCCTAAAAATGTGTATTAGCTGCTCTATGGTTGGGTATGTGCATCCTTATATTTTTCAAAAATTATTTAGATGATCTTAAGGGATAAGCAGAATGAAGCATCGATATCTTACCTGATCCACAGTAAGTTTTAGATGACATTACTGTCTTTATGTTTAAAAATAAATATTTGCCAGTAAGTTATATAAAGCATATTTCATGATGACTCTATAATTTAATAATGAAATAATTTGGTTTCTCTTGACAAGGCCTATTAAAAATGTCTTGAACAACTGTAGGATAGCAACATTATATCAATCCAGGGATACTTTGGAAGAACTAACCCTTGAAAGATATTTTACATAATGTCTTTAATGTCACCAGGCTATAATCCCTTTTGTGAAATTTAAAGATCTAAACATTGTCACACTTGTCAGGTAGCTCAGTTGGTTAGAGCTATGTCCCTATATACCAAGGTTGTGGGTTTGATTCCCAGTCGAGTCAAATACAAGAATCAACCAATGGATGCATCAATTGGTGCAACAGCAAGTACCTGTTTCTCTCTCTTTCCCTTTCTCTTCCTCTAAAATCAATAAATTTTTTGATAAAAATTTCTACTCAAGGTGAAAGATTTAAAAAATAAAAATTTCTAAACATTGGCTGAAAGGAAAAGTGAGAGACATGCCACCTTCAATAAGTTCTCAAATTCACCAAATATTTTAGGTCTTAGAGAATCAAATGTTTGTTAGCGTTTTAACTATCCTTTTTATTAACTTCAAACTAGTTTGAACTACATGGTAGATATAAAACCCATTAGTCAGCCTGTCTGAAAGTGCTTTAAGGCAAAGACTTAAAGTTAAAGCTGCCACAATTTGCTTTCCACATGTGTTTATGAAAGGAGGAATATTTCCTAACAAGTTTCTATATTCTTTATGCAATCTTACAGATTCACAAGAAACAGATATTAGCAAGGGCAAATGGGCCTTCCAAACACAAAGTTAAATTGTGTAAAAAAATATAATCTATTTTTATGACATATACTACAAAAGTTAGAGAAACAAAACTTCTCTCAAAAGCTCTTAACTTGATTGGGATTTAGGTAGATTCTTGGGTTTTTCATACCACTTTGTCGACATGACACTATCAGTGAACTAGAATACAGGAGACAGGAGGTCAAAGAGGACAGTTATTATATACTAGGGGCCCAGTGCACGAAATTCATGCACTGGGGGTGGGTGATCCCTCAGCCCAACCTGCCCCCTCAATGGGGCTAATGGCTGGCTCTGCCCCAGCTGCCTCAGCCCCGCACCCCTCGGCCCTGACCTTAGCTCTGGCCACTGGCAAATGCCCAGCAATCACCCGGCCCCTGGAGCCCCATGCCTCAGGCCCACTCCCCCAGCCCAGGCCTTAGCCCCAGCAGTGACCACCCAGCCCAGGGGGCACCCTGAACTCACTGCAGCCTCGCACCACAGCTCAGCCCCAACCCCACACCTCGGCCACCCCGGCCCTCACCTCGCACAGGCCTTGGTGGCCTTGCGCACACTCGCTGGCTGCCTTTGCCCTGGCTGCTGGTGAATGCCAGACCCTGGGGGGCCCCCCTCCACACTTGCTGGCCGCCTCACGCATGCCTCAGCCCTGCCACCCTCCACCTCACACGCTCACTGGCCGCCTCGGCCCCACCCCCCCCCCCAGTGGCTTAGGCTGCCTCAGCCCTGCCCGCCACTCGTGATTGGTTAGTGGGGATGGCTGATGGGCATGGCTGGTGGGTGTAGCAAAGGTACAGTCAAATTTGCATGTTACTCTTTTATTAGATAGGATTTTTTTTTGTCTCAGTGGGACTTGTTCTACAACAAATACCTACTACTGTACCTACTTAATCAGAAAGTGGACATAATAACACTTCATAGGATTCACTATATTAGTAACAAAAGAGATGAATTAACACTAAAAATGTAATATTTACTGTTATTTTTTATATGTAGATGAATCAGAAATATTAAATAAAATTAGTTGACTTACTTCCACCGAAAATAATGACAAATGACCAAAATCATGCTGAAATTCAACATCAGCAACAAATAATTAAACATTGAATGAACCTGACAGAAGACCTTTACAATCTTGCCAAATTCTATTTGGATAAACTGAATGTTTACAACACGTCTAATGATTTCATCAGTCTTAATTATGATTGTGGTTTAGTAAACGACTCACATCTACTAAAGTAATGAAGAATGTGTCAAATGTTTGAAGAGAAACAATTAACTGTTGGCCAAATGGTTATTGTTTTGCAAATAATCAGAAACTGGAGGAAATGATGGTAATTGCAAGAGAAAATCTATTGTCTGTGAAAGGCCATGGTAATTCCCTTACACAGCAACTCAGTGTGATGAATTCTTAGATTTATCCCCTACATCTACCTCTTCCCATGAAGTTTTCTGCAACTGTTTTTTTTTTACTGGAAATATATGTTTTTTACATTTTCAAAATGACAATTTTGAAAAAGGCAACTATTATATAAATATTCATGTCCAGTGTTAAAAATGTATGTAACAATTTGAGCAAATATATTTAAAAGGAAATTTCTGTTTTTGAAAACAAATTTCTTATATTAGTAAAAGATATATAATGTTAAGCTTTAACATTAAGAAATTAGATAAACTGACAGAATATTAACCATGAATTGATAGTCTTTAAAATGTAATACAAAGCACTGTAATATTTATCTGGATATATAAATGATTTAACTTCATTGGGTCTATAATACTTTGTACCTCAGACTAATTAGCACTTCCAGTAAAGATTTTCATCCTTTAAGAGGGGGTACCCATTTAACATTTTAAATATACAAACCATTCTAATATGTTAACGTTGTATACTTTGTACAGAAATGATATTTTTGTTGGACATTTAGTTCATTTCTGACTTTTTTTATAGTAGTACTGAGACCATAAACATTAAACTTAATTTACTTTAGAATGTCTTCTTGAAGAATACTTTTCTGGGAGAATATTCCTAATGGGAAAATACAGTTTTAACATATATAGATAGTTTTGTTAGTTCATTTTTTAATTGTGAAATTTAACTCTTAGAAAGAACATAACAGATTTTAAGTATCATAAGAGACATATAAATAGCATGAACCCAAAAAGCCAATAACTGGTATTTACATTTTATTTTGTTTAGGCAGCTCAAGGGGAATATAATTGTATCTTAAAATTATTTTAATATGCATCTCTTTAATTGCCACTGAGACTATACATTTCTCTATAAAATGCCATGCTGCCCATTATTGCTTATGTAGTCAATGAAATAAATTCTGGGTACTAAATGCAGATTCAGATTGTTACATTGGTTTGATTTTAATTTTATTCCTTCATGCTTATATATAATGTGTATTTATTGATTTTATCAGTTAATAAATCTGTAGAAGACTTTTATTTTATGCATCTCAATTACCTCCAAAATCCCATTGCAAGTAAAATATAAAAATAAATGTTTACCCATGTAACAGTGCTAGAAAACAAGAAGCCTTCAATAAGCAGATATCTTTGAGCAATTTCCATAATATACGGTAGAGGTAGGGTTAAAAACTGTGAATGTCACCCTGACTCAGCTGGTTTAGCATTGTCCCATGCACCAAGAGGTTGAGAGGTTCAGAGGTCCCTGGTCTGCTTCCAGGTCAGAGCACATGCCCAGGTTGCAGGCTGGATCCCCAGTAGGGAGTGTGCAGGAGGAAGCTGTTTGATGTTTCTCTCTCTCTATCTTTTCCTCTTCTTTCCTCTCTCTCTAAAAATCAATAATTAAAACAAAACAAAACACTATGAATGTCTCCTGTCTCAATGAAAGCAAACTAATAAGTCTATGCTCATAACTAATTGTATTTCCTAGTAGCTACTCAAAACACAGAGCATTAGGCCAGAAAATATGGATTCCTCAGAACTTAAGAGGCAGGGAATAAAACTATTGGCTTAAAAATTGAGGTGAACAACCTACTGCTATTCTGTTATCAGAGATAAAATGCAAAATTGAAAACTATATGTACTAATTGTTTCCAGAAAACAGGTAACAGGCAGAAGTAAACTGTTCTTTGGGGAAAAGAAACACATGATGTGAATCCTGTAATTTCCCCAGCTTTAGGTTTGAAGACACATTCCGAACTGGGGTAGAAGGAAGGAAAACCTTGTCAGAGCCTGGAAATCTCATTGAGTTGAGGCAATGGAGACAGAAGCTCAAGGAGGTGAGTGTACTGCTCGATTTGTATGGCAGAGAACAAGAGACAAGGATGCTGCACAGAAAGAGTAGGACAGAAATCTGCAGGGTTTTTCCACTGATTCTGTTAACGAACAGTGAGCTGAACGTATATAAAGTGAAACTCCATGAAGCTGAACAAAGCACAATTGAGGAGTTACAAGATGAACAAATAGAAGAACTCATCCAGAGCTGGAGCATTTTCAACTTCTTTCAACAAACAACATAGAATAATTTGGGACAACTTGGAAATCAGACACCACAAAAGGAACACACAGTGTGGCTATTTATAAAACTAGACCTGCTCAAACAAAACTTAACAAAAGAAAATGATCAGGTAATCAATAGCCTGAATGGAAAAAAATAAAATAAAAATTCTTTGAAGAAGAAAAATAAAATTTAACACTGAATAAGGTACAATTCATAATGTCCAGATGTCAAATTATACTAGATAGGCAAAGAAGCAGGAGATGCACTAGAAATAATTTTTAAAAAATCAGTAAGGAGAAAAAGACCATATCTTCTCCTTCTTATAATTAAATTATCCATATATTTGCCAGTTTTATATCAACAACCTCATTCTTGAATGAAAGCATTACTGCATCTGCACAGAAGTAGGATAACATAAGGGAAGACAGTTGTTGATAACCCATGTATTCTCTGGATACCTAGGCTTTGTTTTCTCTCCTGATATTTCTAATTAACAAATTATACCAGAATATACTCTACCCAGTGAGGCTATTTCCAATACCAATGGCTCTGTCCTCAAATTTAGTTGTTTCCTGTAATGTGACAAAATTTATTGTCTATTCCATTTCCCTTCAGATTCTCTAAAGTGTATTTAGTTTTTCTGTTTTTTAAATATTTTCCTTCATTTTAGAGGGGACTTCCAGATTCCAATGATGTAGCTCATTCACTTTAGAAAATGTTAGGAGGCATTAGAAATGTCCAGGTTTCTAGTTCTGATACTGGTTTCAAATAGGCTTCTAGTTTTCAAGTTATGACATAAAATTAGAGCCATTTTATTTTATATGTTATTTGAAATATTTTCCAACCATTTCTCTTTATATTTCTTTAAAAGAGAAAGTCCCTGAGATTCAGGTTTACTCTGTCAAATTTTCCATGAAATCCAAACTACTGGTTTTATTTTTAAAACTTTTACTATTATTTTAATATGTTTTAAAAAACATATCACTTTTGTAATAAAAAATTGAATTAAAAAGGAAAACATTTTTATAAGTTTTTGCACATATAAGTAAAACCACCCAGCCGAGACTGGTTTGGCTCAGTGGATAGAGCGTCGGACTAGGGACTGAAGGGTCCCGGGTTCCATTCCAGCAAGGGCATGTACCTTGGCTGTGGGCACATCCCCAGTAGGGGGCGTGTAAGAGGCAGCTGATCAATGTCTCTCATCAATGTTTTTGACTTTCTATCCCTCTCTCCCTTCCGCTCTGTAAAAAATCAATAAAATATATTTAAAAAAAAAAACCCACTCAGTGAACAATGGATTTTTAAAAAAATAAATAGAAATTTTACTAGAAAATGTAAATGGGCAATTATATGTTAATATGTTCATCATCATTTGTTATAAAATGTATTAAAATGAGTTAAGTTTTATTGTCAGAATGGGTATAATCAACAAATCATCAAATGACAAGAGCTGGTGAGGATGCGGAGACAAAGGAACCCTTGTGCACTGCTGGTGGGAATGCAGACTGGCGCAGCCACTGTGGAGAACAGTATGGAGTTTCCTTAATTAAACTAAAAATGGAACTCCCATTTGACCCAGTAATCCCACTCTAGAAATATATTCCAAGAAACTGGAAACACCAATCAGAAAGGATATAAGCACACCTATGTTCATAGCAGCACAATTTACCATAGCTAAGATTTGGAAGCAGCCTAAGTGCCCATCAGCAGATGAGTGGATTAAAAAGCTGTGGTACATCTACACAATGGAATACTATACTATGGTAAAAAAGAAGGAATTCTTACCATTTACAACAGTATGGATGGAACTGGAGAGCATGTCTATGTATTTCTCTAATTTTCTAGAAGTTTGCACTAAAATCATATTATTTGTGTGGTAGAAAATGTTAATTATTTGAAAATTTGTTCTATAATCATAAAAAAAATCTAAGAATAGCTACTGTGTATGGTGGAAGAAGTATAACCAAAAGAGAAAATACAGTTAAAACTATTGGGAAGTTATATACAAATTGCAGGAATTGTTATCATGAAATAATTGCAAAATCAGTGAAGACAAGGAAACAGTTTCAAATAGAAGCTAATAATTAACAGTGAAATTATGTGCAGAAAAGTTAAGAAAGCAGAGTACTGAAATGCATCAATTTCTGAAGCTGTCTTCTTTAAATGCTGAACGGAGCTTTAATACAATGGTAGCATCATTAGAGGCTTTAGTTCTATCAGAGAATGTATTTCCTGTTTCCCTTAAAGGGTTATTTATCCAAGGCCATGTGACTTAGATCACCTCCAATGGGAGGCATATATTTCCCCAACCCATCAACGCAGAGCTTCACCACACAATTTATTTTGGACAATAAAATGTGAATAGAAAAGAAGCAGATGCTTTAAAAGCCATTTATGTTTCTATCATCTCTCTTGCTCTTTCCCTTTCCTAAGAAAATAGGATGTACCAATGTAAGAATGCTTCTTAAGATTGTATACCGAACAAAGGAATGATAATATCAACCTTAAGCATGGAGTACGAGCCCATTGCTAACTGTGCACCTTAAGAAGCTAAAAGAGAACAAACTACATTGGAAGCAAAAAAACATATGTATTAATGATAAAATGAAAATCAATTAAATAAGACATGGGCAAACAACAAAGAAAATCAGTTGAATAAAACTATCTTACTTTGAGTGGATTAATATAATTTAGCTATAAATCTTATATATACATATTATTAAAAAATAAATGAGTTAAAAATATCAGAAATGAAGGAGACCTCACTATGGTGTCTATGTAGGTATTTTTAAGTGTTAGGAAAACCAGAGAAACCTGTGTAAGTTCTTGGGGAATTAAAGTGAGAGAATGCTGTGTTTCAGAAGCAGCTCCTAGATGAAAAAAAGGCAAAGGAAGACAAACTGATGGAGTCTTCCCATTGTATTTGGGGCTATCTCAAATCCCTCACCCAAGATCTGAACTCAAAATTACATTCATGGGTATCTCCTTGGATCACCATTAGAAAATCCTATTCATTCATTTATGAACAAATACAAAACCTCAGTGAACTTTGCTAAAATGTTCAGCAAAGAAGTCTTTGCTGCAAAGAAAAAAAATTATCTGTTCTGATTTTCATTCTATTTGAGCCCAGCTTAACTCATACTTCTATTTGAATAAGAGAGGGAATAGAATGAAATGTGCTGGGGAAAGGGGGCTGACATTTTTGTTTTTATAGTGAACAGTGGTCTGGTGCAAGCATTGGATAAAAACATGACAAGATAGCCCCTTGTGGAAATTTAGCAAGACAAAGACAAGTAGCTAGTAAGTGATGCATTCAATTTGCCAGTATGCACACCCAAGGAAGCAGCAGCCTTTGCCACATCATTAGTTAGACCATTTAAAGTCTTTTGTTTGCAGATAGATAAGGTTCTTCTAGATCAAAATTTGGAAAACCCACAGAGAGCCAGTGTCCTTATCTTCTGGGTTGTAAATGAGCACCATGAGGAATTTGGGAAGAATGAGGGAATCAAAGTGAATATGCAGTAACAACACAGGTAAGACTATGTTGTTACATAATTCCAGTGTTAAAGCTATATCCTGATGTAGGACCCTGTATAGCTGAGAGAGAAAATTTCTAAGTAGAGAGTGTGAAAGTGACATATAATTTCGCCTGAATAAATATTTCATAAAATGAGCATTTAAAATTTCCAGCTATGATCTGCTAGTAATTACATTACCTAACATCACTGTTTACAAAACCTTCGCATTTTTTAAATTTTTTTCTAGACTTAACAAAATGTAATTGAAAGTAAAGAAAAATGTTATAAAACTAATAGCACTGCATAAAATTTTGAACAAATAATGTGTATTGGTATTTATCAATTTCTTCTGACTACAATGATTTTACTACGAGATAAGTCTTAATTCTAGTGTTTCATTTGTCCACCAGAAAACAAATTTACATTTTTAAAGAACCCAAAAAGTAAATGTATTCAGTTTTATGTAAAATCTGAGCAAAACTGCAAATTATCACATACACAAAAACAACCAATAAAAAGAAGAACACCATAGCAGAGCTTCTTCTACATTAATAAGTCATAGCATATTGGAGGTGGCAAAATGTCCAAAAAAACCCCACTGCATTTCCAAAGAAGTAAGGAATAGCTATTGATAAGTCCTGGTTATTAATACTATTAGCAATTATAGGAAGAAATTTTTAGGCAAGTTACAAAAAATTGACTTGACTACGCCAACTTCTTTCTTTCTCTTTCTTCTCTTCCTTCTTCCTACGTGCAAATCCTACATGACTATTAGAACTATACTGGCCATTTCAAAACAGGATGCAAACTTGAGGATATAAATCTGCATAAAGAGATGGTAGAAGAAGAAAAATAAGACCCTGAGGCAATGGTGATATTATGGAACTGCCTGAGTAGCCTTGAACTGATAAAATAAGGAATTTTTTACAAAAAAAGAAACCTATAAGTTATTTAAGCCACTTTGGAGTAACAGAGCATGTTTCTATAATTTATAGCCAAAAATAATCCTGATATATAGGTAAGTTTGATAATTAGTTATAACTATAGAATATTTTTGAATTAAAAATAACTGTACATAATTTTTTTTTGTGTGTGTGTGTGTATGCATGTGTGTGTCTGAATGGGCTATTTTATTTTAAGTGTGAGATGACAAAGGGAAATTTCTTTATTTAAAAAATAAACAGGCTTCTTTGACCTGGAAGTGTTGTCTTTGTTCTATAGGATGAGTATTCACGAAGACTAGGTCCAGGGTAGCATTCTGAATATTCTCAATATTCTAGATTATCTGGATGTTTCAAGGGAAAACACTTTTTGTCTTAATGTGACAATTCAATTAAAGCTATCAAAGATATCTTTGTGTACTTACTATTCCATGTTCTACATAAATATTTTTCAATTCACTTTTATTAACTTATATTTATTGAGCACGCATTCTGAATATTGGCTTCATAATCTAACAGAAACTTTTCTTCATCATTAAAAAAATAATCTCTCAATATTCTAGATTATCTGGATGTTTCAAAGGAAAACACTTTTTGTCTTAATGTGACAATTCAATTAAAGCTATCAAAGATATCTTTGTGTACTTACTATTCCATGTTCTACATAAATATTTTTCAATTCACTTTTATTAAGTTATATTTATTGAGCACATATTAAATAAATGAATTATTTTAGATAAGGATTCAACAGTGCATAAGACAGAAAGTCCCTGCTCCCTTAGGGCCTTCAACCTAATAACTATAATCTAAAATTAGGCAAAAATGCATAATAGGTGATGTGGCAGTAAGTGTTATGGTAATAAAAAAAGATGATGGAAGGAAAGCGACTGATAGATTGGAGACATACTGCTATTTTAGGTCAGGTTTCTTAACAAGGTTACAATTGAGTAGAGACCTAAGCTAGTAGACTACATGGATACATACGGGGGTGGGGGGCAGGTGAGAGCATGTGCTGGGGGGTAGGGGAGGCCAGGGGAGGTCAATGGGGGGGGGGGAGGAAACATATGTACTACTATTCGTAATACTTTAAACAATAATATATATATGTGTGTGTGTGTGAAAATGATCTAGATAGTGAGAACAGTGAGAATAAAAACCCTGGGCCCACAGCATACTTCAGAACTCAAGGAACAATAAGAAGTCTCAGTAAGAGAGATAGTTAAGTAGTGTTATAGTTATATTATTAGGAGAGCTCTTCTCCACCTTTAATACACATATGAACCACCTGAAATTCTGTATTTTAAACCAGCTCCTTTGAGATGACAATGATAATGACTGTGCAGAACAGCCAGGTCTCAGGTATAATTACTGGCTCCAATTCTTCTTCCCTTCTTCTATTCAGTCTTTGAAATTTTGCAGTTCCTTTCACTGCTAGAATGGAGTCTATTTATCTACTACTTCATTTTAGATATGGCCATATGAATTTAATTTGGCTAATAAAATGATGCAGAAATAATGGTGTGTTCACTCTGAGCCAAGGCCTTAAGAGTTTTGAAATGTTTTTGCTTCCTCTTGATTATGCTATCGCTATTTGATAAAGACCTACAGAACCCAGCCCAGCCTAGAATGCTGACCTCCAACTAACCTACCTATGTTGGAGAAAGCCTGGTTAAAATCACTAGAGCTGCCCAGACCAGGATTGCATAACTTAGTCTATCAGCAACAAATTCAGAGTCACATAAGCCATAATAATAAGTAATTCAGTAGTAAGCCACTAGATTTTCTGTAGCAATAGCTTTCCAAGCAATGCACACATTTAAATGATATTGCCATGAGAAATTATAAATATTCAATCACTATTTATTTTTGAAGGCTACTGGTTGTGTAAGGTATATGCATGATCTACTCAGAAGTATGAATTATAATCAACTAAGTATTATCTAATCATAACTATTTTTATTGCTCCTCTTTAGGAATCAAGCTCCTTATTAAATCTAAGTTAGATAGGCCATGACTTCCATGATATTTATAAAATATAAAGTACTTACTTGTTTTGTACAAGAAAGATACTGATGGGTTTTTTAAATAGAAAATAATAGTTGAATAAGCTGAATTTTTATGGGCTATGAAAACAAAAGATAGTGCCATTTTAGGACTACTCATCATTAGCAATAAGTCAATTAAAAGTTCATTCTTAATTTCTGTGTAGTACCCTATAGTTATTTAGCCAGAGTATAAAAATATAATAATCCAGAAGATTAAAAAGTGGTATTGAATGGGATTATAGGTATCTGCATAAATAGGAATATATATGTGTTATATGTTTACATACCTATTATCTCTTCCCCCACATTATCTGAAAAACCCTAGAGATATATACAATCCAGTGGCAACAGATGGAGTTAATTGGAGATATTTTCCACATATAGGAACCGGGGATCCTTAAAAATGTCTGATTCCAAATTGAGGCAAAGAAAATATCATATGACCTTAGGATATCTTCTTATATTACAGAATTATATACAGCATAAAGAATAAAGGAGCATAACTAAAGGACACATAAACCACAGTTAAGGAACTCCCACTGACTAAAACTTGGAAAAATTTAACATTAAATAAGACAGCAATGGAATATTTATAGAATCAAATATGAATCTTTCTTTTCTTACTTAAACTTAGTGTCTGCTAGCTTCCTCTAATGCATAATTACTATTTCCTTTGAAACAATAATTTGAAGGGAGGATATTACCCATTCATTTATTTATCCTTATTCCTAGATGTATTTTAATTATGATAATCAATGAGAAGTGTTCAGTATTTTATTCCATGAAAGTTATTTTATTCTTGTAATTGTTTTGATGCAAAAAAATTTCTCAGATTTGGCCAGAGAGATCACATTCAATGTGCATTATTCTGATATGGAATTTATGCAGGAAACTGACTTATGCAATTGCAATGCGTGTAAATTTAAAGTATACAATTAGAAAAAGAGATCATGATGTAAGAATATATGAAAAAATATTTAGAAATATGGAGGATATAACAAAGAATTTCACATGTATACCAGAATACCAAAAGGAAAAAAATGGAAGAAAAGCACAGGCAACATTTAGTAAGATGATTTTTCTAAAACTGAGGGGAAAAACAAGAACCCACTGATCCAGGGTTATAGCATAAATAATGTTGATAATAAAAAAGGAAACCAAAGCATTTAATTCCATCATAGTGTAACTAGTAAAGCTGGAGACAAAGGGAATATGTTGAGAGCAGTTTAATAGAGAGGACAGACCACATACAATCACAGATATAATGACCACAAAAGCATAATGGAAGCAGCAAATAATATCTGAAAATATTAATCCTCAACAGAGAACTGTGTACTATGAAAATAATTATTAAAAACTGAAGAAGAGACAAAAGTACTTAAATTATCACTTTAGAAAGCAAAGCTATGAACTCTGCAAGCCAGTGTGGTAGTAGGAAGTCATTTCTGAAACAATCGTAGCTTTAAAGACCTAGAATAGACCATAAAAGAGACCATATTGTGAGAGTTCTAGCTAATGGCCAGTGGGGAAATGATTGAGCTCTGAATCTTAAAAAGCTACCCTGATCAATCTCTGCTCTGTACACAGAAATATCTAGTTATTGATCCATGGCAGCTAATTTCCATAATTCATAAGAAAATAATATGAATTAAACTATATAAAGTAATAAAAAAAACAAACTATATTACATACAGTCCAGCCGACAAAAAAAAGGCATACCAGAAAAATGTAGTCACCATGTAGATAAAATTTGTAACCACATATCTCAATATAATTAAAGGAAACAAACTGGAAAACTAAATTTACAAAGAATAATGAAAATCATATATAGTCTAGTTCAGAAACGAGATGCTCAGAAAATCAAAGAAGGTAAAAAGAGAACAAACAAAACTCCATAAAAAGTTTTAAAATAAAAAAAATACACAAACACACATACTATATACATATAAAGAATAACAAGTATTATTATAGGGGCTAGAAAGGAGAAAGATGATGAACAAGAGAATTTGAGCTATATTATAATCATAGTTTTAGATTATAACCCATACAATAAATATAATGAGTTTGTCTAAATATAAGTTACATGATTAAATAGATGGATGACATGAATAAAGGATAGAAATGAATGAATAAGTGGGGTAGAATAGAAATATTTCATTTAATAAATGAAAAGAAACATTTTTATAAGCCTCACAGTAATAATTAATATAGCCATATTCAAGGATGTGTGCTGCTATAGTCTGAATATTTGTATTTTCCAAAAATTCCAATGTGGAAATCCTAACACGCAATGTCATATTAGGTGGTGGGGACGTTGAGAGGTTCTTAGGTCATAAGGGTAGAGCCCTCAGAAATGAGATTCTTGCCTTCATAAAAGAGATGCCACAGAGCACCCCTTCCACCATGGGAGGACACCTCCCGAAGTAGACAGTCTGAAAGCCAGAGGACGGCCTCCACCAGAACCCAACCACGCTGGCACCCTGATCTTGAATTTCAAGCCTCTGAAACTCAGAGAAATAAATTTCTTTAGTATTTTGTCATAGCAACCTGAACAGCTACAACAGACCCAATATCATTGAGCAGATGTCTGAGGAGATACTAGATATTTGTATTGCTAAAACGGGTCTCCCCAATGTATTTATTAATTCCAAAGGGAAAAACAGGAGCTTCTCTGTAGAGAAACCTGGCAGACACTGCCTCAACCAAGTGATCGAGATTAACATCATTGATAACAAGACTATCCACATCCTGTGCCTTCAGGTATGAGACAAAGAAAATGGTACTTCATTTCAGTGCTGTTGTTGAGAAAATGTACTCTCAATTTAATCATAAGTAAAATACATGAACAGACAATTCATGAGAAAAGAAAAGCACATGGAATGTTAACCTTATGGCAAAACATTTAATCTCTTCGAGAATACTGAAGATGCAATACATAAGTTTACATGTAGACCAGCAATGATAGACTAGAAATTAGGGCTTATTTGCAAAGTGTAACTAAATCAAAATCGTTACCGAGACAGAGTAAAACCCATGGGGCTAATGTTCAGGAAAGGAAGAAAATTCAGGCAGTTCAGCCTGGCCTTTGGGGCCATGTTTCCCTCAAAGGCTCCTGCTAATCCTTTAAGAGATGGCCGAGAGGCCGAGTAGCTGAGTGCACCTTCTACAAACACATGGAACCAGGGAAGGAAAAGAAAATGTTCGGAACCTGACAAGGAGGGGGAAGCTCATAAATAAACATGCTTTGAGAAGAAACTGCTCTGGGTTTATGTCCTCTCTCTAGATAGAGCCAAATTAATACACTGCTCATTGTAATGGTTTCAGGCTCAGCCTCAGGTCCCTTCTCAAATTTTATTTTATTTTATTATTATTATTTTTTTTGCATTTCTTTTTTAAAAAAAATTATTGTTCAATTTATTAATTACATTGTTCCCCCTATAGTTCCCCTCGATCCTGTACCCATCCCACCCTTCACCCTCACCTCCCCCTCCCCACTGTCCTCTCCCATAGTTGCAAGATTTTTGTCCAGTCTCTTGCTGTACTTCCCACACCCTTTTTATCCCCAAGAACTGTCAGACCATTCCCTCTCTATGTCCATGATTCTGTTATATTCACCAGTTTATCCTGTTCATCAGACTATCAATTCACTTGGTTTTTATATTCATTTGTTGATAGATGTGTATTTGTTGTTCATAATTTATATTTTTACCTTTTTCTTCTTCCTCTTCTTAAAGAATATCTTTCAGCATTTCATATAATATTGGTTTGGTGGTGATGAATTCCTTTAGCTTTTTCTTATCTGCGAAGCACTTTATCTGATCCTCAATTCTGAATGATAGCTTTGCTGGATAGAGTAATCTTGGTTGTAGATTCTTGCTATTCATTACTTTGAATATTTCTTGCCACTCGCGTCTGGCCTGCATCGTTTCTGTTGAGAAATCTGATGACAATCCTATGGGTGCTCCCCTAGAGGTAACCAAATGTTTTTCTCTTGCTGCTTTTAATACTCTCTCTTTGTCTTTTTCTCTTGGCATTTTAATTATGATGTGTCTTGGTGTGGTCCTCTTTAGATTCCTATATTTTGGGGGTTCTGTGTACTTCTTGGGCTTTTAAGTCAGTTTCTTTCACCAGGTGGGGGAAGTTTTCAGTCACTATTTCTTCAAGTAGGTTTTCATTACCTTGCTCTCTCTCTTTTTCTGGCACCCCCATAATTCAGATATTGGCATGCTTGAGGTTGTCCCAGAGGCCCCTTACACTATCTTCAATTATCTGGATTCTTTTTGTTTCTTGCTTTTCCAGCGGAGTGGATTTTGCTTCTTTGTATTTCAAATCCTTGACTTGGTTCTTGAGGCCCTCTGGACTGCTTTTAGGACTTTGTGTAATATTTTTTATTTCAGTCAGTGTATGCTTGATTTCTAGTTGGTCCTTTTTCATATCCGTGAGGGTCTCGCTCATATCCTCAGAGGTCTTGTTCATTTCCTTGTAGGTCTCATTCATTTCCTCATTGGTCTTGTTTATTTCCTCGTAGTTCTCATTAAGTTCATTGGCCTTTTCTAGGAGCCTCTTGAAAAGCCTTATAACTGTGGTTTTGAACCTTATGTCTAGTCGTCTTTTTTCCTCCATTTCTTTCACATCTGATTTCTTTCCATGTCTCTGCATGGTGGCTGCTTTATGTGGTAGATGTCCTCTAAGGGACAGGGGCTCAGCCTCCCCAGTTACCTGAGGTGGGTACTCTTACTGCAATCCTTTATGGGTTGTACAGTATTTTTGAATTTAATCCCAGCTTGTTGTTGTTAGCCCTAGGAGGGTTTGACCTCCAGGCCATTTGGCTGTGAAGGGAAACTGTGTTCAGGATGGATGGGCGGATTCTCTGAGCTGAGCAGGCAGCGTCAGCATCAGCTACGTCCTATGCTGCATTCACACGGGTCTCTGTTGGCTGGTAATTGTTGCAGGCACCTCCAAGAGAAAGTCGCTAGTCTTTACCCCTTGCCAGACAACTCTGCCTCTCCCCAAATGAGTCTGCACACCCAAAGTCTCGCCCAGGGTTGTAAAACAAAGCAGTCCGGTGGTCTCCGGGACCAGGAGGCAAGTCGCGCATCTGTGCTGTCACACAGTTTATGCACGCAAACTGCTTTTCCAAGCAACCTGGTTTCTCCTCAGACTAGGAGACCTCTGCCGCTTCGGCTTCCAGGGTACATCCTCCGGACCTCGGACCTCACCTGGCATTGGGGAATCCGTGCAGTGGGACGTCTCTGCCCTCCCTGTTGGTGAAATCCAGCCAGGGTTGCTGCTGTCAGCCACAGCCCACGCGCGGGACCACGATGGCTCCTAACCTCTGTTTCCACGCGTATCTTCAAGGCTGCACTCCGCCGCTCTTCTGAGTCTCAGTGTCCCACCTTTACTTTTATTTGTGGAGTTTTCACTCAGCCATCTGTCCGGTGATTCTGGATGATGTTTGTTTTGTTGTTATGTTGTAGTTTTTGAATTGTTGCATGGGGCAGAACAATAGGTGTTTACCTATGCTGCCATCATGGTTCCTTCCCCTTCTCAAATTTTAAAAATGCATTCTTTGGAACACCTCAGAAAAGAGTAACTTCTGCCCTAGCTGGTTTGGCTCAGTGGAGAGAGCATTGGCCTACGGACTGAAGGGTCCCAGGTTTCATTCCAGTCGAGGATACATGCCGTGTTGCAGGCTCAATCCCCAGCAGGGGGCGTGCAGGAAGCAGACTATCAATGATTCTCTTTCATCATTGATGTTTCTCTCTCTTCCTCTCTGAAATCAATAAAAAAATAAATCGTTCTAAGATGAAATAAAATAACACGATAGAAAAATAAAGAGGAACAGATAATAAGAATTATCACCCATGAATTCAACCTTAAATGTGCTAATGTCCTCAAAGAAATAGTAAAAGGATTGATAACTTTCTAGAGCACAGGAACAAATAGAAATTCTGGAACAAATTATTATGATAAATTAATAACTCAATTTGTGCTAGCAATAACTTACATTTAGAAATGCCTAGTGTTCCCCACACTCCCAGCTATAGGTTTTTTATTTCACTACACCTCAGAGGCTACTTCTTGCAGAAGTCACAACAGTATCCTATTGTTACTTTTACCCATTGCTACTTCTCCTGGGGAGGGATTGGGGGCAGCCAGATATGCATGTCCTCTGTCAATGGGTGTCATGGATATGACCTTCATAAATGTTTCTCTCCCTTCTTACCTGTAGTTCTGGGCCTCTTGTACATTACTAACACTCTCTCAAGGGTAGATTTCATTTTTAAATATCGCATTGCCTCAGATGCAATTAGTTTTCATCAGTCATAATTTGAGATATTAACATAGCTCTCTAATATACTACCCAGAAAATAAATGAGCTAGGATAGAAAACTGGAAATAAAGAAGCCTGGCTTAATAGAAATAGAATACTCCCATCCATAACATAATACAATGTTTTCAAGTATGCATGGAACATTTACCAATACAAAAAATCCTATGCTGCATCATCAGTCTCAATTTCAAAGGACTGAAATCCTACAGAAAAGTAGATAAATTGCAAATAACATTATTTAGAAAGTGTCTTTAGTTGACTAGGACTCATAATCTAGAAAAGATTATGAGCATATTTATGCTCAAATAGGCATATTAATTTAAGCATATTATTAAGAATGTCATTTCATTATGCCAAAGAAAAATTATTCTAGATCGAACAAAAAGATGATTTTACTCTGATATGGAACTTCCTACTTTAAAAAAGGAAAGATTAACTGCAGCCTGTTTTTTATTTATAAGGGTGAATAAGTAGGTAGATTATTTTTTCAAATCCATATAGAATGAAAATTGAGTTTTTCTGAGAGTTATAGAGAGTTGCTGTGGAATTGGGATCTCTTTAAGTAGCCAAAGAAAGCTCCCCATCTGAGTGTCCAAAGCAAAAACCAAACCTTTATTTCTAGTTTACATGAAGCAAAACCAATACATTTTAAAAATATTTTTCTTGACTTCAGAGAGGAAGGGAGAGAGTAAAGAGATAGAAACGTCAACGATGAAAGAGAATCATTGATTGGCTGCCTCCTGCACACCCCATACTGGGATTGAGCCCACAGTCTGGACATGTGCCCTGAACAGAAATTGAACTTAGACCACCTGGTTCATAGGTCAGCACTCACCACTGAGCAACACCGGCTGGGCAATATCAATACATTTTGATAACTGCACTTTCAAGATCATAACATTTGGCAAAGATTGTCAAAGATGTACTTATGTATAAAAACTTTGGCGTATTTGAAAATGTAACATCTAAATTTATATAACATTCTATCTTATAAATCAGAAATAAAAACATTCTATAAAAAACTGCAGTATTAATTTTAATGCTTGTTTGATTGAACTATCTGTCACAACAGAATTTTTTACAAGAAATTTTAGATCATTTTTTTCCCTTTGGTGAAGAATATGTTAGCAGTAATATAAAAGTCAGAAACAGCAGCAGGTAAATAGATTCTTCCCCCCTTCCCTGACCTTACCTTTAAAGCCAATATTGTTCTTTCTGATTTTCAGAGGATTTACACTATGCATTGATACCCATTTTGGAAAACATACCAATTATTCTTAGAAATTATTTAGGCTACAAAATCTAAAAACAAGGGACATTCTTTAAGGGTGGGACTATAAGTAATATTAAAATTTACTCTTTTCATACTATTCAGCAAATTGTTATTATTAATAGAATTAACAGAGTCAAATAAAGTCAAATAAAGTATGTCTAGCACATCATCTAATAAACTTTAGGTAATAAATAAACGTTTGTTTACTCATTCTTATAATACATACTATTAAGGTAGGAGGAGCATTAGTCTATGCTATTTTTCAAATAATGTGGGGCAATCTAGTCTAATTCAACAATTTTCCTTTCATTAAAAACACATACATGTAATCAGTCAGTGTTTTCATGAAACTTATTGCCTAGTAGGGCAAAGAGACATCAACAATATATATTCTATATAATAAATAAGTTAATTGTATGATATAACATCCCCTGGGATATAAGAAATAGAAAAATATGAAATGATAATGGTGATTCAGAATGATAGGAAACTATTTGAAAGTAATTAGGATAGGCCCACTGAGAAAAATGACATAGCTAGAATTTGGAGGAAGTGAGGAAATAGCCCTGTAGGTGTATGAGGGAAGAGCTTCAGATACAAAAAGCAGAGTTAGTGCCAAGATCCTAAAGCAGAAGCATAAATGAAATATTCCAGTGTGTGTGAAAAAGCTTGAGTAAGTGTATATGTGCTATGCATGACACAGGGGAGCCAAAGGGAGAGAAAAGTGGGGTACTAGAATATAAAAGGTCTTTGTAGGTCATTGTGAAATGGGGAGCCAATGCAGGGTTTTGTGCAGAGGTCTGGCACGATCCATTTGGTAGATATTTTAAATCAATCACGTGGGCCACTTTGATAAAAACAGACAGTGAAAGGACAGGCATCAGGGAGATCATTTCAGAGGCCACTTCAGTAATCCAGGTAAGAGAAAACAGGGACTCAGACTAAGTTAGCATCATCACATTGACAGAATCCATATGTTAACCACCACATCCGGACTATATTTAACAAGTAAAATATAGTCATTCTTCAAGATTCCTTATAAAGCCATGTAAACACAAAGCTCCCATATTTTGATTTTTGCCAAAATACAAACTATGACTTTTAATTAAGTTAATTTTTTTAAGATGAAAGAAGAAACAATTATTCTACCTCCTCACCCAGCCAAACTATTTTAGATGTCTTGCTGAGTATTGCCTTCATTGTTTATTTTAAAGTCATACACATTTTTCCTACATTCAGTCTCTCCGTGAATATATAGACAGGAAAGTTACTTATATAGAAATGTATTTTAAGGATGATAATCCAGTATAAAACTTTGAACTTCAATTGCTATGAAATTTTATTACATAGCTAATTACATGATCCACTATTTTCTTCAACATTTTATTTAAAATCCCAGCAATATTTAAAACCGAGTAAATTTTCTAGACGTGGAATGAAAACTCTCCTCAGCAATGCAGTGCTCTTTAAGAGGAACAGTTATAAAACATTCCTAATTGGTCTTTACCCACTTCCTCACTGTTTGCTAAATAAGTGGCTCAGTGGTTGAGCATAGACCTATGAATCAGGTTTGATTCATGGTCAGGGCATATGCCCAGGTTGCGGGCTTGATCCCCAGTGTGGGACATGTAGAAAGTAGCCAACCAATGATTCTAACTCATCATTGATATTTCTATCTCTCCCTCTCCCTCTCCTTTCCTTTTTGAAATAAATAAAAAATATATTTTTAAAAAGGGCAAATGCCCAAGTCTCCAAATTTTAATGTTAGTTCTATCATTGGTGGAATACAATGGATTTCTAGGATACTTTTTTCTTAATTTGTTTGAATAAAAACAAAAATAATTAAAGCACAAAATATCTTACTTTTTTTAAGACATAGCTTTTCTTTTTTATTTTTATATTCCAATTATAGTTTACATGAATATTATTTTATACTAGAGGCCCAGTGCATGAATTTGTGCACAGGTGGGGCCCCTCTGGATGGTCCATGTGGATCGGGCCAAAACCGGTAGGTCAATGCTGCCTACAGCTCCTACCTGCCATTCCTGCTCATCCCAGCCCCACTGCACCTGCCGCAGGCCCATGCTCAATCAGTCCCAGTTGGGAGAGGCTCATGCTGCTGTAGCAGAGCTCAACAGCTGTGAACTCTGCATCTAGAATCCTCCCAAGGGGAGTGGCCTGCAGGATCAGGCTGAAGTGAGCTCTCTGACATTCCCCAAAGGGTTCCGGATTGCAACAGAGTGCAGGCCAGACTGAGGGACTCCACCGGTGCATAATCAGGCCAGGGAGGGATCACAGGAGGGCTCCAGGGCATGTCTGGCCCATCTTGCTCAGTCCCAATCAGCCAGACCCCAGCAGCAAACTAGCCTACTGGTCAGAGCATCTGCCCCCTGGTGGTCAGTGCATATCATATCAACTGGTCAATCGGTTGACTGTCTGCCCCTGGTGGTTAGTGCATGTCATACCGAGTGGTGGAGTGGCCTTAGCATATCATTAGCATATTATGCTTTGATTGGTTGAACAGTCGACCAGTCACTAGACGCCTGGGCACTTATCATATTAGGCTTTTATTATATAGAATTAATTTCAGATGTACAGCTTAGTAGTTAGACAATCATATGCTTTCTAATGTGATCCCCTGGATATTTCAAATGCCCATCTGACACCATACATAGTTATTACAATATTATTGACTATATTCTATAACTCTGAATAGACTGATAGTTGGCAGAGAAGAGGGAGGTTAGGGACTGGGTGGAAAGGTAAAGGGACAAATAGTTTTTCAAAGTGAAATTTAATTTTAAAAAGTTGAATCGATAAAAATAACACTTGTTCCTATTTGTTATTTAATTTCTTTCTGGGCAGTGTTTTACATAACATTTCTTGGAATAATTACTGTTAGAGCACACACATTTACTAGAATGAGATGCCCCTAACTCTCCAATGACTTGGATAGAATACAGGTATTCACAAGTTTTCAGGATTGTATAGATTCTAAGACCAAACAAATTTTTCATAAAAAAAACAACAACAGCAAGAAACCTTTTCTCTAGTGCCTACTAAATACTTCCAGTATCTCATCTTCCTGGTTTGAATTATTTTAGAAGTGAGAACCATCACATAGCCTTACATGATAGAGAGGTAAATAATGAACATTTTTACTTTTAGAAATTTACATCTAGCATATTTCCATTATGTATTCTTTTGCTAGCTCAAACATCAGCACAGGAAATATTCAAAATATTGTATCAGAAAATACTTTTGCCCTGAGAATTAAAAAAGCAGTAATGTAATGTGAAGAGCATTGAACCAAGGGTGAGAGACTGTTCAACTCTGACCAAGGTTACAGATGTCGATGTCTCTTGGCTTCTTTACTCTTCTTTAATTTCCTCTTGTTGAAATTGATGAATGAAGACATGGATCCATCTTTTTCATGGATTGCTGTGAGAATCACATGGAATTATATTTATGAAGAATAACTGGTGAGTAATGTGTCAATAAAATTAAAAATGGTTCCCCATTTAACTGTGTAGAATAGTGAATTGCCACCTCCTAGTAATGTGTTAATATGATCCATACTAGCACATCTCACCCTGCAAGTGAATTATCAATACTTTTTTCATTGTATTTTACCCTCCTCATTTTAAATAAAGTTAGCAGCCTATGAGATTATACAAACTAAAATCAGACCAGTGCAGAACTTTTAAAAAATTCCACACATAAAAATACACAGCCTTTCAAATCCCACACAGAAATTAGGTTTGGATTGCAGGTCTGAGACCTATTCCTCAATATTTATTGAGATAGACATGTGATTTAAAACTAAGATGAGACTAGGAAAATGCAATCATTATCCATCTATTTGGCATGTCTGAGAAAAGCTATTACGACCTATTTCATTACACCTTTTCATTACGCTATTTACTATGTTAATTGAAACTTGATAATGTTGGAGGCATACAAAAGATTCTTTAAGCACATAGCATATACCAGCATAAATCCACTGAGACAGCACATTGTAGAACTCATATTTATGTTATAGTACAGAATTACCCATGAGAATTCACAGTAAAGACAAATGATTACCAATGAGAAGAGAGATGATAACCATGCCTCCTTTATCGATATGATTGCTTAGTTAACAAGCTACCAGTCAGATCAGCATCACCCCTTAAAACCAAAGCCCTTACCTTCAGGAAAGACAACTAGGTCCCATCAGAGTCAGAGCCACGTAAGTCAGCCCCCTGATCCCTGACATACTTGCTTTTACCATAATCTCAGAAAAAAATTAAAGACAAAGCCTTTATTTCACAATTTAAGTTGTGGCTCAAAATGCAAATATTACTTTTCTTAAAAAAAAAAAACTTTTAGAATAAATTTGATTAAATTTATCATAATAAATTAAAAATTAAACAGTACTTATATTTCTAATTTGTGCTCTTGGAACAAGACAACAGCTTTTTTTAGATGAGCATTTAATGTGTACAAGTGATTCTGACAAATGTATTCTTCCTTAAACTTGGATTTCATAGTAATAGATTTTTAAATTTGTGACTAAAGTTTTTGACAAGCCTAAAATTTCTTAAAATGTTCTCTCATTCATCGGAACAAAATGATTTAGCATGAATCTCTGGGTCATGATATTCCTAAGTCTTTAGAAAGTATTATGGAACAAGTTATCCAAGTGAAATTACTAGATACTAAATATGTTTAGAATAAATTTAACTAGCTGAGATTCTGAGTAATCAATTAGCACATTAACTCTTTCTTTTTTTTTTTTACAATATAACTTATTTAATAGTAGTACATATGTTTTCTTCCCCCCCCCAATATCCTCCCCCCAGCCTCCCTTACCCCCCAGCACATGTCCCCACCTGCCCCCCTCCCCGCCCCAGAGTCTTTTATTCATTGGTTATGCTCATATGTATGCATACAAGTCCTTCGGTTGATCTCCCCCAACATCTGCCTCCCCTCCACTCCAGCCTTCCCCCTGTAGCTTGACAACCTATTCGAGGCCACCCTGCCTCTATATCAATCACTTCCCCCTGTTTCTTTTCTTCAAAAATATCTTGCCTCTGCATACTGAAAACAAACATATAAGAGCAAAAAAAGTTTGAGTGTCAGTTTCAATGTCCAACTGTTCTGAGTCCCAGTTTCAATGTCAAATAGTTCTTCATGTGTACATGTCAGCAATGGTATCCAGATGGTGGACACATCATGGCAATGGACATTAACTCTTTCCTTAAGATATTTTAATGGTTTATAAAATGTCATGCTTGTTTCAAAGATCTACTTCAAAATGTAGTCTATGTATCACCATGCCTTTAGAAGAGCTATATAATGACCAAATAATAGACAACATAGACTGGTATTTTGCCACTTTGAAAACTGGCTAATAATTTCAATCATGTGAAAGTGTCTTGCCAAAAGAATTTGTTGAAGCTTTACATATTAACATTTTGTAAGTCTATAGTGGATAAGTAGCAGCTGTTAACACTTTCTTTAAAATATACAATGGGCTACATATTTAAGGTTTATTTTGCATAGGGGGAAAATAAATATATAAACTGTCAATTTTTAAAATACATGCTTTTGGAACTTTTTAGCACAAGCAGCTTAAGCTTAGCCTTTATGTAGACAAATATAAAAAGTTGTACACACACATTTCTGTTCTTAAGCCTTAGCTTTTATGTAGACAAATATAAAAATTATACACACACACTTCTGTTCTAAAAATAAACACAAAGTTCTGAATTTGGCTCTAAGGCAATCCAAAAGCATCTCTATTTAATTATATTTTTCTTGACTAAAATGTATCTTATCAAATTAGACTTTCAAGCAGATGAAATTCAGCATTGTCCACCTCTGACACTTCTTTCTGCCCTGTAGCACCAATTAACAGCCCACAACAAGGCAGACACTGTGAGGAGGGCTCCTGTCTCAGCAGATGGCTTGTGTTTCCACCTCCCCAATGGCCTTGTCACATGCACTGTCCACCCTCCCAGCCCCTGCAGCCAAAGTGGCTTCCTGTAGCCAGTGTCTCAGAATGTCAGCCTCCTGCTTGGGGATGGGGAAAGCCTGACTGAGGTTGCAATGTAATCCTTGCCTTAAAGAGAGGCTTTTAGCTTAAATTTCCTCCCAAGGGGCCTTGCTTACTCCAGAGCAGAGGCTGCTCTTGCAGATTCATAGTGAGGTCATCTGAACATCTACGATATAAGTCAGATTGTTATTTGCTTAATAGTAAAGTCAAAAAAGAGCAACTAAAAAAGCATTTTTTTAAGATGCAACACGGCTCTCAAGATTAATTTGGGCAGTTTATTTTCCCCAGGCTGTTGCAAAAAAAATGGTAGATATTAGAGATGCAGGGCAAATATTCATAATGAATGATTGTTTAAAAAAGGAAGACTAAATTTTAAAATTAAAATGGTCAAAATATGACTATATAATGCACAAAATTATTTTTTATTAAATTCATATATTTAAATTGTCTTAAATATATGCAAACATATTAAATCTCTTGAAAAATAAAATAAGTGGACATTGAAATTACACTGAAATATTAAAATATTGTATAGCATATATCGGGATTGGCAAATTTCAAAAGTTAACACTTCAGTTGATAAAACTGTAAAAAATATAGAAATGCTTCTATAATGCAGATGGAAATATAAAATGGTGTACACTTATAGAGAAATTGGCATTCCTTCCTATCTAATAAAGAGGGGATATGCAAACTGACTGTCATGCTGTAACAAAATGGCTGTGCCCACAGTGGAGGCAAGGATTCCATAAGAGCCTTAATGAGCCATCAGTAGGGAACTGAGGCTGCTTGGTGCTGGTCAGGGGTAGGGGACCCTGAGGCTGCATCCCCCCAAGCCCGCCTGGTGGGGCTTGATGAAGGACCTCAGGCCATATCCCTCACCCAGTAGAGCTTGATGGGGGACCTCAGGCTGTGCCCCCTGCCCTGGAAAACAGGCCAGGGGACCTGAGGCAGCATCCCACACCCTGGCGTCAGGCCATGGAACCTGAGGCCACGCCCTCCACCATGCAGGGCTTGATGGGACCTCAAGGCATGCCTCCCCAACCCTGGTCCAGGGGACCTGGGGTCACACCCCCCACACAGCAGGGCTTGACGGGAACCTCAAGGAGTGCCCCTCACCATGGCCCAGACTGGAGGACCTCACTCCAACACCAGGCCAGGGAAACTGAAGCTGTGACCCCTGCCCAGCCAGGCTTGATAGAAGACTCAGGCTGTGCCCCCCACTTTAGTGCTGGGTCAGGCAATCTGAGGCCATACCCCTCACCCAGCTGGGTTTGACAGGGGTGGGCCAGGTCTAGATCTAGCCCAATGGGGGTGAGGCCAGCCAGGTCTGCATCTCGCACGATTTGGAGGCTCACGTGGATGGACGGGAATTTGACTCTGATTCCCATGGCATACTCCAGACTCTGACAGGAGGAAGATTTTCATGTACATTTTAATTTTCTTTCATCTCTGACACTTTTATTATAGGGAAAAGGGCAAATAGAAATCCTATCTAATAAAAGAGTAACATGCAAATTGACCATCACTCCAAGACACAAGATGGCCACCCCCATGTAGTCAAAGATGGCTGCCCCCATGTGGACACAAGATGGCCACCACAAGATGGCCTGCAGGGGAGGGCAGTTGTGGGTAATTAGGGGTGACCAAGTCAGCATGGGAGGGCTGTTGGGAAGACCAGGCCTGCAGGGGAGGACAGTTTGTGGGGACCAGGCAAGCAGGATAGGCCTGCAGGGGAGGCCAGTTTGGGGGGCCTAAGTCTCCTGGGAGGCCAGTTGGGGGGACTTGGCCTACAGGGGAGGGCAATTGGGCGAGACCAGGCCTGCAGGGGGGGATGAAAAGTCCTGCAGGGAAGGGCAGTTGTGGGTGATCAGGCAAGAAAGGAGGGCAGTTAGGGGTGACAGGGTCAGCCAGGGATGGCAGTTGGGGGAGACCAGGCCATCAGGGTAGGCCAGTTGGGAGGGCCCAGCCCTGCAGGGGAGGACAGTTGGGGGTGGTTAAGGCCTTTAAGGAAGGGCAGTTGGGGGGGACCATGCCTGCAGGGGAGGCCAGTTGTGGGTGATCAGTCTACCAGGGAGGGCAGTTAGGGGTGACTAGGCCAGCAGAGGAGGGCAGTTGGGGGAGACCAGGCCAGCAGAGGAGGGCAGTTGGGGGTACCTGGCCTGCAGGAGAGGGCAGTTGTGGGGGGACCAGGTATCCAGGAGAGACCAGTTGGGGGGGACCAGGCCTGCAGGGAAGGGCAGCTGAATTGGGGGAGGTCAGGCCTGCAGGGAAGGGCAGCTGAGAAAGGCAAGGCCTGGTCTTCAGGGGAGGACTCTTGGGGGGGGACCATGCCTGCAAGGGAGGACAGTTAGGAAGACTGGGATAGCAGGGGAGGGCAGTTAGGGTTTACCAGGCCAGCAGGGAAGGGAAGTTAGTGGCAATCAGTCTGGCCAAGAGGAGTTAGGCATTGATCGGGCTGGCAGGGGAGTGGTTAAGGGTGATCAGGCTGGCAAGCAGAAGTGGTTAAAGGCAATCAGGCAGAGACAGGCGAGTGGTTGGGAGCCAGCAGTCTCTGGACTGTGAAAGGGAGGTCCAACTGCCCATTTAGGCCCGATCCCGCAGTATTTTAATAACTTAATGTGCAGTCAAACATCCCTTGTAGGGTCCCAAATTGGAGAGGGTGCAGGCTGGGCTGAGGGACACTCCCCCCTCAGTGCACGAATTTGGTATACCATGTCTCTAGTATTAAAATATTTCCTTTAAATAATCCCCTTTTAATGTGCATGAATTTCATGCAGTAATTCACTAGTATGTTACAAAATTGTATATTAATTTATCACTTGAACTAGCAACCCCACTTTTATGAACTTATCCTGAAGATACACCTCAAATAATTAAAAGTACATGTGCAAGAGTTTAATTTTGGCATTTGTTGTAACTACAATATTAGAAATAGTCTGAATATGCATTAATAGGAGATTATTTGAATAATAAAATGGAGTACTATACAACTGTAAAAGCACTGAGAAAGTTATTTTGAAAAAAATTAAATTGATTTCTAGAACACATTATTAGCAAAGAAAAGCTAAATTAAAAAAAAAACACACAACTTTTGTGTAAGGAAAGTAAGGACAATTATATATGTGTATATACCTACCTATAGCCACACATATTTATCATTAAAGAAAGAAAAGTAAAATATCTGCAAAACTGGAAGAAAACGTAAAATGTAATACAAATAGATACAAGTAACTTTAAATTTCTTTCAAGTACCTTATGAAGCCACATAGAAAGCGTGCGATTATCATCGTATTCTAAATCTTAACAGTGAAATACGTATTTTATTATCATCATTAGTCCATATCTCTATCATTGTGATATGCATCTTAATTTGGATATGTGAAACATTTCAAAATCTATAAAAGAGAGTCTTTGACTACCATAGAGATGCTACTGGGTATTCAGGGAATGTTTTATGAATGTAGGCTCGGTTATCACATAGCATTCATTCAAATTTTATCTTAAGCAAATTCCTCCAGTATACTTCAGTTTCTTATCTATAAAATGCATTTATAAAAGCATCTGTCCAGGATTGCCACTGTGAAGACTAAATAATTATTACATATAAACTGCTTAGAATAGTAGCAAGCACATCATAATAGATCAATAGTTATTAGACAGTAATAATAGAATATAAGCCATTTCTTTAGGACCCAGACTCTAAGACCATCACTTTCTATCTAAACATTTGTGATGGCTGAAAGCAGTATTTTACTTTATCTTATTTTATTTTTTTTTAAATATATTTTATTGATTTTTCACAGAGAGGAAGGGAGAGGGATAGAAAGTCATAAACATCGATGAGAGAGAAACATTGATCAGCTGCCTCTTGCAAACCCCCCCTCCCCCCGCTGGGGATGTGCCCGCAGCCATGGTACATGCCCTTGACCGGAATCGAACCTGGGACCCTTCAGTCCGCAGGCCGACGCTCTATCCACTGAACCAAACCGGCTTCGGCTGAAAGCAGTATTTTAATAACTATATTATATAATCACAAATATAACTGATTCTCAATTTGGGGTGTGCCTCAATATCACTGTTGATCTCTTCAAATTTTTAAATAAATAAAACAAAGAGACTGGACATTACCAAAAACCTATTGAATAGAAGTTTTGGACATCAGGTCCAAGTCTGTCGAAGTTCCAAAATGTCTTGGGTAATATTGATAAGTACTCCTTGTTAAGAATCCCTATAATAGAAATATTGAGAGAGTACCATATCTGAAAGAAAATAATTCTAAGTCTATCACCTCAGAGAATTGAGCCACAGCTTTTCTTCCATGAAATTAGAATAATAAGCAGTTCTGTAATGATTAATAAAGATAATACAGAGAATACCTAGTTCATTGTTAGCCCTCAATGAATGATGCCTATTATCATTTCCTGTTCTTGAAGGAGGCTGAAAAAATACATAAAAAGAAAAATGGCATATTTATAAGAGATCATAGATAATGTAATTTAGTATCATATTTAATGAGATCTGTAATTTTGCAGAATTTTAAACTCTACTTTAAGACCATTAGACCAAATCCTTTAAAATACAAAAATACCACCTATTTTCACAAAGGTAATTGAAGGTCTTAGTACAATTTCAAATAATGGATTTAGGCTGCTGACTTGCACACATAAATGAGTGCCCTTGTGAATTGAAAGATATTCAAGCGTGTTTATCATAGTCAGAGTCTGCAACTGCATACTGATCAAAGCCCCCCACTCATCAACATACAGGACTCCTCGCTCCAGATTTCATTTGCATGCTCTTCTAAAAGCTCCTTTTTTTCTTCTTGTTCAAATAGCCAATGACCTTTGTAATCAACAAGAAAATGAGAAGCAGGTGGGAGGTTATTTTAATGATGTTTAGACCAAATTAACTTAAATCTGAGCTTTTTTTCTTCCAATCCTTTTTGATGTCTGACAAATGTTAATTAGGTGAAATTACAGATTCTGACTTTTTTATTGACTCTGATCAAGCACTACAACTAACCCTTTGCTTTTAAATTTAATTAATATGATAAAAACATCTCTCATCTATTAGACTTTTACTTTTTCCTAGGGCCTGCAGTACAAACATGATAACTTTAGATTTCTGGCAATCTTTACAAATTTACCTAGGTAATATAAAGAAACTAATTGAGGACATTTCATACAGAATTGTAATTTTTTATTTTAATTAGTGCATAGAAGTAGATTGAAAATAAAGTCTCAACATCATAAATGGCGAGGCAGCTTACCTGGTGTCTTTTGCATTAGAATTTTCTTAATCATATTTACTTGAAATAACTTCATTTCTCTAAGGTTTCTCAGAAAAGTGCCAAACAATATTGTTTCAGCTATCTATTTTCAGTATATAATGACTTTGATAATAAAGACTTCCAATTGCAGTCATAACTAGATTACCTATAAATTATTAGCCTTGTGAACCTACAGTAAATTTATTCTACATTGTTTTACAGTTTACTCTGTGATCTCCTACTACCCATGAAAAACATACTCAGAGAAACCAAAATCACCTCAAAGTAAATCATCCAAGTCTTTTGAAATAAATACTTTATAATAGTCTTGAGTTTTAGAGTTGGCACAACTACATCTTGTTATTTTTAAGCAATTTAGTATTTATTATATTTCAACCTATCCAGCTATCATTCTATCCTATATAATAAAAAGGTAATATGCAAATTGACCATCACACCTTGCCCAAGATGGTGACCCCCATGTGGTCCACAAGATGGCCGGCGACCCCCATGTGGTCATAAGATGGCAGCACTCATGTTATTACAAGGTGGCTGACACAAGATGGCCAGCAGGGGAGGGCAGTTAGGGATGACCAAGCCTGCAGGGGAGGGCAGTTGGGGGCTCAGGCCTACAGGGGAGGGTAGTTGGGGGCAACAAGACTGGCAGAGGAGGGCAGTTGGGGGTGATTGGGCTGGCAGGGGAGCAGTTAGGTGTCAATCAGGCTGGCAGGGGAGTGGTTAAGGGGTGATCAGGCTGGCAGGGGAGTGGTTAAGGGGTGATCAGGCTGGCGGGCAGAAGCAGTTAGAGGCAATCAGGCAGACAGGGAGGTGAGTGGTTGGCAGCCAGCAGTGCCAGATTGTGAGAGGGATATCTGACTGCTGGTTTAGGTCTGATCCCTGAGGGGTTCCAGACTGGAAAGGGTACAGCTGAGCTGAGGGACACCCACCCCCGGTGAATTTCATGCACCGGGCCTCTAGTTACATTATAATTGCCTTTTTAATGAAAACATATATTAATATTCTTATCAGTATGACAATGATAATTACAAATAAAATATTTACTTTACCCAAACTATAAGACAGAATTTAGTTTTGAAAAAAAAAGTAACTATCAAATATTTACCTTTTTATCCTATCTAATGAAAGAGTAATATGCAAATTGACCACACCTTCACTACAGCCACAAGCCACGCCCAAAGCTACACCCACCAGCCAATCAGGAGCAATTATGCAAATAAACCTCAACCAAGATGGCTGCTGCCACTGAGAGCAGGAGGAAGGCTTGGGTTTTCCTGGCAACAGAGGAAGCCAAGCTTTCTGCCTGCCGTTGCTGGCCTAGACCTCCACTCAATGCTACAAAGTTTCAGTTATAAAAGATATAGAAATGGCAGCAGCCACTGAGCTGGAGAGAACAGAGGCTTGGGTTTCCCTGGCAACAGAGAAAGCCAAGCTTTCCACCTGCCATGGCTGACCTAGGCCTCCACTCTAGGCTACAATGTTTCAAACAGAAATGGCTACATGGTTCCGTTCCAGACTACAAAGTTTCAATTGTAGACATAAATTAATCGCAGATCCCAGGGCTTCCACTTGGGTCACTGGGAGGCATGGCTGGCCAGCAAACCTCCACAGGCCCCTTGCCCAGGCCACCTCTCCTCGCAAGGGAACCCCCACTCTGATCTGGGACACTCTTCAGGGCAAACCAGCTGGCCCCCATCCATGCACCAGGCCTCTATCCTATGTAATAAAAGAGTAATTTGTAGATTGACCATCACTCCAACACACAAAAGGGCTGCCCGCATGTGGTCAAAGATCCTTACCCATGTGGAAACAAGATGGCCACCACCACAAGATGGCCAGCAGGGGAGGGACATTGGGAGGTTCCAGGCCCTACAAGGGAGGGAAGTTGTGGGCAATCCAGGCCAGAAGGGGAGGGCAGTTGGGAGGGACCAGGCCTGCAAGGGAGGGCAGTTGGGGGTGATCAAGCCTGCAGGGGAGGGCAGTTTGTGTTGACCAGGCAGGCAGAGGAGGAAAGTTGGGGGCAAACAGGCTGGCAGGGGAGAAGTTAGATATTAATTAGACTGGCATGGTAGTGGTTAGGGGGTGATCAGGCTGACAGGCAGAAGCAGTTAGGGGCAATCAGGGAGGCAGGCAGGTGAGCAGTTTGGAGCCAGCAGTCCTGGATTGTGAGAAGGATGTCCAACTGCCCGTTCAGGCCTGATTCAGGATCAGGCCTGAATAGGCAGTCGGACATTTCTCAAGGGGTCCCAGATTGGAGAGGGTGAAGGCTGGGCTAAGGGAATTTCGTGCACCTGGCCTCTAGTTTAAAACAACTACAATGGCTTTACTTTAATATTTGCCAATAATATCTAAGGACATCTAACTATTAATATTTTGTCAAATGGACTGACTATTTTCAGCTACTCATACATTATTCAGTGTTGTTTTAAATATTTATACCTACATACTTATTAAAATACATGCACTGACCAGCAAAAGCTTATACTGGTGGTGCTGTCTTGAAAATTTCTAAGCAAATAGAAGTCTTTTTAACAATAAGTCTGATTTCAAAAACAAAAATTTAAAAATATTGTTTATTTTTATATTTATATATTATATCAAATAATCTGAGAAAGTTTAAAATGAAAAATACTAAAATTTGTTTTTTAATTGCAATAGAAAATCAAGATCATAGAAAAAAGTTAAGAAAATCAGATTTCCAAAAGTGTTAATTTATGTTTTTTTAGAGTTACAAATATCACTATGTGCCTTATGACATGAAGCAATAAATTATATACATATATATAATATATATGTGTGTGTTATATTAATATATATGTGTATAAGTAATATGTGTGTGTGTGTGTGTGTGTGTGTGTGTGTGTATCTGTCATACTAGAAAAACTAAACGAAAAAGAAATCAGAAATTAGACTCTATATTGAACTTCTATCCACTGTAACATTAAACTCAAGATTCAGCTTAAGATTTGAATACAACATGTATTAACTTCAAAGTTCTCTATGCTAACAAAGCTTGTATGAATGTCATACACTGCTAATGCCATGTAGTGTCATATACTGCTACTTTAGAAATGTCAGAGGAGACAAAATATAAATCAAAACACAATATCCTATCTAATAAAAGAGTAATATACAAATTGAACATACCTTGGCTACACCCACCAGTCACACTCACCCACCAATCAGGAGTGAATATGCAAATAAACCCAACCAAGATGGCTACAGCCATAGAAAGCAGGAGGGAGGATTGGGTTTTCCCAGGCAATGGAGGAAGCCAAGCTTTCCACCTGTCCTTGCAGATCAGGCCTCCACTTAAGGCTACAAAGTTTCAATTATAGAATCCCAACAGAAATGGCAGCAGCCATAGAGCGAGCGGAAGGTTTGGCTCTGCTCCAGGCTACAAAGTTTCAATTGTAGAAGATACATAAATCCCAGATACCAGGACCCCTGCTTAGGTTGCCAAAGGGAGTGGCCAGCCTGCAGGCCCCTCTCCCAGGCTGCCCCAGGCCCCAAGGGACCCCCCCAACCCTGATCCGAGACACCCTTCAGGACAAACCAGCTGGCTCCCACCCATGCTCCCACTCTATCTTATCTAATAAAAGAATAATATGCAAACTGACCATTACTCCAACACAGAAGATGGCTGCCTCCATGTGGTCAAAGATCCTGCTCCCATGTGGACACAAGATGGCTACCACAAGATGGCCTGCAGTGGAGGGCAGTTAGGAGGAACCAGGCCTGCAAGGGAGGGTGGTTGGGGGTGATCAAAGCTGAAGGAGAGTGGAGTCAGGGGTGACCAGGCCAGCAGGGGAGGGAAGTTGGGGGTACCAGGCTTTCAGGGAAGGGAAGTTGGGGGGTACCCAGTCCTGCAGAAGAGGGCAGTTAGGGATGACCAGGACTGCAGGGGAGGGCAGTTAGGGATGACCAGGCCTGCAGGGGAGAGCAGTTAGGGGCAAACAGGCTTGCAGGGGAGCAGTTCGGCATCAATCAGGCTGCCAGGGAGTGATTAGGGAATGATCAGGCTGGCAGGCAGAGGTGGTTAGGTGCAATCATAAAGGCATGCAGGCGAGCAGTTGGATTGTGAGAAGGATGTCCGACTGCCCATTTAGGCCTGCCTGGATCGGGCCTATATGGGCAGTTGGACATCCCTCAAGGGGTCCCAGATTGGAAAGGGTGCAGACTGGGCTGAGGGACATCCCCCGTCCCCCATGCACGAATTCCATGCAACAGGCCTCTAGTACCTACATAAAGTGGAAGCAAGGGTTTAACTAATGTTTCTATGACCTTTCTATATACTTATGGCCTCAGGGATGCTTGAGGATTTAACATTTAATGAAGTTACTTTGCAATATTAATTTAAACAATGCATAGGAACGAACAGTATCAACTCCCAGATAACTGAAAATTCACCCAAAGACTATATATAAGAATAAGCACCTGTGCTTTACTGAGAATGTTTGTTGAGAAATGAGTTGCCAGTACTGAGATACAGCATCAATGGAGAATGGGAACTAGTCACCTATCCCTGAGGGCATGTGCCACCAGCTAGATTTAAAAGGATTCAGAAGCTTATGGCTTCCCTTTTCCATCCCCACTCAACCCCTTATCCTATAACTAAGCATGTTCTGGACGTGGATAAAGGAAGCTGTGCCTAATAATAAAATATTTGCTAGGTTCATTTTGAATCATGCCATAGTGTTCTCTAGCTTTGATCCATTTATTTTTATTTTTTTACCTTTTCTTAAAGCTAAATAATCTTGGTGTTTGTGAAGTCTGCTGCATTTGATTTTGTATTGATAATCAAATTTCCAAGACCACTGACCTAATTAGAACTGAGTGTTTCAGGAACTAAAAAAACAGGTTAGGTGGCACATGTGATCTGAAGAAAATTAAAGAAAGAACTCTTGCTTTAAATTAACAGTGTAAGTACGAGGGAATTGATTTAAATATGGATGACCAAGAAAGATCTAACCTTGGAGATAGTTCTACAAAGACCTGAAAAGCAACTTATAGCAAGTCATTTAAATTTTTGGAAGAAGCACATTCCAGAAAAAGAAAGAAGAATAAAGTCCTTCAAGTAGGAAGATGCTTGGTGTGCTTCAGGTATAGACAGCATGGCAACATCTAGCTCCTGATACAACACATGACGTGGAAGAAGAAACTCTGTCCTAACAACTAGAACAACTAGTAAACAGCTGAAAATACAGAAGAATCAACAACTCTACTTGGATCCAAAACAGGAGGACACAGAGCAAACCACTGCCCCTAAGACTGGAAAGCCAGGCAAATATAGAAAATCATGGCTTCCTGAAGCAAAGGCTCACTAGAGAGAAGAAACCACCCTGGGAACTAGTGCCAGGGAAGGAAAACCGGAACTGTCATTGAGAAAATACTAGAGGCCCTGTGGGAAAGTCTGAGAGTTAAAAACTACAAAGTGACCTTTACTCCCAGAAGCAAGACCAGGTTGCTTAAAGTAAGTATCAGAGAAAAATCACTTCATGCTTCTGACAGGGGGAGAGGAGAAAAGAACCATTTTGTGGTATGCTAGATGACTCTGTTCTGCTTAACAAAAACTTTCACTGGGGAGAAATGGTTAATCAGAGCCTAAATTACTGGAGTCTATCAGTTTAACTGACCTAGGAGTAGGATAATATCCAACCTCCGACAACTATAACATCTTGTTTCACCAAAGCAGGGAGAAAAAAAAACAAAAAACAAAAACCACACAGCAAAACATGAAATTCACAGTCCAAAGGCACAGGATCACTAACACTGGACCAACTCACAGGTCTACTCTTCTCGCCACACTATAGCACCACATTATTAAAGGCCTACTTGCAGTAATTCCTCTTACCTGGAACATGATATCCAGTTACCACGTAAAGCTTGGAAGGCATATCAAGGGGAAAAACTCAACGGGGCAAAGAAAGCACCAGAAACAGACAAAGATGGAATTATCAGACTGGGAATTTAAAATAACTATGATTAATATGCTAAGGACTCTAATGGATAAAGTAGACAGAATTTAAGAACAGATGGATACTATAAGCAGAGAGATAAAAATTCTAACAAAGAATCGAAAAGAAATGCTAGATATAAAAATTATAACAGAATGTCTTTCATGGGCTTATTAATATACCAGAAAGGGTTGCGGAAAGAACCTCTAAGTAAACAGATATATTAACAGAGTCCTAAAATACTAAAAAGCAAAGGGAACAAAGACTGATAAAAAATGGAGCAGAATATTCAAGAAATGTGGTACAATTACAAAAGATGTAACAAAAATAAGGGGAATACCTGAAGGAGAAGATAGAGAGCAATAAACAGGAGAAATACTAGAAACAATAATGACTGCGAATTTTTCCAAGTTAATGTCAGACACCAAATCCTGAAAACTCAGAGAATACCAAGCAGAATTAATGTTCCCACCAAACAAACAAACAAAACCCTACACCTAGAAATATCATTTCTAATATTTTTTAAAAATCCTAAATGGAGCCATAGGGAAAAAGAAATCTTAGAATCGATGAGCCTCTAGCCAGTCTGACCAAGAAAAAAGATAATGACACAAATTATTATGTCAAAAAATGAAAAGGGTTCATCACTACAGATCCTACTGACATTGAAATGATAAGGGAATAACATGAACAACTCTTTGCCCACAAATTTGGTGTTAGATGAAACAGACTGATTCCTTGAAAAACACAGTCTTGTATCTTGATAAACAACATCTACACAAAAAAAACCACAGCTAACATAATTCATAGTACTGATAAATGTGAAATTTTTTCTTTAAAATCAGGTATAAGATAAAAATATTGCTTTTTACCACTCGTTTTCAACATTATACTGAAAGTTCTAACAAATGTGGTAAGACAAGCAATTAATGGTATACAGATTGAAAACTAAGAAATAAAACTGTTTTTTCATAGATGACATAAGGTATAGAAAATCAAAGAATCTGGATCTAATGAGTGATTATAGCGAGATCCCACTATAAAATATTAATATATAAAACTCAATCAACTTCCTATACCAGCAATGATCAAGTGAAATATAAAACTGAAAATATAATACCATATACACTGGCACCAAAAAATGAAATAATTAGGTATAAATCTAAGAAAAAATATATAATATCTACAAAAGCCTGTGAAATTCTAATAAAAGAAATGAAAAAATAAGTAACTAAATAAAGAGATTTTGCATGTTAATGGATAGAAAGACAATGTTATCAGAATATAAATTCTCCTCAACCCAATCTATAGAATCCATGCAATCCTAGTCAAAATCCCAGAATGTTACTTTGTGGATATCAATAAATGATTTAAAAAAGTATATGTAACAGTAAAAGACCCAGAAGAGCTAACATAATATTGAAAGAGAAGAACAATGTTGGAGGACTGATACAACTTGACTCCAAAACATAAATAATAAATATCCAATTATCTGGCTGGATCACATTTTATTTATCAATCTACTGAAGGCTATCTTGGTTAAAACTATGGTAATCAAAGCAATGTGGTAATGATGGAAGGAGAAAGACAAATTAATGGAACAAAAAAGAGAGTCCAGAAATTAACCCAAATAAATATAAGCAATTAATCTTTGACAAAGGAATGAAAGCAATAAAATAGAGAAAAATAGTTTTAAAGAATTGGTGCTGGAAAAAAAAATGTGCACCTAGACAGACTTTACAACCATCATAAACATAAATTCAAAATGCATTACAGATGTATATGTAAAACACAAAACTATAAAACTCCTAGAGCAGTGGTCGGCAAACTGTGGCTCTTTGGGCCCTTGAGTGTGGCTCTTCCAAAGAATACGTGTGGGCACCCACGTACAGTGCGATTGAAACTTCGTAGCCCATGCGCAGAAGTCGGTTTACAGCTCTCAAAGAAATTTCACTCATTGCACTGTTGATATTTGGTTCTATTGACTAATGAGTTTGCCAACCACTGTCCTAGAGGATATGATAGGAGAAAACCTAAAGGAAATAATTGATAAGCTGAACTTCATTAAAATTGTTTTCTACTCTGTAAATGACAATGTCAAGAGAATGAGAAGAAAATCCACAGGCAGAATACATTTTCAATAAACAAATCTGATAAAGAACATCCAAAATATACAAATTACACTTAAAACTAAACTGTAAAAAATCAACCTGATTTAAAAATAAGCCACAAACCTTAACAGACATCTCACCAAAGATATACATGTGGCAAATAAGCATATGTAAAGATGCTCCATATCATGTCATAATAAAAATGCAAATTAAAACAATAATGAGATGGCAACTACACACCTATGAGAATGGCCAAAATTCAGAACACAGATAACACCAAATGCTGCCAAGGATAAGCAGCAACAGGAAGTCTCATTTATTGGTGGTGAGAATACAAAATAGAAGACAGTTTGGCAGTTCCTTACAAAACTAAACTTACTCTTTTCATGTGATCCAGCAGTTATGCTCCTTGGTATTTTCCCAAAGAAATTGAAAATTTATAACTACACAAAAACCTGCACTTGGAAATTTATACAGCTTTGTTCATAATTGTACAAACTTGCAAGGAACCAAGTAGAATGGTAAATAAAATGTGATCCATCCAGACAATTGGATATTTATTATTTAGTGTTAAAAGGAAAAAATGCTATCATCAAAAATTACAGAGGGGATTTAATGTTATTAAATCAAAGAAGCCAATCTAAAGAGAGTACAGACAGTGGGATTCCAACTATATGACATACTGGCAAAAGCAAAAGCATGGAGAGAGTAAAATTTTATTTAGTTCTAGGGATTTGGAGGGTCTGGTGGAGGTAGGCAAAGGAGACAGAGCACAGAAGATCGTAAGGCAATGAAAATATTCTGTAGGATAGATACTTTAAACAAATCCACAGAATGTGAACCCTGATAATAACCTATGGACTTTGAATAATAATAATATGTCAATGTATATTCATCAAATATTTTAAAAACGTACTACTCTTAATGGGGAATGTAGATAATGGGGGAGGCTTGCATGTGTGGGGGCAGAGGTTATATGGGAAATCTCTGTACCACTTTATCAATTTTTCTGTGAACCTAAAAAAGCTCTAGATTAGAACATAGTCTTAATAAGAAAAAAAAAAAAAACAAGACAACTAACATAGGGTGCAACAAGTCAGTGGCAATAGCGGTAAAGAAATAGAGATAATTATTACTAATTGGGCATATCTTGTAGGGTTTTGTATTCTATTCTGAGAAATTAACATGTTATTTATCAGATAGGGAGTTTAAGAAAAATAACACTTATGTTTTATTAGAATTATTATAGCTGCTGCTTCACAGATTCACTGAAGGGAATCATTATACAAGAACAACAAAGAGGCTATTGCAATATTCAAGGTAGGGTAAATAAATGTGGCTTGGCCCAGGATAATAAAGGAAAATCCACAGTGACAATACTAACAAGATCTGCTGGTTGATTGATACAAAATGCAGAAATAGAGGGGAGACCAGGATAATTCCAAGATTTTTTATCCTGGTGACAAAAAGGATGGAGTAGTCATTGTCAAAGAAAAATTATTCACTGTATTCATTTCAAATGGCAAGACAGATTTCATTCATAATTTTTCAGTAAGGGAGAAATTTCGGTATGAACTTAACTCTGTTGAAGCAAAAGGTGGCGAATTTTTAAATGCTGGGATGTTCTAAAGCAGTGGTTCTCAACCTTTCTAATGATGTGACCCTTATACAGTTCCTCATGCTGTGGTGACCCCAACCATAAAATTATTTTTGTTGCTACTTCATAAATGTAATTTTGCTATATTATGCATCATGATGTAAATATCTGTGTTTTACGATGGTATTAGGTGACCCTGCTAGCGGTTCTCGACCCACAGGTTGAGAACGGTTGCTGTAGAGCCTAAGACCACTGAAAACACAGATACTTACATTACGGTTCATTAACAGTAGCAAAATTACAGTTATGAAGTAGCAACTAAACTAATTTTATGGTTGGGGGTCACCACAATATGAGGAACTGTATTAAAGGGTCGCAGCATTAAAAAGGTTGAGAACTACTGTTCTAAAGGAACTTGAGGGTGCTAGTTCTTCAGTATGATTAAGTCACCTATGTTTGTTAACTGGTGCTTATTGAACTCCTACCCTCCTATAGAGATTGGGATAAGGGAGCCCTATCTTTCCTGATGCATATATTTCAAGGGGATGGCTCCCAGGTCTTTACAAACGATATTCCTAGGTTTCAGAAGATACATTCCAAAGGGACAGAGAAGCAAGATTTCTAAAAGAATCTTTCTAGGAAATGGAGGTCAAGGTCTTATCAGGTTTGACTGGAACAAAGAGTAAATTGTTTCAGCAACACTGAACTTTCTCAGGCAGGCAATTTCCAAGGGCTAAAGTTGTCATTCTAGGGACAGACCTTAAGTTACCAGAAAATATGATAGTGTTTGTTCAAGTCTCTTAGTGTGAGAGGTAAATAAAATTGTTTGTGCTGAGTGTTTGCAATTCTTCTACTGAGAGCCAAGGTTAAGGCCTAATCTAGAAGACGGTTCACTAGAATGAGGCCAGGCTACAGTTTGGTCAAGTAATCTGTCACCATATAAAAAGGTGAGAACCAATTCTTCATTTTCATTAACAGACTCATAATATACAAGTACAGTTGTACTTATAACACATTGTTTAGAGCATAGCTAGCTTCTCTTTTGATAGAAAAATTATTTTCTTGGTATTATGAAAGGCTATGTTATTCTTAATAGAAAGAAAAAATGTTAAAGATCCATATAAGATTATTTTTTGGCACTGCATTCAATACCAACTTATCTGTATCTGATATTCAACGATAAGGACCATTTTAATTAAGATGTGTTTTAACACGTTAAACCTAATTTTAAAATAAGTCACGTTTGGTAGTGTATTTGTTTATCTTACCTTAGCAAAGAAAAACAGTAAAAATGCATGAATATCAAACTTCCAAATACAATGCACAAAAAGAAAAAAAGCTAATCCTATCTAATAAAAGAGTAATATGCAAATTAACCACCACTCCATTGTGCCCACAAGCCATGCCACAAGCCAGTCAGGAGTGAGTATGCAAACTAACCCCAACCAAGATGGCTGCAGCCATGCAGAGAGCATGAGGGAGGGTTGGGTTTCTCCGAAGGAAGCCAAGCTTTCCATATACTCTGGAAGGCCCAGGCCTCCACTCAAGGCTACAAAGTTTCAATCATAGAAGATAAATAAATTCCAAAAAAATGGCGGCAGCCATGGAGCTGGAGAGAGCAGAAGGCTATGTTTGCCCCTGGCAATGAAGAAAGCCAGGCTCCCTGTAGCCCTGGCCTGCCTTGGCCTCTGCTTATGGCTACAAAGTTTCAATTATAGAACATAAATAAATCCAAACAATAATGGCTGCAGCTACAGAGAGAGCAGGAGGCTTGGCTCTGCTCCAGGCTACAAAGTTTCAATTGTAGAAGATAAATTAATCTCAGATCCTAGGGCCTCCGCTTGGATCACTGGGGAGGGGTGGGGCATGGCTGGCCTGCAAACCACAACAAGCCCCTTGCCCAGGCCTCCCCATGCCCCAAGGGAACCCCTACCCAAATCCAGGACACCCTTCAGGGCAAACCAGTTGGCCCCACTATGCACCAGGACTCCATTCTATCTAATAATCTAATAAAAGAGAAATATGCAGATTGATCATCACTCCAACACACAAGATGGCTTGCCCCCATGTGGACAAAAGATGGCCAGCAGGGGAGGGCAGTTTGAGTCGATCAAGCCTCCAAGGGAGGGCAGTTAAGGGTGATCAGGCTGGCAGAGGAGGGAAGTTGGGGGTAACCAGGCCTGCAGGGGAGGACAGTTAGGGGTGACTAGGCCTGCAGGAGAGCAGTTAGGCATCAATCAGATTGGCAGGGGAGTGGTTAGTGGGTGATCAGGCTGGCAGGCAGAAGCGGTTAGGGGCAATCAGGAAGGCAGGCAGGCAAGCAGTTGGGAGCCAGCAGCCCTGGATTGTGAGAGGGATGTCTGACTGCCCGTTTAGGGCCAATTGGTTCCAATAAAAATGGTGGTAGGATCAGGCATAAATGGGCAGTCAGACATCCCTTGAAAGGTCCCAGATTGGAGAGGGTGCAGGCTGGAGTGAGGGACCCCCACCACCCATGCACGAATTTTGTGCACCGGGCCTCTAATATAGTTCATATTAGGTAAAAGATTAACATAGTAATAACATATAGTAGTACTAGTATTTTTAAAAAATGGAAAAATAGTTTTGGCCGTAGTAAATGCTTAATAGAATCTGAACTATAGGGTGTCCCTCCAAAAATGTATACAGCTTTGAATAACTATTAATTCTAATGTTTCTTTTCATATTAACCCACAGTAATTAATAATTCTTTAAAGTGTATAAATATTTTTGGTTCACCCTGTATTTTCTAATTCCTCCACACTGCTTGTTTGGGTATATCCTTAATAAAAGAACAATGCAGCTAACAGCTATTGGAACATTCAACTATATTCCTGTTTTAAACAAAAATGAATAAAGCAACTTTCAAAATTTTGTTTTCTAAGCCACAGTTGTAAACATCATGCTGACAAATTAAGATGCAAACAAGTCTATTCACATTCAAATGGTAAGTGTTCAGGTTCTAAATGTCAAGCACTTCCCCACTGAAACACTCCTTGGTTTGCAACTGTATATATCACTTGTGTTTATTGTAAAATATAATATACTAGAGGCCCATTGCATGAGGATTCATGCAATAGGCTTTCCTTCCCCTGGCTGCCAGGACCAGTTTTCCTCTGGACCCTGGGACCCAGGCCTTCCCTCTGGCTGTTGCCTTCCGTTTTTGCTTTGGCCGGCTGGAGGCTTCACTCCAGCCAGAGCCTTCAGTCTTCTCTGCTCTGGCTGGAGTGCCACACTGCTGCTGCCTCGTCTCTGCCCCTGAGGGCAGGGGCTCCCCTCCGCTCCTTTGTCTCCACCTGGCGCTCGCGCCGCTTGGCCCTGTCCCCCGCTCCTGACTGGCTGGTAGCATAGCCAATCAGGAGCAAAGATACATCAACATTTGCATGTTCCTCTTTTATTAGATAGGATAAGCATAACAAGAAACCATCGCACAAATGTCCACCTTGCATTGTAAGATCCTCCCACAACTATGATAACTGTTCAAGATATACAAGTAGAAGATCTTTTTTTTTAAGGTCTTCAATTATATAATTAATATAGTAGGCCTCACTGCTTACAATAAAAAAAAAATGAATCGAGGGCCTATACTATGAATGCTGGCAGAAAACGTGCAAAGCAATAGGTGAACATTTACAAAAGAAATTTTTTTAAAAAGGTTAACAAGCACAAGAAAATATGTTCACCATCATTAGACAACAGAGAAATGCAAACTAAAACCAAAATGGAATAGCATTTCATATATACTAAAATGGCTATAATAAATAGGCCAGACAAATGTTGGCAAGTGTGTGGAGTAATGGAAATACTCATAAATTGTTGGTAGGCATGTAAAATGGTGCAGTCACATTGGAAAACAGTTTGGCAGTTCTCAAAGAGTAAAACATAAAACTACCATACAATTTCAGTCCTAGGAATGTGCCAAGACAAATTAAAACATATGCCCATGCAAAGATTTACATACAAATTAGGTTACATGTAAAGGTTCATAGCAGCACTATCCATAACAGCCAAGTTGTACATGAAGTAGTTGATGGGTAGGCAAAATATAGTTTTTACACACAATGAATTACAATAAAAAATGACCATTGACACAGTCTAGATCCTGAATAAATCTCAAAAACAATATGCTAAAAGAAAAAAAGCCACTCAGAAGTCACATATCATATGATTCCATGTATATAAAATTTCCAGAAAAGGCATACTTACTAGATTAGTGTACATAAGTATTCTAACAGGAGAGGAGCATGGAAATGTTCTACAACTGACTTATGGTGACAGTTGAATTACTTGTTAAAGTAATTAAAAGTCATTAAATTGTACACATGAAATAGGTGAATCTTCTCATATAGTAAATATATTCAATAAAGTTACTGAAAATATTAAGTATTTTCCTAAGATTTTTAAAATATATTTTTATTGTTGAGAGTACTACAGATATCTCCCATTTTCTCTCCCTTTCCTAGCACCTCCTCCTTCTAATACTTACCTGCCCCTCAGGTCTTCACCACCCTATTGCCTATGTCCAAGGGTTATGTGTAAAGTACATAAGTTATTTGGTTAGTCTCTTTTTGTCCCTGCAACCCCACATCGAGGTCTGTCAGTCTGTTCAATGCCTCCCTCCTCAGGTCTCATTTTGTTGGTCAATTCCTTTTGTGCACTAGATTCCACAAATAAGTGAGATCATGTGATATTTGTCTTTCTCAGTTTGGCTTATTTCACGTAGCATAATATTTTCCAGGTCCATTCATGCTGTCCCAAAGGGTAAGAGATCCTTCCTTTTTTACAACTTTATAGTATTCCACAGTGTAAATGTCCCTCAGCTTATTTTATCCATTCCTCTACTGGTAGGCACTTTGGTTGTTTTCAAATCTTAGCTATTGTAAATAACACTGCTATGAACATAGGGGTGCATACATTCTTTCTGATTGTATATTTAGGCTGTTAGGATATATTTCCAGAAGTGGATCACTGGGTCAAATGAAGATGCATTTTTAATTTTTTTAGGAAACTCCATACAGTTTTCCATAGTGGCTGCATCAATCTGCATCCCCACCAGTGTTCCCTTTTCTCCACATCCTTGCTAGCACTTGTTGTCTTGATTTCTTTTATGATAGCCATTCTGACAGGTGTGAGGTTATATCTCATTGTGGTTTTAATTTGCATTTCTCTGATGATTAGTGATCTTGAGCATTTTTTCACGTGTCTCTTGGCCATCTATACGTCCTCTTTGGAGAAATTTCTATTCATGTGTTCTGCCCATTTTTTAATTGGATTGTGTTCTTTTTGTTGAATTCCATGAGTACTTTATATATCTTGATATTGATCTCTTATCAGATGCATCATTGGCAAATATGTTCTCCCATTGGGTTCCCTTTGCAATTTGATGGTGGTTTCTTTTGCTGTGAAGAAGCTTTTTATTTTGATGTAGCTCCATTTGTTTTTATTTCCTATACTTCCTGGTCATCACAATGATACTACAGGACAGTGATATCTCTTGCCAAAGAAGAACATTTGTCTTTCTTTGGGTGTCCAGACCAGTGAAAATGACCGTCAGCTTATTTTCAGTTGTATTACTTAAATTAATTATTCACAGCTGCATGTGTACCTTCTTACTATACACACACACACACACACACACACACACACACACACACACAAACACACACACTAATCACCCGCACCATGAATGAAACAGAAAATATGACATGCTTTAAAGTAGCTTGAGGTTAGTGCATATTTTAATCTTAAAATTAACAACCCAGAACTATGCTTTAAAGTAGCTTGAGTTTAGTGTATATTTTAATCTTGAAATTAATAACCCAAAACTATACTTATCATACTATGCCATTTTGAAATAGGTAACAATCAGGAGAGATATTTGCAAGTACTATCTATCACTGAAGGGCAACTGTATCTCTACTAATAAAAGGGTATATATGCTAATTAGACCGGGTCGACCACACATCTTCTGGTCGTGTAGTCCTCCTTCCGGACAAAGCTATGGTGGCGGGGTCTGAGGCAGAGGCAGTTAGGGGCAATCAGGCCAGTGGGGAAGCTGTATAGATACAGTTGCCCTGTACAGATGGGGAAAAAGCAAGTAAGCAAACAAACCCTTATTTAGTTTAAATAAGGTGTTGAAGGTGGCTGGGCTAACAGAAGGAGAGAGAATTATTCAGCTACTCTAAAGCAGTGGTGGAGAAACCTCACAGAAGACACATGGTCTAGTTCTTAACCCCTGCATGTGCATGAGAGAATAGCCTCCAACTGTAAAACCTCAAATAAAAAGTGTTACAGTATACACATGTTTCAGGAGTTAGTTTCTAGTAAATACCATAATCATAAGGGTGGCTGAGATGATCAGTAATTAAATCTGAATGTCAAGGATTATTTTTTACAGTGACTTAACAACATGAAGACCCAGCAAAAGTTGTTGCAGACTATTTTGAGATAAAATATCAAATCTGCCTTGACTTGCCCCTCATTCCATCCCTATTTTCTGACTGAAAATCTAATGAAAATACAGAAACAAACATCAAAGTTCAAAATCTCTCCAACTAGCAACCCTTTTCTGAGGATGCCAGTGTATATGAATGAGTTATGAGGAAGAATCTTGGCTCACACATTATGAAAACTGTCAATGGTTTCTACCTTCCATGGCTGCATACCTTCACTCAGGCCCGTGTTAGATTTTCTGCACAGAGGGGGTGCTGTGTGGGGTAATCAGAGCTGTTTCAAGTCTCTCTTTCTAATTAGCTCCTTTTTTATCTGTGACAACTGCAGGATTTTATGTCTCAGGAGTGCCCCAGAGTGAGGAACTGCACGAACAGAAATACACACATTGCACACTGAAAGTGAGTTAAGTAATGAGGAAGGGTGAGAGAATGAAAGAGCATTAGCTGCTGTGAATGCCCAGGGGTTTTGCACACCGTGTCCACAGAACCAGCACAGCTTGCATCACATTTTCCAGAGAGATATTCACCTCAGCATAATCAGAGGAGGAGACAGCAAGAAGAGAAACACCGTCTTCCTCAGCCTTGTAGAGCCCTCCATGTACATCAATGGGCATCAGCATAAGAGCTGAGGAAAGGACTCAAAGGATGCAGGTGAAGATTGAGGAGCTGCAGAACACAGAGGCACTGCTCCTGCGAAAGCCTGAGGCCTGGATTGACTGCCTCTAATTGAAAAGGAGCAGAGAGAGGAAAATAGCATGGGGCCCATGAAAAAGGTCTGAAAAACAAAATAGGGAGATCTTGTGTTGACAATATAAAAGAACACCTTTTGGCTAAAGATTTAGCAATGAAAATATTTTAGAAAGCATATACTTTTTCAATAGACATAAAAAATGGCATGGAATCCAAATGGCTTTAGGCTAGCAGCCTATAACCTCTCTTAAAAATTACCAGCAAAACTTAGTAAATAACAAAATACAACAACAACAAAAATAGCTGGCAAGTTACAGTTAGACTTACTAAGGATGAAACCTGTAAGGTATTAACGACAATTATCAGAGAGGTGGGGCTAAATAGACCACACACACACACACACACACACACACATACACACACACACACACACACTAAAACAACAACAACAACAAAAACTTGCTCAGGTTTCATTATAAGGTTTATTCCAGCTTTGCTTAATGATGTGGAGACAGCAAAAACAAACATCTTATATAAGACCCAAAGGTGGTGTTTGTTTATTAGATGAAAATAAAACAAAGGAAACAAAATAATTGGACCAGAAAACATAATGGCACAGAGCTAGGTAAGACCATCCTGTGGAATGGGCAATTTCTATTATTTAAGTGATCAATAAACCCAATTCTCTGATTGTACTTACAAAGACATGATTTATTTTGAATACATGAGAAACTAATCTTTTGTAGTAATTTAAAAGCAAATAAGAAGATAGGAAACTAGTAATTATAAAAATAACAATGTAAAAATTTTCCAAGAAAGTTTTTAAATATGCTTTTTCAAAGTATGCTTTTTAAGAGTTCTTTATAATGCTGAGATATTAATTCAAAATTTTATTGTAATAAGATTTTTTAATCAATATAATACGGATGGAATAAAGCATAGTGATTTTCCTGAAATATATTTATTATTTTTAAAAAGGCAATTCACTAGTCAGAAAACTCATTTTTGGAATACAATATCAAAATGTTCACCTCATGACACACTTACACACCAGATGAGTGACAGCTTATTTTCAATTTGATTTGTTGAGGTAGGTAACCCCTCTCAATTCTGAAAAAGGTAAATGAACTTTGTCAGAGACTTCTAACTAAGGAGTCAAAAGTGGGACAACACCCAATGTTTAAATGAAGGACAAAAAGAATTGTTTCAATTGGTGTTTTATAATTTTCATCTTTGTTCAGATTACCACACTGTCCTTTACTATCCTATCGACATGTAAATGGCTTTTTTGAAATTCCTTTAAAGCTATTCCTTTAAGAGGTATTCAACTTATATAAAACTATATAGACATGAATGCCAAATGAACAGAATTATATTTTAAAACCAGTGGTTCTCTAAATCCATTTGTCTCTACAATCTTATTATCCTTCCTAAACATGCCCTTAATATACTTGCAATCCTGAATGTGAGTCTATCAATTCAGCTAGCCTCTTCTTTCAATGAAGTCAAACTCTTCAACATTGTTGACTAGCTCACATGAGATTATCTCAGCTAACTCTTTTTTTAGTTATCATACTCTAGATACCAGCTACCCGAAACTGTTCTTATTTCTTTGTTATGTTCAGCTCTCCCTTACCTTCCAGGCTTCACATGTGTTTTCATGGCAGGACAATCCTAACTAAAGAAAACTCTTTATCATGGCTAGACCCCATTTATTCTCCAGGTCCAACCTTGAATTCATAGAAAATCTCTCAATCTCCAAAGTCTGTATCCTTCTCCCAAAAACACACTGCACAGTTTAGAACATTTCATTGTCCCGACTAGATTATAAGTAGACAACATACGTTATCCTGTGGCCATTATCTGTCATAGGACTAGGCAACTTATTAGTACACATGACATAGAAATAAAAAGAAAAGAAAACAAGAGAATAAGTCAAGGGGAAATTATAGCTTAATATTTAGATGTTTTTATCTTCCAAATACTTTATATTATATTAAAAGTGGCTTTTCTTTCCCCAAAGCATCAAGACAAATTGAACTCCATTTCATCATTCTCTTAAATTGTTCTAAAAGAGGCAACAAAATTTTTGTTCACATCAGATCTTCCCCTTTTGGTGAATTCGCTACTAAATAGGAAATAAGTTGAGTCTGACATAACTCAAGGATTGCCTGTATATTGTTCAAATAAGTACAGTGAATTGATCATCAAAACCTGGCTATCAAATAATTTTTGGCTTTTGTGTTAAAATATATCTATCTTCCTAAGCAAAATATCACTGGTAAGCCCAACTTTTCTAGAAGTTTCATAAGAAAAAAATCTTAACAATGAGAAATAAGCTGCAGGTTTTTATTCATAATCCATTGAAGAAATGGAAATACAGGGAACACCCACTGTGCCATGAACAGGAAGTCCAGAAGGAGCACGTTGAGAGGGCCACTCCCAGTGTGCGGGGCTGGGCTGGTTAACTGTTGCCTGGAGACCAGTCAGTCTATGCTGTGCATCCCAACTCAAATCTCAGTACTTATAACTGGGAGACTAGTAAATGCACTTTTAAAGTACCTAAATATGCCCATTTGAAAGAAATATGTAGTCCCTCTTTTAAAGCCAAGAATAAAAAAATGGGGACAGAGAGACTCTCCAGTTTATTTTTTAAAAATTCTTGTATCTACTTTTCCCATTAAAATGTACTCTTTTCCTTCAGACCCTGACGCTAAGTCTCAATCTCCATTTGCCCTGCCAATGAGTAAGGGAATGTGGGTGCTTACCCAGAGACATATCCTTTAATGCAAAAGTCAAAATGATTGCAAAATATGTGCTAAAATAAAAAACACCAGTAACAGTTGTACTACTTCAGAGAAAAATATACTCCTCACCTCATTTATGGGGATCAGCATTTGAAAGGCTCTGCACTTATTTTACTATGTAAACAAATTTAAAAAATGAAAACAAAGCATAGTACAGAGCAATATAGACTAAATGTCTAATTGCCTTCCTGCCAACCATTTGTTCATAATGTGCTGAGTACATTGACAGGATAATAACTGAAGAGCATGACAAATGTTGGAAATGCATACGACTTCAGATCCACTGCCATCATAAAACAATCATTTCATGAGTCAGCCAGTGTTTCCAACTTTAATTGAGGCAATAGATTTGCAGTTATGGGTTTCTCTTCTGAGTTTGCCTTTTATTTTTATTAAAGAAAAAACATGCCCCAAGTATTTTTGAGGTTTTTTTTTTTTTTTTGCATTAAGTAGGTATCATTTTCTAAATCAGTTTTCACTGTGTTTATTTTAATAAAACTAAACTTCTCTGACATGTTTGCTGTTTCAGAATACATGTTTTGCATAGAACACGAGGCAGTTGCTGCCTCTGCACATCTTGGGAATGTAGCTCAGTCAAGAGGAGCCAAGGAGAGAGAGCTGAGCAGCACGGTGCTACACGCCATCTACCCTTACACCCCGCAATCCTGGGACTGACTTTTTCAATGCTGGAACTTGGAGACATAGAAAATTCTTTCTCAGCTTCCATTCAGACTGGAGAACAGCTGTGGCAGCATCCTCAAGATTCTCTGAAAATATAAAATCTCAGAGTCAGTTGTTTCAGCTCTTCTTTCTTCCAAATCTCTGCAGAAACCAGGCATATTGTTTTGCCTTCTTAGATTATAGGAGGGTGTTAAAGTCTACAATTTCCCTTTCATTATGCTAGTAAGGAAGAACTGTTACAGAAATATTAAAAATATACTAAACAGGCTTCGAAGCCCATGTAGCAGATTGGACACATTTTTCACTGATAATTCCAATGCATGAAAATGAAATCCAGAACTTTAATACATAATAGAATTAAGATGAGCAAAAATAAGTAAAAGGAGAAATTCAAAGAAATCAATAACTCTAGATGAAAAAAAATCACTAAAGGGGAACACACAAAAAAGGTCATTGTCCCGTTTTGAAGCCAAAGTTTATGTGGTATGAAACCTAAAAATAGGAAAGGGAGAAATGATTAAAGACAGCATCTCTCTATTTCAAGTCAATCAAAAAATAGTTTATAAGGAAACTCAAAAACAGGAAATGAGAGAGACTTTTTCAAAAATTTGAAGAATTGAGTCCTATACATACAGAGGGAGTATTAATCTTATATGTGGTACTAAAAAAAGAAAATTATTGGAGATTAATTCTTTCAAAGTTAGACAAATGATTTTTAAGACCCTTAGAAATAGACACTGAAACCTGAAAAGGAGAGAATGGTCATACTCATAACCCATAAACATTCTCAAGTCCCAGAGTAAACTAGACAACTATCAATTTCTGGGGAGAATTCATTCATCTAGGATGAGAAGTAGAGCCTAAGCATGTAGTAAATGTGAAAGAGCTAAAGACTAAAACAAAATGATAAGTGGATAATGAGAGTAATGTGAATTAAAAAAGTCCTTTGGAATGCAGTCCAGCCTCTAAGAGACTATATCCTGGACAGCCCTGGATCTGGTCAGTCAAGCCTGGAATTCAGATACTGTGTCTGGGAACAAGTTAATTAGTTCAAGGGGGTGCACAATGCCCACTTTTTAAATCCTGATCCCTTCCTCCTCACACCACAAAAGTCCATATCATTATTTCTTATTAGAGGCCTGGTGCATGAATTTGTGCATGTGTGGGATCTGGCCAACCTCCCTCAATGGTGGCCAATCAGGATTGGGTTGGCCAGGGGGAGGGGTAAAGGGAGGTTGGCTAACCAGCCCTGATCTGGATGGGGGTGGGGGGCCAATTCGCAGCAGGGCTGGTGAGAGGAAGGGGCTGCAGGAGGTTTGGGGGTGGGGGGTAATTAGGGCCATAATCAGGCCGGTTGGCCACTGCAGTGTACATCATAGCCACCAGTCATTCTAGTTGTTCTGGTCACTTGGCTTTTACAAAGAAAAATTCCTGATTACAGGGAATCTAGTAAGTCTTCTTAGAGAAGATAGCAGTTGAGCTTCTTCATTCTTACAAGTTTAACTTTCTATAACTATCTATAGATGAATACAGTATACACACACTACACAAACTTATTATTTTTATTTGGAAAGGGATGATATTTTTAGACAGAATGAGCATCTCGAGCAAAGACACAAAGGCAAAATGACATGGCAGGTTAATATAATTTCTTTCTGAAGTTTATAAGAAAGTGACAATAGAGGATGCTAGAAAATTAGGTAATTATTAAATGAAAGACTTTATATGGTATGCTAAGGATTTTGCATTTTACCCTTCAGGAACATAATTTTCTTAAAACCTAAAAAGTAAAATACTAGTATTCTCAGTGTTTTGAAACCATATTTTTATGAAAAATTCAATATATCATGTATCCCTTAACATAATTTTCTTTATTTTAATAAATTGTATATCGTGACTCAGAAAAGTGATCAATAATGAATTAACTTTCCCAAAAGAATACAATTTTTCCAACATAAACACACACTAATATAGTATGATTTTCAGGAATTCATTTATTTTTCTCACGAAAGTTTTAAAAGCAATTCACCAAGGAATGGATCATAAAGGGAAGAATAATTCCAGAGACAGACAAGGAAGAGATTGTACCAAGTTCTTCAATTAAAAAAAAATCCCAAAAAACAAAGCAAAAACAGAAACTGACTAAATTTCTAACACACATTCCTAAATGGATATACTTCTAACAATGACTAAAGTCAAGCAGCATTCATGTCATCTATTATAGCAAGACAAAAACATTAGCAAAATATTACTTCAACCTGCTCTGTGATCCAAATACACCTTATTTTATATGACATGGAGTTTCAGTTCAAAATTGTTAATAAAATAACCATAGTTAAGTTATTGAGTGCTTATCATTTACCAGGTATTGTTCTCAGCACTCATTTATAATACTCACAATACCCTTATGAAGTATATATACTTATTTTCTCCATTTTACATATAAAGACATTGAGCCAGAAAGAAATAAAGTAACATGGTACCTAGAAAACATAATTAACAAATAAAACAGAAACAAACCCATAGTTATAAGGAATAAACTAACTGGTAGTTGCCAGATGTGGTGGGTTATGGGGTGCTGGGTGAAAAAGGAGAAGGGATTAAGAAGTACAAATTGATAGTTACAAAATAGTCATGAGGATATAAAGTACAGCACAGGAAATATAATCAATAATACTGTAATATCTCTGTATGGTGCGAAGTGGGTATTAGACTTATCTGGGGGATCACTTTGAAAGTTATATAAATGTCTAATGACTGTGCTAAAATTAACATAATATTGAATGTCAACTGTAATTGAAAAAAATCTTTTTATAGAAAGGAGTACAAGATTATACAGTTAATTAGTGGTAAAGCTAGGATTCCAAACATCATTTTGATTCAATAGCTATGCTTTTTACCACTATACTTAAATACTTCTAAATACTCTACGCTCATGAGTTTATTAAGATTTTGCAAATAATTCTTAATTCTCAATTATTCCCTTAGATTCATACTGTCTTCCCCACTAGTGCACATATACTCTAGAAATTATTTCATAGGCTCTATGAAAAATAAATTTCCAGAGTCTATGTACATATAAACTTTCATATGTGAAAATATTTGTATTTTTACTACAATTGGATATACTTTGATTAAATATAAAATTCTAGGTTCTAATTATCAAATTTCATATAACTTTCTATTATCTCTTTTAGGATGGCATTTTCAAAAAGATTTGATATTAGGGTAATTTTATTCTATTGTGGAAGACATGGTATTTCATCTAATGAATGTTTTTTCATTTTTTCAATATTGTTATTGTTAGTCTTAAAATTTCACTATCAGTGTGAATGTATCTGAATGTGTGCACACATGTGTTTCATCCTCAGATTCTTTTTCTCTTCCATTAGGCAAATATTACAAATTCATTACCCATTTTCTAAATCTCTTCCCTTTGTAATGTTAAACATACTATCTACATGATAAAAAAAGTTCTTCAATTTCATCATGCAATTTCACTAATTTACTCCTCCTTTTATTCTTGTTAGCTCATATTTTGAACTCTGTTGTTGCTTATTGGTTTGTCTCATTGACCAATTGTTCAATTTATATTATTTGTTTTGCTTTGTTACATGACTTTTTTGTGGATAAAATAAAATCTCACATTTACAATGGTACACACAATCAATGCTAATCTTAAATTCTTCTCTTTTTTTGCTCCATTAACTATAACTATAGTTCTCTCTATTTTCATTTTGGGTTCAATTCTCTGTGCTACTTTTTTGGTACTGGGTTTCTGCAAATATTTACTGATTCTGTTTTATATTTATTATCATTTGTTGGATGATTGTTGTACCTACTGGGTCTAAGAGTAGCCTTGCTCCAGTGTATTTCCAGTTATAAAGAGCTCTACCTTATCCTATTTCTATGCCAAATAAATGAAGCAAAAAAAAATGTTTTGATAGTTTTCACAGATTGAACTCTGTACTTGGAGAATGTAAACCTATAATTACACATGATTTTCCCCTACTTCTTGTAATAAAATGCAGCAAAGTTTAAAAGGATGTTAAAACCTATACCTGTTCTACATACAAAGTAACAATGTTGTGCTCAAAGATGAATAATGACTATTGGATTGCTAATTCTACAAAAGTCATGAGTTTACAGAGCTGCATATATATGGACAGAATTTTCAAAAAGAAGCTAGAAATACACAATAAAGCTGGAAAAACTGGAAAGCCACATGCAAATGAGTGAAACTGGGTTATAGTGTGTCCCCATGTTCAAAAATTAATTCAAAATGAGCCAAAGACCTAAATATAAGACTGAAACAATGTTACATAGAGGAAAATATAGGTACCAAACTTGTGGACCTTGGTCGTAGAGAATATTTTATTAACTGGATCCCAGAGACAAAGGAAGTAAATGCAAAAATAATGAATGTGACTATGTCAAACTAAAAAGCTTCTGCACACCAAAAGGAACTGACAACAAAACAAACAGGCAGCCAACCAGATGGAAAATGATACTTGCAAACAGTAGCTCTGACAAAGGTCTAATTTCCAAAATATATAAAGAACTCATAAAATTCAACACCAAACAGCCAATCAAAAAATGAGCATAATACCTGAAAATACACCTCTCCCAAGAAGACATACAGTCAATCTATAATAATAAAAGCACAATATGCTAATTAGATAAGATAGCCGAATGACCTTTCGGATGTCCTTCCAGACAAAGCTGGGGTTTCCAGGGCTACGAGGGACAAGCCCCTTACACAAATTTCATACATCGAGCCTCTAGTAGATATATGAAAAGATGTTCAACCTCACTGGCAATTAGGGAAATGCAAATCAAAACTACAATGAGATACCACCTCAACCACTAGAGTGGTCATTATCCACAAAATAAGAATAACAAGTGTTAGAGAGGCTGTGGGCGGGGGGAGGGACCCCTCATCCATTGGTGGTGGGAATGTAGACTGGTACAACCACTATGGAAAGCATTCTGGTAATGTCTCAAAAAATTAAGAATAGAACTACCAAGTGACCCAGCAATCCCTCTCCTGGGTATATACCTGAAAATCTCAAAATCATGTATTTGTAAAGATATATGCACTACTATGTTTATTGCAGCATTATTCACAGTGGCCAAGACAATAAAAACAACCAAAGTGTCCTACGATAGAGGACTGGATAAAGAAGATGTACATATACACAATGAAATACTACTTAGCCATAAGAAAGGATGAAACAGTGTCATTTGCAACAACATGGATAGACCTTGAGAGCATTATGCTAAGTGAAATAAGTCAGAAAAAGCTAAGAACCATATGATTTCATTCATATGTGGGATATAAACTGAAATTCGTAAACACAGCAGCAGTGTGGTGGTTGCTCAATGGAAGAAGAAAAGGGTCTTAATATATGGTGACAGAAAAACATTTGACTTTGGGTGGTGGGTATATAGTGCAATATACAGGTCATGTAACAGAAACCTACACCTAAAACCTTTATGTTCATGTTGACCAATGTCATCCCAAAAAATTTAATTTTTAAAAAAGCCATGCGCCAATTGCTGCCTTCTTTCCTATCTGAGGAAACCATGAGAGCCTCAGTAGCAAATGTATTTTTCAGACAAAATTCAAAGTAAGTTATTCATTAAATATTAGATTTATGAAGTCTAATGGAAAGGTTATCCAACCTATTGAAAAAGTTGTTTCAAGAAATATCATGAGCACTTATTTTTGGACCTTTGGACTCTGGTCAAGAACAGTACTGACAGAGTAATTCATTGCACAAGAAAACCCACATAAAACAAATCTGCAAAATTGAAGATGTACTCACCACTGGAAATAAATGCTACATAATTACTGCAACAGTAATAGTATTTGCAGTAATCATAAATATACACATTTTAACTAAAAGTATAAAAATGAAAAAAACAAAATAAATGAAAACATTTTAAATAAAAATAAGACTATTATTACATTATTAAGCAAGAAGAACTCTTGAGAAAAAATAAAACAGACTCCAATTTCACAAATACAAAAGTACCTATGAGCAGCTGGCTGTGTTCTCAAAGTGCAAAATGATCTTCATAAATATGAAAAAATTCACCTACTATCACAATTACCAAAAGTAGATGTTGATCCTGTCTACACTAGAGGGTGTGACTGATGTCTGGCAGATAGCTGTAGTGGATTAGAATTTTGTCAAATATCCCTTTCTTGGTAATTGCCTGCTTTCCATGACATCTTGAGCATGACTCACAAGTCCTGCTGCCACCTTTCACTCTGGATGTTTAATTATCATGTAGCATTAGAAACCAACTAACCAATCACCTACCTACCTATAAAAACAACTAACTGGGTGTCTAATGTTATGTGATAATTAGAGAGAGGTGGAATATTTTTGCTTTTTTGGTTGGCATATAATCCTATCTAATAAAAGAGTAATATGCAAATTGACTGTACCTCCAATCAAGCCACACCTACCAGCCAAGCAGGAGCAAATTATGCAAATAAACCCCAATCAAGATGGCTGCGGCCACTGAGAGTAGGAAGGAGGCTTGGGTTTCCCCAGCAACAGAGGAAGCCAAGCTTTCCACCTGCCTTTGCTGGCGTAGGCTTCCACTCAATGCTACAAAGTTTCAATTATAAAAGATACATAATCTGAACAGAAATAGTGGCAGCCATGGAGCTGGAGGGAGCAGAGGATAGGGTTGCCCAGGTGATGGAAGAAGCCAAGATTCTGCAGCTTTGGCCAGCCTAGGCCTCCACTCTAGGCTACAAAGTTTCAATTATTGAAGGTAAATATCCCAACAGAAATGGCTGCTGCCACTGAGTAAGCAGAAAGCTTGGTTCCACTCCAGGCTAAAAAATTTCAGTTGCAGAACATAAATTAATCCCATATCCCAGGGCTTCCACTTGGGTTGTTGGGGGGCGTGGCCAGCCTGCAAACCATCACAGGCCCCTCGCCCAGGCTGTCCATGCCCTAAGGGAGCTCCCACCCTGATCCGGGGCACTCTTCAGGGCAAACCAACTGGCTTCCACCCATGCACCAGGCCTGTATCCTATCTAATAGAAGAGTAATTTGCAGATTGGCCATCACTCCAACACAGAAGAGGGCTACCCCCATGTGGTCAAAGATTCTGCCCCCATGTGGACACAAGATGGCCACCACAAGATGGCCAGCAGGGGAGGGCCGTTGGGAGGTTCCAGGCCTGCAAGGGAAGGCAGTTGTTGGCCATCAGGCCAGTAGGGAAGGGCAGTTGGGAAGGACCAGGCCTGGAAGGGAGGGCAGTTGGGAGCGATCGAGCCTGCAGGGGAGGGCAGTTAGACAATTAGGGGTGACCAGGCTGGCAGAGGAGGGATGTTGGGGGCAAACAGGCTGGCAGTGGAGCAGTTACCGATTAGGCTGGCAGGGTAGTGGTTAGCAGGTGATCAGGCTGGCAGGCAGAAGCAGTTAGGGGCAATCAGGGAGGCAGGCAGGCAAGCAGTTTGGAGCCAGCAGTCCTAAATTGTGAGAAGGATGTCTGATTGCCCGTTTAGGGATCAGGCCTAAATGGGCAGTCGGACATCCCTAGAGGAGTCCCAGATTGGAGAGGGTGCAGGCTGGGCTGAGGGACATCCCTCCGGCCCCCGTGCATAAATTTCGTGCACCGGGCCTCTGGTTGGTAATATAAGCAATATTCTCCAAATAAAATAATCATGTTATCAATTACACTGATTTTTATAAGCACTGTTTACAACAGAAAACTATATGAAAAAGAAAATGAATGGCCAAATAAAAAAAAATTACACCCAAGCTTTTATAAAAATTCAAGAACCTGTATTATGACTTTGTACTAGAGTTTTGCAAAATGTTTCAACTGGGTGAAATTGGGCAAAGTGTACATGGGAATTCAAGATAGAGGTTTTTATTATTATTTCATTATTTCTTACAACTACATGTGAATCTACAGTTATCTCAAAGAAACACTTGAAATTTAATTAAAATATAATTTAAAATAGTAACTCAAGGACTAATTTGAAATGAAATAAACTCTTTGGTGCTCAAGGACCTACTTTCATGTATGGTTTTATACCCTGCATTTTAATCATACTTCAAGCCCTTCTAGTCCTCTTCCTCCTTACCTACCACAAGTAAATTTTTTCTGACATAAATTACTCAAGAAAATCCATTAATCAATCCCAATTCTCCCATAAATATGTAAAAAATATTAGCTATATATGGACAGAATTTTCTCAGAAACGTCATTCTCTGTATTTCATATTGCATGTCTGGCAATAGTAATAAGTTATTTTTTACTAAACTGTAAAACAGTAAGTTACAAATTGTGCCACTTGGCACTTCTTATATCAAATTGGAACATATTATTAAAAACTATTATTCTTAATTTGATTCAAATTTAATGATAACAGGAAAAGACAGAAGCTTAAATCTTATTTAAGTTGGGTCCTGTATTTTTACTTTATAAAAATTCTGTTACTAGAATATCCTTATTTTATTGCATTGGATATATTAATGTCATGAATAAATATCAATTTCCCAAACTGGGTGTAAGTAGTTGAATTATCTAGTTATTCACATATGTATGCATTTATTAGTTCAGGTGCAGCATCATAGCAGAAAGTCAGGCTATTTCACACACCATTTCAAATCACCAAAAATAAGCATGCATATTTAAAGTTTCATCATTCCATAATATCATGAAATATGAAGAATGCATATATTTTTCTCTTAGGTTTAGACAATTACACTTATTTGAGTAATATTAACTGGAGATAGCCCAGTCAATGCTCCATTTTCTTTTGTAAAAGTTCAAACACAAAATCACAAACTTTGTCAATACAAAAAATACTAATAGAATTAAGTGTGACATACATAACATTACATCACTTTCTTTTTAAAGAGAACACATTGGTTTGAGCTCATTTTAGATTTCAGAGGCCAATACAACTTGGCAGTCTCCCTCAGAGTTGGGGAAACACAGAGTGAAGTATGCATGCAGTATTTCAGCTTTTCAGGGGTTTCTTGAGGGACTGCTTCTGTTTTGTCTAAACTGGGGCACTAATGCAGCTCAAAATATTCTAGAAGTCTTGGGTAGAGAGTACAGAGAACAAAGAAAACTCAGGCATTTATAGGAACTCCAAAGGACCTGCAGGACCACACGCAGACAACAAAGAAAGAAAGAATGAAATCTGGTGATATCATATGTCAACATGTATTAAGCCTGAGGACATCATGTTAAATGAAACAAGCCAGTCACAGAAGGACTAATACTATATGATCCCATTTAGTTGATATATCTTAAATAACCAAGCCCTTTTAGAAACAAAAAGTAAAATACTGATTTCCAGGAGCTGGGTGGAGGGAGAAAAATAGGATATTGCTGTTCAATGGGTATAGAGTTTCACTATGGAAGATAAAAAATGTCTAGAGACCTGCTATTCAACATATACATATAGTTAATAATAGTGTACAGTACACTTAAAATTTTGTTAAGAGGGTAAACCTCTGTTAAAAAATCAAAAATCAAATAAATATCACTGCTTTATAATTTTCCCCTTGGGTTTAGAATACCTAGGAAGAATGAAATCTCATTAAGAAGTTTTGAGAATCCTGGGATGGGGGAGGATATATTCACAACTCAGTCAAATAAATAGGTATGAAATTATGCCCCTTGATGGAGCATAGTGCTTAAAATGGTGCATCTGAATAAATAACATTTTTAGTTATCAAATTTCAAACTTAACATTAGAAAAGTAAAATTTACTCTCCATGATTATCCTTGTCTAGACAGATGAGTCAAAATCTGATATCCCTCTGTGGCTAGAGATTTTAGGTTACTCATCTGACAGCCAAATTTACTTCACATTTTCTTGTAAACCTAGATCTTTATAGCATATCATTAAGCTCCTTATTCCCAAACCTATCTTTTAAGTTAAAATTGAAATTCAGAAGTAATAATACTGAACCAAAATTTGAATGCTGTACACAGGTATAATCATCAGTCTTTCTCTTGCATAACTTGAGAATATTCATGGTAGCAAAAGGAATTTTAAAAAGCAGGTATGATTTTTAAATCACATGGCAGGTTATGTTGATAAAATAAGCCTGGCCTATGTGGCTTAGTGGTTGAGCATTGACATATGAACCAGGAGGTCAGGGTTTGAAAGTTGGTCAGGGCACATGCCTGGGTTTTGGGCTCCATCCCCAGTTGGGAAGGAGGGGGGCATCCAGGAAGAAGATAATCAATGATTCCCTCTCATCATTGATGTTTCTCTAGCTCTTTCCTTCTCCCTTCCATTATGAAATCAATAAAAATATATTTAAATATATATAATATACTGTAACTTTATATAATCTACTTATGTTTGGAGTCCCTTCTTGTGTAGACACAAGTATGAAGGTACAGATCACAATGTGTTGAAAATTAGGATTAATTCATATAATTTTTCTAGCCCATACAAGTTACTCAGGAACCAAGTAAAAAGACCAATTACCAGTTGAGTTAGGAGTACTACATTCTTTTTTGTTTTTAATGGAAAGACTCAGGTCACATCAAGTAAGGGAATCTGTTGTAAGATTACCAACAGGTATTATATCAGCCACTTCACACAAAAAGCCTGGGGAAGTCTAACAATCAAGTAGAAATTGTAGAACAGCACAAAACTACAAATAGCTATGGTAGTTTAAGGGCACCTAGAAATCAAAGAAACCTGGCAACTAGGTTGTAATCTTTCCACAACAGCAGTCTCATAATCTTTACTCTAGATCTCTGTCTTTATACATCCTCAGCTACATAAGAATGTGTGTTTTCTCTCTTCCGCTTTCTCATTTATAACATTACTAGCATTCCCTAGTATCTCCACTGCAGCTTTACCGGAGAGTGGGTCTGATGGTCCTGTGAATTCCCATCATTCTACTTTAGGCAGCACCTTGAAGACCACCTTACAAAGTACTGCCCAATAGATAGGTAACCTGGGAGCAAGTGCCAAACCATGAATCAAAACTTAGGAATCACAAATGTGTGATCCATTATATGGAAGAAGACCCTTAAGGAGGCCTGTGGATGGGAACTGTTTTAAGAATACATGGCTAAGAGAGTAGCAGAGAGTACACACTTGACAGATGCTTAATTAGGAAAGCTATAGGGTATAAAGACAAAGGATTGACAGCAAGAGCAGCCAATAAATAAGCATATCACACTGAAGGAGTTATAGGATAGAACAAACAGGAGTTAAAAAACCAGGGTTCAACCAAAAAATGGAAAAATCTAAATAAACACCACAGGAAGAAGGCTATTTGGCTTTCCCATTATTCAGTTCCATCTTTTTATTTCTCTTATTTATAGATTGTGGGCTTTTTAAGGTATTCATGGAAGAAAGTTCTAGAATATCTGATTTTAAATTTGCCCAGTAACTGTGTTTACTCTGGTAATATAAGTGGTTGTCAGGAGGATGGTCTGTGGGGGGACTAAGATAACTTTTTCTTAACAGCCTATATAATAAAAGGCTAATATGCAAATCGACCCTCATACCCTCACAAGATGGCCCCCCCATGTGGTCAAAGATGGCTGCCACAAGATGGCCAGCAGGGAAGGGCAGTTGTGGGATCCAGGCGTGCAGGGGAGGACAGTTAGGGGCAACCCAGCAAGCAGGGGAAGGCAGTTAGGGGAAACTGGGCTGGCAGGGGAGGGCAGGCAGAGGAGATCAGGCTAGCAGGGAAGAGGAGTTGGGGGGCACCAGGCATGCAGAGGAGGGAAGTTAGGGGTGACCAGGCTGGCAGAGGAGGGCAGTTGTGGGCAATCGGGCTGACAGGGGACGGTAGTTGGAGGCAACCATGCCAACAGGGGAGGGCAGTTGGGGAAATCGGGTCAGCATGGGAGGACAATTGGGGGGGGGGGACCAGGCCTGCAGGGGAAGGAAGATGGGAGGGACCAGATCTGCAGAGAAGGGCAGTTAGGGGTGACCAGGCTAGCAGGGGAGGACAGTTAGGGGCAATTGGGCTGGCAGGGGAGCATTTGGCATGGATCATGCTGGCAGGGGAGTGATGGGAGTGATAAGGTTGGCAGGCAGAATCAGTTAGGGACAAACAGACAGGTAGGCAGGCAGGCAGGCAAGTGGTTTGGAGTCTGCGGTCCCGGATTGTGAGAGGGATGTCCAACTGTGGGATCAGACCTAAACCGGTAGGCAGACATCACCCAAGCGGTCCCAGATTGGAGAAGGTGCAGGCTAGGCTGAGGGACAGCCTTTCCCCCACAAGTGCACATGCACCAGGCCTCTGGTATATTCATAAAATAGTGGGGTTACATGTGATCTTTGGTTTTTCAAGCAAAAAAAAATTTAAGACTAGAATGTAAGTAGTAATCATTCTGCATATGGGTATAATTTCTGAGTACATTATGTAGAGAAAACACTTCCTATGCAGGAATTAAATCATTTTGACTATAAATATGGTAGCTGTGTACAAGAGGCTTTGCCTTTACCATGATGCAATTCTAGCCCCACTCTGACTAAAAAGTTTAGAGACAGGCACCAGAAGTATAATAGTAACAAGAAGAGATATAGAGTAAGAACAAAAAGATGAAGTTCACTTGAACACACATATGCTTTACAACAATCTCTATAAAGAGTTATAAAATATTAAAATGATATATACATATTTTTATACTTTAAATGTTTTAATTCTCTTATAATTAAGAAAAATATGGCTTCAAATTTTACCATGAGATATTGGTAATCTGATTACAAATCATGCAAATGCAAATATGCATATTGTAAATTGACTTTAAACAGGGGTTCTGCAGAAGGCTACTTAAAATCACAGTGAAGTTATACATTGTTTTTCCTGAATAATTGTTTTGAATAAGATCGGTATTCTCATTTATTTTCACTTAATCAAAATGTACTATTAAATGTTGGATCATTTCAAAACTTAACACTGAAGAAAAAATTACATTCTATTAAGTCAAAGAAAGATTATAACTAAAAATATTTTTTGTAGCTAAAAGAAAATTTAAAAAATTGGAATATAATGGCTGTGTTCTTAGGAAAAATGTATGACTTGTTCTTTTCAAATTGCTAGTTACTTATGAAATGAAGTCTTGTTATTAATATTTATAATACTTGATAAAATATTCTTTAAGCCATAAATAAGGGAAATTAATTATAACATTTCACTGAAATCTAAACTGTATAAGCCTTTTATTTTTAATATATCTATAAGCTAAAGGGATTTCCCTCCCCGGTAAAAATTGTTTTTAATGAATTGGTTCAAAACACACCAAACCATTTCTTAAAACTGTAATTCAAATTAGATTCAATAATGGTTTTCCAAAATCAACTTGGAAGTAATAATTGTGTTTTGAAATATCTGATTATTCCTTACCAAACTGATAGAGTTTTCAGCTGTAACCAGAGCACTGAGGTACTAAAACAGAATACGATTCCCAAATTAAAATATATCTGGTGGCAGATGGTCCGATCTCTTTTTAAACATAGGGGTCTTATTATGTATAATAGCTGAACTGTATGTAAAATGTCTTTTTCTTTTCACCCGGTAGCAGAGAGGCCCACGAGGAACAGATGTCTGTTTCTCCTGATTAAAGTGAAAGACATTTCTGAACACTTTTTGAAGTGGGGATTTAGGCCAAAATAATCTAAGACTATTATACTTGATATGCTTAAAGTATTCTTCAAAATCAATATACTTCTATGGAACTAGACCTGCTCTCTAAATATCATCAAAACGGATCCATTTATATAATATAAATACTATGCAATAAAAATACCAAATGTTATGATGTTCACTTTTTCCTTCATTTTTCTTATAATTATTACCTGGAGAATTCTGAAGAATTCTAATGAAGATATTACTAAAAGGCTAGTTGTTCTACTCAAAACATTGCTACTTCTTGATAGTATATTATACCCATGTCTATTTGCCCAAATGCCACTCCATTCATCAAAATTATCCACTTGTCTATGTTGGGATCCCTTCTTTATCTCAGTTTCACTGAAAGACAGTTCAGGAACTATATATGGCAAAAGGGGTTTGAAATGGTCTTACTGTGACTAAGTCTGGAAGTGCCTGACCTTTCTGAGAAGTGGCCAACAGATTGGTCCCCAACCACACTTGTAAAACAGCACATCTGCTTACCTGCACCATCCTGCTCATATCTTCTGTACTGTTAGACTCTCCATGCCCCCAGGGCAATGACACTTACCATGTGCCTCAGAGGAGGGCATGGCATTCCTTTCAGCTTAACTTCTTGGTGGCTGAGCCATGTTCTCATTATCATATTCTGGATGAAATTTTGAAAAAAAAGTTGGCTCTGCCTCTGACAATGATGCCACCATTAATACTCTGTGCTTTCAAAATTGAACCCCTGCCCTATTTTCTTCCTTTTAGTTTTCAAAACCCAGCATAGAAATAGATTAGTTTTCTAGGATCCTCGTTGGACATTATTGTTTGTTAACCCTCTCTCCAGGAGAATAATTACTAAATGAGTTCACACCAATGATTCTGCTGCTCCAGTTCCTCCTCCCCATAGAAATAGGCCCTCTTAGCCCCCAGCATGCCACACGACCATATAAATCAAATATACCACTGTGAACATTGACTGAAAAAAACATAAGTCCCACTTCAGGTTATTTTAAATTTGTAATAATTTTAGAATTGTAATATTTTCTTGATTATCTTGCATGAACTTATTGTTAAGGCATTGATAAACAAATTGAATAGTTTTTTGCATGTGTATTTTAATGTCTTTACCTCACTTCCTGACTATTTTAGTTTAGTTATGTATTATTTTTATTTGGCATAAGTATACAATTCAATTTTGTCATATTCTGACTTATCACCCCAAATATAGACAAAAGTCATTGGAATGGTAGTTGGATCATGCCTGACATTTAGAAAGTGCTCTATAAATATTTTTGTAAATTATGTAGCATATTTCCTCAAATCCAAGATCCCATTTAATATATTTTCTAAATTAAACAAAAACAACCAAATAAAAAAAAAAACAGCTCAAATAGCATAATTTATCCCTACGAGGATTTCTGCCCCTGTAAGAAAGTATGATTGATCTTATACAAATAGGTCATCTCCTCACTCTGTCCTATTTTGCTTTGAGTGTTCTGCAGTAATGCATAATAACAGAATGACATTGTTGTCATAACCCGAGCTTTTAATCTGGACCTCCTTAGCATTCTTCCAACAGACAGTATAAAGTCAAAGTAAAAGCTTTAGCTTAATTCTCACAAGTACATGTAATAACAAGTAAAATTAGAACTTACTCTTCTATCTTGAAAATTTACAGTTTCTTTTGACACCAACTGAAATATCATTCCAACGTCAGAAATGCAAAGTGCTTTTGTGTTGAAGTCTCCTACTAATATTAAGAAGCTTAAACCAGTTTTTGTTTTTCAATAACCTGGTTTCTTACATACTTTTCAACACAATACATTATTTTCAGGAACATCAAAGGAGTAAAAGAGCAGGCAATAAAGCCCATTCATTTTCAATACTAAAAGGAATTCAGCACTTTATTCTAGGCATTTTATTATGTTTGCATTTGCATAGTTATTGGAATCATTGTCAAATTACATGGAGATTTCCTCAGTTCCTCATTGTATAAAAACATGTGTGGGAGGTGTCTCTGTCTATGCACTTAGTAAAAGGCCGGAATTTGACAAAAATTAAAATGTGTAATTATGCCCCACAAAAAAATACACAAATATAAAGGTGAGTGAGGAAAATATTTTTTAAATTTTTCACTTTGTATGTTTATCACTGTCTTAGAAATGAGTCAAGTTCACACATAATTTTCATGATAAAACAAACCCTCAACAAATTAGATATAGAGAGAACGTATCTCAACATAATAAAGGCCATTTACAACAATCTCAACAGAATAAAGACTATAGGCAACAAACCCACAGGTAACATCACACTCAAGGGAAAATCCTTCTAAGATCAAGAACAAGACCAGGATGTCCACTTCCACCATTCTTATTCAGCCCAGTACAGAAAGTTCTAGCTAGACCATTAGGCAAGACAGATAGGCGTCCACATTGGAAAGAAAGTAAAATTGTGATTATTATTAGGTAATATGATCTCATACATAGAAAATCATAAAGACTCAACCAAAACATGTTGGAACTAACCAACAAATTCAGTACAGGTGCAGGTTACAAAACCAACAAACATCCATAATCTGGTGGTTCCGTTTCACGGGAGAACACCGACCAATCTGCAGTCCCCACCGAGAGTGGCTACAGAGACATGGAGACATGTAAAGGAAGGCACTGACTCACATGACTCTGGAGGCACGGAAGTCCCATGACGGCCATCTGTAAGCTGGAGGCCCGGGAAAGCTGGTGGTGGAGCTGGAAGGGCTGAGAGCCTGGGAGCCAAAGATGTAAACTGCAGTTCCAGGCTGAGGGCCTGAGGTCGAGGAGCGAAAAGGGCAGAAGATAAAATTCATCTCAACAGTCCAGCAGAGAGAGTGAGTCCCAAATGCGGGGTGCTGAGTCCTTGTTAGTTATCTTGTGAAATCAAAGAGTGAAGTCCCAGACAAAAATGGTGAGTGAAACTGAAGGTTACTGGGAGAAGCCAGTCCTCAAAAAGGTGCAGCTGGGGTCCCGGGAACGGGCCAGTGTCCAGAGCCTCCTTTCCCTGTTACAGTCCAGGCAGTTTGGTATCCAAGCTCATAAAGGGTCTGTGAGTCCATGTGCGCAGGCCCGCATGGCCATCCGCCGCGGGGGCCCAGAAAGCGCCTCTCCGGCCATCAACCCCAGAACCTAGCGCACAGGGGAGACAGGAGGAACTGCTAGCTTTTTTGTAGATATGCTTGTTAGTTCCTGATTGGTTCTCTCAAAGAACATTGTCTTAGCAACATCCTTGGGATTGGTGTATACACCTTACTGCCTTGTGATTGGTTATCTGCACATTGCCTGTTTTAGTAACATCCATACATTTTAAAGTTCATGCCTCTCTCCAGCATGGGCCTTTCCTCCCCACACGTCACAGTTTCCTCCCCATACGTGCCTCTCCTCCCACAGGTGCCTTTCCTATCCACAGGTGCCTTTCCTCCCCACACATGCCTTTCACATGCCTTTCCTCCCCACACGTGCCTTTCCTATCCACACGTACCCACAGTGCCTTTCCTCCCCACACATGCCTTTCACATGCCTTTCCTCCCCACACATGCCTTTTCTTCCTCCCTCTGTTGGATGCCTTAGTAACTCTGCCTAGCTGGGTTCCTGGTTTCATTTCCCCTCCCCCATGGTCCAGATTCCTGACTTCCCTCTGTCTCCTCAAGATAACTGAATTTTCCTCCATCCTTTTGATCTATCCCATGAATGGGATGGTGCTGTTAACATTGAGGTCAAATGCTGATCTCTTCCAGAAACACTCTCAGAGACACACCAGAAATAATGTTTAACCAGATACACGAGCATCCTGTGACTCATTCAAATTGACATATAAAATTAACCATTACAGATAGCAAGCTAATGACCAACACAACAGCTCTGTAGAGAGAGATGCCAGGCCGTGGCCCAGAGAGGAGGTGCTGTGGTGGAGACGAACAGACAGTGAATGAGGCACATGGCTGAGAGTGGGGAAGCCATGACCACAGTGCATCGTTCAGAGCAGCAGAGTAGCGAGACAAGCACAGGAAGAATCCCAGAAGTCTAGAAAAGGGTCCTCTGAAGTAACAAATCATAAAAGCACAACCCAAAAGGATCAAAGTATAGATTACCAATCTTTGCTGATTTTTCTCAGTGGATAGAGCTTCAGACTATGGACTGTAAGGGTCCCCGGTTTGATTTTGGTCAAGGGCACAGGTCCAGGTTGCAGGCTCAATACACAATAGCGGCATGCAGTAGGCAGCCAATCAATGACTCTTCTCATCCTTGATGTTTCTACCTCTTTCTCCCTCTCCCTTCCTCTCTGAAATATATATATAACACAGATTACCACATAAGTGAGAGGAATCATCCTGAAACCATCTCAAATAATTAGATGGTTTCTAATCTCAAATTAGAAGGAAACAGTGCCTTGCATCACTCCGGGTCAGGAACAACACATGTTCCCACCAGCAAGACTCAAGTCATGAAGGTCTGGACTGAACAGAGGGAAATAATTAGAGCACTCCTCCTAACAAATCATAAAAGCATCACTCAAAAGGATCCAAACTTTTCCAAGTAACATAATGGCATTCCAGAAGAAAGATCAAGAGGAGGTCCCTGGATGAAGGCTTCAGAAGTCTGATGTTAGGAGTTAAGACAAAGCAATGTAGCCAGCAGACGTCATAAACACACTCGTACTTCTTAAAATGCGAATTTCAGCCCCTTAGGTTGGTTGCTTGCCATAGAATCCAGTCCTTCCATTCTGCCCATCGTTCTCCACGCTCGGGCCTCTGAAACTTGCACTGTGCTTGCTTTGGTGCGAGCTTGGATGAACTTATCTTGTTCAACCTTATTGTATTGCCTAGGAGAGCAGGATATTGACTTTAACTTTCCTGCTATATACCAGCAATTGTTGGATCCGCTGCTACACTAACTTCTTAGATAACTTTGAATCTGACATGTGCATAAAAAAGTGAGTCAAACTCAATACATTATTTGTAACTAGTGAGGGTTCAATAAAAGTTAATGGGCTTGAATTTAATTTATGTTAGCTATGTTTTTTTTCTCATGGTTTCTGCATTATCAAATAACTTCCAAGCATGTCTATTTTTTTATTGTTCAGTTTATTAATTAAATTGTTTCCCCTTTTTTATCCCCCTATATCTTCCCTCCACCCTGTACCTATCCCACCCTCCGCCCTCACCTCCCCCTCCCCCAATGTCCTCTCCCATTGTTGCAAGATTTTTGTCCAATCTCTTGCTGTACTTCCAACAACACTTTTCTCCCCAAGAATTGTCAGTCCATTCCCTCTCTATGTCCATGTTTCTGTTATAGTCACCAGTTTATCTTGTTCATCAGCCTATCAGTTCACTTGATTTTTATGTTCATTTGTTGATAGATGTGTATTTGTTGTTCATAATTTATATTTTTACCTTTTTCTTCTTCCTCTACTTAAAGAATATCTTTCAGCATTTCATATAATACTGGTTTGGTGGTGATGAACTCCTTTAGCTTTTTCTTATCTGCGAAGCACTTTATCTGATCCTCAATTCTGAATGATAGCTTTGCTGGATAGAGTAATCTTGGTTGTAGATTCTTGCTCTTCATTATTTTGAATATTTCTTGCCACTCGCATCTGGCCTGCATCGTTTCTGTTGAGAAATCCGCTGACAATCGTATGGGTGCTCCCCTGTAGGTAACCAACTGTTTTTCTCTTGCTGCTTTTAATATTCTCTCTTTATCTTTTGCTCTTGGCATTTTAATTATGATATGTCTTGGTGTGGTCCTCTTTAGATTCCTATATTTTGGGGTTCTGTGTACTTCTTGGGCTTTTAAGTCAGTTTCTTTCACCAGGTGGGGAAAGTTTTCAGTCACTATTTCTTCAAGTAGGTTTTCATTAACTTGCTCTCTCTCTTTTTCTGGCACCCCAATAATTCGGATGTTGGCTTGCTTGAGGTTGTCCCAGAGGCCCCTTACGCTATCTTCAATTATCTGAATTCTTTTTGTTTCTTGCTTTTCCAGCTGAGTGGATTTTGGTTCTTTGTATTTCAAATCTTTGACTTGGTTCTTGTGGCCCTATGGACTGCTTTTAGGACTTTGTGTAATATTTTTTATTTCAGTCTGTGTATGCTTGATTTCTAGTTGGTCCTTTTTTTTATCTGTGAGGGTCTGGTTCATATCCTCAGAGGTCTTGTACATTTCCCTGAGGGTCTCATTCATTTCTTTGTAAGTATCATTCATCTCCTTGTAAATCTCATTCATTTCCTGGTTGGTCTTGTTTATTTCCTGGTTGGTCTTGTTTATTTCCTGGTAATTCTCATTAAGTTGATCGGCCTTTTGTAGGAGCCTCTTGAAAAGCCTTATAACCGTGGTTTTGAACTCTATGTCTTGTCGTCTTTTCTCCTCCATTTCTTTCACAGCTGATTTCTTTCCATGTCTCTGCATGGTGGCTGCTTTATGTGGTGGCTATCCTCAAAGGGACAGTGGCTCAGTCTCCCCAGTTACCTGAGGTGGGTACTCTTACTGCAATCCTTTATGGGTTGTATTCAGTGTTTTTGAATTTAAACCCAGCTTTTTGTTGTTAGCCCTAGGAGGGTTTGACCTCCAGGCCAATTGTCTGTGAAGCTCAGCTGTGCTCAGGTTGGATGGGCGGAGTCTCCGGGCCAAGCAGACAGCTATAGCTCCACCCTATGCAGCCCCAGGGGCTATGTGCCTGGGGCAATGGCTGCCAGCACCTCTGAGAGAGAGCCCCTGTGGAGCTCCACCGGCTGCCAGGGAATTCAGACTGTCCCCAAATGACTTTGCATGCACAATGTCTCACCCAGGGTCGTAAAACAAAGCAGACTGACGGTTTTCCTAATGAGAGACAAGTCGCGGTGCGCTCTCTGCGCTGTCACGCAGCCGAGCTGTTCGCGCGAGAGCTGCCTTCTCCACAAGCCGGCAGACCCGGCAGCACCCGAGCTTCGGCGTGCCCTCCCAATGTCCAGTTTTCACCCCGTGTGATAGTGGGTTCTCTGGACTTCGCCCAGAGCTGGAGAATCTGTCCAGTGGGACGCCCCTGTCTCCCCGTTCGAGAAAACTGGCCGGTTTCCAGCCGCCCGCCCTCTCCGCGGCGTGCACTCCAAACCTCTCTGCGCGCGAATCTTTCAACGCTGTCCGCCGCCGCTCCTCTGGGTCAGAGGGTCTTATCTTCACTTTTATTTGTGGAATTTTCACTCGACGAGTGTTCTGGTGATTCTGGAAGGTGTTTGTTCCTTCGTTGAGTTGTAGTATTAAAATTGCTGATTATGATGGCAAGATAGGTGTTTCACCTTTGCCGCCATCTTAGTTCTCCCAAGCATGTCTATTTTTTGTGGCTAGAAATTTCTTGGTCCTACTTGTAAAAACACACATCTTCCTAACATCCTGTAATGGTACTATATTTCTTTTAGCGGGCTGCAGCTGACTGGATGAGATGGATAGCCAATCAAGGAGGTAGTAGCTTTAAACAAGTGGAAGTCCAAAATGAAATGGGAACCACAAAGCAAGAGGTCTTTTCAGACAAACAATTCACTCACAGCAGGATTCATATTGGTTATATGACATTGGTCTATATCAAGCAGAGCTCCTGAAAACACTTTACACCCCAAACTACCTATCACACATGCCAATAACCCAAGTCAAGGGAAGAAGTAAGAGAGAAGGGAGAAGTTTGTCTCTAGAACACATTCCTATCAAGTCTCCGGTTCTGAAAGCAGGGATTATTGTTATAATAAAAAGACTTCTGTAATGTTAAAACTTTGCTTTCTTTCTTATCAGGAAAGGGGGACAGATGTATATTTTTATTGTTTTCTGAAACCTCAGAAAGAAGGAGAGATATATAAAAACATGAAAGCAGATTATAAACTACTTAGCTCTTAGTACTTCTGTTTCTATTTTGTGCCTATATCAAAGATAGCTCTGTGATTTTATGATTTCAAGTGCTGACATCAGAAAGATGAATGTCCTCAAGCACCCAAGCAACAGGAGGGTCTGACACTGGAAGCTTATTTATTTTCAATTAAAAAAAGTGAAGGAGATCAGTTTTTGATATTGTTATTTGTATACCCTTAAAACACTCAGCAAAACTATATCTAAGGTAGAAATTACCTGGGGGCAATTGTGATCCCTTCTGCATTTTTCTCTAAACGCAGCAGGACTCAGTTATAAAATGCATAGCTTTTGAAAAGAATCAATTATACCTCAGGTCAAAACAAGCCTCTCAAATAAAAGGATGATAGAATTTCTCACTCAGACACACATAAAAAATTATCATGCAATATGAATGCTAAATACATAGACAGTCCCAAGCATTTGAGGTGTCTCCTCCCAGCAGGTGATGGAGTGGCATGGCTGTTGTTATAACTTACACAGGAGACATAATTTCTGCTCAGTCAATACTTGATGATTGGCTACTGACTACTGCTGTCTAGAACATTCTGTTAAGGTCCCAAGACAAATCCGTGAACTTGTTTGAGATAGGTTTTGTACATTTGAGCAGAAAGTCTCCTATAGGTTGTTCTCAAACATGGCTGTACTTTACAGCCACCAGGCATAAGCCAGACCCTGGCATCAGCACAAAGAAAGCTGCAAGATAATTGCTATGTTGGTGCAGTGTTAAATCATTCATATGCATCAAAATCATCTGGAGGGAATTGTTAAAACATAGGTTGTTGGGCCGCACTCTACCCCAGGGCTTTTGATTAAGAAGGTGTTAGAGAGCCCTAGGCAGTTTGGCTCAGCTTTGACTTGCAGACTCAAGAGTCCTGGGTTCGAGTCCAGTGAAGGGCACATGCCTGGGTTGTGAGCTTGATCCCCAGTATGGGGCATTCGGAAGCAGCTGATCAATCAATCAATCAATTGACTTGAGGTGTAATTGATTCTTTTCAAAAGCTATTCTTTTCAAAAACATCTCATAGATGTTTCTGTCTCTCCCTATCTGAAATCAATAAAAATATCTTTTTTAAAAAAAGGTGTTATGGATTGAATGTTGTGTCCCATAAAAATTCATATAAAGGAGGTGAATCCTTAACCCATAATGTGATGGTATGTAAGAGCTGGGCCTTTGGGAAGTAATTAGGGTTCAATAAGGTTTGAGGGTACTATCTAGTCTGATGGGGGATTCTGTGGGATTAGTGCCCTTATAAAAGAAACACCCCTCCAACTACCCTACCATCTATCTGCCCAGCACAAACAAAAGGTTATATGAGCACACAAAGAAATGGCAGCCACCTACAAGCAGGAGGCCTGGAAATTTGCATTTCTTACTGGTTCCCAAATAAGGCTGATGCTGCTGGTCTGGCAATCATGCTTTGCAAAGAGCCCTGCCTCACACATCATTATAACTGCAGGTCACCTGGGGATCCGGATAAAGTCCAGATTTTAATATAGTAGTTTAATGTGCGGCCTAAGATTTTAACAAGCTCCCAGGTGATGATAATAAACTATATTTTGAGTTGTTAAATTACAGAGACTCTGATTCAGGTGATAACTTTGAACTCTAGGACAATGTCTGAAATAATGGCATCCACCCCTCCCAACATCTTCCAACACCCCCACCTATTTCAAGACCTGGCTCAAGTTTCACCTTCCGTGTAAAGCCTTTCATGAGCAACAAGTTCATAAAGAATTTCTCTTTTAAATTATGACTATTACTGATTGACTTTCCTCTCAGTTATTGTTGTTTTACTGTTCTTGCTCTCTTTTCTAGAGCATTTGCTAGATTCGGGGACTGCACAAAATGCTTTCTGGCAAATCCTCAGAACAGTAATAGGATGAATGCTGTTAGCCCCAATTTAAAATGAGAAAAATAAAGAGGTTCAGAGAGCTTAATACATGTCTGAGGGCAGAAAATTAGAATGTGATGGGGGAGGGCGGGTCATCAATTCTATCCTAGATGCCTGGCAATCACGCCCATGCCTTTAATCACAAAGTTGAGCATCATTCACTCCAAACTACCTATCACACATGCCAGGTAAACACATGACCCCATATGCTGAATGATGTGGCTACAATTGAAAGATAAGAAGAGGTCTCAGAGTTTACAGTCCAGTAGAGGAGATAGATAGGTATTGATCATACAATTCCCTTCATTAATTTGTAATTGCAAAATGAGGTAAGTGCTTAAATAAACAAACACCATTGTTTGAGAGACTCTAAGAATAATCCTGAGGGAAGGATCAGGAAAGGCAGCTCCAGGTCAGGGAGTGTCCAGGAGCTGAGATCCTGGAGCTAAGAGCCTAAGAATGATGTGTTTGAAGATGAGGGGTGTTTTCTTTTAGACAGATGAAATAATATGCAGTTTATATCCAGTAATAAGAAAAAATCTGGTATTTTCCAGAAACAAGCAAGGCCACTGTGACAATATTGACAAGAGATGGGGGGAGAGGGGGCCTGCAGGGGAGGAGAGGGAAGAGCTAAAGTTACCCTAAGTGAGGTGCTATTTCTATTATCTTATTATTATTTGATTTTATATAAATGACTTTATTCTTAACAACTGAAAGTTCTCACCTGTATCTTCATACTGGTAAAATACAGGACATATAGTAAAATTTAAATGTCATGTGAATATCAAATAATTTTTAGTACAAATATCACGTATTATTGAGACACACAGTTTATATTCATTATTTATGTAAAATTAAAATGTAACTTGGGCTGAAACTAGTTTGGCTCAGTGGATAGAGTGTCAGCCTTTGGACCAAAAGGTCCTAGGTTCGATTCCGGTCAAGGGCATGTACCTTGGTTGCCAGCAAATCCCCACTGAGGGGTGTGTAGAAGGCAGCTGATCAATGTTTCTGACTTTCTATCCCTCTCCTTTCCTCTCTGTAAAAATTCAATAAAATATATTTTAAAAATGTATTTTCCTTTGCTAAATCTGGCAACCCTATATGGGAGTCTTATCTAAATTTTCTCTTAATTGGTCTCAATAATATTTTTGAACACACAATGTCTCAATAAATCTTAGAAATGCTTCCATCAAACACACCTGGGCACAAAACACAGACACCCATTTAATTGTGAAGGAGCCTATACTACATATCATGCATGTCACATAGGTGAATAAGACAAGAAACTTTCATGCCTTGTACATACACTCACATGACATATACTGAATTAATATAAAACCTGCCATGTATCAACAGGCAGGGGAAATATTGTGTATACATCATTTAATCCCACCAGAGTTACCATTATTACTTACATATATTACTTCATAATTCATCTAGATAATAAGAATTAGGTCTTATGATTCTTATTATTATTGTAGTTCAAAAGTAGAAGAAATTGAGACTTAGGGAGGTTATATTGTTATAACAACAATTAGATGGCTGAGTCAATGGGCAATGGTATGTGACTGGCAGGGCTAACATATGCTTATATGTTCTACCTCGCTCCCTCCAAAAATGCAAACCTACCACATCTCCCAAATTATGGCTTGGATAGTCACTTTGTTATTTTTATGATGGTGTTTTGTTTACTTGTTTTTGCTTTGCTTTTAAATGAAAAGAACAAAGAGAAAACAGAATCTCCTTAAAATACAGTTATACAAATATTATTCATTGCTCATTTGTTTTTCTCACAGTGCAAGAAATATTTTAGAGCACTCTGTTTCAATATTAGGTTTCACTTTTTTTTCACACCAATCACCCCTAAAGAGACAGATTTATGGTTTTTAGATTATGTGCTTGCCCAAGTCTCAGCTGGAAGCATTATAACTTTCCCTCCCCACAAGTAGACATCATCATGCTTAAAAAAAAAAAAAAAACACAACTCTTTAAAATGAATATATCTTCAAGGTGATGCTTATGAGATGATTTTTAAAGAATTTATGTTCTAAAAATCATACTACAAAGCCTCAACTACAATATCTTATAAAGGAAGTAGAAAGAGTAGAGTTCTCATATTCTCTATAATTTCATCATTAATTTGTGCACTATTTTCCTGTTCTTGATTTATGGCTGTTCCAACAAAGAAGCTATAAAATTTCTGAGGTTATTTATTGTTGTTTGACAGCTTGTAACATAGCTAGATAAACAGCAGAGTTACCAGTGCTTTGGATTTAAATGTAGCATTAGACTCCCTGACTCCAACATTTAACTTGATTTATGGTTTGTGATGTAAAAATACTGGGGCTCGGATGGCTTTAAGTGACTTTGAAAATTAAGTAAAGAAGAAAATGTAAAAACTAATTTAAACTTGCTGTGAAATATTAATTATGCATTTCAAGTGAAAGAACTAAGCAAGCAATAATGTAATCTGTGACATGAAATAAATCCCAAACTGTACTCTTGCTGAAGGCATTTTTGAAATAAACACTTGATTTTTAAGTCACAAAGGAACTGAAGTTGAAACCATTAGTAACTGTATTCTGAGCTGTTTATTAAAACATTTTCCACCAGATATCTGTTTATAAAAAAAATCTAGTTTTGAAAGGTGACTTAAGGCAGAAAACAGCTCTGCCCTAGAGAGGAATAGAGCATCTTTTAAAAGTATGCCAGGTGAAACTTCTTAATGATCCATGACAGTGTAAGATGGCAGCTGCAACTGCTGAGTCAGTAGAGAAGAAAATCTAAATGTAGGAGCAATTGTAGCCTTTATTAATGACCTGTGAGGAACGTGGGCAAGCAGCCAGATATACAGCAATATTTTCTGATAACTGAGCATTCCAAACCTCCCAGATATAAATTTCTCCGAACTCCCTAAACCAGAAATAATATCCTTAGCATTTTGAATTAGGCAAGACACACAGGCATGTTATCCATATTATATTAATCTTCGAAATGCATTGCCCAAGGAGGAAACATGAAAGTGAACAGATTATCTCTACTGGAGGAATTAATGCTTGAAAAAGAAAAGATTAAAAAAAAATGCATCAGAGGCAAATACAACACATCCTGAATCTGCAAGTTTGCAGGAAGTTGCTTTCTTCAGCCTGGTACACAAAAACACATTGATAACACAAATATTTTACCATACCAGTTATAAGAGCGCCCCCTCCCACTTCCCCTCCTCCTCCCCTTCCCCAGCCCCCACCTGCCTAGCTGCCACCTCTCACTGTGTGAACACGTCACCTCTGCCTGCACCCTGGGCTTCTCACTGTGCTAAACTTAAAACAATTATCCCTAAGTTTAATTGTCATAACATTAATGACAAGAGGGTTGTTTAAAAACCCCCTCCCCCTCTCCCTCCCCCTCCTCTTCCCCCTCCTCTCCCTCCTCCTCCTCCTCTCAAAATTATGGTAAAACACATTCTCCTCCTCTTCCTCCCCCTCCTCCTCCCCCTCCTCCTCCTCCCTCTTCCTCCTTCTCCTCCTCCTCCTCCTTCTCCTCCTCCTCCTCAACTCAAAATTATGGTAAAATGCATTCCGCAGGATTGGGACGACAGACATATCATTATTTTTCCTTTCAAAGATGAAGAGTTGAGTTGCCCATTCTCTTGATTGGACATGTGAGGAGGTTTTAGTTATATCAGTTTTTAATAAAATATTGGCAACTGTAAACTATTATTCAGAAGTTGAGTTCTCTTTCTAAGTCAATTTTGATAAATTTAAATATTTCCAGGAAGTATTTGGAAGTTTCTTATCAAATATGGGTATTTATAAAGCCAGCAGCAAATATAAACTACCCATATGTAATAGAATGAGGCAGAAAAACTGAAGAAGAAAAAAACAAAAAAAACAGGGTCATTCCATGGCAACTTGTTGGAAATGCAAATTATCAGGCTCTAACCTAATCTATTAAACCTGTGAATCCCAAACTCTGGGGTGAGGCCATGCATAGATATTTTAACTATCCCTTCAGTTCATCCCCATGCAAGTAAGTTTAGAAACACTTCTTTGCTAAATTTATGATTTTATCTGGGGGGAAAATGTCCAGTTTTCACTTACGCAAACAAACACGTGAAGACTAACCTAAAATAGTTAAGTATCACCTTTCTTAAGCACAAGACAAAGGTCTTTAGGGACAGATATCTATACTAATAAAAGCCTAGGTGGTACTCATGCCCTCGAGCATGATGTTGTCACAAGATGGCCACCACAAGATAGCCGCCACAAAAATGGCTGCCACAAGATGGCTCTGCACACAGCCAAGGTGGGGCCTGGTGGCCACTATGCACAATGAGGCTCCACGTGGCATGGATGAGGCCAGCCCAGCATATCCACCACCTCACACAGAAGAGGAGAAGTGACGGGTCCTGACAGAGGAGGTGGGCCACAGCAGAAGAAGGCAGTTGAGGATGATCAGGCTAGCAAAGGATGGCAGTTAGGGTGACCAGGCCAGCAGAGGAGCAGTTAGGTGACAATCAGGATGGCAGGGGAGTGGTGAGGGAGTGATCATGCTGGCAGGCAGAAGTTGTTAGGGGCAATCAGGAAGGCAGACAGGCAAGCAGTTAGGAGGCAGCAGGCCTGGATTGTGAGAGGGATGTCTGACTGTCGGTTTAGGCCTTATCCCACAGTCGGACATCCCCCAAGGAGTTCCAGTTTGGAGAGGGTGTAGGCCAAGCTGAGGGACACTCCCAACCCCATGCACGAATTTCATGTACCAGGCCTCTAGTGAAGAAATAATTATAAAAAAAGAAATGATATTATGGTTCCAGAGCTTTTTAAAAGGACGATAGAATAAGGCAACATAAAGTAACATTTAAAAAAGTAAACTTTTCTGAGATTTCATATATGTATTCTTTAAGAATAAGGCAACAAAATAGAGTGAACAGAGTGATAATTTTTGTTTTACCCACACAAATATACACAAACACAAGAATATACACAGATCATTATTAGTATTTACTTTGGTAGGATAGAAGTAAATAAATGGAACTATTCACAGTGATAACCTGCAGTTGATGAGATTATAATTAAATTACTTTTAGTACATTTTTATGTTTACTATGTTTGCTTCCTTAAATACTATAACTTTTATCATTTTTAAAAATATATGTTTTAATTGATTTTAGAGAGAGGAAAGGAAAGGGAGCAAGAGATTGAAAAATCATTTATGAGAGAGAATCATCAATCCTCTGTCTCCTGCATGCCTCCAAACCCCCAGCGTGTGTCCTGACCTGAATTAACCCATGACTTCCTGGTTCATGGGTCCATGCTCAACCACTGACACACGGGACGGTCAACTTTTATTACCTTCGAATGAAAATAATGCTCTTTGTCTTTCTGAACATCCTCTAATATATATCCAAGTTAGACAGAACCTCTGTTGAGAAGTTGACAAATTCTTAAATGATTGTCATTGGTTTCCAGACTTATCTACAGATTAGATTCATCTGGGAGATTCAATCAATTCTGAAGACTGTATATAAGCCCCATATATTGTGCTTTAATTATTCTGGGTTATAACCTTTGCTTTAGAAGGTTTAAAAATTCCCCTGGTGACTCTAATCCACACAACAGTTTGGGAAGCAGCAGTGTATTTTTTTTGTGTGTGTGATTTTTTTCCTCTTTTTTCTTTCCTTTTTATTTTTAAAAATCTTTATTGTTGAAAGTATTGCACATGTTCCCTTTTCTCCTCATTGACCCCTTCTAGCCTGCCTCTGCCTCATGCACAAGGCCTTTACCACCCTATGGTCTGTGCTCATGGGTTATATATATATATATATATATATATATATATATATATATATACACACACATACATACATACATACAAGTTCTTTGGTTGATCTCTTCCCACACCCTTACCCTCCCCTCCTTCCCTCTGAGATTCCACAGAATCTTTTCCATGCTTCTATGTCTCTGGATCTATTTTGTTCATCAGTTTATTTTGTTCATTAGATTCCACATATGAGTGAGATCATGTGAAACCTTTTTCTCTGACTTATTTTGCCTTACATAATACTCTCCAGGTCCCTCCATGCTGTCTCAAAGAGATTCACGGTTTTAGATACATTTTTTACACTGTTTCCATCAAAAAGTAGAATGAGGCTCATCAGATTGTGATTCTAGAGATGCCTTATCAGAGTGTAGAAGGACAACATTCTGATTCTACCTACTTTTGATACTTCCAGACAAATTTTTAGGATCCTGCTCTCGTTTGTTTGTTTTAAATATATTTTATTGACATTTTACAAAGAGGAAGGGAGAGGGATAGAAAGTCAGAAACATTCGTGAGAGAGAAACATTGGTCAGCTGCCTCTACACCCCCTACCCCCCGGGGATGTTCCCGAAGCCAAGGTACATGCCCTTGACCGGAATTGAACCTGGCACCTTTCAGTCACCAGGCTGATGCTCTATCCACTGAGCCAAACTGGTTTCGGCCTGCTCTCATTTGTAATAATCAGTGCTGAACCCTAACTGGCTTGGCTCAGTGGATAGCCTGCAGACTGAAGGGTCCCAGGTTTGATTCTGGTCAAGGGCATGTACCTTGGTTGCGGGCATATCCACAGATGGGGGTGTGCAGGAGAAAGCTGATCGCTGTTTCTCACTTATCAATGTTTCTAACTCTCTATCCCTCTCCCTTCCTCTCTGTAAAAACATCAATAAAATATATTTTTAAAAAATAATCAGTGCTGACAATCTGGCCAGAATCATAATATCTACTCATCAAGAAGAGAAAACTATTTAGTACCATGTTAGACATAAGGCATCAGGGTCAGGTGTGCTCTGACAGGATTTATTTATCATGCCTAATCCTGCACTCACTGTATCTTGTTGTATGTGTAAAAATCCACTTCAGGAGCCAACTTGAAATCTCTATGTCAAACTATGTCTGTGAATATATATGCTGCTGTTCTGCACACCTTGACATTCTATGCTTTGCTTGCTACTGCCTGACTGAGACCAAGACCAGAAGTGCGTGGAGTTAGAAATGAACCTTAAAGAATCATTCCTTGGCTATCACACAGGAAAAATGATCTGCCATGAGGAATTTCCAACCACTTCAGAAATTCATCTTTATAATAAAATTTCTTCATTACTAGTTACAGATTCTCAGAATAAAATAAATAGGTAAAGTATAATTATTAGATATATGACACATAGTTTATTGCATGATGTGTTCAGACACATAACACAATATATATTATTTTAAATATTTCACATCTTAATATAAAACTAATTTTAACTTTTAAGACAACGTACATTTAAAAAATTGTCCCATTGCTGTTACTAAACTACATTAAAAAAGACCCTGAGTTTTGCCTTTTATTTATTTAACATTTCTTCTTTCATCCATTGAGTGAGAGTTCATCCTGACATGGCAAGCTAGAAATCAGATTAGCAAAGTGAGATCATTTAGATTTGCTTTAAGCCCCATTAATTATAGATAGTTATATGCCACTGGCATAAATGTTTATGAGAAATCAATATAGATTTCACATGGGATAGAAGTATGAATGAAAAGAAGAAAACTCTACCGTCCACTAATAAATACTCACAATACTCATTTTTTCTGTAAGAATAACCAGACATCCTCGTTATTATTCCTTGTTTTTTGTTGTTGCTTTTGTTGTTGTTATGGTTTAAAATGAGTATTTTTATTTTGTCTTGGGGCAAGTAAAATTGCACCCAATAAAATGGACATTTTTAAAGTATGGAGTGAAATAAATGCAATGAATGGTACCTATATTGGTTAAGGTAAACTACCTGCTATAGTAGATAAACTAAAATTTCAGTGGCTTACCATTACTTTTGCCCATCCTCTCTCACTGACTTAACAGTAGAATTACAGTGTTTTGGGTTCAACAGCAATTTTGTATTGCTGAATTCCAAAAAGCAATTTAGTAAAGGGATCTTTTCATCTTATGGCTTCACTTCAGACCACTGAAATCTTCATACCACTGAAATAATTCTCATATCAAGTTTATTATGAAGCTTTCTCCATTGTCATCAAGAAGAGATTTAAAAAGATATATGGAAGATTTGCATAGTCCAAGCCCCAAAGTGAGCCATATCTTGAGCTGGAAATCCATTTCAAGAGGGGGCCTGCAAAGGAGGCTGGGAAATTTAGTCCATCTAGATTTCCCGACAGAAGAAATGAAATTAATGACCAGCTTACACTCTCTTTGAAGATATCCAATCATCTGGGTTTATTTAAAACATTTGAGCAATATCATCACAATGAAAACCTTACAATCTGAGCATTTCAGTTAAAATTCATAAACATTATTTTAATAATATATTTGTGTTTTTTGCCTGGCACAACACTATATAGCACAAACTGCTTGACATTATTGGAAAATATTATTGGGAATCTTAAAGACTATTAAAGTTTCATGTGACACTCTCTTTTAATTACTAAATAAAAACAAACTTCATACTACTGAAATAATTCTCATATAACCATTTCTCCGAAACAATATCAAAACAATAAATGGAGTATTACCAGAATATTTTTCTCTGATTCTACAATCAAGCACTGATTAATCAATCACTTTGCAAAACATATCATTGTCTTTAAAAATAAATCAAATCATTGTCCCTTTTTATATTAGGGTGGTTGTTTCTTCAGTGGCTGTATATGTTATTTTGTTTTTTAAGAGTGTTATTCAGGTATAATTGATATATTTTAAAAACTCATATTCAATATATACAGTTTGATGAGTTTGTATATATGTATGCAATCCTGAGACCATCACTGCAAATAATAAACATATCTATAACCTCCTTTAGAATTGTCTTAAATGCACTGCTGATAAAAGATATTACACTGGATATGTGTATATTCTTCTTATATGGAAGAAATGCTCCTCATCAAAATTTGGAGACCGCTGCTATTGGTGATGATTATCTGAAGCTATCTCACCACCACAGCTGTAAGTACACACGCACATGCATATAAATGCATACCTAAATTAGCGTATACTCTGAGTATATTCTCAAAAATCTGGGTTCAAAACAATACATTTTGAGTATTTAATCAAAGAAAAACAACACTTTTACTGGAATACTCTGACTGTGTCATTCACTGATTAAGCATCAGCTTCTAAGTCCCTGCACAATGATCTCATAGAACACTTCCATTTCAACCATAAGATGATCAGTTACATAAGAAATGAACTCAAATCAGATTTCTTCCATTGCTTTGTGAATATTTTAATGTTGACTACAAAATTATTTCATTGTGCATTGCAATTTGTTCATTGACAGAAAAATATGTATCCACAGATTTATGAGCTGAAAGATGTTGTTGCCCTATTTTTGGAGCACCAGAGAAAAGACCAACTGCTTCAGATTTTTAAAAAATAAATTTCAGGGGAACTTGGCATATTTGGCAGATACAACTAAAACTCTGAACACAATGAATCCAAAACTTCAAGGACCCAGAGCAACATTATTTTTTTATTATTTTGTACTCGGAGAACTTAGAGCTAGAATACAGTTATGAGTAGAGTGAACTGGTACTAAAAATATCTCTTCAATTTTTGACTTAGCAATGAACTCAAAGAAAAGATTCTTGGAAATGATTTAAAAAAAAATCCAAAGTCACATCTAGTTTGTTTCGCAGGATAAATTCATCTGATAGACTCCTGATGTGATGGCTAAATTCTCACTTAGAGACTGATAAGGAGAAAGTTGCTTCCTGTCATCCCGTCTGCACCCCTAGGTAGCCAATGAAAATATTTGAAAATCAAGGTTGATCAGGTTACTGAGTAACAAAGGAAATCTCTTTGGAAAACCTTGAGCTGGGGTGGGGAGAAAAATATTTATCTTTTCCCACAAGTCCTATTCCTTTTATTATGCTTTTGACCTCTCTCTCTCTCTCTCTCTCCTCTTCCACTATGAAAACAAGTGCACAAGTCTGGTACTCAAAGTCCTCTATCTTCCCACTGCACAGAAAAATCTTCTACATAGAGTCAATAATCACATTAATATCACAAAAACCCAAGGTGTGGGGAAGCTGTCTCAAATCCAAATTTCTTTCTAAAGAAATGATTTATTTTTAGCTTTATTTAATTAAAGAATGGCATAAGATCATTATGTTCATCAAAACAGTTCCTTACTGTACTAGTGTTGTTACCATTTCTAAACAGGATAGAGATTTCTAACACTTAAAGTGTGTGTTTGTGTGTTATAGGAAAGAAATTTCTCATCAGCCTTCGTGTTAGCTTTTTAATGGGACCCCATTATTTTTCACCCAATGATCTAATTTCATCCTCAACAAGGAAAGCTTAGTTATTAACCTTAGGTTGCTCTGGTAATTGGGAATGGAGATGCCCTGAATTATGGAACTGAAAATCTGGTCAATGGAAAGAGTATCCAACTCTGTAAATCAACATATTGGCATTCTGTCATGGAGAAAACACAGGCCGTGAAATCATCCCAATTCAGTGTGTCTCCACTGGGTTGCTTCCTAAACCACCTTAAGAGGTTAATAACTCCCGGTTTCATTTCCCTCACTAAGGAGCACCAAAACCTATTTTTAAGTGCTGCAGCAAAAAGTGTATGAGATAATTAAGTACTGGGTTTGGCAAATCAAGACACAGAGTAAGTGCAAAATAAATGGTAGTTATTAAGTCAAGCCCAAACTACTAGTTGTAGTTTGATCCAGTACTTAGCATAAAAAGTAATTCTTGAATTACTGGTCATTGATTTTCTGGACCTACAAAACTAAGAACAAACCTCGTTAAATGTTGCTGGGCTTTTGAGAGTAACATTCCATCCATTGATCGATGGGCTATTTGGGTTGGCCAGTGGTTGTGACAAGGGAAAGAGGGGGCCATGAGAGTCAGAATTGGGAGAGATGTAATGATAATGGAAGCAGAGTTAGACTGATGCACTTTGGAAATGAAGTCATGAGCCAAATAATATAGGTGGCTTCTGAAAGCAGTTTAAGGCAAGAACAAATATTCTTCCCTGTAGCTTCTAGAAAAAAAATATAGGTTGTCTTACACCTTTACTTTACCACCGCAGCCTCATTTCAGACTTCTGGCCTCGAGAACCTTAAGACAATAAATTGGTGTAATTTTAAGCTACTAAGATTGTGATAATTTGTTATAGCAATATTAGGAAACTAATGATCTGCTATGCCCTTTAATAATTTACTTGGCCATAGCCAATCATGTCTGCCAAATATACGTTTCCCTCTGAATGGAGCCAAGTTCTTTCAAAGTTCAGCTCCATGCTCTAGATTTCTGCTAATCAGAACTTTCCTTGGCCTTAGCAAAGACTACAACTATCAGGCCTAAAATCCAACTTTTATGGTTAATTCTTAAGATGCAGACATACAGTGTACACATCAAGAGAGCATTTGGATGGTGACTTGTACACTAAATCCTACCCTTATTCTCAAAATTTACCTGACAAGCTGAAATTTTTCCTGGCAAGTTAAGTTTTCACTTTAATTTTGCATCAGAGCATATTATATCTATAGAGTTGGGCAAAAGTAACTTTATAGTTATGAGTACATGAAACACAATTTAATGTTGTATTATTATTTACTACTAGCCTGTTGAATGGATTCATGCACATTAAAAGGAAATTAATTACGGGAAATATTTTAATATCACTATTATTCACCCTTTCTCTATAATAGAAGTGTCAACCAAATTCAGATCGACAATGACAGATCAAAACACATGCATGTGATTGGCACCAGCATGAGCTTTATATGTATCATGAATACGAGAGTCAGTGCTTATTGTTAAATTGCCAGTGGGCTTCATATGTAACTGTTGGTCGGTCAGACGGCCCGATGGATGTACAGTTGGTCACTTAGCCTTTACATATATGGATTAATTTTGTATTATTTTCCATCTGAACAATTTAAAGCTATTTTGTCCCACTCTGTATACTGTATATCTCCTTTCTAAAGAAACTGACCACGGCCTATGATCTCAATTTTTTCAAGCAAAGCAATATGATGGATGAGACTTCACTAGAATTCCAGTTCTGTGGGCACAACAAGGAGGAAGCCATCAAACCTCCCTGGGACAGGGGAGCTCTCCTTGAATCCTTGTCAGTGGGCATGTCAAGCTCCTGGCTTCACTCCCTAGCATTCTCTTTCTCCTCTTCCTACCCAATGAAGTACCAGGTGGCTGTCATTTTTATTTTAATGAAAGTGAGTTAAAAAATTTTTTAAAGCATTTTTATTTATTTCAGAGAGGAAGGAAGAGGGAGAGAGAGTTAGAAACATCGATGAGAGAGAAACATCGATCAGCTGCTTCCTGCACACTCCCGAATGTGCCCTCAACCAAGGTACATGCTCTTGACTGGAATCGAACCTGGGACCCTTGAATCCACAGGCTGATGCTCTTACACTGAGCCAAACTGGGCAGGATGTGAATTTAAAAGTTTTTAATATATGTGTTCATATATTAAACAAAGTAATATATGGGATATATTAAATAAGTAATGTACTATATTGCCTTTCCAACAGTAGGTGGCAAATATCAGAAAATAACTGAAGCTTTTATTTCGTACCGTAAAGGATTAACTCAGCAGACATGGGCTGCCCAACACCTACCTGCACATTCCAAATGTTTTCAGGACTGGCCCTTGAGCTATCCCTGGGAGGATGTAGCTCCTTAAATAACCCGCCTGATAACTGTGTCTTTGTATACCTTGGTCTTCTCCAGGCACTCTATGCTAACAATGTGATTTATGATAAATGCCTGTTTGGGTTCACTGGGGGGCATCAGTTTGACCTCGGAGGAGAGAGTACCAGAGACTGAGTAGCTGTGATCAATCATGCAGACATTCCTCACCTATGTGACTGACCTCCAATGCAAACCAAGGATATCAAGGCTTAGGGGAGCTTCCCTGGTTGGCAACACTTTGCATGTGTTGTCATACATTATTGCTGGGGGAATTAAACACTGTCCATGTGTCTCCACTAGGAAAGGACAACCAGAGCCTTGCACCTTTTCTCTCTTGGACTTTGCCTTTGTACCTTCTTCTTTACTGATTTTAATCTGTTTCCTTTTGCTGTGATACACCAAAATCATGAGTATAACAGCTTAGCTAAATCTGTGAGTCCTTTTAGCAAATCATCAAACTTGAAGGTGGTCTTGGGGTCCTTCAGCAAAGGGTCATAGACTTTTCCTAAAATGTATACAATCAGAAAAATGAGTAAAATCAGCTAATCATAACTTGCAAAATTAGTTATAGAATTTTGTGATCAAATAATTTCATCACCAATCCTGACTTACCACTTCCTTCATACACATACACATATGCTCATGGACAATTGCATGTGTGAGCACACACACAAACATATATACTACATTATGATGTCTTGAATAAGACTATTATCCTCCACTTAATATGTATTTTCACTGATGAACAATAAGTCAAATAAATACACACAGCCTGATATAGCATTTTGTAGATAAGCCCTTTTGTCTCTTCCTTTAGGTGATTGATATATTCCTGCATTATCTCCTTTGAAATGCCTGACTGAATATAAAATGAGCTAACATGTAAAAATTATTATCAGTGACAATCAGAGGAATACCCAATAGAGCTTCCTTTCTTCCTTCCTCTTTTCCCTGTTCTCCTCTTGGGATCAAGGGAAATTTCTTCCTATAGAGCTTTTAGTAACAATCTTTAAAAACAATGTGCAATATAAAAATGTGTCTGAGTGTAGAACCTATTGAATTGGAGGCATAATGTCTTGTTGATAAGAGGTAATGCAGAACTTAACTTTGCCTTGTCCCTGTCACCAATCATAGAAGCATATCTCTACAGTACTTTTCGTATGGGTTTTAAGCCATACTGTAGAACTGGAGCCAAGTTAAATGGTGAGGCATATAATCTACAACTTAGACAGACTTTTTACATTGCAAAATAAAGGTCTTTGCTTTTCTCATATGTTAATACCTATTTGACGTCTATTGATTATAATTTTGCAGCGTCATGTTTTCTGCAAAAATTAGCAATGTTTTACTTGAACAGGATGTTTCCTAAAGAAATAAGAATACTAAACATATATCCTTTGAAAATATGTCCTAGTTTATAGTTAAAAAATACAAAACCAAGCCTTTCCATGATTAATACAGCATTCTAAATGTGATTTCAGCTCCCAAATTTGTACCTGCAGTGTCAATATAATTTTGATCCCTAAAAACATTCTTTTGTATATTCACACGAAGCCTACAATTATTTCTACACTATATCTAACTGGATTTATTATAGTGTAACAATTATAAAAACCTTTGTATAAATTATATGCTAAAGAAAAATAGAGACAGCATGAAGTATAGTTGTAGTACAGAAAGCAAATGATCAAAATGACTTACATAAAGGCATGTATTTAGTATGAATTATGGGTTTTTCATGTAACTAGAACTGATCATGACAGTGTACTCAAAATGCCAAACAATCACAAATTAATTTTTATAAAGTCAGAAATAAAATATGTGACTTTATAAATACAGGTTTATGAAAGTCATGCTTCTCTAACTTTTAAGTGTAGTATTTGTTCTTCACTTTGAAGTGCCATAAAATTAATTTCAAAGCATAGCATGTGACCTCATGCAATGTTTTAAATGGAATCCTTCCTACTTGGACAATAAAACATCTCAAGACATCAAGTACTTCCAGTGATAAAGAGTGTTTTGTTTGTATTTGTGAATGTAACACAACTTTTCTATTTTGTCTCTAATTTTCAAAAGGCATAGTGGAAAATAACAAAAATATTCCCATAGAATATACATGTTTAGGTATGTAGATATTTTCTTACTGAGAAGATATTAAAAGCTTCTCTATATATTTTCATTTGAAAGTATTTTAGCCATCTTTAATTGAATAAAAACTGACGTTCTTGAATAATATTAAGTAAATCTGTATAATAATTATTCAAAAGGCAGAGAGAGGAAATTAATAGGCATCTGTAGGTACACAGCTGGAGATTTTGCTCCTCTCACACAGTAAGCTGACAGAGCCTTGGACTTGAAGCCACTCCAGATTTGGTTTCCTGTCTTGCACTGGCTTCTCTACATGCCTGCCAGCATGTCTTTGATCAAATTAGCTGTTCATTTTTATCCCATCTGATTTAATGCTTGAGGAATCTGTTTTTAATAAACTTTTAACCTGATGGCAATAAAGACAACAGACTGAGAAACAACTACTAGCATACCAAAGGGGGAAAATTCCATTCTACGGAGTTCTGACTTCTATGGGTTGCCCTCCTTTCCATAGCAAACTAAGAACATTTTTATAATCACACCTTCTAAATGGTTTCAACTATAGAAAAGATGGTAACGGTAATGGGAAAATGTATGTGGGAGCAGAGGGAGGAAGAATAAGATGACCAATTCAATATTCTACCATATAACATTCCAGGGGGATATCCTATATAATAAAAGAGAAACATGCAAATTTGACTGTACCTTAGCTCCTGATTGGCTATGCTACCAGCCAATCAGGAACAAGGGCAGGGCCAAGTGGCACAAGTGCTGGGCCCCAGGGGTGGAGATGAAATGGTGGTGGCAGCGAGTGCCCAGCCCCCGGGGCCGAGTGGTTGCAGGCAGCTGGGACTGAGCTGAGCAGGGCGATGGCTGGGTGCCCAAGCCTCTATGAGGCTTTAGGCCTTGGGCAGGCTGGGGGTGAGTCATCAGTTGGACATCCCCTGAGGGCTCCCAGTGTGTGAGAGGGGCTAGGTTGGGTTGAGGGACCACCCATCCCCAGTGCACGAATTCTGTGCACTGGGCCCCTAGTAAGAATATAAGATGAATTTCTTTAGTTCTATTTAGAGGTGGCCCACATCAGTTTTATGAGTTAATATGTAAAAATTACAATCAGTGGCTATCAAAGGGATACCCAGAAAAGATTCCTTTCATATATACATTAGAATAAAAACATCACACATTACATGAGCTATGTACTGAAACTGTGTTTCTGGAGTATACAAATGAGACAGTCTTTAAGAGCAGAAATACAAAGAAATATTTTATTATAAAATATTAGATTTCAACAGATTGAATTTGGACTATGATCAAGGTTTTGATTGTATCCTACTGAATTAATATTACTATAATCATTTATCTTAACATTGTAATTACTGTCATTATAAATCCCAACATTCCTTATAATATGTGTACTTGTAAAATAACTGTTTCATCATTTTACTCATGACTTTAAAAATGGTATTTCTAAAGAGAAGGCAATTAAAATAATAAAAGTACTACTGACACAGAAGATGAATTAGGGGAAAGAGTATTCCTACTATCATAGAACTTAGAAAAAAATTAAATCTTATTAAATAAAAAAGAAAGAACAACATATTCTAAGGAAGTCATTAAATTTGGTTTATCTTATTTAATGTGTACAATGTATTTTCCCTTTAAATACCTTTTGAAGCTCAATATATTGTTTGTGACTTTTAAAAAATAATTGAAATGCCAAAGTTTTAATCATGAGGCATAAATTTCACTTGACCTTTTAAGAAAAAGTGTTTTTGTATATTCTTCAGAATATAAATTTGTCTTCTCTACCAATCACATATGAATGAGCAGGTGGCAGATTATTTAAATATCTAGTCTTTCACCTCTGGAGACTGGGGTTTGAATGTGGCTTAGAAGAAATACCCAGGAGTAATTTGTGTATATCTCAAAGCCCATACAAGTGGGCTTAAGTAGCAATTACTTGAAGCTGCAAAGATGCTCTTTCAAAAAACATTGGAAATGTCATAAGACAAAGTCTTTGAGTTTCAATAAAGGTATAAAGGCCACCCAGACAATCCATATGGGATCAAGCTTATCAAAATAATAAAACTAAAGGTCTAGAACTTTCCTGGTCAATGAAAATTACCAAATGAGCTCACTGGTATTCAAACAAAAAAAGCAATGAAGAAAGAAAAATGAGTAGTCACAAATAGATCAGATTAAGCAGTGAAAGCATCTCTAACGACATGCAAATTATAATGGTAAATGAAAAATAAATTAATTAAAAGTATGGCTTACTAGTGCCCTCTAGTGTACTTTCTCTTTTGTTTTATATAGATTGTGATTTTTAAATTTTTTCTACAGTGTAAGTGTTTGAACATAAATTTTAGAACAACTGAAAACAAAGAAAAAAGTAATTGCTGTAAGTTCTTAACAATTAAATGTTAATGATATCAGAGAAAAACAAAACAAAAATAATAGCCAATAAAATAATAGTATTTCATTGTACTAATGTCAGTAAACTGGCATCAATACAAATTAAAGAAAGACTGACAGAAGAATGATACCATTTCCCGACCTCATGCTTGGGCAAATCACCCTTCTCCCTGAAAAATATTTTGCTTCACAGTTACTGTGTTTTGCAACCTAATTATATCATATGCCAACAAAAAAGATTGTTTCCTAATTGTTATAAAGCAAGACAGCTCAGTGAAGAATAATTCTGACGCCAGCTATAGCAGCAGCTGATATAAAGCTTGGTGGAAAGGCTGTCATTTTTAACACAAACTGCCCATAATTGTCTTTTCACTGAAACATAGAGAAATGATAGAAGCCTCATATAGCCACCTTTATTTTTTTTAATGAAATAATCCTGCTCTAATATTTCTGGTAGCAGTTCTAGTTTATCTGGTAGCATCTTAAAGGAAGTAAGTGTAACAGTCTCTGTACAAAGCATTTATAGACAAGGTAAAACTTTTTGTCCATAGCTAGATGTAGGCAGCTCAGGAAGGATATGTTTGTCTATGTATTTTCAAAAGGTAATAAACAGCCAGCGCATGAAGTATCTCTCTACTGCAATTTTGGAAGATGCAATAAACTAGAATAGTAAAAGGTATATGTTACTTCAAGTATTTATATTCAACCGTGGTATATTTGAAGATGAAAGTTGTTTTCACATTTCTATACATCTTTCATAGCAAAATGCCACATTTCTCAATGGGACTTAGCCTGTCAACAGAGAAGAGCAGTTGGTCCTTAAAATGTGTGTGTGTGTGTGTGTGTGTGTGTGTGTGTGTGTGTGCGCGCGTGCGCGCGCACAATAATCTCATTAGGCATTAATAAATGTCTAGGGTGAATTCAAATGTGATTCAACACATAATAGTCTTCTAAATCTAGGTTCCTAAAAAACAATGGTCATATAATGCAAATCATTCAGACACTGGCACATGAGAAAATAAAGGCATTCTGAGAATGGGAAGGAATTGGAGGTTTTCAGCTTCTCTCTCAAGGAATAAGATTGAGGAAGAAGTAATGTTCCACATGTCATAATATACAGTGATCTATTTTGCTTATTCAAAGGAATAATTTATATATGGTTTAAAAACTCATTTATACTTTCTTAGTTTTCTGCACTTTGTTAAATAATTTCACTTCATCTCAAACTTAACTTTCATATTCTGTTTTGCAGGGTAAAATGTGATTTATAAAAATAGATGGCTTAGATTCAGAGGATTTTCAAAGTAGAAAAGAACCCCAAAGATCATCTTTCTTATCCACCCCAGATTCCACCACTTGGAAAGGAGAAACCTGAAGCACAGAGAGGTGAAATTGGATGTGTTTAAAATCATCCAGCAAGTTAGTAACAGAGCTAGAAAGAAAAGAAGCTTCCAGTATTATATCCATAGTTTTTCCAACTACCTACTTTTGATGAAATACAGTCTTTTAAGAGGGCCTGAAAATAGCTTAATTTTCTATTGTTTTTAGCTTAAGTTTTAACAATTTAGTTCTAAAAGTAGGTAAAGGGACAATGCCAAGGACACAAACTGCAGAATAAGTTGAAATCCCATCACAGTTGAGGGTGAATTGTTTTGCCTTCCAAAGTTAATCCTGAGGTAGTAATTGATATTAAGTGAAAAACATCTACACATGTGTGTGTGTCTGTCAATTTACATCCCAGAAACTAATTTGAAAATTAATTGACACAATTCAATCGTTTGCTTATTATTGAGATTAACTCCACACCTCCATTTCTTTTTCTTTTTGCTAAAATTTTCTCCTCTTCACTCAAAATTTAGAGAGGAAAATTTGGAAGATAGTCATTTTACTTATGATCACTATTGAATAGACTCTAACATTCCAACAAACTTTTTTTCATATATTACATTTACACTTCATTCAAAAATTTTTTTTCATATATTAGATTTACACTTCATTCAAAAATTTTGCCTAATTTTCAGACTATTCTGATTGAATGTCTGCCTGTTTCCTAAGGCTAAGATCCCAGATTTCTGAGTTAGGAAACTGACTGTGTAGCCCACTGAGCAAATGTGATTCCAATGAAGTTGAATCCTTTGTGAGCAGCAACAACCAACCTAGGGAACAAGGAAAGTCTAGGAAAATGTGGCAAATAACACGGTGACTGAAAACAGAGTTCAAATCTCCTCCCTTTCCCTTTCTTAATAGGAATAGGATGTACTTGACATAAAGAGAGTACAGAATAAAGTGCACATACTGAAAACAAAACAACTGGGGGTGGGGGTGTGAGTTGAACGTGTTCAGCATTCAGTTTTGTTTCATTTCCAAGATATAATGCATGTAACTTTGCTTTCCCTCTCTAGTGAGCTTTAGTGCCATTATGCCATATGCCACTGTTTGGAGCCCTGTCTCCCTTAGTTATCCTGTAATTGGCGTGACCTATGGGAAAGATGGCTTGCAACCAAGCTAATTACATAAATCTACTACAGGCTCTATAAACTCCACTACAGACAGCTCTCCTGAGAGAATAAAAAGAAAGGAAAAATTAAAGTTTCAAACTTCTTTATACATATCAAACACCAACAACATGCATATTATCCTATCTAATAAAATAGTAATATGCAAATTGGCCATACCTTCGCTACACCCAATAAGCCATGCCCACAAAACACTCCCACCAGCCAATCACAGGGCGATAGCCAGGTGCCCAGGTCCAGAAAGGGCCTCTCCCCAAGAAGCCCTTTCCAGCCCTGGGGTTAGGCCAGGCAGGGCTATGGGTGGAGCCACCCAGCAATGGCCGGCCCAGATCGATCGCAGGGCCCTGAGGTGGCTGGGTGCCCATATCCGGAAAGGGCTTCTCCGTTGACAGGCCCTTTCCAGCCCTGGGGTTAGGCCAGGCCAGGCCAGGCTGTGGGTGGGGCCAGTCCTGATCGCAGGGCCCTCAGGCGGCTGGGTGCCAGGCTATAGTCAGAAGAAAAGAGACACATTATACACAGGAATAAACATAAAGATTACAAAAGATTTCTCATCAGAAACAGTGTAAGGGAGGAGATAGTAGAGCAACATCATTAAAGTACTTACAAGGGTGAAAATCCTCTCAATTTATAATTCTAGACTGAGTGAAATTATTTTTAAAATATTTTTATGCATAAAATATTGAATTTTTTAATCACCAGCAGATTTGTAGTGAAAGAAATATTAAAAGAAGTCCTGCAAGCAGAAATAAAATTTTGCCAGATAAAAATAATGATCTATACCAAGAAATGGAAAACACCAAAGGCTCTCCCCTCCCCCTGGTCGAACACCTGGAAGATCTCTGGAGAGGACAATTTGTATACTACACTTTTATTATAAAGGATTAACTTTCATTGTTTTATTTTCCCCTAACATCTTCTTTTCTCTGAAACTTTGATCTAATTAACTTCTCTCATCCCTCCCTTTGATACTTCCAACTTGAAAGAAGCAGAGAAAGCAAAAAACAAAAACAAGGATTACACAATGCAATCCGAATGGGTGAAATCCTGTCTGTGAAATCCTGCTAAGAAAGACCCAGTTGGCATATGGGGTTCAATGCTCAGTACCACTGTGCAATTTTTCAGTCTCTGCCATCAGCATCTCCAAGAGCTCCATGCTGTGGTAGCTGATTCAACCAAGAAGATCCCTGCTGAGAAGTTATGCCACTTTAGATTGTTATTTTAATTATAAATGTTAATTACATACACTGAGAATTTATTTCAGTGTTAATCCATTGGGCTTTGTACGTGAAAATTATTTTAATGGGAACATTTCTAGCATATTCTTTTTCAATTGATCACAATGATCTATCCAAGCCTGTTCTGAGAGAAAGCTTTGATTCTTGTTTGATATTTTAACCTAGATTTTTAGTTAACTGAGCCCCAATCATTTAGCCTTAAACCTTGTACAGTCTATCCTTAACACTCCTTTAAATTAATTAAGTAAGAAGGCCAGTAGATTGCTGTGGTTTTAATGTCATAGCAACCTAAATTTAACCCTGTAAATGCCTCAGGGTTATGAAATCAGAACACCAATCACAAACAGCCAAGGAGGCTTAAGCTATAGCTAATCAAATAATTTCCTTTCTTCACTTCTGTATTTTATTTATGTCTTTCCTCTGGCTCCTTCTTATTGATAGAGTGCTCCTAACCACAATTGGTTTGGCACTACCCAATTTAAACTACTTATGGTTCAAATAAACTTAATATTTTTAGTATGCCCAGTTTATCTTTTAACAACTTCTTGTCATTTTGTAGGGAAAAGGAAGAAAGTAAATATTAGATTAAAATAACTGTTGATAACTTATCTTTTTAGCAATTTTTGGTACACAGAAAAATTGAATTGAAAGTACAGAAATGTCCTTTATAATCTCTGCCCTGACACAAACAGAGCCTCCCCAATTACAAGCATCCCTCATCAGAGTGGTACATTTGTTACAATGAATGAACCTACATTGAAACATCATTATCACCCAGAGCCCATAGATTACATTAGGGTTCTCTCTTAGTTTTGTATATTTGGGAGGTTTGAACAAATTCCTAAAGACATGTACCCACCATTATAGTGCCCTACATAGTACTTTTTCTGTCCTAAAAATCATATGTTCTCCACTTATTCATAACTCCCTACCCACGAACACCTGGTGAGCACTGATAATTTTTATGATCTCCAAAGTTTGGCCTTTTCCAGGATGTCCTGTGGTTGGAATGCCACAATATGTAGCCTTCAGGGGTTGGGTTCTTTCTCTTAGTAATATGTATTTAAGGTCCCCCCATGTCTTTTAATGATAGTTTGTTCCTTTTTTGCCCCAAATAATAATCCATTATCTGGATGTACAACAGTATATTAACTCACTCATCTACTGAAGGACGTCTTGGTTGCTATCAAGTTTTGATAACTAATGAATAAAGCCGCTGTAAACATCTATGTGCAGGTCTTCTGTGAAAAAACTGTTTTCAACCTCTTTGAGTAAATACCAAGAATCATATGGATCATATGATGAGAGGATGTTTAGTTTTATAAGAAGCTGCCAAACTGTCTTCCAAAGAGACTGTACCATTTGCATTCGCACCAACAATGAATGAGTGGCTGTTGCTCCACCGCCTCACCAGCACAGGGTGTTGTTAGTGTTCTGGGTTTTGGCCATTCTAACAGGTGTGCAGTGGCATTTCATTTGTGTTTTAATTTGCATTTCCTTTCTCAATCTTTTTCTCTACGGCTAAAACCATGGACTCAGATACATATATTTTACAAACATGCAGTCTGAGCATCCTGAAAACAAGGTGATTAGAAATAATCTCAGCATTAAAGTTATTATTTCAAGAAATTGTTCTTCTGGCCTCCTTTCTTTTTATTTTCTATCTAAATCAGCTAAAGCTAATTTGGAGAACTTGGTTTTGTGCTCCAAGGCAATATATTCTTAAAAAAAAAAAAAAGGAAAAATTATCCTTTATTCTAATAAAATGTTATATTCAGGAATTAAGTTTTTCCTTCAAAAAGGTAATAGTGCCATGCATTATCATAAAAAAATAACTTAAAGTTTCAATTTGTAGTTGTCTTTTGCCCCCTATTCCTCCCTTATACCACCAAAATCATTGATTTTTTAAAATCTCTGTAGAGATTTCAAATATTAAGACATGCATATAATTTAATTTTGGAAACTCACTGGAAAATTATTTTACTTAAAAAATATCTAATGGATGAATTATTTGAATTTATCGAGAACTATAGTGGAAACTGGTAAAGGTAGGCAGTACTATATTCAATCATTTATTCAACAGAGATTCACTGAGTGCCTTCCCAAATGCCAGGCATTGCTTTTGAGACAAGAGTCAACAAAACAGACAAAAACCTCTGCCTTCATAGAGTTAAGGTTGTAAGTGGTGATGAGAAATCCATGTTCTGTAGAGGAGGGTAAGGTTTGAAAATTCATTACCTGTGCAGAAGACCTCTCCATCCTTTGACAAGTGGCATCTGAAACACGAAATCTCCATATGTTCTATTTTCCAGACATTAACTAGGCTACTTTCTTCCCTTCAATGTCTTCCAAATATCCTTACCTTCTCCTGATTTTACTTTGGAAGACTTTTTCTTACCCTTGTGATTTTTGCATTCAGTTCTGCCTTAAATGAGCTCTATTACGGAAAACATTCTTTTCTTGTTAGAAGTGGAGTAGTCACACATTTGTAACATTTAATTTCCCATTTACAGTTTATGGTTGTGCCCCCCACCCCATTATCATCTTCTCTTGTCTCTACATTTCACCAACTCTAGCAGGATTCTAAGTGTGGTTTTTGTTGTGTGTGTTTTTTGTTTGTTTTATTGTTGTTTGTTGTTTGGTTTTTCCCCTTTGCTGCTTAATGCTAATTCCTACAATCTATATTTTAATTTAATAGGCCTCTATTGCTTTTAAGGAGTATTTTTCCCTTTCTTTAAAGTGTTTTTTCCAGTTAAATTATTCCTTCAAGATTTCAATAGAAAGAGGACATAAGATATAACATTAACTGTTTGGGGCTGCTTCCCAGAAATGTCTTCTATGGACCTACTAAAAGCTATATGTCAGGTTTCAAGTCATTTGTCATGACTCAAACATCCCTGTTTACTCTTTTTCTATATCTATAAAACTCAATTTCCTCATTCTTTTCATGCCACTTCCCTTGGGTATTTCCTGAACCTTTCAAATGGGTTAAGCTCCCTTTTTTTTTTTTTTTAACATTTCAATATACTTCTATATGTAATTGGTCCCACATTTCTCCTACTCTATTTAGGGAAAGCACTATGCTGGAACTAAGGGTCCCCTTGCTCTTCCTTTATCTTTTCTACAATTCATAGTTTGCCAAAAACTGCAGAACCTTTAGTTACAAAATGATCCTAGTCTTATCCATAGTTCTGATGTTTTACTTCTAAAGCCTGAAAATAGTTCTCAATTCATATATAGAATTGGAATCATTTTTATCTTCCAAGAAATAAGAATATTTTCTACAGAAAATTTATTTTAAGCAATCTCTCTTTTTTTTTAACCCTCTTCTTTTTAACCCTTAACATCTGATTTCTTTAAAAATATTATTTTTCTGCTCTTCGACAGAATAGTTTGGCACATCTATATAGTAAAAGCATCCATTAATTTTTTTTCTGATAAAATATAGCAGGCCCACTCACTGTTGAACTAAAACATGGGTCTCAAAAATCCACTACCAAAAAAAGTTGATTTCTATAATAGTTTCTCAGTATTGACTAAGAGAAATAATTTGAAGGAAAAAAAATGTGTAACATCCACCAAACCAAATTTGAATTTAAAAACACTTATTTCAGACACAGTTGAGCCCTGGTCATGGACATGAATATTTTGCTCACTGTTGTCATATTTGGAATACCTTACATCATTAAATATAAGAATCAAGTTTTTCCACAATAAACTTTACTGAAAAAAATATCGCTCTTCTAGCTTCTCCAAAATTGCAGTACCCTAGTGTGTATGTGTGTGTGTATACAGTAGATATAGGTATAGATATATAAATATATAGATATATAGATATAATACGTTCTTTGTATTACTAAGATGAATATATATTTGGAGCAGTAGTAAAAGCCAGGTCTTAATGATAGCATTAACCCATGGGTTATATGTAGAGCCTATAATCTTATGAGGATAATAAAGTTTACCAAAGATTTTTGTTTAAAGTTTCAATCCATTTATCTCCCTAGATATTCTATGTTTTATTTTTGCTTTAAACCATACCAGCAAAATGGAAAAGAATAAAATTTATTAATGAAGAATATTTTCTGAAGAAACATTATATTCTCCTCAACTTTTCCTTTGACCTTATCTTCCTATTCTATATGTATTTTTACATGGCCCTGATATATTTATATATACTTCAATTTCATTTTAGTTTATGTACAGTGATAAGGCACCACAAATATTTTTTAAATATAGTAAGTGAAAATATTTAATTAACTAAAAATAATCATTTTAATTTTTTTATGCTTCCAAGCATCCTGTGCACCATTAAATGACAACAATCTCTGCAGCAAATCATGACTTCAGCACAGCTCTGACATTTACAGTGAGTAACTTAACATTTTAAAATTCGGTTCGGAATTTATAATTTGTTGATCTTAACCTGAGGCATATCAAATGGTATAACTAAAACCAAGTGCTAGCTCACACTATTTTATACTTTCAATGTTAATCACTATTTATCTAAATTCCCCCTACTAAACTACATCTTTAATCTCTTTAATTTTCCTTCTCTAAGAACCACATATACTATTTCTTGAGTGCAGGAAAACCTCTAAAATCGGATAATTAAAGTTTCGAGCCCCTATAACCATTGATTTCACATATTTTCTTACCTTTTCCTACACTCTGTACATGATGTCTAACCGTTCACATCGTTCCTTCTTCTATTCTGCTACTTCATATACTAAATTTAATAAGTCAGAAATTAATTGGGAATTGCTAAAGTTTTAACCTGAATTTGTCTATTTCTCAGGCATGAAATTAGCTTGGTGCTAAAATCAATTAAAGCAGGACTATACTAGTATTGATGAAATGCCAAAAGGCATTTAATTTCCCTAAACATTTCACATATTTGACCAGATAATACTTTGAGCCTTGCATACAGTTTGACAGAAAAAAATGTTGAACTATCTGAACACATCCATTTATTTACTCTAGTTTTTGGACCCAATTATGGTGGTTTAAATAGTAACAATCAATTTTTAAGATGGCTATTGTAAATAACTTCCTATGGGGGGTCATGTTGTACATATAAACACTAAAAAGTTCATATGCATAATATATTTATAATCTTAATACAAATAATGATATTTAATAAAGGTAAACATGTACATTCCACCCACCTGAAGAATTGAAACAAAATCAATACCCCTGAGATCCCTTGTATGTCCCTTCCCAATGAGACTGCTATTCCTTTCTGAGGAGTTAACCATTCACTATTCTAAATTTTCTGCTATTTATATTTCCCTAATAATTATATGCTACATGCATGTATCTCTAAATAAAACATTGTTTCGTTTTATGTATTACACCATTATATAAATAATCCACCTTGTCTAGTCTTTTATGATTTTTTTTCACCACTGAATATTATTTGAAATAGATCTATATTTTGTACTCACTTTCCAAGATGTGACAATCTCTTTCTGTGAGTACATATTCACAATTTAATGCTTTTTCTGCCTCTTTGTGCTGATTTTTTTCTTTTACTTATTTGTTCTATAATTATTTTGTGTGTGTGTGTATACATTTTTTAGACAAAAATGTCTCTGTTAGTTGGAACTGCTATAAAAGAATATGAGATACTGTGTGTCTTATTTAAAACACACACACACACACACACACATTAATTTCCCACAGTACTGGAGGCTGTGAAGTCCATGATCAAGATGCCAGCAGATCCAGTGTCTAGTGAGCGCACTCTTTCTGCTTTGCAGACAACATCTTCTTATATCCTCAGATGGCCTAGAGAGAGATTTCTAATCTGTTTCTTTTTGTAAGGACATTAATCCCATGCCTCTCAAAGGCCCCTCCTGCTGCATTGGAGGTTAGGATTTCAAAATATGAGTTTTGGAGGGTACAACATTCAGTTCATAACAAAATCTACTGTCCAACATCCTGCAATGGACAGTATATATCAACTCTCAGTAATATGCAGGGGGGGGGGGGATATTTTCTCTCTCATTGTGGTTTGTTTCAGCACTTTATGCTACACTTAGCAATATATATGTTCTCAATTTTAACACAATAGATTGTAACTTTTTCCTTTAGTTTATTATTTTTGTGTCTTGTTCACAAAATCCATACCTACCCTAATGTTAAAGATATCCCTAATATACACACACACACACACACACACACACACACACACACACACACACATACACACATACACACACACTAGTGGCCCAGTGCACAAAATTCGTGCATGGAGGGGGATTCCCTCAACCCAGCCTCCACCTTCACCAAATCAGGGACCGCTTCAGGGATATCTGACTGTTGGCAGTCAGAGATGTCTGACTATTAGCAATAGGATATCCCTCTCTCAATCTAAGAACACTGGCTCCTAACTGCTCATGGCCTGCCTGACTGATCACCCTTAACCCCTCTGCCTGCCTGATCACCCCTAACCACCTCTGCCTGTCTGCCTGATTGCCCCTAAGTGCTCCCCTGCTGGCCTGATTGCTCCTAACTGCCTCTGTCTTGCCCCACATCTGGGACCCAGCCTTCCCTCCCTCTGGCCAGCTATAGGCACCCAGGACCTGGGCCAGCTTCACTCAGGCTGGCCACAGCCACTGGCAGCTGCAGGCACCCAGGACCACAGGGCATGCTGCCCAACCCCAGAGCTGGAAAGGGCCCCCGCTCCTCTATGTGCCTGCCTGGCTGAGTCCCACTACTCTGACTGCCATGGCTTAAAGAACTTTGGCAAATATGTTCTCCCCAGCCTCCTGGGGAGAGGGCATGAGCTGAGAAACTGGAGATGCTGCAACCCCGCTGAGGGCGTGCCTTCCTCAGCATCTCCAGAAGCCAGAGCGCCTGGCTGGTGGGCGCTGTGGTTGGAAGGCTCCTGGCTCCGATCCTGGCCTGAGGATGCAGGGATCCGCGAAGTGTGTGTGGTGCTTGGGGAAAGGGTGTCCTTACTGGACTCGCACACACTGCCACTGACAATGGTGTGAGGTCATGGAGACTGAAGGAGCAGAGAAATGCATCCAGAATTGGGGGGTCCTGCACCAACCCAGCAGGCGGGTGCCTCTTCGGCAGCACACCCCACAGACATCTTGCCCTGCCCCCAGGCGGGCCTCCCGCAGGTGTCCCGGCCCTCCATGGGGCCCCCACCTGGGGAGCACATGCACACTGTGCTGCTGCTGCTGCCACCACCAACTGGCCTGCAACACCCGCCCCACGAGGCCCCAGGCTGGGGAGCACACGCTGCACCATTGCCATGCCCCCGCAGGCCTAGCCACCCTCGCCTCCTGTCCTGCTGGCCACGCTCCCTGCGTCTGCCACCAGAACTACATTTCCTAGCATTCTTGGTGCTCCCCGAACTCGATGTCTGCTTCTGGTTCAGTTATGCACGAACCAAGGACTGTGAACTTCCTGCAGCTGGTGGTGGCTACCGGAGTCTCCGCACACCCCAGAGACTGGCAGCCAGTCCCCCCACCCCCATCATGGGTTCTGGGCTGGGGGGCATGCAGGAACTCCTGGGCCTCACATAGCGGTGGCCACCAGGGTATCCGCATGTTCTAGAGGGCAGCGGCCAGCTCTCTGTCATAGGCGCTGGGCTGGGATCATGGACCCAAACTGCCACTTGGCTCATAGCCCCACCTCGCACCTGGCACTCATTACCCAAGGTGCCCCGGGTGCTTATTTGCATGTCCCACGTGACAGGTAAACCTCACAGCTCAGTCACAGCCTAACTATCAGAGCAACCAACATGTGAGCCTCGTGAGGGGATCCCATGGCATCAAATTCCCCTAACCATGCCAAGGTCACCACGAAAGGAGGCGACTCAGTCACAATAACTGTAAGGAGGGATCCACCAGCCCTTAAGTACCGTGCAGGCAGAGTTTATAGCATGGTGCTTGCTTCTGCGGTACTGTGGCCACGCCCTCACCGGCCTCGCTGGCTTCTCCAGCCTTGCCCCCTGTCTGCTGGCCATGCCCCTTGCTCCTGATTGGCTGGTAGCATAGCGAGGTACAGTCAATTTGCATGTTACTCTTTTATTACATAGGATATATATTTTAAAAACTATAAAATGTATTTAAGTCCTTAATTCAATTTATTTATTATAAGATATGCAGTAAGGAACAATTTGCCCCACAGATGCAAATTATTTTCCTAGTATCATTTTCCTCATCTATTACATCTTAAATTTATTATCTGAAAATGTTTACCAGGTTATCACACCACACCTTGTCTCATTTTATTGCCACTCTGTAGGAACCCCTTTCATGTCCTGCATGGTTCAGGATTCCGGTTCAGGGTTCAGGTTCTGGAGAAGGCCACACACAAATGAAAAGAGACTAGAAAAGTATTAATTTGAGAATATTGGGAGCCACGCAGGAGCCCACCTATAGTGGAAGAACTATACAATGCTCTGGCCTTGCTATCCCTTTTATTGAGACTATGGGAGATACCCATATCCCTTAGGCAGGAAATTCCAATAATAAAAATACATAAGACAAACAGAGGTGGAGGCTGCTTCAGCTAACAATGTTTCAACTGAAAAGTGAGTGACTAGAGCAATTAAGGTTGTTACCAGCCTTCTGGGCTTCCTGTCCACATCTTTCTATTAGTGAGACCATGATTGGTTGCAGGCACCCCTCATCTCTTTAACTCCAAGTTTGTGGGAGTTTATTTGAACATTTGTTCTTTAATATAATTTTTCAAAGTTACCTTTAACATATTAAAGCAAATTATTGGGATCTTATTAGAATTAGTATAAATGAAAAATTGATAAAAACATGTTTATGATATGAATCTTAACATATTTTTATCTCACCTTTATTCAAGAAGATTGTTTCACTATATACTTAATTCTCATATGCCAGGCATTCTCAGTACTCTAAAAACACTATTTAATGATCTCTTTGCTATTATTATTGCTGTTAAGAAGTCAGTTGTCAGTTTAGTTTTCTTGCCTATGAAGGCAAGCTGTCCCTGGCAGCTTTTATAATCTCTTCGGTGTTTTGCAGTTTCATGTGTCCAGGTGTGGACATTCCTTTACTTCTCCTCATCAGCAGTTTTTGAAACAACTAAACTGCCCATTTTGGGATTTCATTCCTCTTAATTCTGAAAAATTTTAGATATTCTCTCCACTGTGTTTTCTTATTCTATTTCCTTTTAGGCTTTAAGTAGATGAATGCATAAATGTTAGTACTTATCACCCCATTTTACATATCTCCTAGCATGCCCTTCATAATTTTATCTCCTATGTTTTTGTGCTGCACTCTTGATATCTCTCTTTTGATTTATTTTTTATTGCATTAATATTCTCTTTATTAAATCTATTTTTTAGACTGGTCTTTGTGTTTCATATATTTTTCTAGAAATGCTACAATGTTCCACTTCATCATTTTGGAAGTCTTATCTCTTAGTTATAATTTTGATACATTTTATTCATTTAAATATATTTAGAATATTTACTTAGTATTCTGTGACAGCATTTTCAATATTAGCAGTTTATGAATATCTGGTTATATAATTTGTTTCTGTTGACTCTAACAGTCTTACTTCTTTCCTTGTGTGTCTTATACATTTGTTTTTTGTTTTTGAGAAATCATATTCCCTGAAGCTTATTGTGGGGATTATCTGAGGCTTGTGTTTGAATGTGTTTTTTCTCCAGAGAAGATTTGCATATACATCTACCAGGCACTTGAGGATCAATTTAAAGTAAAATTTCCAGTTGTGGGTTTCAGGATCAATTAGTGTTATTTCTAGCCCCTAACTCAGGAAAACTCATTATAAATTCTCAGGAAATATTTTTTTCTTGTTTTTGTTTTGTTTTGATTTTTAAGCCACCCAAGGCAAAAATATCTTAATATTTCACACCAAAGACAGGCTTGTTTTCTCATTTCAATCACAGAATGTGTCACCTCTGAGGATTTGACTTAATTCTGAAACTCTTATCCCCTCTCCACTGTATATGTTCTAATATTTGTCACTCATATGTGATCCTCAAAACTGAAGCTCTGGGACAGTAGTCGATTGCAGAACTCCTGGGGCAACATCCATCTTTTGCTGATTTTTCTAGATTTAAGCTTTCCAGTTACAGCTTCTGAGGATTTCCTTACTATCTTGCTATTGAAATATTAATTTTTAATATTTTTTAGTACTTAGGTGATTTTGTACCAGCAAGACTGGAGGAATATCATGCCATCTGTTGTGTTTTGAGTAGAATCACTTATCTGGAGAGCTGACAGACGCTCTCAGTACAGGACACATGAAGCTGAATTGAAGTCTGAGTGGTGTGACTCCTAACCCTAAATGTCCACCACTGTAGGTACACAGGACACCTTTTTCATGTCACATCTCTGAGATACAGTCCCAATTCTGGCATCAAGACTTGTGTGTTAATATTGGAGCCTAGGTATCATGTGATTCTACTCTTGTTTATTTGGTTTCTCTGTAACATGTTACTGTGCATTATATCTGGCACCAGGTACATAGGAAGGTTTAACTCTCTCAGCAGTGGAGGCAGTTCAGCTGTCTACCCTCCTTAATCAAAGCATATGAGCAAATCAATTTAAATAGGCATGACAGGCAGACCCTTGAAAGAGAAGCATATTTGTGTTTGAGTTGAAGCAACAAAGAAGGAAGCAAATCAAATAACTTGCCTCTAGAGTTCATGCTCTTACCACTACTATAATTCTCCAAAATTGCTGCTTTGGAAATGGAATTTGATTCATAATTGGTACATTCACAAGGAATATGAATACCTACTCATTAAAAACAGAGGTTCATATTTAACTGATAAAACTATATTAGCTGATAAAATTGACTCTGAAAGTAAATCCAATATGTAATAATTTTTGAGATTAGCATTTGCCAATAAGTACAAGCCTCATTCTAATTTATACATTAAAACTATATGATAGTCCTAGCCAGTTTGGCTCAGTGGATAGAGCATCAGCCTGCAGACTGAAGGATCCCAGGTTTGATTCCAGTCAAGGGCACATGTTTGGGTTGTGAGCTTGATCCCCACTGGGAGACATGCAGGAGGCAACCAATCAAAGATTCTCTCTCATCATTGATGTTTCTGTCTCTCTCTCCTTCTCCCTTCCTCTCTGAAATCAATAAAGATATATTTTTAAAAAACTATATGATAACGTAAAACATATTCAGTATCTACACCTAAATATATTTTCTATGCTTTCCTCTTGAGAAAAGAAATCACAATTCTGTGGCTTTTAAAAAAATCCTTAATACATTACCAACAAAAATTTAAGCCAAAACCTAGAAAAAAGAAAAAAGAAAAGGATTGTGCATTTTGATTAATTTGGACATTGATCCAGAACTACTTAAAATTTTTACTCACCCCTTATTTTTTAATTGAACACTTTAAGGAATACTACAAAATTCAGTACTTCCCAAGGAGAGGGACAAGGAATGAATGACTGTATGATAAATCCTATATAATATAAGAGAAACATGTAAATTGACCATACCTCTGCTACACTCACCAGCCAATCAGGAGGAGTATGCAAATTAACCTCATCACCTCTGACAGTAGGGAGGAGGCAGCTCCCAGTATGGCCTGCTTGCCATTGCCTAGGTGACCTGGAAGCAGGCAAGCCCAGCCTTGCAGGCAGCTCCCATCATGACCTGTTTGGCCTTTGCCTCAGCGACCTGGGAGCAGGCGAGTGCCCGCTTGGCAGTCACCTCAGTGTAGAGCAGGCAGGCCCCTCAGAGAGCAGAGAACCACAGAGAGTGGGCCTAAGCCATCAGTAGGACATCCCCTATGGACTCCCAGATTGGAGAGGGTGCAGGTCAAGCTGAGGGACACTCCCAATGCATGAATTTCATGCATGGGGCCTCTAGTCCTATCTAATAAAAGAGTAACATGCAAATGTGACCATACCTTGGCTTCTGATTGGCTATGCTACCAGCCAATCAGGAGCGGAAGGCAGGGCCAAGTGGCATGAGCACCCAGCCCTGGGAGTGAAGACTAGGCGGCAGCAGCGTGGCACTCTAGCCAGAGCTGAGAAGACTGAAGGCTCCGGCTGGAGTGAAACCTCCAGCCAGCCAAAGCAAAAATGGAAGGCAACAGCCAGAGGGAAGGCCTGTGTCCCAGGTTCCAGAGGAAAACTGGTCCTGGCAGCCAGGGGAAGGAAAGCCTATTGCATGAATCTTCATACAACATGCCTCTAGTATAAAGATAAAAGAAAAATATTTATTTTACATCTTACTAAAAGCCATCTTCAAGTATGGTAGTAGTCACAATAAATTAGAGAAAGCTGGATTCTGGCATAACATAAAAATCTTCTTGTAAAAGTTTTATACCCCTAAACAAAAGGTATTTCCTTAAGAAGCAATCAGCTACCCTTTCCTAGAAGTCCCCACAGAGTAATGAGTGGTAGCTCTGAGAGGTTGCACCAGATGACCCAGGACCAGGAGTCTAGGTTTCCTTTCACAGAATCTCACCCAGGCTGCCTCCTCTGGTCATGGATGTGTATAGGTCTGAATGTCTAGTTTTCATTTACAGAGTCTCTGCCCTAAAATTGTATTTGTTCTAACAAGTATTTTGAGGGAAAATATAGCTTTTAACCATTCAGACATGGCCTGTGGGAGTCACTGGATCAAACAGAAGATGACAGATGCAATTGGTTTGTAAGAATTTTTAAGCCTTAAGAGAAAGATCTCCTAGGAGAAGTGGCACATTTGCTGTTGCTTTTAAAGTGACGGAACAATAGATCTTGGGCTGCCTCGGGTATTGCCTGAAGAATCAATAAACTCTCTTTAAAGGCCCACTGATGTCTCATGAAAGGCATCCAAAAACATTTTATTTAGAATATCCATCTTATTTCCTTCTGAACAATGTAACTCCCCTCTGGCTGACAAATTGAGAAAAGTCTGATTTGTCTATTTTATAAAATATCTGTTTTAATAGAGGACAGTGAGAGGTAATTTGGAAATTCTGCTTTAAAGAGAATCCCCAACCTATATTTAAATAGAAAGTATGCCCATTAAGAAAATGTTTATATAAGGCAAATAATTTGGAGCTATTAAATGACTCACTAATACCTTGTAAAATGTTGGTATATGAAAAACCTTAACCATTGCTTTTATTGTTAGTATTTAATTCAAAAATCTAAATTTACAACTATTGTTTGTTTATAAAACAATAGAGCATATCATTTCCAAGTAATTGTATGTTAGTTGATTGTCATTCAACTTACAATCTTTGAATATATAAACTGAGGTTTACAATTCATTAAGACTCTTGTTAGGACCTTGCCATTGGAAAATGATAATGATAATATATTCCTCACAAAGTTATTGTTAATATTAAATTATAAAACATCTATCAAATATAAGTTATTGGTACATTATATATCAATATTCTTTTGTTTCATTTTTAAAAAACATAATTTTATTGATTTCAGAGAAGAAGGAAGAGGGAGAGAGAGCGAAAAACATCAATAATGAGAGAAAATCATTGATCAGCTGCCTCCTGCATGCCACACACTGGGATCGAGCCCACAACCCAGGCATGTGCCCTGACCAGAATTGAACCACGAAGCTCAACCACTGAGCTACACTGGCCTGGCTATTCTTTTGTTTCTTGCTGCAGTATTTATTAGTATACTATTTATCACTTTTAATGTTCATGAATGTTTAATATGACCATAAAATATTAAGTCAAATAGCTAAGTATAATTTCCCATAAACTATATGAATCTGCAAGTTTCATAATCCACATTCTTGGTATTATTCTGAAATTTATTTACCAAACATATGTGAGCTATCTTTAGAGATTTTGTTTTAATGAGGTTTATAATATTGGTAGTAGAAAATCAGTAATATTTTATTTAAGCTTTGTTTATACACAGTAAGCAGCGAAAGCAATATGGAGAGAAAAGACAGTGCTTAAACATGAATGGAAAGAATAACATAAACTATTTAGAGATGAGGGAAGGGAACCACGCTGTAGAGATCTAAAATGTATATACCTACGCTCAGGAGGCCACGTATAGGTTTTATTACATAGAGCACAGAGTGTAAAATAGGGATTTTAAAAGAATATAAGACACATGGGAGTGTGTAAATGTGATGTTTTCTTTGTGGATCTTCAACAACAACAAAAATGTTAAAAAAATATAACAAGTCCTGAGAATACAAAGCACTATTTTTTTTATATAAAGCACTATTTTTTATCTTCTTATAGTTTCCTTTCTTAGCAAATATACTATCAATAAAGTTTGCTTACATTTTTTATTGATGTTGGAATTGTGCTAAGGTATTTTATTTGTTTGTTAAAAATATTTAGGGGAAATATTGAATTTAAATGCCTTGAAGAAATTACACACCTTCCAGTAATCATCATCCTCATCACTCAAAGATTTACAAACTTACATCCTAGGTTTCAGAATTCATTTCATTTTGGTCTCTTCTGTAGTGTTTTTAAGTAAATGTACTATTTTACCAAATATTCCTGAAATTTTATAAATACTTCATGCATACCAGAACTAACTAAACTTATCTTAATACCTTTCTTTCAGTTTATTAGGTTTCTTTTTGTGGTGTTGGCTTCCATTTAGAACTTGATTTATACAAGCTAGTGAAAGCTATTTAATCCTCTGAGCAGAGTAATAGTAATATATAAAGTAACAGAGGTACAATCACTTATTAAAATGACCAAATGCTAGCAAGAATGTGGAACAATAGAAACTCTTATTCATTACTAGTGTGAATGCAAAATGGTTTAGCCACTTTGGAGGACAGGTTGATAGTTTCTTACAACACTCAACATATTTGTATCTATGATCCAGCAACCTTACTCTTGGGTAATTACACAAAGAAGTTGAAAACTTGAGTCCATAAAAAAACCTGTATGTGTGTGTTTCTAACAGCTTTATTGGTAACAGCCAAAATGTGGATGAAGCCAAGTTGTCCTTTAGGTTAATAAACTTGGTACACCCAGAATATCATTAAGCACTAAAAATAAATGAGCTATCAAGCTATGAAAAGACAGAGAGGAAACTTAAATGCACAGTATTAAGTCAAAGAAGCCAATCTGAAAAGGCTACATACTATAGGACTCCAAATATACGACATTCTGAAAAAAGAAAAAAAAATTGGAGACAATTAAAAAAATCAATGGTTGTCAGAGGTTAGAGAGAAGGGAAGGAAAAATAGGCAGTTCATAGGGGATTTTTATGGCAGTGAAACTACGCGTATTATACTGTAATTACAGATATGTATCATTATACATTTGTCAAAATCCATAAAATATAAAACATCAAGAGTGAACCCTAATATAAACTATCAACTTTTTGTGATAATGATGCATTGATACAGGATCAGCAATTGTAACAAATGTACCCCTGTGGGGGACAGTGTATTTGTGTGAAAGGCAGGACTTTCTCTTCCTTTCCATTCAATTTTGCTGCGAGCACAAAACTGTTCTAAAAAAAGAAAGTCTACTTAAAAAATAGGTAAAAAATGGCATTAAATATATGTTGACATGAAAATGTGTGATATTGCTAAAGCTAAGGTCACAGTTTTTAAATCTTTGAATCTTGAAAGTTAATATATCTTCTGGAAAACACAACTCTTACCTGATTGTTCTCTCCATCCCTAGAAAAGTTTTAAACTTCCAGTCTCTATAATTCCCAAGATTTAGCACCATTTCTCCCTCTGCTCTCTGCTCTTCTCTGGTCAAAATTAAATCGTACTTGTTTTGAATAAAGAAATTTCCCTGGAAACTGTAACATGGATCCATGGTGAGTATACAAGACTTTCCATTAATGATAATGAAGAGTGGAATGATATTCTATTAAAACAAACATTTTGTTTATCTGCAATTAAGAGAAAGAAGCTTTCTGGTTTAATATTCTCATTACCAGAGGCTAGATACTCAGAAGTGTGGACTAATAACATATGCAAAATTATAATAAGGCCAGATCTTATTAAACTTAGACTACTTTTAAAAATCACTGTCTGACATGTAAAATGTATCCTAGTAATAATGACACCAGACTATCAATGGGAATCTTATGTAATGAAAGCCTAATATGCTAAGCACCTGGTTGACCAGTTGGCCATTCAACCAAAGTGTAATATGTTGATATGCTAAGGCCACTCAACTGCTCACTATGATGTGCACTGACCACCAGGGGGCAGATGCATGCTCTGACAGGCAGGGTAGCTTGCTGCTGGAGTCCAGCCAATTGAGACTGAGTGAGACTCCCAAGGTCCCTCCCTGGATGGTGAACCTCCTGCGCCTCTCCCTGGCCCCAATCATGTACCAGTGGGGTCCCTCACTCTGGCCTATGCCCTCTTCCAATCCAGAACCCCTCAGGGGATGTTGGAGAGCCAGTTTCAGCCCAATCCTGTAGGCCAGGACGAGGGATCCCACTGCTGTACGACTTCCATCATTGGGCCTCTAGTACTTTAATATTTATCTTGAAAAAGACTAATCAAGTACAGGTAGAGTTTCACCTAAGATGTAAAAATCCACTAACTAAAAGAAGAAATGAATTTATGGAGATTAATCAAACAGTCCAAATTATGAATTCTTTGTCACTAAATAATACTGCAAAAGGGAACAGAGTTGTCACCCCAGAATGCAGTTCTTTGGGATATTTTTTGAAAATATATTTTTAATGATTTTAGAGAGGAGAAGAAAGGGAGAGAGAGAGAAAAAAAATCAATGATGACAAAAAATCAGTTGCCTCCTGCTCCCCCCACACCTACAACCCTGCATATCCTCTGAGCTGGAATCAAACTGTGATCTCCTGGTTCATAGGTCAATGCTCAACCACTGAGCCAAGCCGGTGAGGTTTCTCTGGGCTATTTTAAGGGTTATTTGAGGGCCAGAAGGCTCATGAAGAACCTTTGACCTTTTCTCCTCAACAGCTGAAATAGACATAGGGTATCTATGTATTTTTGAGTTAGTGGGGTTTTTTTTTTCAGTATAATATTGATCTTTTCTCTATCTAAAATGCATAATAATATAAAAATAATCATTGCATACTCACTGGAGGATCATTAAAACGCCATGTGCTCAGCTGTTGTTAAAGGGGATAGTTTCAAAATATTGCAATAACATCTTTTTTCTATAACATTACTTGGCTTGTGTGCTTTTACTTTCTGAGGAATAATTATACTGAACCATCTAATATAAGTTATACCCTAAAGTACAATTAGCAAACAAATAATTGGCCATTATACATCCTTTAATCAGACTGACTTTTTTCAGTACCTTAGAGAAATGAGAATTCCATGTACTCATTACACCCTTAGAATAGAATATCCTGGTTATATAAATGACATTTCTGAAAATATAATACAGCAACTAAAACAATCACATTTTATTAAGTGTGTGATTTTTTTTTTTAATTTTGCTTTGGTTGAGAGATAATGGCAGAAATATTATTGTTTCATTGGAGAACTGCTTCTCTTTTTACTCTACCCATGAGTTTGCAAAAGAATGCCATGAGCACTAACCAGTTAGGCTCAGTGGATAGATGCCGGAAACCAATGTTGCCTCACTAATAGAGAGATGTGAAGGCTGGTTAACCTTAATCGCTCTGAAAGGTCAGAGCTAATCACTCATTATTTACTTGAGATATTGGTACAGTACTTTCCGGCATATAAGACAACTTTTTAACCCAGGAAAATCTTCTCAAAAGTCGGGGGTTGTCTTATACGCCTGGTGTCGTCTTATAGGGTGGGTGCTGAAACTTTCCAGCCAGGCTGGAGAATCTGGGGTCCCCGCTTATGGTGAGGGGCGGGGGGGGGGGGGGGCTCAGAAACGGCTGGGGCAGCATTCCCCACTGTCTGGGCGACAATATGAAAGCAGCAAGGGCGGCGCTGTGCAAGTACTGGCAGAAGAAAATTTACTCACCAGGATTCGTGAAAAGAAGTGCCTTAACGCGGTCCCGAAGACGAGGTGAAGGGAAGGTGTAAGTGAAGGGTGCAGCAAGCTGCAGGCATCCAGGGCACCCGGGGGTATGAAAAAAAAGAGATAGAGCGGCGCTGTGCCCAGAAAAACACACCTCTTTCACCCGTCTGGCCCCTTGTATCCTATTACTGCACCTCCTTCTCTGCCTCTCAGATCTGGCTCCTGAGGACTGCAGTGCAGTGGGGCAGGTCTGCATGTGGGAGACCTGAGAGGCAGAGAAGGAGGGAATAGGATACAGGGGCGGGCCAGTAGGGTGAAAGAGGTCTGTTTGCTACTGCTCTGAGAGCTGACCAATCCAAGCAGGCTTTGTGTACAACAACCAGCCAATCGCGGGTAAGGTACATCGCTTGCCGTGATTGGCCGGTTGTTGTATACTGGGTACCACATACAGTACAGCACCGGTATCTGTACCTGTTCAGACAGCCTAGCACCAGTACATACGGTACAGTACACAAATGTCCAACAGTCAAAACCCCATCGTGGCTCCACCGGCAAGAAGAAAGAAATATGAAGCCAGTTTCGGACGTAAAGTTGTAAACTTTGCCATGGAACATAATAACTGCGCTGCTGCCAGACACTCTGGAGTAACAGAAGAGATGGTTCGCGACTGGAAAGCAAATGAAAAAGTATTAAAGAGTATGCCAAGGGGTGAGTGTGCATTAAGAAGAGGCACCCCACGTTGGCCAGAACTCGAAAAACATGTAGCAGACATGGTGAATGAGCATCACCCACCGGATGTGCGCCTAAACAAGCCGTTTAAAGGTCACATTCAAGAACAGTGGGATGAACGGATGGTTAGCGGCGGAAAGTCATTCACAAAAGGAGGAAAAATGTGTGCTCCACAGTGGGATGTTTTGTGCAAGTTTGTTATAAAAGCCTGGGATAATATTGATGCAGAAACAGTAATCAAGTCTTTCAAGAAGTGTGGCATTATCAAATTCATTAGATGGTATGGAGGACGACTACTTGTTGTTTTTTTTCTTTCATATTTTATTTTATTTTATTTTTTTATTTTTTATTTTTTTTAATTGTTCAGTTTATTAATTAAATTGTTTCCCCTTTTTTATCCCCCTATATCTTCCCTCCACCCTGTACCTATCCCACCCTCCGCCCTCCCCTCCCCCTCCCCCAATGTCCTCTCCCATTGTTGCAAGATTTTTGTCCAATCTCTTGCTGTACTTCCAACAACACTTTTCTCCCCAAGAATTGTCAGTCCATTCCCTCTCTATGTCCATGTTTCTGTTATAGTCACCAGTATATCTTATTCATCAGCCTATCAGTTCACTTGATTTTTATGTTCATTTGTTGATAGATGTGTATTTGTTGTTCATAATTTATATTTTTACCTTTTTCTTCTTCCTCTTCTTAAAGAATATCTTTCAGCATTTCATATAATACTGGTTTGGTGGTGATGAACTCCTTTAGCTTTTTCTTATCTGCGAAGCACTTTATCTGATCCTCAATTCTGAATGATAGCTTTGCTGGACAGAGTAATCTTGGTTGTAGATTCTTGCTCTTCATTATTTTGAATATTTCTTGCCACTCGCGTCTGGCCTGCATCGTTTCTGTTGAGAAATCCGCTGACAATCGTATGGATGCTCCCCTGTAGGTAACCAACTGTTTTTCTCTTGCTGCTTTTAATATTCTCTCTTTATCTTTTGCTCTTGGCATTTTAATTATGATATGTCTTGGTGTGGTCCTCTTTAGATTCCTATATTTTGGGGTTCTGTGTACTTCTTGGGCTTTTAAGTCAGTTTCTTTCACCAGGTGGGGAAAGTTTTCAGTCACTATTTCTTCAAGTAGGTTTTCATTAACTTGCTCTCTCTCTTTTTCTGGCACCCCAATAATTCAGATATTGGCTTGCTTGAGGTTGTCCCAGAGGCCCCTTACGCTATCTTCAATTATCTGAATTCTTTTTGTTTCTTGCTTTTCCAGCTGAGTGGATTTTGGTTCTTTGTATTTCAAATCTTTGACTTGGTTCTTGTGGCCCTCTGGACTGCTTTTAGGACTTTGTGTAATATTTTTTATTTCAGTCTGTGTATGCTTGATTTCTAGTTGGTCCTTTTTTTTATCTGTGAGGGTCTGGTTCGTATCCTCAGAGGTCTTGTACATTTCCCTGAGGGTCTCATTCATTTCTTTGTAAGTATCATTCATCTCCTTGTAAGTCTCATTCATTTGCTGGTTGGTCTTGTTTATTTCCTGATTGGTCTTGTTTATTTCCTGGTAATTCTCATTAAGTTGATCGGCCTTTTGTAGGAGCCTCTTGAAAAGCCTTATAACCGTGGTTTTGAACTCTATGTCTTGTCGTCTTTTCTCCTCCAGTTCTTTCACACCTGATTTCTTTCCATGTCTCTGCATGGTGGCTGCTTTATGTGGTGGCTATCCTCAAAGGGACAGTGGCTCAGTCTCCCCAGTTACCTGAGGTGGGTACTCTTACTGCAATCCTTTATGGGTTGTACAGTATTTTTGAATTTAAACCCAGCTTTTTGTTGTTAGCCCTAGGAGGGTTTGACTTCCAGGCCAATTGTCTGTGAAGCTCAGCTGTGCTCAGGTTGGATGGGCGGAGTCTCCGGGCCAAGCAGACAGCTATAGCTCCACCCTATGCAGCCCCAGGGGCTCTGTGCCTGGGGCAATGGCTGCCAGCACCTCTGAGAGAGAGCCCCTGTGGAGCTCCACCGGCTGCCGGGGAATTCAGACTGTCCGCAAATGACTTTGCATGCGCAATGTCTCACCCAGGGTCGTAAAACAAAGCAGACTGACGGTTTCCGAATGAGAGACAAGTCGGGGTGCGCTCTCTGCGCCATCATGCAGCCAAGCTGTTCGCGTCAGGGCTGCCTTCTCCACAAGCCGGCAGACCCGGCAGCACCCGAGCTTCGGCGTGCCCTCCCACTGTCCAGTTTTCACTCCATGTGATAGTGGGTTCTCTGGACTTCGCCCAGAGCTGGAGAATCTGTCCAGTGGGACGCCCCTGTCTCCCCATTGGAGAAAACTGGCCGGTTTCCAGCCGCCCGCCCTCTCCGCGGCGCACACTCCAAACCTCTCTCTGCCCGCGAATCTTTCAAGGCTGTCCACCGCCGCTCCTCCGGGTCAGAGGGTCTTATCTTTACTTTTATTTGTGGAATTTTCACTCGGCGAGCGTTCTGGTGATTCTGGAAGGTGTTTGTTCCTTCTTTAAGTTGTAGCATTAAAATTGCTGATTATGAGGGCAAGATAGGTGTTTCACTTTACCGCCATCTTAGTTCTCCTGTTCTTTCATATTTTAAAAATGTATAAGTAAATGTCAATTAAAAGCTCTGTGTGTTCTGGAGGAGGACTACTTGTGCCAAGATGAAGAGGAAGCCGAAGCTGAGACCACACCATCTGATACGGAATTAGATCCATACGATGACTGCCTTACAAATGTATCACAAAATGTCATTGATGTACTTATGATATCAGATGACAAACAGGAGGATTTTGAAGGCTTTTAAATGGACACTGTCACGCCAGCAAAACTGTAGCTTGCAGTTATGATGGACGTTGCTAACTCGCCAGGGACTAGCCTGGCACTTGTTCTGTCTCTATTGTTTGTTATCTTCCTCCTATTATCATCAGTTCCACTTTGGTTGACAGCTTAGAAAACAAACAGCATGGCAGCTCCCATGGGTTTATTGTCCTATCTTTCCTTTCAGCTTTAGAGTGAATTAGGAAAAGTTTAATCCACTTGCACTGTTTTATGTTTACATGTTTGATGACAAACAACCTTGTTTATAAGTGACAGTTTTCCTGCTAAGTACCTGCATGTCAAAAGCATTTGAATTAAAATTACCATATTGAAATCAAATCTTATGGGTTTTTTTTTATTATTTTTATTTGGTGTGCATTGGAAGAGGGGTAGTCTTCTAAAGCGAGTATATCCCAAACTCTATATTTTAACTGGAAAAGTTGAGTGTCATCTTATACGCCCAGGCATCTTATATGCTGGAAAATACAGTAGTTGAAGCAGCCTCCACTTGTTAGTCTTATGTAAATTTCTGTTATTGGAAATTTCTAACCTAAAGGATATGGGTGTATCACATAGTCTTAATAAAAGGGGATAGTAAGGCCAGAGCTAGTAGTAGTCCTCCCACTAGAGGTGGCAGCCACCTGGCCCCCAATATTATCAAATTAATGCTTTTCTAGTCTCTTTCATTTGTGTGCAGCCTTCTCCAGAACCTGAACCCTGACCCTGGAACCCTGGTCCACACGGGGTGTGAAAGGGGTTCCTACAGATAGAGTGTTGGCCTGCAGACTGAGGAGTCCCAGGTTCAGTTCCGGTCAAGGGCATGTTCCTTGGTTGCAGGCACATCCCCAGTGGGGGCGTGCAGGAGGTAGCCAATTGATGTTTTTCTCTCATTGATGTTTCTGACTCTCTATCCTTTTCCCTTCCTCTCTGTAAAAAATCAATAAAATATGTATTAAAAATGCCATGATTGTTTAGTTCTTCCCCTCTTATCACCATTGATATATCAAGGGGTATAGTTAATCAGAGATATTCTTTGTTATTTTTTCTCTTTTTTTAATTTTAGAAACATACAGCAGTAAATTCCTTCTCTTTCATATTGGGAGTTACAAAAATTGAAACACAGCAGTTATTGATAAACATATTCTCTGGCAGGTAGGGAAACACACTCTACCGTATCAAGAAAATACCAACCAAAACATAGACATGAGAAATCATACATAAATTTATGGAAAGAAGAGAGAGAGAGAGAGAGAGAGAGAGAGAGAGAGAGAGAGAGAGAGAGAGACCAACTTTGTAGTGGAAGCCAGTTGAATCTCAGCTCTCTACATGATTTTACCCTTCTGGTATGAAGGAGGTACCTTATTATATATCTCATAATTTTCTCATTCTGCCAAAGGCAGAATTAAATTTCTAGTACTTTTAACCAAGAACCCAAATTAATACAGTTATCATCACTATAGTTTCTTAAATTGCCTTCATAGTCACTCTTTGCATTATGTATGGTTTTAATTGTCATTGCAACACAATTAACTAACATGTAAATGTTTCTTCTCTTCATTGTCTCATTCTTCTTTTTCACTCAATAATCCAATTATCTGTGATGGGAAATTGGAATTATTTGGAGAATTGAAGGATGGTGGTAGACTTGACCAGAGATGTTGGCTAAATCACCCTATTACAGAGCTGAGGAGTACAAAGGTGTTGTTGGCTGGAGTTTTGGGGATATCTTTGAATTTTTGGTAAATAATAGACGTAAGAATAGATAATATGTAAGAAAAGCTCAGGAGTAAAGGAAAGAGATTAAAACATTTCTTCTGAAAGTAATGAAATTGTTTCCATTCTGAAATTTGTTATGAGTATCACAATAAATCAAAGAGATCTATGAATAAAAGTATGTTATTCACACCTGTCACACACACACACACACACACACACACACACACGAATAGAATATGAATTTAGTGAGATATAACTCACATTTAATATTTAGACTTGACTTTTAAAATTTCATTAAATAGTTATTTCATTTTATTTCCCACTCTTAAAGACAGTATGAGAAAAATCATATTCACATTTCTCATGTCTACGTTTCCTACCTCAAGTGTAGAAAAATTTCTTGCTGGCATATAGAATATCATAGACTTATTTTTTGTTTCAACCTCATGTTGGGACTTCATAGAAGAATTTTGGCACGCCATGTGATGCCTCAATTGTGATTAGGATTACAAAGGAAGGGTTCAAATTTCTATTTTCTTTTTAAAATATTTTAATCTTTATTGTTCAGTTTATTAATTACATTGTTCCTCTTTTTTCCCCCTATACCTCCCCTCCACCTGGTACCCATCCTACCCTCTGCTATTACCTCCCCGCCACTGTCCTCTTCCATAGGTGTATGATTTTTGTCCAGTCTCTTGCTACACCTCCCACACCCCTTTTCTCCCCAAGAATTGTCAATCCATTCCCTCTCTATACCCATAATTCTGTTATATTCACCAGTTTATTCTGTTCATCATATTTTTAATTCACTTGATTTTTAGATTCATTTTTTAAAATATATTTTATTGACTTTTTTTTACAGAGCAGAAGGGAGAGGGATAGAAAGTCAGAAACATCTATGAGAGAGAAACATCGATCAGCTGCCTCTTGCACGCCCCCTACTGTGGATGTGCCCACAGCCAAGGTACATGCCCTTGACCAGAATCGAACCCGGGACCCTTCAGTCCACAGTCCGACACTCTATCCACTGAGCCAAACCGGTTTCAGCTAGATTCATTTGTTGATAGATGTGTATTTGTTGTTCATAATTTTTATTTTTACCTTTATCTTCTTCCTCTTCTTAAAGAATACTTTCAGCATTTCATATAATATTGGTTTGGCGGTGCTGAACTCCTTTAGCTTTTTCTTATCTGCAAAGCACTTTATCTGACCTTCAATTCTGAATGATAGCTTTGCTGGGTACAGTAATCTTGGTTGTAGATTATGCTATTCATCACTTTGAATATTTTTTGCCATTCCCATCTGGCCTGCATAGTTTCCGTTGAGAAATCTGCTGACAATAGTATGGGTGCTCCCTTATAGATAACTGTTTTTCTCTTGCTGCTTTTAATACTCTCTTTATCTTTTGCTCTTGGCATTTTAATTATGATGTGGTTCTCTTTGGATTCCTATAGCTTGGGGTTGTGTGCGCTTCTTGGACTTTTAAGTAAATTTCTTTCAAGAGGTGGTGGAAGTTTTTGGGCACTATTTCTTTAAATAGGTTTTCATTATCTTGCTCCCTCTCTTTTTCTGGCACCCCTATAATTTGGATGTTGGCATGCTTAAGGTTCTCCCAGAGGCTCCTTACACTATCTTCAATTTTTTAGATTCTTTTTGCTTCTTGCTTTTGCAGCTGAGTGGATTTTGTTTCTTTGTATTTCAAATCTTTGACTTGGTTCTTGCGGTCCTCTAGACTACTTTTAGGACTTTGTATAATATTTTTTATTTCATTCAGTGTATGCTTAATTTCTAGTTGGTCCTTTTTCATATCCTTGAAGGTCTCATTAAGTTCATCAGCCTTTTCTAGGAACCTCTTGAAAAACCTTGTAACTGTGGTTTTGAACTCTATGTCCAGTCGTTTTTTTTCCCTCCATTTTTTTCACATCTGATTTCTTGCCATGTCTCTGCATTGTGGCTGCTTCCCTGAGTTGATCGATTAGCTTTGTGTGGTAGATGTCCTCTAAGGGACAGTGGCTCAGCCTCTCCAGTTACCTGAGGTTAATACTCTTGGTGCAGTCCTTTATGGGTTTCACAGTCATGTTGAAGTTAAGCCTAGATTATTGTTGTTAGCACTTGAAGGGTTTAAACTCCAGGCCAATTGGTTGTGAGGATCAGCTGTGCTCAGGTTGGATGGGTGGAGTCTGTGGGCTGAGCAGGCAGCCTTGATTTCCCATCAGCTCTGCCCTATTTGGCACCTGGGTCTCTGTGCCTGTTGGTAATGGCTGCACATACCTCTGAGAGAAAGCTGCCACTGAGCTCTACCTGCTTCCGGACAATTCAGCCTCTCCCCAAATGAGTCTGCACACCCAAAGTCTCTCCCAGGGTTGTAAAACAATGCAGTCTAGTGGTTTCCTAAACGAGAGAGCAAGTCACGAGTCCTCTCTGTGTGCTCACGTGCTTCTGCTATTTCCAAGTTTACATGCCCTCTCCACAAGCTCGCAGACCTCTGCAGCGCCCTAGTTTCAGCGTGCTTCCTTACTGTCCAGTTTCACCCCGTATGAGTGTGGGTTCCCCAGACCTCACCCGGAATTGGGGAATCAGTGCAGTGGGACGTCTTTGTCTCCCTCCCAGTTCAAGAAAACAAGCTGGATTTGTAGCTTCCCACCCTATCCACTCACGTGTGCATGGCTCCAAACCTCTGGTTCCGTGCATATCCTCAACTCTGCCCTCCGCTGCTCCTCTGAGTCACAGTGTCCTATCTTGACTTTTATATATGGAATTTTCACTCAGCCAGCTTTCTGGTGATTCTGGATGATGTTTGTTCTGTCATTAAGTTGTAGTTTTGAAATTGTTGTGTGGGGCATCAAGATAGGTGTTTACCTATGCCACCATCTTCTCTATTTTCATTTTACCACATTACAGGTAATTGTTTATGACTTATGCTTACATTATTGTATATCTTTATATGCCTTAACAGTGTCCTAAGAACTTTCACATATTTTGTCAAAATGGAGAATAACAGCTTTTTAGGCACAGTGATATAGTTCATTATTATCACCATTTTAGAAAAATCAGAACCTAAAAATTAATAAAATCTGAAGGATTACAAGGCCTATGTCTGGAAAATACAAAGCTGATAACTAAATTCAGTTATTCTCACTCTAAATCTCTAAATTTTGTATTCTTTCTATATTCTTCAGTGTTCATACTTCATTAACCTTGTTCCAGGATTCCTACTACACTAGAGACTTCTGTGCAAAAGAAGTGAAGTTTTGCCTCAGTGTATTTATATTTGATGCAAGATATAAGAAAATCTCTCTGCTGGGGTAAACTAGATTCACAACCAAGGCTACTGACAATACTTTATGCTCAAACTCTAGTATATCATTAGAAATATTTCTTATGGAAAAATAAATGTTTTCCTACAAGAGCTAAATTATATATAATATGTTTTATAAAAATATCCTAGTCTCTGAATATCTCATGATGAGTAATCCCCCCAAATAAATTCAGTCCTTTTTCATTTGAGAATTCTCCTTGGCCAGCTCCCTCAGTCAGCTGTGCTGCTCTCTGCTAAAGTGACACTTCCACTGAAATTCACCAATTTTATTAAACACTTATAAGAAAACATCTAATTTTTACTAAGGTTAAAAAGAATACGAACATACTCATACAATTATAATAAGCTGGACTATGGAGCAACAGGTATAAGGCCAAGAGGCAAGAATGCTCATTGCATATTGATAGGACTAGCAGTGAGTCTAGAATTAAATAAGTGGGTGAGAATAGTAGGGATTAAATTTAAAAGTGAGGAGGGAGAAAGTTAGGAAAGGAATTTAGACTGATCTCAACTGTCACCAAAGGGTTTTAAAGAGTAAATTGATATAATCAGATTTTAATTTTAAATAGATTACTCAAAGGCAGTGATAGCGATGTTTTAGGAAAGGGGAAAAGGATAAAAAACATGACAGGAAACTTTTAAGTACTTCAAACAAGAGATGATGGTGCCAGTTTTGGGTGATGACAAGTTCAGGTACAGAATGGAAATGGTAGCTGAGGGCAAATGGAAGCGAAGGGCAAAGTAATTTTAAAAAGACAAATATAAACTCAAACACAAGACCTAAATGTATGCTATGAAAACATAAAAATTGTAGAAGCAAAATCTCAGACATCTTTCTTAGTAACATGTTTACCAATACATCTCCTAGGGCAAAATGAAATAATAAGAAAATAAATGGGGCTACATAAAAAGAAAAAGATTCTGCACAGCAAAAGAAACCACCAATAAAATGAAAAAAGAGACCACTGCATGGGAGAATATATTTGCCAATTCAAACAACAATGATGTATTACCTTACACATGTCAGAATAGTTATCATCAACAAATCAACAAGTATTGATAAAGATGTGGAGAACAGGGAACTCTCGTACATTGCTGGTGGGAATGCAGACTGGTGCAGCCCCTTTAGAAAACCAAAAGGAGTTTCCTCAAAAGTTAAAAATGGAACTCCCATTTGACCAGTGATCTCATTTCTAGGAATATCCTATCTAATGAAAGAGTAATATGTAGATTGACCATACCTCCATTACACCAACAAGCCATGCCCACCAGCCAATCAGGAATGAGTATGCAAATTAACCCAACCAAGATGGCTGTGACCATGGAGAGAGCAGGAGGCGTGGATTTCCCTGGCAATAGAGAAAGCTAAATTTCTGCAGTCCTGGCCTGCCTTGGCTTAAGGCTATAAAGTTTCAATTATAGAAGATAAATAAATTCCAACAAAAATGGCTGTGGCCATGGAGTGAGCAGGAAGCATGGCTCCACTGAAGGCTACAAAGTTTCAATTATAGAACATAAGTAAATTTTAGATACCAAGGCTTCTACTTGGGTCACTGAGGGGTGTGGCCAGCCTGCAAACTACCACTAGCTCCTCACCCAGGACACCCCACGTCCCAAGGAAAACCCACCCTGATCTGGTACACCCTTCAGGACAAAACTGCTGGCCCCTATTCGTGCACCAGGCCTCTATCCTATCTAATCATATCTAATCGAAGAATAATATGAAAATTGACCATCACTCCAACACACAAAATGGTTGCCCCTGTATGGACCCAAGATGGCTACCACAAGATGGCCAGCAGGGGAGGGCAGTTGGGAGGGAGCAGGACTGCAAGACAGGCAGTTGTGGGTGATCAGGCCAGCAGGGGAGGGCAGTTGGGAGAGACCAGGCCTGTAAGGGAGGGCAGTTGGGGGTGATCAAGCCTGCAGGGGAGGGCAGTTAGGAGTGGCCAGGCCTGCAGGGAAGGATAGTTAGGGGTATCCAGGCCTGCAGGGTAGAATAGTTAAGGGCAAACAGGCTGGCAGGGGAGCAGTTAGGCATCTATCAGGCTGGCAGAGGAGTAGTTAGGGGGTGATCAGGCTGGCAGACAGAAGTGGTTAGGGGCAATCAGGAAGGCAGGATTGGGCCTAAACAGGCAGTGAGACAACCCTCGAGGGTTCCCAGATTGGAGAGGGTGCAGGCTGGGCTGAGGGACACACCCTCCCATGCACAAATTTCATGCATCGGGTCTCTAGTATTTTGTGCATTGGACCTCTAGTAAACGTATATACAGCCCTTGAAGCCCTGGCTTTGTCTGGAATGTCATGTGGAAGCATGTCTGGAAGGTCATTTGGCTGTCCAGTCTAATTAGCATATTATACTTTTATTATCCTATATATAAAAAAGGCAGTGACCATGACAAATGAAATGACCATTCAACTGGTCACCATGAGTTGCACTGAGCACCTCTCAGTCCCTTCCCTGCCCCTGTCCTGCCTGCAGTCTCTCATTGCAGCATGGCGAACAGAGCAGAAGTGTGAGAGTGGCAAGTGGGCAGAATGGCAACCTCTTGGTCCCTCCCCCCAGTTGCAGGCTCCAGGGAACCTAAGCCATACTGTGATCAAGGAACCAAGGGTAACTGAGGTGAGTGGCAGCAGAGTGGGACTGGCAAACTGGGAGGAACAGTCAACCTCTTGGTCCCTCCCCCCGCCCTCAGGCTCCAATTGCAGCTTGGTGAACAGGGAAACCTGGTGAATCCAGGTGAGTGGCAGCAGGGCAGGGAGAAGGCCGAACAGTGACCTCTTGGTCCCTCCCCCCCGGCTGCAGGCTCTGGGGAACCAGAGCCATGCTGTGAGGAGGGAACGATGAGGAATTGAGGTGAGTGACAGCAGGGTGGGACTGTGAAGCTGGGTGGAACTGTGGACCTCTTGGTCCCTCACCCTGCCCTCAGGCTCCAATCACAGCTTGGTGATGGGGAACCACAGAAAATCCAAGTGAGTGGCAGTGGGGCTGGGAGAGGTTGGAATAGTGACCTCTTGGTCCCACCCCCTGGCCCATAGGCTCTGGAGAACCAGAGCCTTGCTGCTGCCATCAGGGAACCACGAAGAACCAAGGGGTGGCAGTGGGGACTGGCAAGCAGACAAAAGATGGCCTAGGGATCCCATTTATATACTAGAGGTTCAGTGCACCAAATTCTGCACTCAGAGGAGAGGGTGTCCCTCAGCCCAGCCTGCATCCTCTTGCAGTCTGGGGGCCCTTGGAGGATGTCCAAATGCCAGCTTAGACCCACTCCCAGCAGGAAGTGGGCCTAAGCTTGCAGTCACTACTGCTGAACTTGCCAGCTCTGGGCCCAGCTTCTGTCTGACTGGCACTCCCCCTGTACTCCCTGTGGGAGCACACTGACCACCAGAGGCAGCTCCAGCATTGAGCAGAATTGGGCCAATGCTGGCTCTCCAACATCCCCCAAGGGGTCCCAGATTGCAAGAGGGTTCAGGCCAGACTGTTGTACCCTAACAGTACACAATCAGGGCTGGGGAGGGATGCAGGAGGGCTCCGGGGCATGTCCAGCTCAGTCCCGATTGGCTGGATCTCAGCAGCAAGCTAACCTACTGGTCAGAGTGTCTGACCCCTGGTGGTCAGTGCATATCATAGTGAGCAGTTGAGTGGCCTTAGCATATAACGCTTGATGGTTGAATAGATGACTGGACAATCAGACACTTAGCATATTAGGCTTTTATTATATAGGAAATCAGAATCACCAATCAGAAAAAATATATCCACCCTTGTGTTCATAGCTAATTTACAATAGCTAAGATTTGGAAACAGCTCAAGTGCCTATCCGCAGATGAGTGGATAAAAAAATAGTGGTACATTTACACAATGGAATACTAGGTAGTAAAAAGAAAGAACTCTTATCATTTGCAATAGCATGGATGGACTTGGAGAGTGTTATGTTAAGTAAAATAAGCCAGTCAGAAAAAAATAAGTATCACATGACCTCAGTCACATGTAGACTATAATGAACAAAATAAACTGATGAATAAAATAGGACCAGAGACATAGAATCATGAACAGACTGACGAATTCCAGAGGGAAGGCAGGGATGGAGAATGATTAATCAGGGAACTTATATGCATATATGCACAACCCATGGACCACTGGAGTGGTGAAGGTATGAAAGGTGTGGGTCAAGGCAAACAAACCCCACATATAAACAAAGGAGGCATCTGTAATACTTTCAAAAACAAACTTAAATTTAAAAAAATTAAAAAGCAAGGAAAGGCATAAAAACTTTAGTAACTTTGATGTGGGATAATGCTGTGAATCAAATCCTCAAACCCTCAATTAATGGTAGGAAGGGACCTGCATAAAAGCAAAGAAGAACAATAGGTGTGGAGTGATTTACCACTTTTTGATATATTCCTTGGTATACCATCAAATTTTGAATAAGGTATAAATTTTATTTCTGCTTCAACTAAGGACATATACTTTTACAGTGATTTTTATAAGATGAAATATTGAGAAGAGACTGAAGCATAAAATACTATCAGTGATATGAGTCATCATCAATCAAGCACCAAAGAGAAATTACTTATTTTGGGGAAATATGACAGTGAACTTACAGCAGAAGAAAATTCTACTTAAAAGTGACTCCATGTTTAGTAGTATGACCTACTGCATAGCATGTTGAGATGTGAGAATTTTTATTCGATTATTCATTGTTCCAAATTTCAATCATCCTTCTAAAGTATTTTTAACATATTCTTCCATGCGTGTGATCATAGATGTGGTTTAAATAAAGTCTGAGGAGCACTGTATTTGAAAGGGCAAACAGGAATCTAGAGGATGCAGGGTTTTTTTTAACAATAATGACAATGACAAAAATGACAAATGGTTTTAACATATGTGATAGATTATTTCGATAGTTCGTCAAATTTACAACCTAGGTCATGCTCATTAATTATGTTAGCCATTGGTGTTATTTGCTATTATTTCTAGTTCTGTAACTTCTGGCCACAAAGTAGTATTGTGCTTCCTGGCTCTCTTGGGGTTGAATGAAATTATATAAGCAGTTATGATCAGTGACTTAGGAAAACACTGATGTGTAACATTAGAAGTGGACATTTTTGATTGTCACCAGGATTATTTGTCCCTCTAGTATGGCCAACAATGTCATTAATATTGATGAATGCTCTGAGAGTCTATGATAAGCTGACAAGCTAACTAGCAATAGACATGTTGTATGAGCAACAAGTAAATTTTGCTACATTAGGCCATTGAAATTTGGAGTTCATGTATTATTACCTAGTCTTTTTCTGATAGTTATCCTAATTTTATCTAATAAAAGAGAAACATGCAAATTAACCATCACTCTGCTACACTCACAGTCAATCAGAGTGAGTATGCAAATTAACCCAACAAAGATGGAGGTTAATTTTCATATGCAGGCACAGAGCTGTGTGAAGCCTGCATGAAGGGAAGGGAGACGGCAGAGGGAGCTCCTGGAATGGTGCTCCAGGCCAAAGCAAGGACTTGCTGGCTCCTAGAGATTGGGGAGCAGGGATTTGCTGGCTCCTGGTGGCTGGGAGTGAAGCCAGGGGAAGGAAGGCCTAGTCTTGCACTAATATCATGCAATGAGCCTCCAGTTAATATATAGATTTGTGGCAAAAAGAATACCATATATCTCCATAAAAGACCCGAGGCTGAAGCATCAAATGTTGTAACAATGAAGTCTTTTCACTTCCTCTGAATGGCCTGAGGGTGTCTTAACCAAAAATAGGTTAACACTGTGGGTGTGGAAGACAAAACTTCTGGTTCTTTTAGACTATCTTACATATTATTTTTATCAATAAGCTAAGTAATACAAATTTATCTAACATATTCATACCATCTAGACAATTTAGTTTAAAAATTACTGTCTATATGGCATGGCTCAGTGGTTGAGCATTCACTTATGAACCAGGAGGTCATGGCCCCATTTCGGGTTGGGACACATGCCAGGGTTGCTGGCTTGATCCCCAGTGTGGAGTGTGCAGAGGGCAACTGACCAATGATTTGCTCTCATCTCTCTCTCTCTCCCTTCTTATATAAAATGAATAAAAATATTTTCAATGTTTTCTAAATAAAATTCTTAAAGAATTATTTTTTAAATGACCAATTAACAACAAATGGAAATATCCTATCCATCCTTTTTTGTAGATGAAATTTATATAACATAAAAGTAAGTATTACGCAATGTACCATTCATTATTCAGAGGGCCTTAGTATATTCACAGTTTTGTGGAACTATCACCTCTATCAATTTTTTTAAAAATGTCATCATCCCAAAAGAAAAGTCCAGACCTATTAAGCAGTCACCCTGCAACTCTTTCTTTCCCCAGCTCCTGGACACCATCAGTCTGCTTTCTGTTCTATGGATTTACCTATTCTGCATATTTCATATAAATGGAATCATATAATATGTTACCTTTTGGATCTGGTTCTTTCACTTAGCATTATGTATTCAAGGCTCATCTGCCTTGTAGTATACATCAGTACTTCACTATTTTATGACTGAATAATATCTCATTTTATAGATATACCACATTTTGTTTATTCATCCATTGAGGGACATTTGACTTATTTTCAACTTTTGACTTTCTGACAATCTTAACTCAGAAATAATTATCATCATATATTTTTCCAGGGACTACATATTTTTATAGAATAAAAATCTGGCAATATAGGAAATGAGGATAACCCAGTATTAAGTTACATATTGAAAATAAAACTTGGCTAAGTTATATAGTTGGATCATCACACTTGTCTTAGATTTAAAAAAACAACTTTATTTATTGTACTAACACAACATTGGTTATGTTTAAGCAATATAATTTATACACACACAGAGATGTACTAATACAATGCTGGCTTAACTAATACAATGTTTGTTTGAACCACACAATTCACACACACACGAGAGAGAGAGAGAGAGAGAGAGAGAGAGAGAGAGAGAGAGAGAGAGAGAGAGAGAGAGAGAGGGAGAGGCGGCGGGGGAGCACTTCTGAAAAAGTAAAAACTTTGGTCAGCCATCTAGAAGCTGCTAGGAACTGAGGATGATGCCATGTCTGAGGCACAGGAAAATCATCTTTGCTCCCTTGAAATGGCTACCATAGCCACGTGCCTACCAGCTAGAGGAGAGCTCTAGGTGGTGCTCTCCCCGAAGTTCTCTGCTGACACTGATCTACTCAGCTACCCTGAGCTGAGCACATACTTCATCTCTTGGTGACCCTCAAGCCATAAGCTACTGGTCCTTCTGGGTCTGGAAGCGATTATAGGAATTGTTCCAGACAGAGTCACCACCAGGTGGCTTCTTTAGTAGTAATGAACTTTATTGATGAGATGCCCTGGTGTTGGAAGTACAGGGGAAGGCTGTGCCTGCATGTGGAAAATCACTGAAGTTTTCAGAAATGCCTGAGCTAGAAATATACCGATGAAGTAATAAAAAGAAATGAGATCCTAACGTATGCAGCATAAGTCAAAGGAAATAAATTAAAGAATAACTTTGTGCTGTTAATATGAATTCACATATAACTACAGACTGCTGAGACTTGGGGGAATTTAGGTTATAGTGGTACACCACTATTTCATTAAAGTCTATAAATATTATGGTGAATTAAAAAACAAATTTAAAAGCATTATTGAATGCATAGTAACATCTTTTCTATCTTGGGGACTAAATCTGTGAGGATTATCACATTTTTGTCATATTAACAAAGAGACTTTCACACTGAAAAGGCTCAGCGCCAGTCACGCTCCACCTTCAGCCACATGAGGCACATTTCTCTGGACTCTCTTGATATTCTTATGTAAAGCTAAGTTTCCCTCCTGCTCTGGCCAACAATGTTAACTTTTCAAGGAGATTACAGAGCTCTACCAGTTAAGGGCTTTACCAGATTCACCTAACGTTTAAGATATATGCTTCCCCCCCCACACATATTCAACTCCTGCATTTTACATAGACTGCCCATGACCAACACCTTCTTGGGAAATAATTTTACATTTACATTACTGAGAACTAGTTGCACTAAATTTTTTTTTCTCTAAAAGACAAACTTCAAACATTACCAGATGTCTTTTTAACTTCCCCCAAAGTGACCTGGGGAATCTTCCTAAAAAAAGAAATATCTGTTTTCTATAATCTGGAATAGCATTTAAATTTTATTCAAATTTATCATTGGGCACTAGAGAGGAATATTAAAATCCCAAGTACTTTTTAAGAGAAATTTTGGTCAAAGGTTTGCATTCAAGGTGCAGATATGTTGCTGAGAGATTCTAGAAGGGTGCATGTCCTGAGAAATTATTGTCAGTTGTTCTACATGAGAATTTGAAAATGAAAGTGGAAAGAATTTTGAATCTTCCTGCCAGCTCAGCAAAAATATAGAATGCTATCTGCTAGACTCAGTTCTGAAAGAGAAAAAATGTTAGGCATTTCTCAGTAGAAAAATATACATTTCAACAAAACAGGTTTCCAGCTACTGCTTTCAAGCATTATTGAGTAATAAAAGATAGTTGCTATTGAAATCTAAAGCTTAAATGAGTTTGAGCTAAGGAAACAGCACACATTGAAGGCATCATTTATATAGAAGAAATTCTTCAGGAGAAACCCATAAAACTCAAAGATATTAAATAGATTTATTACCTCCTTTAAACCAAAAGGGAGATTATCAGCTCCACACTGTGCCCAGATGCTTTCTAAAGAGCATCTGTGTTGCTTGGAAATCATCACTCAATCAACTCAAAATTCATGACCAGATTCCCTTTGTAGTTGCTTCTGATTAGGCCCTCCTCGCTGAAAGAGAAATAGCACCGGGAAGAGGGTCACTGGTGTATAACACAGAGCAACTCTAGAAAGCTTTCCCCTGCATCACACTGACAGGATCCTAATAGCCACAAGATGCCGGAAAGAATGGCATGTCATAAATTCATCATGAGCTCCGGCTCTCCCAGAATAACTTAAAGTAATGGTGTTAATGACATCTCGGAACTTGAACTCTAAAAGGCTTGGTGTTTTGATAAAGTGACCTATTTCCCTGCATTCTTCTGGTTATTGACTTATGTTATGTGCTAAACGGATGTCACCTAATATTTCCATAAACACGGAAAATGGAGAGGGAAGTGTCAGGAGGACTCTGTTCTCACAACAGACTTCACATACTTTGGAGAGGGAATTTTTTCTTGGAGAAAACTCTCTCTCGCTCTTCTGTTAAGTCTATGTTTCAGGTGACATGAAATTTAAATTTCAGTAAGGTAAATTCCCAAGATTGAAAGAGGCAAAATTTCCTATTTTTGGAAATAATTTCTCATCTTAATTCTAGATGTCAGTCTGAGTGTCACTGCAGCTCAGGGACGGAGACCATGGCTCCACACCTTACCCCGCAGCCTGTGAGAAAACACGTGACCCATAGGCCGCAGCCAACGCCCAAGAGGTTAAGTTTTCTTGGTCACTTTCAACTACAGATTTGAATTTCTTTTTTTTTTTCTTGTCAAATGATCTTTAATTGAGTCATTTTCCTTTGTAGTTCTTAACTAGCTGGACATTCCACGGCACCACTGTTGATATCATCTATGATGTCATGAGGGTGGCGTCCATCAACATTGCACCCCACAGACTGGGCAGTCCCCAGGATCTCTTTAATGGTTCCAGAAAGTTCTCTAGCTAAGGATCGGTGCCGCATCTGCCGGGCAATGCTGACAATCTCGTCAAAAGTGATGTTCCCACTGTGCTTGATGTTTTTTTTTGCTTCTTTCTGTCTCTTGGCGGTTCTTTGAGGGCTTTGATGATCAGGGCAGAGGCAGAAAGCACTACTTCAATCTGGGCCTGTCTGTTCTGAATTGTCAGTCTCACTGTAATCCTCAGACCCTTCCAATCACCAGTTGCTTTGGCAATGTCATCACCAACCTTTTTTGGAGCCAGACCCAGGGGGCCGATCTTGGGGGCCAGGGCAGACGTGGCACCCACTTCCCCACCGGTGCATCTCAGATAAACGACTTTGATTTCGTTGGGGTCGAACTTCGGCGGCATGGTGGAGGCAGCTGGTGTCGGATGAACCCGGATTCGGGACGACCGAAGACAGTTGCACCTGAGCCTCCTCCGAGCCGAAAAGATTTGAATTTCTGATGAACTTTTTTTTTTTCTCACTTGAGCCCTTTACAGCTGTTTCTTTTGGTCTCAAGGTAAATACTGAAAATGGAGTGCTTGATGAAGGCGTTTTACTGGCAAATGGGGAACTCTAGGTGCACTGTGAGACCCTAGGAAGGGGTGTTCAGACAGGAGAAATGTGGTCACTTTTTTAAAGACAAAAGACTGCCAGCTGTGTTTGCCCATATCAGGAAAGTCTCAGTCTCAGTGCTGATGGGCAGGTGATAATCCGAGTTGTAGTTACTTAAGCTTGGCGCTTGCTGGTTGGAGGTCATTTCCTGCGTAGTTTGGGGTCCATAACAGGTGCCTCTGCATTGTAAGTGATGTGCCTCCTTCAGGCTGATGTTGCCCAGTTATGTCTGCATTGGAGACGGCAAACTAGGGAGTCAGGTGAGATTTACCAGTATCTCCAAACAAGCCATATGGCAGTAAGCAAAAGGAATAAAATCATACTTAAAACTTGTTGAGAGAGTTTACACAGAAGAATTTAAAATGTGAAATAGTTCTTAGCATCAGTACCTTCCAAAGAGTTAAGTACCATCTCTTATGAAAGGAGGGACTCATAACACATTTTCTAGGTGATCTGGGAATTGTTATTCAACCCATCTGTGCCCTGAGAAGAAGTAAAACACAGGATATAATGCAATTTTATCTGGAAAATTGGAGGAAAGAACACTGCCTAAAGAAGAAGCTGATAATATGAAGAAGCAACTAAATAAACCTCAAAATGCATGTTCATTTAATTATGGGCCCTCTAACATTGCAAAATTAAAAAAATAATTTTAATAATTTCATCTCCAAAAAATGTTCTACATTCCTTCTGACCAAATATAATACATGAAAATCTAAATGTACAGGTTTGTAGAGAAGTAAGTCATTCATTTATTAACTAATTCAGTATTTTATAAAGACTTAGCATAAACACAACACACGTATACACACATACGCACACACTCACACACACACAATATTAGACTTCCCTATTGAATTTTTCTATCTCCATTTATTCTACCTTTTACAAACATAGAAACTGCCTGAACTTAAGAATTCCCTTAGACCATGCTTAGGAGGAAAGGCCTTCTGTGGTCTATGATGATTGTTGCTGCTTTACATATGCTATTAGAATAGTTTTAAGAATTTGGGCTTACCTTAGCATCATTACTGTGTACAAGATTTTGGTGTTGTCTTTGTTTTGTTTTGTCTTAGTTTTTGTTTGTTTGATTTTTGGGAGAGGTTTTTATTCTATATCTTCTGAATGTATTTATAGGAAAACACCTAAACTAGGATATTTATCATGGGATGTCATGTTCTGAAATTCTATCTTATTTTGAAAGCAAATCATGTAAAAAATATAAAATATCTAATTCAGTTGAAATCCTTTGGTAATAATTCCTTTAACAAGGTGAGTTCTACTAGTAATACTACTAGTATACTGAATTTTGATAATAATGCCAATTATTTCATCCTCATTGTGTTATTAAAGCTTACAAATCTGCATAAAAGGATAATATACTGGAAAGAGGCATGTCTGTATTGCCAGTATTTAAGACAAGAAAACTTACTTCATATCTATTATCACTCTGTATTTTTTCCAGGAAGTTTAATATCAAATTCCCTTCTTCATTCTTATTCTACAATTTCTGGTTTATTTTCATGTGGATTTTTAGCTTATACATTTTTCTTCTTTCTTAACACACTTCTGTAAAATGTTTATGAGTACTAATGAAATTCAAGACATAATCAAATTATTTCTCACAATAAGGGGATTTTGAAACTTTGGGAAATTTTATAGCCTCACTTTCCCCTATCTGGAATCCGTTATACAGTGTGGGTTGCTTTTATACTTATTTGATAACCATATCCAGGTTGGTACCATGGAAGATAAGCAGCAGTAAACTAGTTTCAGCTATATTACTCTTTTATTCAATAATCCTATATAATAAAAGGCTAATATGAAAATTGTCTCCTCGACTGGGAGCTCACCCAGGAGTTCAACCAGGATTTCAACCAGGGGTCAGGCCAGGCAGCCAACTGCCCAAGGACCCTTCCCCCCACTGGCCCAGGCCCATTGGCCTCAATTGGGGTGGGCCCACCAGACTCCATCCATGCACAAATTTGTACACTGAGCCTCTAGTATTTATATATCAGGCATCACACTGTCCTATATATAACTAGAGGTAGAGTGCATGAATTCATGTATAGGTGGGATTCCTCGGCCTGGCTGGCAAGTGAGGCCTATTGGGGAACTGGCTGGCTAGGCAGAGGATCCCAAGAGGTTGGCCAGCCAGCGAGAGAGACCATGGGATGTTGGCTTGCTGGTCCCCCCATTGGGACCAATCAAGAGGGTCAGCTGCGGGGAGGGGACATGGAAGGTTGGCTGTGGGAGTGCACTGACCACCAGGGGGTAAGCTCCTGTATTGAGCATTTGCCCCTTGGTGGTCAGTGTGCATCACAGCAACTGGTTGATCAGTCATTACAGTCAAAATGGTCACTTAGGCATATATATATATATATATATATATATATATATATATATATATAGTTGATTTTTTAGAGAGAGAGGAAGGGAGAGGGATAGAGAGTTAGTAACATCAATGAGAGAGAAACATTAATCAGTTGCCTCTTGCACACCCACTACCGGGGATGTGCATGCAACCAAGGTACATGTCCTTGGACAGAATCGAACCTGGGACCCTTTAGTCTGCAGGCAAACACTCTACTGAACCAAACCAGTCAGGTGCTTAGGCTTTTATATATAGAGATATGCACTCTCTCCTTGGAGAAAACTCTGGCCATTTCTTTCTATCTGCTGTATTATATTCTGAGATTTAGTAAAAATAGTAATATATATATAAACTCCAAATTGCTCTCAGAAACATTTTGGTATTACTATCCTAGGAGTAATCAAAAGAATTCATTCTATTGTAATTATAACATAATTATAGAAATCAAACTACAGAAAATTTTACTCACTATATGAAAAAATTATTAAATAGACTTATTTTATATTATTTTTATTATAAGCTACTCAGTGAACACCAAATATTTATTGCCTTTGTAGAAGAAGTACAAGTGACCAGAATGGGATTTTAGCCATACTATATAATAAGGAGGTAATATGCAAATTGACCCTCACACCATCACAAGATGGCTGCCTATGACCAGGCTGGCAGGGGAGTTATTGAGGGATGACCAAATGACTGAACAAGCAGGCTGCATGGGGCAACTAGGCCAGCAGGAGGGGCAGATAGGAGTGATCAGGCTGGCAGGGAGGTGACCTGGCTGGCAGCAGGGGGCAGTTAGGGGTGATCAGGGTGGCATGCAGAAGCAGTGAGGGGTGATCAGGCTGGCAGGGAGCGGGGTGCTGCTAGGGCCGACCAGGCAGGCTGGCAGGTGAGCGATTAGGAGCCATGGTCCAGGATTGTGAGGGGGATGTCCGACTGCCAGTTAGTCAAACCAATCGGCAGTCAGACATCCCCTGAGGGGTCCCGGATTGGAGAGGGTGCAGGCTGGGCTGAGGGGAACCCCCGTGAATAAATTTTGATAATAATAAAATCATAATATGCTAATTAGACCAGACGACCTTCTGGACAAAGCCGTCGCTCCAAGTGAAGCACTGGTCCCGGATGCCTGCTAGAAGCCTGGTTCCCGGGTGCCAGGGAGAAGCCTGGGTCCTGGGAACCAGAGGGATGCCATTGCCAGCAGCCAGGGAAGGAAAGCCTACTCTTGCATGAATTATGTGCATCCAGCCACTAGTTCATCTATAATAAATTCATGAAGTCATTCACAGCATAACATATTCCCATTGAAAAGAATGGGTCTATTAGTTTCATCAAACCTTTATGGATATTTGGTTTAGAAAAACTTGTTTTAATATTTTATTTCCTACCTTTTTGTTGTTGTTTAAATTATTTAATAAAGGATTTTTTTTTCAATGAAATAACCCTGTGTTGGCATATAAAACTACAGCAGATTCTGTTTATTTGATTTGAGGGTTTTTCTGTTATATTTATTGCTAAATTTGTAATATAGGCATACTTAAAGATTTATATAGGATTCATATTACATAAACACTAAAAAATTATTCCAATTAATTTTATTCTATAATAGATATATTCCAGTAGGGAAATGTTTGTTAAATATTAAAAACATATTTGAAGTTAGACAAACCAAGTCATATTATAGGAAAAAAAGTATTATTGAAATACTTTTTGTTTAGAAAATGACCCAAACTACTTTTTTTACATATATAAATTTTGCCATGTAGTACTAGCAGCTTGAAGTTGATCCAACATAAACTCTTGATGTCATTGTAATCACCTGGTTATTATTGAACAGGAAAGGAATGAAAGGGGAGACCAGATAATATAGGCATGCCATTTATACAGCTTTGCCAAATGCTGTATTTAACACTCGCCAAGTCTGTCCCTGCTGATTAATGGGGGAAGAGACCGGATAAAGACATTTTAGACTCATGCCCAGTAAAAGGTCTGAGTTACATGGGATGGCACTTGTCCCTCAATCACACTCAAAAGCAAGTCAATGGCCAAGAAGGGCATGCCCACTGCAGGTGCTCAAAACCTAAATATTTAAACCTCCAAACAATGGAAGTTGTCTTTCTTCTCCCTCTTGGGACTCCTGTGGCAGGAGGATGCCTCCCCTGTGCCCACCTGGCACACAGCCATGTTGGACTCAACACACAGACTAATGTACTTAATTAACTTGGATACTGAATCACACCCAGCTGCAACAAGGGAGCTCTGGACAACGGCTCAGTTTCTGAACCCTCGCTGTACCTTGTCCAGGACTGGCATAAGGGGCAGGCGACTTTGGAACCTGAGAAATCTAACTCCATGCAAACAAAGCCTTTCCCAGTCCATTCCTCCCTTGGAGGCTTCTGAAAATGCTTATTTCAGTATTGCCCCAAGCACTTGCACCTCACTTGCACTCCTGTCTGAGAAATATGGCCCATTGATTTCTCTTGCGTCACTTTCATCAGAAAGAAAACAACGAGAGGAAGATCCACACAACAAGAAAAACATTTCCTCTAATGTTTACTCATGAACTTGGGTGGCTATTCCATGGAAGGCATAAAAAAACAGAGCCAATACTAGTGTTTCAAATTTGTCATGCACGAATTTGTCATCTTCAAATTTGGTACAATTAATGCCATAGAATCTGACCAATGAAATTAGCACACATCCTTTGAGACAGTGTGTTAAAGATCAAAGAATACTTATCAATAGAACCAGGATTGTTTGTGTTTTTGTTTGTTTTTCAAAAATGCCTTCAGCTACACTCTCCTTCTACCTTTCCAAGTTAGGTTTATCCGAATTAAAAATAAAATAATGTTGACACTAAATTTTTACACTCCGCTTTTATATGGGTTCTAAATATTTAAATAGAGTCATATGTGATTTCTACTTCCCAAAATGTAAAAGTGTAGATTTTTATCTGTATGGAATACAAAATATGATTCCCAGATATAAAAATATTAAAGGCCCAGTGCACAATATTTGTGCATGGGAAGGGCAGGTGGTGTCTCTCTGTCCGGCCTGCACCCTCTCAATCTAGGACCCCTTGAGGGATGTCTGACTGCCCGTTTAGCAATGTCTAAACGGGCAGTCAGACATCCCTCTCACAATCCAGGACTGTTGGTTCAAAACTGCTCACCTGCCTGCCTTCCCGAGTGCCCTTAACCACTTCTGCCTGTCAGCCTGATCACCTCCTAACCACTACCATGCCACCCTGATTGATACCTAATTGCTCCCCTGCCAGCCTGTTTGCCCCTAATTGCCTCCCCTGCAGGCCTGGGTCCCCCCAAATGCCCTTCCTTGCAGGCCTGCTTGCCCCCAACTTCCCTCCTCTGCTGGCCTGGTCATCCCTATCTGTCCTCTCCTGCAGGCTTGATTGCACCCACTGCCTCCCTTGCAGGCCTGGTCCCTTCCAACTCTCCTCCCCTCCTGACCATCTTGTGGTGGCCATCTTATGTCCACATGGGGGCAGGATCTTTGACCACATGGGGGCAGCTGGTGTGTTGGAGTGATGGTCAATCTGCATATTACTCTTTTAATAGATAGATTAGAGGCCTGGTGTGTGGCCCAGCTGGTTTGCCTTGAAGGGTGTCCCAAATCAGGGTGAAGGTTCCCTTGGGGCATGGGGTGACCTGGGTGAGGGGCCTGTGGTGGGTTGTAGGCTGGCCACAGCCACCAGCAACCTAAGCAGAGGTCCTGGTATCTGGAATTTATTTATGTTCTACAATTGAAACTTTATAGCCTGGAGTGGAGATAAGCCTCCTGCTTGTTTCATGGTCGCAGTCATTTTTCTTGGGATATTTACCTTCCATAATTGAAACTTTGTAGCCTTAAGCAGAGGCCAAGCAGGCCAGGGCTGCAGAAAGCTTGGCTTCCTCCATCACCAGGGCAACTGTAGCCTCTGCTCTCTCCAGCTCCGTGGCTGCCACCATTTCTGTTGGGAGTTGTGTATCTTCCATAATTGAAACTTTGTAGCATTGAGTGGAGGCCTAGGCTGTCAAGGGCAGGCAGAAAGCTTGGCTTCCTCCATCGCCGGGGAAACCCAAGCCTCCCTCCTGCTCTCTGTGGCCAGCAGCCATATTGGTTGGGGGTTAATTTGCATATTGCTCCTAATTGGCTGGTGGGTGTGGCTTGTGGGTGTAGTGGAAGTGTGGTCAATTTGCATATTACTCTTTTATTAGATAGGATTTTATAACTCAAAAAATGGAAAATATATAGAATCAGATCAAATGGCTTTCTTTAAAGTAGAATCAGAAAGAAACATTAAAGATAAAATATATTTTTTCTCATGAAGCAGTATTAATTAATGGTGGGGAAAATGTAATGCATGATAATGAAATTTAATAATGTTTACTTCTAGTTTTAATAAACCTGGCAGTATTTTGGAAACTTGCAATATGTACTTTGTGTATGTTCATAGGTTTTCCTTTGTGTATGTTTATAGGTTTTCCAAAGAAATCTATACTCTGTGTGCAGTTTTGTACATTTTAGCCTACTAATCTATCATGAATAGTTTCCAACATAGTATTTAAAATGCCAGGTCTCTACCAATCAAAAAAATATTGCACCAAGGTTTACAATAGTAACATCAAACTATTTCTTCTTGACTTTTGCTAAGAACAAGTGTAATAGGAAAAGAAAATAGAAAGGCATTTATTTTTAAAGAAAAAAAATCATCACAAAGCCAAAATGTTTTCTTGATTAACTGAAAGCATATTTCTTTTTTTAATTTAATTTTTTTCTTTATTGAGTAAGGTATTACATATGTGTCCTTATTAACCCATCCCCCCCATTCCTCTCCCCCTCATGCCCTCACCCCCCTAGTGTCTGTGCCCATTGATTAGGCTTATATGCATGTATACAAGTCCTTTGGTTGATGTCTTCCCCTTAACCCCATCCTTCCCTATCTTCCTCTGAGGTTTGACGTTCTGATTGATGCTTCTCTCTCCCTGGATCTGTTTTTGTTAATCAGTTTATGTTGTTCATTATATTCCACAAATGAGTGAGATCATATGATATTTATCTTTCTCTGACTAGATTATTTCACTTAGCATAATGCTCTCAATTCCATCCATGCTGTTGCAAATGGTAAGAACTCCTTTTTTACTGCAGTGTATTATTCCATTGTGTAGATGTGCTAGTTTTTTAATCAATTCATGAGAAATACTAATGGGTCAAAATAATATCTATTTATATATGTTTTTCCAAAGAGTGATAGTGAGTACTGGATACTTCTATGGGATGAGCAATCTCAGTAACCTGGGATAGACTGTTATAAGTAGGTATATTTCCCTCTAAAATAAACAATTTTAGTATAAATTGTATACATTGTTGACTTATTTATATTTTATAATTCTAAGCTTATAACATTGTTATTGCATCTGTTTTATTAACATTCTATATAAGAGAGTGGTATTAGCTAATTACATGTTTATTATAGTAAACAAAAACAGATTATTCTTATTTGACTCAGTCATTGTTAAAAAAAAAAAGACAATAAAATACTACTTAGTGATACAGGAAAGTTACAGGGAAAAGAAATTTAACTGTCACAAACTTTAAAAAATAAAAACTGTTACTTTATTGAAAATAACAAGCTATTTTTATATGTACAATTAACACCTATCTTAAAATGCCAACATTATACTGAACACTGAAACTATAGAGCTCTTCTCATCTAAGTCAAGTACTTTCTAGAGCACAACTCATCACAAATATTAACTCTTCTGGGAGTTCTAAACATAAAAGCAAGTGACTAACAAATACATGACTCTTCAGTGTAATAAATAGTAAGATTGAGCACACAGGAAAATGTCCTCTTTTCATGACCCTAATTCGCTAGAAATTTCAGAAAAATATGTTTAAGTGAATAAATAAATGCATAATGTTGCTACAAAATGTACTGACTAAAAATTAAGGTAGGAGAAAGCTAACATATATAGAAGAGAAATACTGTTTTATGAAAGCAGATATCAAAAATGCCAATAAAAAGATAAATATTCAATTCCACAAGTAATTAAATGCATCCAAAATAAAACACCAACATGGTACCATTTTTATGGCTGAATTTCAGAGTTTATATCAAGAAGTTATTCTGCTAAGTGAGTCTGTAGTGATGCACATTTCTCACATGTAGTGGGTTAGATAAAGTATAAATTGTCACACAAATGAGATGGAAACTAATTTACCAATATGTGTCAAAGGTCTTTAAATATGTTTTGGGCCATCGAGTTGGTGAAATGAATATTAAAAACTTTCAAAACGTAAAACTTTTGAATAAGCAATTCTGCATTCACCAACTATAATTATAATAAGAATACAGTAAAGTATGGCAAACAAATTTAGTTTCAAGGATTTCATCACAAAATTGTTCATTCCAACAAAATGTTTGGAAAGAACCTATATGACCAGAACTAGAGGACTGCTTGATTAAGTCATGCTTTATTACTTCTGTGATTACTACTACCCCTAACCTCAAAAATTATAATAGTATTATCCAGGCATTCATGTAAGCCAGGCAATATTGTAAGTCCCTTACATGCCTTATATAAATTTATCCTTAAGAGACTCTATGAAGTTGTGTTAGGATTTTTTATTATTATTACATGTACAAACAGAAAACATAACACACACACACACACACACACACACACACACACACACACACACACATATACATACACACACACATTTTTATTTTTACTCCAAAGTCAGTGTTTTTAACCTCTGCTTACCCCACTGCACTTCTACCTGTCTTTCTGCCCTCTTGGCCTCTGCCTACTCTAGAATTGCCCTGGGGCCATGACTGTGTTTCTTTTTTGTGTATTTTAATGTCCAACACAATGTTTAGTACATTACCCACTCAATGAGTATTTTGGGAAGAAAATAGCGATAAAAGACATTGGAAGGAATGAGGAAGAAAGAAGGCAAAGTCTTGCACCCAGGATGAGGCATGGTAGAAGAGGCAGGAAGGAAAGCTGTGGAGGGAAGTAGAAAAGTTAGCTAGAAGTGAAGGAGTTAGACATGAAGGGGGATCAAAACAAACAAACAAAAAAAACCCTACAGATTATAGAAATTTGTTTTAATAATCACAAAGAAGGGAAGAGGTTTTTTTTTGCCCTTTTTACTTTAATTTACCAATTCATAGAAGAAAATTTTGAGCAGCTCAAATGTAACTTGGTACTACAAAATGCAAACTCTCATGGTCTCAAGAAATAATTTGGCACCACAAAAATAGATTAATTTGAGGAAACAACACAGGTGCTTCAATTTATAGTTTAATCTTTTGAGAATCATGGGATTTTAAAGAAATATAAGATTTTAGCAATTTATTTAATCTAACTCCACTTTTAATGTTCACATAAATGATCTACCCTTAGCCACATAAATGATGAATTAGAATACTAATCTGATTCCAATCTTTATTGTTTCTAACACATTACTCTGCCCAAAGAGTGGTCTCTAAATAAAAGGTATTAATGGCTATAGAAACAGTTGGGCAGTCTTACGGATCATCTTTAATTACCATAAGCCTAAAATCAAAAAGAATATCTTCCTTCTTTTGAGTAATTACAAACTACAAATAAAGCCTATATATTTTAAAACTCACTTGGAATTTTCCAAACCCATTCTTGTAATGGAAACTTGATGTTTGTTTACAAACATAAAATTTGAAATAAAACAATCATTTTCAACATAGTCTTACTAGAAATACATTTCTATTTCACTAAAGTTCCAAAGATATAAACTGCTACCCATCATATTTTGGCAGATACAGAATGCTATTCTCCATTATATATGATTGGCACAGTTATGTACTATAATAAATTCTGTCAGTTCGGCATTTTTTTACTTGACAGTCTTATAAAAAATAGTATTGCCAAGGAAACCAATTAAAAGTTGATTTCCACTGTGAGTTGACTCCTTCTGATTCCTCTGTACCTCAGTTCTCTTACAGCTGCCTCCAGATGATCTAAACCTCGTTTGCATTGTTGACCTATGGGCTGTAACCCTTTGGAATATTGTATGCCCATTTTTGTCTTTCTTGCTGTTCTAAAGAACTGTGTTGGTTATAAAGATATTTGTATAAAGATACTCATTGTTGTAAAAAAAAAAAAACCAAACAAACAAAATTTGATTCCCCTCCTTTATTTTCTCTCTTCCTAATGTTTTAATTAACAGTGTGATCCCTGTTAATCTTTTTCTAGTGGTAGTAAATTGACAGCATAAAGTCAATTCTTTCTATAAACCACTCCCTGCCTTCTACGAGCCGATGTCTGTGCTAATGTGACAGATATGTCACTGTGGGACTGACATTTCATGTCCACTGACTCAACATTTCAATTAGTTGTATAGGATCCCTTATTTTAAGAATTTAATATGAGGGAAAAAAATGCTGTATTACTGGAAAAGTGTCATCATTCTTTGACAATAAATATGAGAAGTTTTATATTGCCAATAGGCCAATGTTTAGAAATTCATAAATTTAAGTTAAAGATTAAAACAGAAAGAGATGTTTGAGAAGGAAAAGCAAAGAAAAGAATACCAATTACCTGTATTTTAAGAGCTTTATGGTTAGATCACAGTAGGATCAATGTGATTTGCATGGTTATCTTTAAATGAATTAATTATTTTGTGGAATAATATTTATGTTTCTTTCAAATATGTTAAAACATAACATTTTTGGTGAGACAGATAAAATTATTTCAGTATTCAGGTAACACTGTACTTTCTCATGAAATCTAAATTTGGTTCAGAAGAGCAAATGATTAAGAAGGCTGTAAAATACCTAACAGTGCTCAAGTGCATGTACTTTGTCTTTTGTTTTTATTCTTTTCCATTTAACTATCCTCAATCTACATGTGGCCTCTCAGCTATAAATACATTAGGTCCTCAGGTTACATTGGAGATCCATTCCCTTCGTCACTCACATGGAGCACATATAGAGCAGTAATGAAGTAAAACAGTAAAAAATTTAAAAGAAAGATAACAATTCTTGACCTTTATTTGTGGTAAATATATAACAAAAAACATAAAGCACATATGTACATATAACAAAATGATGGAATTTTTTAAATAAATAAATGGGAGATGGCGTCGTAACCACGTACATCGAGTCTGACGTAACCCAAGGACTGTCTGTAATAGGGTTCAGCTATCTGGTGTCAGACTGCTACATAAATGTCTCTCATACAGACTCAATTATATGATTCTCACATCACTAGAAAATAAACTAATACTGGAAAGTAAAGCAAAATTTTTTCTAGAAACTTATATTTTAAGATTAGATAACACAACTAAACCAAAAATGTTATTATATAACAAACTAAGAAAATATTTTTCATTCATCAAAAAAATTTCTTGACTAACCATCTATGCAATGCATAGGACTCAAAGCAATGAGTGCAATGCTAACCAACACCATGCAGAGCCCAATCTCCACATGAAACTATCCATGGCTTATCTTTCAGTGCTGTTGCTTCCACTTGTGTGACCATGTTGAAGTGGACACACATTGTGAAAAATAATTAGTCAACGAGACAGCATTTTGATCAAATTATATTCTGTATATAATTTATCTAATGAGACAAAAATAATCCTATATAATAAAAGAGTAATATGCAAATTGTCCATACCTCTGATACACCCACAAGCCATGCCCACAAGCCACGCCCACCAGCCAATCAGGAGCAAATAAACCTCAACCAAGATGGCTGCAGCCACCGAGAGCAGGAGGGAGGCTTGGGTTTCCCGGGCAATAGAGGAAGCCAAGCTTTCTGCCTGCCATTGCTGGCCCAGGCCTCCACTCAATGCTACAAAGTTTCAATTATAGAAGATACATAATCTCAACAGAAATGGCAGCAGCCTCAGAGCTGGACAGAGCAGAGGCTAGGGTTGCCTGGGCAATCGAGGAAGCCAAGCTTCTGCAGCCCTAGCGCCTAGGCCTCCACCAGAGGCTACAAAGTTTTAATTATAGAATTTAAATAAACCCAAACAGAAATAGCTGTCACCATGGAGTGAGCAGAAGGCTTGGCTCCACTCCAGGCTACAAATTTTCAATTGTAGAACATAAATTAATCCCAGATCCCAGGGTCTCTGCTAAATTCGCCGGGGGCGTGGCCAGCCTACAAACACCTTTGGCCCCTCGCCCAGGCTGCCCCACCTCCCAAGGGAACCCCTACCCTGATCTGGGACACCCTTCATGGCAAATCAGCTGACCCACACCAATGCACCAAGCCTCTATCCTATCTAATGAAAGAGTAATATGCAGAGTGGCCATCACTCCAACACACAAGAGGGCTGCTCCCATGTGGTCAAAGATTCTGCCCCCACGTAGATACAAGATGGCCACCACAAGATGGCCAGCAGGGGAGGGCTGTTGGGAGGAACCAGGCCTGCAAGGGAGGGCAGTTTGGGGCAATCAAGCCTGCAGGGGAGGGCAGTTAGGGGTGACCGGCCAGCAGATGAGGGAAGTTGAGGGCAAACAGGCTGGCAGGGGAGCAGTTAGACATCAATCAGGCTGGCAGGGTAGTGGTTAGGGGTTGATCAGGACAGCAGGCAGAAGTGGTTAGCAGCAATCAGGGAGGCAGGCAAATAAGCAGTTTGGAGCCAGCAGTCCTGATTTGTTAGAAGGATGTCTGACTGCCTGGTAGGATCGGGCCTAAATGGGCAGTTGGCATGCCTTGAGGGGTCTCAGATAGGAGAGGGTGCAGGCTGAGCTGAGGGACACCACCACCCCCCTTGCAAGAATTTCGTGCACTGGGCTTCTAGTTATGAATATTTAAAGAATGTCTGAGATTTAAAATAACAAGATTATTCAGGCTCTCTAGAAGATAGGCCTTTAGAAAATTTGTTCAATAATTAGTTTTAAAATCCAATAAGAACTATTGTGCAAGAGACACTAATACTTTCTCAGATTGATTAAATTAATGGTAATATCATATGGTGTAGAAAACCTAAGTTTTTACAAAAATTTGTCTTAAAAATAAATTGCTTATTTTGATGATGTTGTTTGTTGTATATTGTTAACCAGGAAGCTAAACTGTACAATGATTAGAAATAATTAATTTAGTATTTACACCAAAATTTATAATTTGAAACCACTCAACTTCTTTTATAGCGAATGGATCATTGTGCCAGAATGAAGTAAAATAGACTCTTCCCAACTTCAAAGATATCTTTGGTCCAAATTCCCTGTGCACATAATTAGTTTGAGATTTCTTTTCAATATATTATTAATGCATTTTTGAACAAATATCTATTAAAGGCCTACTGTGTACCCATCATTATTACAGAAATCGGGCATATGGCAATGATCCAATAAATTTACTTTTATCACGTACCATTCATTTATGTGTTACAAGAGACCGTAAGAAAACATACAAAATAGATCAGGCAGTGATATGTCTAAAAAATAAAGCAAGCAGGGATAGACAGACAGTAGAAAAGTGATATTAGAAAAATTGAAGGACATGCCGTCACATAAAATTTCAACAAAACTTTAGTGAACTGAGAGATAAGTCCATTAAAATATTTAGGGAGTGCATTATAGGCAAAGGCAATCCTAAAAAGAAGAAGAAGCACCTTTAAGCTGATAGCCCCCATTGTAAGAATTTTATTGGTTAGCAAATTGCAGCTTGTGAGCCACATGTGGCTCTTTGGCCCCTTGAGTGTGGCTCTTCCACAAAATACCACGGCCTGGGTGAGTCTATTTTGAGAAAGTGGTGTTAAAAGAAGTTTAAGTTTAAAAAATTTGGCACTCAGAAGAAATGTCAATCATTCTACTATTGATTTTTGGCTCTGTTGACTAATGAGTTTGCCGACCACTGGGTTAAACAGTTTGCAATTTGGTAAAAAGATTTGAATTAAATAGATTCAGAAGCAGGTATAAGATAAAGATTGTTTCATTTTACCTGCCAAAATATTTTTTTGCAAAGGTAATTCACAAAATAGTCTTTCATATGTAATTTTAATATCATACTGGAGGCCCGGTGCACGATATTTGTGCAGGGAGGGGGGCAGGGGGTGTCCCTCAGCCCCTGCACCCTCTCCAATCTGGGACCCCTCAATGGATGTCCGACTGTCCATTTAGGCCCAGGATTGGGCTTAAATGGGAAGTTGGACATCCTTCTCACAATTCAGGACTGCTGGCTCCAAACTGCTACTTGCCTGCCTCCTTGATTGCCCTTAACCACTTCTGCCTGCAGCCTGATCACCCCCTAACCACTACCCTGCCAGCTTAATTGATGTCTAACTGCTCCCCTGCCAGCCTGTTTGCCCCAAACTTCTCTTCTCTGCCAGCCTGGTCACCCTTAACTGCTCTCCCTTGCAGGCTTGATCACCCCCAACTGCCCTCCCTTGCAGGCCTGGTCCTTCCCAATGGCCCTCTCTTCCTGGCCATCTTGTGGTGGCCTTCTTGTGTCCACATAGGGGCAGGATCTTTGACCACATGGGGGGAGCCCTCTTGTGTGTTGGTATGATGGTCAATCTGTGTATTACTCTTTCATTAGATAGGATAGAGGCCTGGTACATGGGTGTGGGTCAGCTGATTTGCCATGAAGGGTGTCCCAGATCAGGGTAGGGGTTCCCTTGGGAGGTGGGGTGGCCTGGGCAAGGGGCCTATGGTGATTATCAGGCTGGCCACGCCCCCAGAGACCTAAGCAGAGGCCCTGGGATCTGGGATTAATTTATGTTCTACAATTGAAACTTTGTAGCCCGAGTGGAGCCAAGCCTTCTCCTCGCTCCATGGCAACAGCCATTTCTGTTTGGGTTTATTTTATTCTATAATTAGAGGCCTAGGAGCTAGGGCTTCAGAAGCTTGGCTTCCTCCATCACCTCGGCAACCATAGCCTCTGCTCTCTTCAGCTTCGTGGCTGACACCATTTCTGTTGGGATTATGTATGTTCTATAATATAACTTTGTTGCCTTGAGTGGAGGCCTAGGCCAGCAAGGGCAGGTGGGAAGCTTGGCTTACTCCATTGCCAGGGAAACCCAAGCCTCCCTCTTGCTCTCAGTGGCTGCAGCCATCTTGCTTGGGGTTTATTTGCATAATCTGCTCCTGATTGGCTGGTGGGCATGGCTGTGGGCGTAACTTGATTGGAGGTATGGTCAATTTGCATATTACTCTTTAATTAGATATGATCATATACATCAGAAGTGATTATATGTCTTTTGTGCAATCACATTTGCACTAAAATATAAGCTTCATGTGGGCAAAGATTCTGTTACCTATTTTGTTGACAAAGATTCTAGTGTCTCAAAAGCTATTACATTATACAGAATAGATAAATCTGCTTAAAGAAGAAATAATTGTGCACTGAATTAATTTTTCACAAATCATTTTTTTCAGATAAATACTAAATCCTTCCTAATTTCTTTCACTAGCATTCATTCCATAATACATGCAATTCAATTGCCTAGGCAACTTATTGATAGTGTAAATTTATTCTCTGTACCAAAAGATGCATTTTATTGATTTAAATGATGACATATTAATGTATGAAATTTTGAATTCCAACAGAATTTTGGAGATCAAAAACTTCAAGAATAATAATTATTTTTTAATATATATTTTTTTAATTTGGGGGGTTATTAATTTTTTTTACTGAATTCTGAAAGAGAGAAAGGGAGAGGGAGAGAGAGAGAAACATCAATGTGAGAAACATTGATTGGTTACCTCCCATACATACCCCAGCTGGGGACTGAACTCACAACCTGGGAATTGATCGGACATCAAACTGGTGACCTTTTAGTGTACAGGACTGACTCAACCAACTGAGCCACACTGACCAGGGCAAAACTTTAATATTTATTGAGAATATGTGATTCTTTTGAAATTTCCTATAAACTGTCAAATAAAAAAAATTACTTTCTAGATTTCTCACTCTCTTGAGTCTTCAATACACCCAAATTGTGATGCAATTTGCTACCTTTTTTAGGAAAAGATCTGGTATGAAGAGAAAAAAAGCAGAAGGTAATGAAGAAGATCATTAAGATTCATTTGTAATTGAAGACTTAAAAGAGGAAGAGTAAAATGATACAACATAATTATCCACGATTATAATGAACCAAAATGGGAAATGCATCAGAAGTGGACTAGACAAATTCAATTTCTATATATAGACCTAACACATGGGAATTAGCCAGCATAACACTGGTTAAAAATATGTTTTCTAATTATACCTGTATATATAACATATATAGATATATAGTATAAATAAGGATATGACATATATCAGATTATGATACATATATCAAAGTGATTTACAAATATGTATATGCACTTGCGGCAGATTTTAAAAGTTTTACATTTAATAATAACTTACTAAGTGTCAAACATTTTGTTAGGCACTTATAAATCACATTTAATTCTGACAGGAAAGTATTATCATATATATTTATAGATGAGACAGATCACCAATCTTCCTCTCAGCTATACCAGCTCAACTAAAAATACATACTTCTCAGGAGATTCAAAGCTGTTTATTTCCTCAAATGACTTGTAATAGCAATAATAATTTCACATGAAATTTTTGGTTTCTAAATTACAGACATGCCCATAACACAGGTGTGGATTACCAAGTACAAATATTAATAACTAGAGGCTCAGTGCACAAAATTCGTGCACGAGGGTGGGGGGCGTGGCAGCAGGGGATGTCCCTTAGCCCAGGCTGCACCCTCTCCAATCTGGGACTCCTCGAGAGATGTCCAACTGCCCATTTAGGCCCGATCATACTATGATCGGGCCTAAATGGGCAGTTGGACATCCTTCTCACAATCCAGGACTGCTGGCTGCAAACTGATTACCTGCCTGCCTCCCTGATTACCCCTAACTGCTTCTGCCTGCCAGCCTGATCACCCGCTAACTACTACCCTGCCAGTCTAATTGATGTCTAACTGCTTCCCTGCCAGCCTGGTTACCCTTAACTGCCCTCCCCTAAAGGCTTGATCACCAGCAACTGCCCTCCCTTGCAGGCCTGGCCCATCCCAACTGACCTCCCCTGCTGGCCTGATAGTCCACAAATGCCCTCCCTTGCAGGGCCTGGAGCCTCCCAACAGCCACCCCTGCTGGCTATCTTGTGGTGGCCATCTTGTGTCCACTTGGGGGCAGGATCTTTGACCACATAGGGGCAGCCCTCTTGTGTGTTGGAGTGATGGTCAATCAGTGTATTACTCTTTTATTAGATAGGATATAGGCCTGGTGCATGGGTGAGGGCCAGCTGGTTTGCCCTGAAGAGTGTTCTAGATTAGGGTGGAGGTTCCCTTGGGGTGAGGGGTGGCCTGTGTGAGGGCCGTGTGGAGGTTTGCAGACTGGCCACGCACCCCCCCCCCATCCCCGCCCTAGCAACCCAAGCAGAGGCCCTGGTACCTGGGATTAATCTGTGTCTACAATTGAAACTTTGTGGCCTGGAGCGGAGCCAGGCCTTCTGCTCCCTCCGGGGCAACAGCCATTTCTGTTTGAAACTTTGTAGCCTAGGCCTTGGCAGGCTGAAAGCTTGGCTTCCTCCATTACCAGGGAAACCCAAGTCTCTGTTCTCTCAAACTCAGTGACTGCCACCATTTCTGTATCTTTTATAATTGAAACTTTGTAACATTGAGTGGGAGCTTAGGCAGGCAACAGCAGGCCTTCACTTCCCCTGTTGCCAGGGAAACCTAAGCTTTCCTCCTGCTCTCAGTGGTGGCAGCCATCTTGGTTGAGGTTTATTTGCATAATCAGCTCCAGATTGGATGGTGGGCATGGTTGTGGGCATGGCTTGTGGGTGTGGTGAAGGTATGGTCAAATTTGCATATTACTCTTTTATTAGATAGGATGATAATTTAAGAGATTCCTTATTGATTTTCTTTTTTAAAATGGAATTTTTTAAGTACATAAACCCCCCACACTAATCATGTCTGTCATAGGCAGACTGACATACTCTCAGCACCTGGGAAGCAGTCACTTTCAGGATGGGTTGGCATTCCAAAGAGATATTGAAAGGTAATTTTCTCATTCAAACACCATGTTGACAAAGTCAAGGGTGAATAAAGGAAATAGGCTACAAAGCAGCTGGACATAGTAATAATAATTATAGAAATGATTTGATGGAATAAATAATAGACAATAGGTAGATGATAGATTAGATAGATAGATGGATTTAAAGGGACACATTCTGTTTTAAGTGTATACAATTTTTTAATCCTCATAACAATTCTACATGGTGGATGTTATTATTATTACTATTTTACCAAGGTTAAAAGTGAAAAACAGAGAGGTGCAGTAGCTTTCTTAGTCTGTCCAGAAAAAGGGATACAGGTTTTTTTAAATGAAGATAAAGCACATTATCCAGAGATTGATGATAATGGGAAGTTCATTGATGTAGGAGCTCTCAGAGTAATACACAATATAATGCAACATGTTCAAAATATTTGAAAAAAAAATAAATATAATTTTACTGGGGCTACATTGGTGAGAAAATATAATGTAAGTTTCATTTCATTTAAAGAAAGTAAAAAATAAATAAATTACCAAACATTTATTGAGCACCAAGCAATATCTAAAACAATGGGCTTATGAAGATTATGACAACATTCACTGGAGTTTCAAATCCCATGGGAAAGAAGCATCTAAGAAAATGAGTACAACTAAACATAGCAATTGCTCTGATGGATAAATATAAAAAGCTCAAAAGAAGAGAAAAAAAATTATCCAATATGGATTTCCCACAAAAAAGAGAGATTTAAAGCTAATGTTTTAAGCATAAATTTTGCATGTCAATAATGGCGGAAAGTACTGGAAGCAGAAACAACCTTGTATGGATGGGCAATGGAGAGTGAGAAAGCCTATTCAAAGAACTAGATGTATTTCAGTCTCACTCAAGATATTTCCTATAAAGTAGGAAAGTTGTAGAATATGCTGCTGGATAGATAACAAAAGGCAAATCTCTTTAAAAGTTACAGATGGATTTTAATAAATTCTGTGCCTAATGGTCTGAAGGCAGAAAATAGTGAACTCATATTATTTGATACTAGAGGCCCAGTGCACGGATTTGTACATCAGTGGGGTCCCTTGGCCTGGCCCGTGCCCTTTTACAATCTGGGACCCATCTAGGGATGTCATACTGCTGGTTTCAGTATGCTCCCCGGAGGTCAGGCCAAGGGTTCCCACTATTGCACATGCACCGGGCCTCTAGTATCAAATATAAGATCTTTGGTTAATCTCTTTTCTCCCTCCCCGCTCCAGCCTTCCCTCTGAGATTCATCAGTCTGTTCCATGTTTCCATGCCTATGCATTGAGTATCTCCCCCTTGTCTGTCAGTGCGTGTCATAGCTACCAGTTGAATGGTCATTTGGTTACTTAGGCTTTTATATATATACTAGAGACCCGTTGCATGAAGATTCATGCAATAGGCTTTTCTTCCCCTGGCTGCCAGGACCAGTTTTCCTCTGGAACCTGGGACCCAGGCCTTCCCTCTGGCTGTTGCCTTCCATTTTTCCGCCACCACCTCATCTCCACTACCAGGGGTGGGCACTCACTGCTGCCACCTCATCTCTGCCCCTAGGGCCGGGCATTCACGCCGCTCGGCCCCGCCCCCCACTGCTGATTGGCTGGTAGTGTAGTGAAGGTACGGTCAAATTTGCATGTTTCTCTTTTATTATATAGGATATAGATAAAAACTATAATCTCTACATTATTTCATTCAACCTGACTAATCAAAAGATGGATCAAGACAGAAAGAGATTCTAATTAGAATCTGTTAGTGCACAAATCTTGGAGAGAATAAAAATTAATGGCACAGATGAAAAATGTCTCATAGGTCTCTGAAATTTGTAATATTTTATAGCTTAGATTCCTACAGTATTTGATTTGGAGGTGCTAGAATATTCAATCTCAAACCAGGTTGGAGTGAACACTTTAAAATCACATATGCGTTTTATAAAAAATACAATCATACATGTATACATGCATTTTAAAAAAATATATTTCATTGATTTTTTATAGAAATTAAGGGAGAGGGGTAGAGAGTTAGAAACATCAATGAGAAAGAAACATCAATCAGCTGCCTCCTGCACTCCCCCTACTGGGGAGATACCCACACCAAGTTATATGCCCTTGATAGAAACTGAACCCAGGACCCCTCAGTCTACAGGCCAACACTGTATCCACTGAGCCAAACTGGCTAGAGCTACATGTATATATATTTTTTATTTACTATGACTCAAATTATAGAAGCTTTCAAGTGAGAAGCACAGTGTACACAGTTATGAGCACATGACAAAAGTAATCAGGAAGATTCAGGCAACTAAAAAATCACTTAACCTAATCATTGATACTTATAATTTATTCATTAAATCAGAAAATGTTTATTGATCACGTATAATGTTCACCAGAACATGATATGTATTGAATACAAAAAAATATATGCCACTTATTATCATGTCACATCAGAAAATCATATAAAATCTGTATGTCAATAAAACACATGAATAACAAAAATGAAATGAAATAAAAATCTAAAAATTTTCAAACTATAATGACTATAATTAAGCTCAAAGTTTTCTGAAATTTATATACACAAGTGATCACATCTTATTTTGCAGATAATTATTAGGGATGCTAGAAATTACTAAGAATGTAGTATTTGACTAGGCATTCAAACATTTAAGATAGATATAATTTTGATTAATTTCTGTGAACAGGATGAACATGTAAAGTCAAGCTGGAAATTGATAAACTGAATTGATGTTAATGTTAAATGTTAAGTTGAAATGGGCAATCTAAATTTAATGCCATTTAAAATAATATATTTTCATTTCAATGTAAAAATTTGGTGTTATGTTTTATTATTTTATTTTCTGGCATTGGGCATCTAACTTTGCACATTGTTATGTCCTCTTTCACTGTCTTCTATACCTATAATTTTTCTCAACCTTTTTAAATAACATCTTTGTTAAATTTCTTCAATTTGATCATTTATATCACTTATGTCTGGTAAATGGTTTTATATAGTGAGATCTATTCATTTTCTTTTGCGTTTTTTATATTTAGTCTTCATTTCTCAAGTGATTTTTAAAATATTGTCTTGTATTTATTTCCTGAGTTCTGCATGGTTATATTTAACATCCAATAATTTCACTATATTATCTCAGAATTTTAATATGTATGTCTTCTGTTCTTTCTTCATAGAAGTAATTGCTTCTTTTAACCTTTTTTGTTTCTTTTTAAATTCATGTTGGAGTGTCTACCTTGGGGCAGCATCTTTCTAATGAGTTTTGTTGACCTGTAAAGAGAAAAAAAATGCATTGCTATTTTTCTATTGTGTTCTATAGTATTTTAGTATGAATATCATATATTGTTATTTTGTTGGTCCTTTTTGAGTGGGGACATTTCACTAAATAACTCTTCATAAGTATTTTTTTTTTCTGGATGGGATGAGTGGGCCAAGGTAGCTTTTTAGACCTTCTTGCTCAAGAATTCTTGTGTTGCTAGGGTATAATGTATATTATATACATGACTTCTCCATCTTTCCTAAACTAACCTGGATCAAGAGGGTTTTTAATATCAGCTCCGAGTTTCACGTTTCTTTGCAAGTTACTTACTGGCCTGGGACACAGTCTGGACTTCACAGTTATTTACTTATTAAAGACTAGATAGTTTGCTTTACTTCATGAACTTCCATTTCTGGGTCATTCTTATATCTCCACTAGAGGCCCATTACATGAAGATTCATGCAACAGGCTTTCCTTCCCCTGGGGACCAGTTTTCCTCTGGAACCTGGGACCCAGGCCTTCCATCTGGCTGTTGCCTTCCATTTTTGCTTTGGCCGGCTGGAGGCTTCACTCCAGCCGGAGCCTTCAGTCTTCTCTGCTCTGGCTGGAGTGCCACACCATCGCTTTGTCTCTGAGCCTGGGGGCCAGGCGCTCACCGCTGCTGCCTCTTTTGCTCAGCCTCAGGGGCCAGGCGCTAGCTACTTTGTCTCAGTCCCTGGGGTGGGGCGCATGTATTGCTCAGTCCCGCCCCCTGCTCCTGATTGGCTGGTAGCATAGTGAAGGTACGGTCAAATTTGCATGTTTCTCTTTTATTATATAGGATATCATATTTTTGTCTTACTTGCCATTCAAGCTCTGTCCATTCTTAGCTTTGGTCCCAGCAGGCTAAGTGTAAAAGTTCCCCTTGGGGGTTCTTCCTTAAGATAATGACTAACTCCTGGAAATTTCTGAGAACTAATATTATTCCCCCTCTGCCCAGAGGTTGTGCTTCTAGAAGTACTGATAAAATTGGTTTGTGGGTTTTCTATCTCTCAATTTAGCTGAAAACATATCCTGTGGTGCTTTTATTGTTGTTGCCTTGTCACTCCATCTACCTACCTAAAAACAAATTTTAAGCATAAATCCCTCTTCTTACTGAAAGGAGTTTTAGGGGTAAAATAGGCAGGTTTAGGAAGTTTTAGGAAGCTGTCCGTGGGCGAAGAAGGAATAAGTGAGGACGTGGGGCAGCCAAAGGCATACATTCACAGAGAGAGAGAAAAAGGTGCCAAAGGCTAAGGAGAGAGGAAGAAATCCACTCACAGAAGATAGGGAAAAGCCACAGGGTATGGAGAGAAAAAGGAAACAAACTCTCACAAGGGAGAGAGAAATGCTGACAAATGGGAGAAAGAGGAAAACAGATCTTCACAGGAGATAGAGAATTCTGAAGGAGTGGGGAGCATTCTGAAGGAATGGGGGGAAAAATGGGGAGCATCATGTGGGGTTTGAGCTGTAAGCTGACACAGTGACCAACTGGCAGTATGAAGAGACAAAGAATTGCAGCTTTTATAACCCAGGAGCTTACTGGGTTATCCCCTTTGGGACCCCCTCCCTACCTGGGAGTCTGTACTTCTACCCTTTTTCATGCACCACCTTTTGTCCTTGGCTTTATTCTCAAACTCACCTGGACAAAAACCCAGGATAGAAACCACCCTTGTATCCTGCTCAGGGAAAAAAAAACCTGCACAACTCATTACCAATGGTTTTACCCTGTAATGTGTCCTCAGTTACTATACCTTATTCTATTCCTATAATTACTTCCTATGCTTTTATCAAATAGATTACTTTTTTTTCTCAAGGGAAAAAAAACCTACATCTTAAAACTTTTTATATGTTTTCCTGTATATGTAAAATGGCCTCTTCCTCCAAACATTTGTAAAATTCACCTATAAGCCATGTTAAATTACATTACTTTTTTCTACTCAGTCAGTTGTAAGCTCTTTTCTAAACTTGCATAACAGTTTGTTTTTCAGTTCTTTATGAATAATTTCCCCCAGTCTCTATTTGGTCTGTGAGTGTGTGTGTGTGGGTGTGTGTGTGTGTGTGTGTGTGTGTGTGTGTGTGTGGATTTGTTGTATGCTTCTGTCTTATCTTTCTTATTGAATGCATGTTCTTTGAGGGTAAGTTTAATTTATTTCACTAATATTTATGCCACCTGGAGAATATTTGATGTATATTTATAAATCAATGAAAAAATATCAGTAAGTGCTTTGACTCTGCTATTATATATGCAGCTGTACACAATTAATGCGGGGATACAAGAGATATAGAAAGCACAAAGTAAGTCTTGAGGAACTAATAGTATATTTAAAGAAATAAGATTAAACTCACAGAATTGTTATGAGTATTAGTGAAGCTGGACTAAAAATAATAGATTTTTATAGGTTCCATGGAATAATGAGCAAATTTATAGCAATTCTATGCAATTCTATGCTTATTTTTTATAAATAAAATACTAAACATTATATTTATCCTGGATAAAATATTACAATTGGGGATATCTGAAAACACTACTTGCTATATGTGATTTCAACTTGTACTTATATATTTTCTTTTCCCTTTTTTTCAAAGTATGCCATAATAAGATTGCTTTACAAAAGCCATTACATAGAAATGCCACCACTGTATAGGGCTGCAGGATTAGACAGTATAGCAGACAGAATAACAACATTTATATGTTATGACAAGTTTCTTACAATATTACCGTATTATCAGACATTTCTGAAACTCTGAGAGACTGACAGGGAAATTAATGTACTTGATACAATTCCACTAAATGTTTAATAGAGAAATGTCACAAGAGAGTCAATCTTCAGTGCATCTCAAAGCTAGAAGTTATTCTGAAGCAAAAGATGTGTTGTCAGGTGAGTGGTTAATTGATGTCCATTGTCTTCATCCAATTCTTTATGATTGAAAGGAAAGAATACCACTGAATGCCATTTAGACAACTTCAAAAGTAAAATAAAGCAAAATAAACAATTTAAAGCTTCAAACTTTTGATATTAAAGCTTAAATAAAATAGAAGGTCTTCTTTTTTAATATATTTTATTGATTTTTTACAGAGAGGAAGGGAGAGGGACAGAGAGTTAGAAACATCGATGAGAGAGAAACATTGATCAGCTGCCTCCTGCACACCTCCTACTGGGGATATGCCTGCAACCAAGGTACATGCCTTTGACCAGGATAGAACCTGAGACCCTTGAGTACACAGGCCAACACTCTATCCACTGAGCCAAACCAGTTAGGGCCAGAAGGTCTTCTAATCGTTAATTAGAGTATAACTGTTCAATTAGAGATGTGAGAGAGCTATGACTAGAAGATTCATATGAAATGCGTGCAATGTTTCAGATGAAAGTAAACTAACTTGCAGATACTAGTAGACATTGTGGTCTCAGAATTTATTTCATATCAACCAGCTACTATATCATCTATGAAATCTTTGAGAGGATTTTGTTTAAAAAGTTTAAGATATATTATGCTCTCTACTCATATTTTCTTTCATCACTACTCTATAAACTTAAATATATGCTCAAATTTTGTTATCAAGTAGAGTGATAACCAGCTGGCTTCGAAAAAGACTGATTAAGCAAAATTTTATGAAATGTGTTGAATCTCATTTGGTGGGTCTGCTGATGACAGTTAACAACATGAATTGTTCATTAAAATAATCTAGATGTGAGAGATACATATGAATTTCAAAAATAAATATTCATAGTCCAAAGGTCTCTATTTTCTGTTTATTTTTCTTCTGTCTCTCTTTCTTCCTCCCATTTTGGAAATTGAAAGTCTACTTCATTTACTAGCTATGTTTAATCAAGTAGAATATATAGGGTAAAATAGAAAGAACACAGAAATAAATGTTCTGGATTTAGTCCCAGGTTTACTGCCAAGGTGACCCTAAATCTTGAAAGAAATACTGGAACACCTTCTATGCAATCCAGGGGAAAGATTTTCCTTCTTAAACAAAATACTATAAAGCCTTAATGTTATAAAAGAAACAATGTGCTATTTTTCAATCTACTAATTAAAATAAAATTTGAAAAATAAAAAATCAGATATAAGACATACTATCTAATAAAAGAGTAATATGCAAATTGACCATACCTTCACCACACCCACAAGCCACGCCCACCAGCCAAGCTCACCAGCCAATCAGGAGCAGATTATGCAAATAAACTCCAACTAAGATGGCTGCCACTACTGAGAGCAGGAGGAAGGCTTGGGTTTCCCCAGCAACAGAGGAAGCGAAGCTTTCCACCTGCCAATGCCTGCCTAAGCTTCCACTCAATGTTACAAAGTTTCAATTATAAAAGATACAGAAATGGCGGCAGCCACTGAGCTGGAGAGAACAGAGGCTTGGGTTTCCCTGGTAATGGAGGAAGCCAAGCTTTCAGCCTGCTGAGGCCTAGGCTACAAAGTTTCAAACAGAAATGGCTGTTGCCCCGGAGGGAGCAGAAGGCTTGGCTCCACTCCAGGCCACAAAGTTTCAATTGCAGACAATTGGGTTGCTGGGGGTGTGTGGCCAGCCTGCAAACCTCTACAGGGTCCTCACCCCAAGGGAACGGAACCCCCACCCTGATCTAGAACATTCTTCAGGGCAAACCAGCTAGCCCCCACCCATGCACCAGGCCTCTATCCTATCTAAGTTGCAGATTGACCATTACTCCAACACACAAGAGGGCTGCCCCCATATGGTCAAAGATCCTGCCCTCATGTGGACATAAGATGGCCACCACAAGATGGCCAGCAGGGGAGGGCCATTGGGAGGCTCCAGGCCCTGCAAGGGAGGGCAGTTGTGGGCTATCAGGCCAGCAGGGGTGGGCAGTTGGGAGGGACCAGGCCTGCAAGGGAGGACAGTTGGGGGTGACCAGGCCAGCAGAGGAGGGAAGTTGGAGACAAACAGGCTGGCAGGGGAGCAGTTAGACATCAATCAGTCTGGCAGGGTAGTGGTTAGAGGGTGATAAGACTGGTAGGCAGAAGTGGTTAGGAGTAAGCAGGGAGGCAGGCAGGTGAGCAGTTTGGAGCCAGCAGTCCTAAATTGTGAGAAGGAAAGTGGACATCCCTTGAGGGGTTCCAGATTGTAGAGGTACAGTCTGGGCTAAGGGACACCCCCCCACCCCCTGTGCATGAATTTCGTGCACCAGGCCTCTAGTAAAACAATAAAAATGGTATTTAGAAGATAAAAATATATTTGAGAGAGAGATTTTACCACAGGATTCATTTTTTTCAAAGATACAATATGCTTTTAAAAATTAATTTAAAAAAAAAACAGCCCCACAAGAGAAAAACAGCCAGCAAAATATATGACTCAACAATTCACAGAAGAGCAAGTTCAGATGACCAACAGGCATATGAAATCATGTTTAAGTTCAATAATAAAAACTGGAAAATTATTAAATTTAAAATGACAGATAACTTTTTATCAGATTAGAAACTCTTTAAGATACAATTTTTGAGGATGCAGAAAAATATACTTTCATATATTGCTTGTAGAACTGAAATTTGTTACATTTTTTAAAAATATATTTTATTGATTTTTCACAGAGAGGAAGGGAGGAGGATAGAAAGTCAGAAACATTGATAGGAGAGAAACATCGATCAGCTGCCTCTTGCACACCTCCAACTGGGGATGTGCCCACAGCCAAGGTACATGCCCTTGACCGGAATAGAACCTGGAACCTTTCAGTCCACAGGCCGACGCTCTATCCACTGAGCCAAACCGGTTCGGCTGAAATTTGTTACATTTTAAAACAAAATCTGCCAATATCTATGAAAACAAAAAATACATTATGTATAGAATCAGGAATTCCATTATGAAAACCTACCATATATAACCATATATAGTGATTTCTTCTCTAATGTATGAAGTAACAGAAACTGAATTAAACTTTCTTTCCCTCATCATCAATCACACAAGCAATCAGGGGGAAAACTGTTGGGAAAAAAATACCTAAAACAACAGTCTTCAAGACATTGAACATGATACAATAAAGGATAGTAATCCATGAGAAAAATAAGAGAAGAAAGTAAGACAAGTCCAATGATTTCCACAGCATCCTGCCTTAGAAAATACTCAGACCACAGTGCAAGGAGCTGTAATCCAGTCACATCTCCTAAATGGACAAGTTGGAGCTGAGTGGTCTCTATAGAGACTAGGGAAGCCAGAATCTCAAGACAGAGTACAATGGGGAAGAAAGCTGCAAAGAAAATCCCAGTCTGGCTGGAGTGGCTCAGTTGGTTGACTGTTAACTATACTGAAAGACTGCTGGTTCAATTATCAGTCAGAGCAGAAGGCAATCTATTCATGTTTCTCTCTCACATTGATGTTTCTCTCTAAGCATGTCCTTGGATGAGGATTAAAATAAAAGCAAATTCCAGGTTTTGCAGAGCATACCTTTTAATTATTCAGCAAAGTTTTGATCAGCATAAGTATTAAGGAAGCTACCCAAGACCAAGGAAAGAATCATTCACAGTATTAAAGGGAACCATACTTGGCACTCACAGAAGGCATGGAATAGTGTTTGTTTAGTCAAACAAAACTGGACAAATTCATAATTTGTGGAGTATGGGGTGCACTACTCAGAAGGGTTTTGCTCATCTAACAAATTTTAAAAACCAGGTGTTAAAGAATCAAACTATTTTAAAATTACACAACTGTGTCCCAGAACACAGCTCAAGAATATCTAAAGGATCACACACACACACACACACACACACACACACAGAGAGAGAGAGAGAGAGAGAGAGAGAGAGAGAGACAGAGAGAGAGACAGAGAGAGAGACAAAAAAAAAAAAGCGAAAACAACAAAAACAGTTACCTAACAATATAAAGTCAGTGTTTGGTATTCAATAAAAAAAAAAATAGTAGGCATAGAAAGAAGCACAAAATATGACCCATAATAGAGAAAAATAAATTGATCAATTACTGACACAGTAATTGGAATTAACAGAAAAGGATACTAAAACAGTAATTATAGCTATCTTTATATATTGAAAAAATTTAACTAGAGACCTTGAAAATATAGAAAATAATTAAACTTTTAGTGATAAAAGTTACAATGTCAGTAGAAAATATACTTAGTGAAGATTAATGGCAAATTAGATATGGGAAAAAAGACTGGTAGACTTAAATTCATAGCAACAGAAACTATACAGAATGAAACTCAAGAGGAAAATAATTGAATAAATAAAAAGGGTATTACTAAGCTATGACAATGTCAACTCTTCAATATGCATTTAATTGGATTTTTCATTTTAGATGATAGAGGAGAGCACAGAATATATATTTGAAAAAATAATGCCTAAAAAAATTCCAAATTTAATGAAAACTGTATCTTCACAGGTCTAAAACATTCAGTGTTCCCTAAACATGAGTAACATGGAAAATAAAAGGCCCTATACATAGGTACATTAAAACTAATAATAATAACAATATTTAAAACAAACAGAAAAATATGCTACATCCAAGAGGAAGAGGAGTAAGAATGACAATGGGTCACTCATCAGCAACAAAGCTAGAAGACAATGAAGTACAATCTTTATAAAGTATTGCAAGAATAACTGTCAATTTAGAATTATATGCCTACCAAAATATCTTTCAAATCCAACTAAATAGCAACTTTTTCAGACATATAGCAGCTGAAAGTTTTCATTGCCAATAGATGCAGCAGATGCAAATATATATTTACTAAAAATAAGGTAGAGAAAATGGAATTCCATAGAATTATATAGCATTACAGAAAAATGGTACACACATGGATTAATACACCAGATTTTTTCCTTATTAAATAAATTATTTTTTGAATTTAAATATCTTTATTCAGTTCCTAAGTTTTCTTTCTAAAGCATCCCTCAAAATTTTCTTGCCTCCTAATGCTTTTGCTGCTTCTTCCTTTTCCTAGAATCTTGGGAAGAAGATCTGTCACAAATATCTTTGTTTACTATTATTTTTCTTCTATCCCTAACAGTTTCATTAATATTTCCTAGAAGCTGTTTTCCATTGATTTGTGGTAAGAAGAGGAATGATTAAAAAATATAAACACTTAGAGCTTTTTTAGTTGTTACTAGAATTGCTTGGGAATCTGGGTGCAATAAATAACATAACTACTACAGATCTCTGTGACTTTAAAAAGTTACCTACATATCTCTAGGAAACTCATTTTTCTTGCTAATTAAAGTTAGATGGAAGGCACATAAGAGTACATTTAGATGCAAGACACTGTGGGAGGGCAGGTGAGGGCAAGTACTGGGGGGTAGGGGAGGTTGATGGGGAGGTCAATGGGGGGGAAGGAGACATATGTACTACTAATCGTAATACTCTAAACAATAAAAAAATTAAAAAAAGAATACATTTAGAACTATAGAAATAACAATATTGAATGGAAGGTGGCATTGCCTATGAAAAATAAAAAACAGAAAAAGTTTTATTTACAATTTCTTGTTTAGAGTAAATTTTATCCTACACAGAGACATATATGAGTCCTTTTGCAAAGATGAGCACTACCAAGCTTAAATTGCCCTTATAAATGCATATGTCAACATTAGTATTAGGGCAACTCCAGTGAGGACACTGACAGAAGTATTTAATAAATCTTCAAAATTTCAGAAAAATTGATCCAGAGAAAAGATAACACAAAAAGGAAAAATTCATTTGTATGTTTAAGTTACAATGTTAATAGATAAACATATTTTTAAAATCCTAAAAATAAGCTTTACACTATCCTGTCAAATAAAAGAGTAATATGCAAATTGACCATCCCTCTGATCAAGCAACACCCACAGCCATGCCCACCAGTCAATCAGGAGCAAATTATGCAAATAAACCCCAACCAAGATGGCTGTGGCCACTGAGAGCAGAAGGAAGGCTTGGGTTTCCCTGGCAACAGAGGAATCCAAGCTTTTTGCCTGCCCTTGACAGCCTAGGCCTCCTCTCAATGCTAAAAGTTTTAATTATAGAAGATACATAATCCCAACAGAAACGGCAGCAGCCACAGAGCTGGACCGAGAAGAGGCTAGGGTTGCCGGGGTGAAGGAGGAAGCCAAACTTCTGCAGCCCTAGCCTAGGCCTCCACTTTAGGCTACAAAGTTTCAAACAGAAATGGCTGTCACCATGGACCAAGCAGAAGGCTTGGCTCTGCACGAGGCTACAAAGTGTCAATTGTAGAACATAAATAAATCCCAGGTGCCAGGGCCTCTGCTTGGGTCGCTGGGGGGCATGACCAGCCTGCCATCCACCATAGGCCTCTTGCCCAGGCTGCCTCACACCTCAAGGGAATCCCCACCCTGATCCAGGACACCCTTCAGGGCAAACCAGCAAGTCCCCACCCATGCACCGAGCCTCTATCCTATCTAATAAAAGAGCAATACTCAGATTGACCATCACTCCAACACACACAAGAAGGCTGCTCCCATGTGGACACAAAATGGCCACCACAAGATGGCCAGCAGGGGAGGACAGTGAGAGGTTCCAGGGTTGCAAGGGAGGGCAGTTGTGGGCCATTAGGCCAAGAGGGAAGGACAGCTGGGAGGGACCAGGCCTGCAAGGGAGTGCAGTTGGGGGTGGTCAAGACTGCAGGGCCAGGCAGTTAGGGGTGACCAGGCTTGCAGAGGAGGGAAGTTGGGGGCAAACAGGCTGGCAGAGGAGCAGTTAGACATTAGGTTGGCAGGGTAGTGGTTAGGGGGTGATCTGGCTGGCAGGCAGAAGCAGTTAGGGACAATCAGGGAGGCAGGCAGGAGTTAGTTTGGAGTTAGCAGTCCTGAATTGTGAGAAAGATGTCTGACTGCCCATTTAGGCCCGATCCTACCAGGATCGGGCCTAAATGGGCAGTCAGACATCCCTCGAGGGGTCCCAGATTGGAGAGGGTGCAGGCTGGCCTGAGGGACCCCTGACCCCACCCCTGTGCATGAATTTTGTGCACTGGGCCTCTAGTTAAAAAATAACTAAAAATGAGACTTATGTAATAATTTAAACAATATATAATTTAAATTAAAAAATAAAAGTAATGACTAAATAGATAAATAGAAAGTAGGAATTTCTATTCTCCTAATGATCAATATGATGAAGCCATGGGTGGAAAAACACAGAAGCAAAATGCATTTTAGCTCAATACTCCAATTGGTAAGTTATATTCATGGTGAAATTTAGCTTAATACTTTTTAAAACACAAATAACCACCTCAGAAAATTTAAAGTTGATGAAATGGTTTATTTGCCTGAAATATAAGTAATATGAAGATATCTTGATTTATACACTTAAATTGAATTTAAGGAAATTAAAAGGTATGAAATTTTAATTTTAGTTGATAATAATTCCCTTCTTTTTTTATCTTCTCTATACCCCAAATTCCATAACATTAACCAATAATGATGTATTTTTTTTTAAACTTGAATATAGTAAATAGATTGTGTGGTCATTGTTGCATTAAGGCTCTGGCACATTTCTGATGTTTTTCACTCTCTTTGATCTCACTCACTTTTTAAAAATAATTATTGATTTTCAGAATAAACATATACTCATAGCAATCAATTCAGAATGATATGTTCATAGTACATAATAGTATCATGTTTCCTTTCACCTCACAAAAGTAAATCATATCAAGACAATGGGGAACAGCAAGAGAATAACTATTCAAGCAAGAAAAAGAGAAAAGGCATATGCTTTACATACAAATTGGAATTACACAAATATGGTAATTGATTTAATATTTTAATCTCCCATGCATTGGCATTCTGTCTTCTTCAGTCCTATAACATGAAATAATAGTATGAATTTAAACAATAAATTAGATTTGCTGTTATCTGTTTTTTTCTCCTTATGAAATGATCATATTTACTTTCCTCCAAATAGGTATTACATAGCTACAGCTTAAAGAATTTGTTCTAAGACACAGTTAGTTGAAATAGCCAAGTACCTAAACATTTTCATCAAAGTAAATGAGGCACTTAGCGCTTGGTTTACTGAGCTTCCACAATGCCCTGGTGTAAAAAGAATGCATCCAAGCCAAGTAAAGCAACCTGTTTTCAATCATCAAAAAGACTCCTTCCTGACCATTTCCAACTATTTATTGCTTATCTCTTCTTTCCCTGCATGACTCACCTGTGGGCTACTCTTAAGGAAAGAGATTCTCAAGCCAATACAGTATTTCTATTATAAAACTTTATTATATATGGGTGGTCTAATGAGTTAAGACACATAAATATTCCACAAGAATATGGACTATACATCAACTTAGAATCTAGAACAGGTATTGATTTACAAAAAAATAGCTTAAAGGATGCATTCTGTAATGCTGCATAGCAAAAGTACACTTATATTTCTCTATATGCCCATCACTTTCCTTCTTGCCCCTAGGAAGCAGCTTTTACTCAATTGTACTTATAGTTATGCTTTCTTGTTACACTGAAAGTTTGAATAAAGAACAGTCTACAACCTGTCAGGAGGATTAATTATGAGAATATTGTTTGGAAATTTTTTTCGTTAATTTTTTTTTTTCAGAGCAGTTTTTGGTGCATAGCACAATTGAGTAAAAAGTAGAGTTCCCATTTACCCTTTGTCCCCACAACCACACACACAACCTCTATCACTATCAACAAGGGGCACCAAAATGGTACATTTGTTACAATTGAGGGGCCTACACTGATGCATCTAAGGAGTGTTTTCTCTAAAAGGTTGCACAGGAGCCATTTTTGTTGTTTCAGAACAAAGAGTAAGTGTGCTTGGATGGATCTGACATACTATATCAATGACCATTTGTTTTTCTGTGTCTATTTTAACTAATAAAATGGTAAAGCCAACTTTTTCAACTCTCAAAAGTCTCTCAACATATGTTTTGTGAATTAATCTTAATCCTGCTACATCTTATTTTCCCCATCTTTATTTTTTCTGAACTCTGAGATACTAATTTACATACTCCTTCAATTATTGCATTTTTGGCATTTTGTAAGTCATTAACTTTTGAAACAAAGAAGGATAAAAATAAACTGCATCATTTTACATAAATAAAACAATTTTATTTGAATGTAGTTAGTAGCTTTTTAATTATCATTTTCATATGGGAAGTATGAAAGTGATACATTTTATTTGGTATCACATTCAGAAAAAAACCCAATCTAGCAGAACTTAACAAAATTTCTAATGCTCATTATAACATAAATCAATTTATATGGATGAAAATAATTAGTAAAGACCAACACATGTGTTGGGGACAACACATACACATATTTCATAAATTATGTACAGTGTTTACTGAATGGAGCTTTGTATAACAAGTACATGTGGGCCCTGTGATTATATGTTGACCTGTATAATTAAGAAAGTGATTTGCTTAACAAGTAATTTGTAATAAAATGCCTCACCAGAAATCATAAGCACAAGCCATATGTTTTTAAATATGACCCAAACATTTGCATAGTGTTTATGTACAATAAATTAAGGCAAAATGAAAAATCTGCTGACAAGAAATAAGTAGCAATAAGGGTAGAGCAATGTATTAAATCCTTCATTTTGGATCATTTAGGTAATGTTCCATTCATTTTAGATTCATGAGTAGAAGCCTTTACAGATTGGGCATGCATACCATAAATCTGGAGTTATCCATTATTAGGTGGCATTTTGCTGTTTGCAGTTGTACTTGTTTACTTTGTGCATAATTAACTGCATAATAGCTGTCTGTATTTTGCACAGAATTTACACTCAGGCTCTCATCAAAACAAATGACTCCAGAAAGTAGGACACTTCCATTAAGTTCCCTGCAATCAGCATTTTCTAATGCAGGTTTACAGGAATGGTTTTGATTGTGACTGTTAGGATATTAATGTTTTCAGCAGCTAATGTGTATGTTGGAGTTTAATTTATTAAACCCCTAAGATGTATAAAGAATATGGGTGGGGGAGGCAGAATGAAGTAGAGTATACCTAAGAATAGCCAAGAAAGAAATTTCCATGAAAATAATAAGTGCAGAGCCAAGCTGGACAGGCAATTGATCACTGTGCAGCACAATACAATGGATCAAGCACATATCCATGCGGTATTTTGTGATGTACAATTGGGATGGCGGCATCAACAGCCTGAGAGAGAGCAGTGCCGCTGAAAATGGGCTGTCAGAAGAATCAAGGTTTACTCCAGCCAAATTAATCTAACCAAAAGAAACTTGTGAAATTAAATATCAACAAATAAGAGAAGTAAAAAAAATGAAATAAAAGATAATAGTATGGCGGTTGGAGTTTATTGGTTATGACTACCAATTAAAGCAGAAGTTGATTTTTTTAAGTAATGATAAATGAGCTGCATATGCTCTATTTAAAGATATGCTATTGTATTCTTAATCAATAGTTGTATAAAACATTTCTCGAAAAAATATTTACTTTCAAGAAAGGGTCATGTTAGGAGAATGTAAAAAGAGATAAATAAACTAGCTTAACCAGTTTTCAAAGCAAGAATAGTAAAATTGCATTCATAAAGTGAATATTATGCTTTCAATGACAAAGTATAATTTTTAAATTAGAGCTTGAAACAAAGAGGTGTTAAATACAAATTAATTTTATTCCTTTCAAAATATAAAACATCATTTAATGAAATAGGTATAAATAATATTGTCATATGTATAATGCATGATCCCAGAAATATTCATCATCAAAATTATAATTCTCTATTGTGTGCTTCCCATTTCAAATATTTACAGTTTGATGAAATGTATTTTCTACATTTTCTTACTGATATTTTCTTGTTTTGTTAACTATTAGCCTGTCTCTAAGGATAAAATTCTATGCATCAGTTATTTTTTGAAATGTTAAGCTTCGTACGTATCCAAGTAATTACTTTTCAAAAACCCTCAGAGGCAATATTTTAGTTATAAAATTAAATATTTTAAAGAATTTATTCAGGTTTTCTTTATTAAGCAGGATGCAAGGATGATTTCTTTCCCACGTTGCTGTCTGGATGGGTTCAAAGAATGAAGCCACAGACAAAAGGTGATAGGTGAGAAACACAGACGCTTTATTGCAAGCAGAAGAAATTTTATTGCAAGCACATGCTATCTTTAAAACCCTAATGCTAAATTCCTAAGACTCTGTCTCTCCTGGCTAAGAAAGGTGATCACTTCCTTCTTTGTCTTGAGGTATTATAAAGGCTGTGGGTTTGGGGGTCTTTTTGTCTCTTCGTGACCCTTTCTAATTGGACCTTTCCAATTGGTTACTTTGCACAGGTAAAGCCCACCTGGTGCCCCCTTTGCTCTCCCCTTATTTTGCAACATTCCTCTGTTCTCTATGAAAATGCATTTCTTTTTCCCCCCTCATATTCTGTGTCTTTTCTTTGTCCTTCATATATCCATCTTATCTGTTCAAATTGAAGTTACTTTTGATCTATCTTATGGTAGTTTTAGCAACCTTATCCTGCCAGGCCTGGAGAATGAAACCACTGGCTTCTCGGCTCAAAAGAGTAAAGTAGCCTCTTTTCTTTTTTTCTCTTTGCCAGATATTTATTACTCCAGCTGCTCAGGCCAGAGATATTTCTGTTCTTAATTTATGGCTGTTTTAATTGTTCAGGCCAAGATGTCTCTATCCTCTCCAGACCTCTTCCCTTTCTGTGTGACGGTAGCTAGTTAACCATTTTCAGAATCAAATCAGATAAAATCGAGAATGAATTCAATTTTTGTTGACTTCTAGGCAAAAATGGTAGGGTGATTCAGACAGAATTTCTATAACCATACTCTAGCATTGTTTCACTGGAAATGCATAGTGATTATGCACTCCAAGAATGAAAAACAATACATACTTCTATGTATCAGAAACAGACTTTTAAAAACACTTATACATTAAAATACACAAAAATATACACTGTGTTCATGGAGGATATAATTTCCTATCATAAATACCCCAAACAATAATCTACATTTTTATGCTACTCTGATAAAATAAAATAATTAATATGGTTTTTCATGGAAACTGAAGAAATGATAATTAGTATAAAAGAATATGAAGTAAAAAATATATAAGATGCACCTGGCCAGTGTTTCTCAGTGGTTAGAGTGTTGGCCCATGACCCAAAGGGTTGCAGATTCGATCCCTGGCCCTGGTGGGGGTATGTGTGAGAGGCAGCCGATCAATGTGGCTCTTCTGCATCAATGTTCCCCTCTCTCTCCCAATCCCTTCCCCTCTCCCATTCTCTCTAAAAATCCACTGAAAAATATCCTCATGTGAGGATTAACAAAATATATACATATATTTACAAACGAATTTTTAAAACATAAGATGAAAGATATATATTACTCATGGAACAGACTGATTTGTTAGTCATCTGGTCTCCACCACAATACCTTTTCTCCTCCTGAGCATTGCTAGCTCTGCCTGGCCCTCACAACTAAAGTGGACAGCTGGTCTGACTTGTGCTGGGCCTCAGCCTGGTAAGCAGTGGTTCTCTCAGGCCGAGGAGACCTCATCTCACCTCAGCTCTTGCTGACATGTAGATATGTGAGACCTTGCTCATCCTAGGGAGTTCTTGCAACCTTTGCTTGGGCACCATTTCCTTAGTAATACTGAGAGCTACACAGAGAGAACCAAAGCTTAGAGATAGCAAGTGATCTGGCACTCAAAAAGCAGTAGAGCTGTGAGGCAAATTGAGGTGTTGAACTTCAACTCTTGTTCTGTTATATTAAAACTAGAGGTCCAATGCACAGATTCGTGCACCAGTGGGGTCCCTGGGCCTGGTCTGTGCCCTCTTGCAGGAGATGTCAGAGGCCTAGTGCATGTGTTCAGCCCAATCCCTGCAGGCCAGGCCAAGGGACCCCACTAGTGCACAAATCTGTGCACTGGGCCTCTAGTATGCATATAAGGGTTAATCTCTTCCCACCCTTCCCCCTCCCCCATTCCCTCTGATATTCATCAGTCTGTTCCATGTTTCCATGCCTATATGCTGAGTGTCTCTCCCCTGGTGGTCAGTGCACATCATAGCTACTCGTCAAACTGTCAAATGGTCACTTAAACTTTTATAGGTATAGACTAAAGGCCTGGTGCACAAAATTTGTGCAGGGAAGGGGGTGTCCCCCAGCCTAGCCTATACCCCCTCCAACCTGGGACCCCTTGGGGGATGTCCAGACATCTCTCTCACAATCTAGGACCACTGGCTCTTAACTGCTTGCCTCCCTGGCTGCCTGATTACCCCTAACCACTTCTGCCTGCCAACCTGATCACCTCCTAACCACTCCCCTGCTGGCCTGATCGACGCCTAACTGCTCCAATTGCCCCCAACTGCCCTTCCCAGCCATACCAATCACCAAAAACTGCCCTCTTCTGCCAGCCCAATCATCCCTAACTGCCCTCTCCTGCTGCGAACCATGTCCTCAGCGTGGACCTGCCTCCTCCACAGCATGCAGAGCCACTGGACTCCCTGTCCTCATCACGTGGAAAAGCTTCTGAGCCCTGCCTCCATTGTGCATGCAGCCATCTTGTGGTGGCCATCTTTGTGGTGGCCAACTTATGGCGGTCATCTTGGGGTGGTCATCTTGTGATGACTTCGTGCATGAGGGCATGAGGTCTACCTAGGCTTTTATTAGTATAGATGGAGTTGTACAGAGGATTCCAGTCCCACTACTGCAATTTTTCCCATCTTATACCGGGCATTCTATGACTTTTAAAATAATGAAAGTTCTAAAATATACAAAATCTTTTATAGTGTTTTCTGTAGTGGGTATGCCAATTTACATTTCCACCAACAGTGCAAGAGTTTCCCTTTTCTGTGCCCCTTTACCAGCATTTGTCTCTTTTTGATGACAGCCATTCTAACAGGAGTGAGGTGATTATCTCCTTGTGGTTTTGATTTACATTTCCCTATTGATTAGTCATGTTGAGCACCTTTTCAAATACCTGCTAGCCATCTTAATATCTTATTTAGAAAAGTATCTATGTAGGTCTTTTGCCCATGTCTCAATCGGATTATTTGGTCTTTTTCTAGTGAGTTGAATGAGTTCATATTGTTAAAGAGAAAGTCACAGGCCAAAAAGGCATCACTTGTGCCAAAACCCAAATACCAAACCCAGATTTTACATCAGATTTAACCGCAGTTTCAATCTCTTCCAGAAATATAATCTTAATCAACCAGTCTGGAATTTTCTAGGCAAAACTTCTAAGGTGATGTCAAGAGGGCCCTCTCCATTCCCCAAATGGAAAAGAGGCCATCTGCATGATAAACCCTTGACCCCAGCCCCCAATAAAGATGTCCAGATCTAAAAATAATCCTGTATTCTCTTTGTATAATAACTGCTCCGACAAGTCCTTCTTTCTATTAAAAAAACCTTCCATTTTGTGCACCCTCCTGAAAGCATCCTTCTACTTGCTGAATGAGACGGTGCCCGATTAAGAATCAATGAAGCCAATTAGAACTGCAAGTTTACTGGGCTGAAATCTTCAACAATTATATATTTTGGATATTAAGTCCTTTACTGGTTTGGTTCTTGGCAATTATTTTTTAAATATAACACAAAGAGCATAAGCTAAAAAATAAATACATAAACAAGTCAGACTGTATGAAACTGAAAACCTTATGTAGAGCAAAGGGAACTACCATCAAAATGAAAGGGCAACCTACAAAGTGGGAGAAAATATGTATTTTTTTAAATATTGACCTATAGAAAGAGATCAACTGCAAATACTTGAGAAAAAGCCAATCAACTGGGACACTAATATAAAAAAATGACTTATTATTATGAGTTTAAAGTTATGTTTTCCTGTAAGAACCAAGATTCCTGAAGTGTATGGCACTGTTTATTATTGATATTCTGTGATGAAAACCTACAAGGGTCTGAGTGAAAACTAACTGTGATGTCTTACCACGGATTCACATCACCTTCCAGTGACCTGCTGCAGAGAGCATGGTTGGCTGACAGCTATCATGTGTTTGGCCAGGCCACACTTCCTCTGGAGTGCTCCCAACCAAGGACTGACCATGGACGAGCTTTAGGTCAGACCATTCTTGCTCTGAGAACAGCACTGCTGCCTGAAGCACTTCCTGACCACTCCCCCTTCCTTCATGCTTTCCTTTCAAAGGTCCAATCCTGTACTATGGTCTGAAGGTGTTCCCTGCTTCCCCTTGCTCCTTCTCCCTTTATCCTTAACAAGGATTTATCCCAAATACACCTCCTACATGTCTCACCCCATTTTAGTGTTTTCTTTGAAAGGATGAACTGATGCATTCACCAAGATCTAAAGAATGATGGGTATCTCCCTCTTTTATGTATTTTCCTCTCCTTTGGACTTAATGACCATGGGTCACTGAAAAGAATGATAATGGACATAGGTGATTAATATGACTCCATCAAAACTGCAAAAATACTGCAAAGTTATTATATGTCATGATTGAGTCTGAATAAGCATTTTTCTATGGAAAAGTACATTTTAACACTTAATTCTTATATACTACCTTGCAATTTCGATAGAAAGACTGGAAATCTGAAAGAATTCTGGAAATTTAAATAAGTTTAAAAATTTGAGTTTAGTTAATAATATTTCTTTTCCAAAGCCCATGATGCTAGTAACTGACCAGTATATAGCCTAAATTTATACAAATTCTCCAAGTATAGGAATTCATATTTTAAATGTTTATTTCTAATATGAACACCAATTCCTCAAAAACAGAAATGGACAACACTGATGACACTGAAGAGGAAAGCACTGTTGTGTAAGGGGAAATTAACTGGATGCTTTGGTGTGAGGTGGGGTTTAAATTGTTGGCTGACTCCATTTACACATGTATGGAAGAGGCTGATGTTGCCAAGATCTTGGCTTGCCTCAAGTATGGATTTAAAAGCAGAGACAGTTTGCTTCAGTGGACAGAGCACCCGTCCGCCTGAGGACTGAAGGGTCCTGCATTCGATTCTGATGTAGGGTATACACCTTGGTTGCAACGTCCATTCCGGAACCTGATCCATACACAGTCTTGGTTGGGGCCCTTACATGAGGTAACCAATGTGTCTCTCACACTGATGTTTCTCTCTGTCTTTCCACTTCCTTCCACTATTTCTAAAAACCAAAGGAAAAAATCCTCAGTTGAGGATAAATAGATAAATAAATAAATAAGCCAACAAATAAAAGGCAGCAAGGTACAGTTTTTGCAGCTAGTTCTTTTCTATAGTAAGGACAACTTAATGTATAAGATTGTGAACAAGAAACAACAATTGGAAAAGTAACTTACATAAAAAGTACCAAGACACAGATAATGAAGATTAAGGAAAAAATAATGATGTTTTGAAGAAAGCATGTGGTGACAGAAATGCAACTTACCCAATTTCCCCCATAGTTTCATGTTTAGCTAATGCTTATGTAAACCAGACCATAATAATTAGTAATTATCACATTTTTATTAATGTGATAAACAATTTCTTAAGTGGTTTACATTCATTTTCTATTTAATTCTTATGGAACTGCCATAAAAGATACTATTTACCTAATTCGCAGATGAGGAAACATTATTCAAGAAGTATGTTCCCAAAAGCATAAAACATTAATTGGTTGTTCCTGGATTTAAACCTAGTTTTGAATGTCCTGACAGCCCAAGTGTTTAGCTATAATACAGTACTTTCAACTAAATAGTCTGACCATATTTTTTGAATGTCTCAAAAAGATCCCATTATCCTCTTTGTCATCTTTTTTTAAAATATCTTTTTATTGACTTTTTTTTTAGAGAGAGAGGAAGGGAGAGGTAGAGAGGGATAGAAATATCAATAAGAGAGAAACAGCAACATCCATCACCTGCCTCATGCATGCCCCTTGCTGGGGATCAAGCCCACAACCTAGCATTGTATTCCCACCGAGAATTGAACTGGAGATCTTTTGGTGCATGGTCCTTTGGTCCTTTGCTCAACCACTGAGCCATACTGGCTGGCCCACTTTCTCATCTTGGAAATTCTTTGTTTGGAGATTACTATTCATTTAAAAAATAACTACCTATGAAGATATGTGTTGTATTTATTATTTGTGTGTGTGTGTGTGTATTTCAAGCTCACCAACAAAGAGCATGGAAACAATAAAAACCTATATGTTTATTATCTCAAGGTGTTTCAAATTGAAGAATTAAAATAAGTAACACATATGGTCTGTTTAATCTTTAGCCTTAAAGACAATTAAAATCAAGAGTAGATGAATCAAGAATAAAGTTCTTGCCCTAACTGATTTGGCTCAGTGGATAGAAAGGTTCTGGGTTCGATTCCGGTCAAGGGCACATGCTCAGGTTCCTGGCTCACTCCCTAGTAGGGGGAATGCAGGAAGCAGCCAATCAATGATTCTCTCCTATCATTGATGTTTCTATCTCTCTGTTCCTCTATGAAATCAATAAAAATATGTTTTAAAAAAGAGAATAAAATTCTTGAAAAATAATATGCTTGTTTTATAAATACACAAACACCCTAAATTCTCAAAATTATTGTAGAAAGCTACAAACAAGACTGTATGTGTTAATTCTAGAAGTTACATTAATCATTGTTAGTAAATTTTATGATCTTTGAATATAGATCACCTCTATCCCCAGAGCAAGTAATAAGTATTTACTCATATAAACTTTAAATAATTGTTCCTTTTATAGGATTCAAAGAAACATCAAGAGTATATTTTTCTTAAGCAAAAAGACTCTGACTGCTTAGCCAATTATTATATCTGTTCTAAAGATAATTTTTCCTTTGTTTAATTTATAGCCATGATACTTATTTCACCAATTTACAAATCAGCTTGAAATATCTCATAAGAGTTAAATAAATTTCATATATCCCATTTAAATAGGTATAACCAAATAGTATATTTGTCTTATGTTTCATAATTCCAAAGCTTCACTTCTTTAGACTTTAACATTAAGATGGCTTAATTCCATTCTTAAAACTGCTTCTTGATTTATGTCTTCTTTGTGTTTCTAAGTTGTTTAGTAGCCTAATTAGATATTCATTTTGACATTCTGATCCCAGAAGAAATAACATTAACTTCATACTTACCCATCTGGCTATCAGTTATAGCTTTGTGAATTGCTGCTTATAATTTTCCAGGGACATGTGGACACCCTTCCAGTGAAGCTATTAAAATCCTTTACACTCTTAACAACATGCTAATTAATATCCTCTCATGTTTGTGATTGCACAGCCAAAATACTACCATGTAGAATAAATTTTGCTTCTTTAATACTGAAATGCAGAAATTTTAGATTAAAAATGCAGAAATTTTAGATTACACCAGCAATATTTATATAACTGCATATTTCTGAGGAGCCAAAACCTTTTATCTTCATTTTATGAAAATGTTTAATTCACACATAATCTTAAAATTTAACATACATAATTCTAGAAAATCTATACTGTAGAGAAGAAATATCTTTTCACCCACATCCAGGGAAGGGTGTTTCCTAGCAACCCCATATAACCAGAATCAATCCTTGGTTGAATTATGACTCAAAGGGCTGTTAGAAGTAATAATTTGCATGAGAAAGAGACCAATGTCTGTTCTGATTAGTAACAACAGCTCTTTCCTAATATTGGTTAGCCACAGTCCAAAATTAAGCAGCTGTTTTAAAATGTCTTTGTTTTCATGCATTTTGCCTGAGGAAAGCAAGCATCACATTCTCCTAGATAGAGCACACAGAACACTAAAACTTCAGAAATCAATCCAATCTCACTTCCCTGCTGCATTAAAATGTATTAATTTCTTTATTTTGTTTAATTTCTTAATTTGTTTTTCTTTCACCTTGCAAGTACTCACTATTGTGTATAATAAGGGTTAAACATTAGGTAATGATTTTGCAGAAAATAGATATCACTTCATTTCACTTGGATTCTTTCTATAAATATGTATTGCATATTACTTTTTTCTTAACGTGACTACTGTTGTCCTTACATATAGATTTCCCAGTAGTTTGTTCCAAATTAATTCAGTTTTAGTAAAAATTTTCACATAGTAACACTATCAAAATGCTTTGATTATTCTTTCAGAATTAGAATAAATACAAAACTTTAGGAGAATAACTTCCCACTAATTTTTTTTCTCTTACTGTAGAAATTAGCTACTGATACACATTACTAAGAAGAAAACAGACTTGCTCTCAAATTGGTCATATAAGTACACTTGAGACTATCTAAAAACACAAAAATTATCAGAATCAAATGATGAATGTTACAATTGAGGCCTCATTAACCACAGGCTAGGAGGAACAGCCTGACAGCCTCTGCACCCCAAATTCAAAAACCGTATCTGTTCATGGATCTAAGTTACAGCACTTACTGCACAGATCTTTTTAATAATAAATTTATCCCAGAAAAATACAAACAAAGTAAGAAAGAAGACAATAAATACCAAAAGAATAGACTATTGTGAAAACATTTCTTGGAATTTATTGGATAATAAATTACATAATACAGAAGTGAAATATTGAGGGTGTCAAAGTGGAATAAACAAGCTGGTAGGTAATTGGAAAATTTATTGAAGAATAAACACAGTTTTTCTTCTACAAATGTATACAATTATTAGGACACACAGAAAATATACACATTACATTAACATCATTTAATTTTGAAAAGGATTAAAGAAAGATTTTTAAACAAAATTATTTTGGTAAACTGACAAGAATGTGTTGATTCTGAAATCTTTACCTGCCTTTCTTTTTATTCTATCTAATATAAGAGAAACATGCAAATTACCGTACCTTTGCTACTCTACCAGCCAATCAGTAGCGGCGGGTGGGCTGTGAGGCATGCAGGAGGGGGGGGGGGGGGCGGCATGGCTGTGCCAGTGCTGGAAGTCAACCATCCAGGGCTCCAGCCTCAGAGCATCAGCCAGAGGCTTGGGCTTTGGCCAGGGGCGGAGCAGGGCGATCGCCTGTGCTGGGGGTACCTGGCTCAGGGCCCGAGTCTCAAAAAGAGGCAGCAGGGCGATCATGCGTGGTGGGGGTCAACCGCCCAGGACCCCATCCTCGAAGCAGAGCGATCAAGCACACTGAGGGTCCCCTGACCTAGACCCAAGCCTTGGATCCTTGGCCAGGGTGGATCAGGGCAATCACAGCTAACTGGGGGTCCCCCGCCCAGGGCCAGAGGCTTTACGCCTTGGCAGGGGTGTAGCTGGAGATCAGAGAAGATAAATGTGAACTGTATAGGAAACACCTTCTCTGACTGCTCATTGGCTAAGTTCCCTGTACGCCACTGGTAATATTCTCAGTAACTTGGGTATAAGAAACCAAAAAAGTAATCTAGGGTTCTTCTACCACACTCCTGGAGAAAAAAACAAAGGTCTACTGCTGGAGGGCTAAGAAATATCATATCCTTTCCCTAGGCAGTTTGGCTCAGTGGATAATGCCTAGGTTTGCCAACAGCAGGGTCCGGGTTATATTCTGATCAAGGGCATGTACCTAGGTTGCAGGCTCCTCCCTGGCCAGGACCCAGGTCAGGGCTCATGCCAGAGGTAACCAATCAAAGTGTTCCTCCCACTTTGATGTTTCTCTGTGTCTTTCCCTTTCTCTTCCACACTCTCTAAAAATCAATGGAAACATATCGTCAGGTGAGGATAAAAAAAAAAGAAAAATAAAGAAATGTCATATCCTATGAAGGACACATCTTGAAAATGCCTAAAGAAACTTGTCATTTTTTCATGGTGAAGGGCCCAGAGTCTGGGTTGATGAAAACACCTTGGTGGCTGCGGTGACTGGCAGTGGCTGCAGTAGTGGGGTGATGGGGCTGGTGCCTTTCCCTGATCAGCCAGCCCAGTTGCCTCCCACAAAGGAGGCCAGACTGTGGCTTAGGCCTGCTCCTCGGGGGAACAGGCCTAAGCCATCAGTAGGACATCCCCTGAGGGCTCCCAGTACGTGAGAGGGGGCAGGCTGGGCTGAGGAGACCCCTACCCCCCCGTGCACAAATTTCATTCACTGGGCCCCTAGTCTTGTTAATAAAAGCCATACAATCAATATTTAATAAAGTTCCAAAACTCTATAAATATAATTATGTCTATAGTTTTAGGAAAATATAAATTAAAAACAAAATCTCCTTCTACCTAGGAAACTCTCCACAATATTTAGAAGAAAAACAACTTTATTATTCAACTAGTGGCCTGGTGCATGAAATTTGTGCACAGAGGGGGCGTTCCCTCAGCCCAGCCTGCATCCTGTCCAATCAGGGACCCCTATGGGGCTATCTGACTGTTGGCAATCGGACATCCCTCTCGCAATCTGGGACCACTGGCTCCTAACTGCTCACTGGCCTGCTTGCTTGATTGCCCCTAACTGCCTCTGCCTGCCTGCGTGATCACCCCTAACTGTTCCCCTACCAGCCTGATCACCCCTAAGTGCTCCCAACCTGGCCTGATTGCCCTTAACTGCCTCTGCCTTGTCCCACACCTGGGACCCAGGCTTCCCTCCTTCTGCCAGCTATAGGCACCCAGGACCTGAGCCAGCTTCACTCAAGCTGGCTGCAGCCACAGGCAGCCACATGTACCCAGGACCACAGGGCATGCAGCTTGTCCCTCTCCTGGGCCGCGGGTGCAGGTGCAGCTGCTGGTGCCCAGGACTGTGAGGCAGGTGGCTTGTCCCTCTCCTGGGCCAGAGAGGCAGGCACAGCTGTTGACATCTGGGACCAGGGAGTGGGTGGCTTGTTCCTCTCACAGTTCATAGCCTGTCAGGTCCCCATTCCTCTCTCTCCAGTGTTGAGTGTCTGAGCCATTATGGCATGATGGCATGAAGGTGTAATGCATATTTGCATATTAACTCTTCATTATATAGGATTTTAACTTGTCACAGTCTATCTTCAAGTGGATATTTTACCACTTGACATCTTGTATAGAAACTTCACTGTAACAAAATTTCATTTTTCCCAGGCAATCTTTGTGCTATTGTTGTCATGTATTTTACTTACATAGATGTTACAAAACTGACATTACATTATTATTTGTTTAAATAGTTATGGTAATTATCTTTAAATACATTTCAATAATAAGAAACTTCTATTATATTTTTTCCTATACATATATTGTCTTTGGTATTTTCCATTTCTTGGTATAGATCATTATTTGTATCTGGAAAAAATTTATTTCTGCTTGCAGGACTTCTTTTAACATTTTTTATACTACAAATCTGCTAGTGATTAAAAAAATTCAATCTTTTATACATAAAAATATTTTTTAACAATTTCTAAAATAGTTTTAAATAGTTAAATTATTTTGACTATTTTAAACTTATTTTAAAAATATTTTCACTCAGTCTAGAATTATAAATTGAGATGATTTTCCCCCTTTTGAGTACTTTACTGATGTTGCTCTACTATCTTCTCCCTTACACTGTTTCTGATAAGAAATCTTTTGTAATCTTTACGTTTATTCCTGTGTATAGTGTGTCTCTTTTCTTCTGACTACAGCCCCACCCAGCACCTGGTTATCCCAGGGCCCTGAAATCCATCAGGCTCTGCCATGGCTGGCTGGTCCCACCCACTACCCGGCCTTCGCCCTGTGATTGGCATGTGGCGTGGGTTGTGGGTGTGGCTTATTGGGTGTAGCAAAGATATGGTCAATTTGCATAGAACTCTTTTATTAGATAGGATAATTATTAAAACATTGTGATGTGCATCATAGGAAATCAGCTAAGAAATTTGCGAAGACAAAAGAAAAAAATCAAAGCAACCCTTACTCTTTTATGGAGCCAAACAAATACAACCCATTACACTTATATTTTTCAAAACAAACAGTAACTAGTCTCAAGTAAGAAGACATGATGAGGCACCATTTGTCGCTCACAGTTTTTACTTGGTAATTGGGATTGAGAGGCTAAAAAGGGCTAATTCCCATGTAATCCTGACACTTGGTGCTAGTGATCTGAATCCAAGCCAGCAAGCTCAGTGTACATTCCTGATAACCTATAACTAAGTCCCCCTCTCCTTCCCAGATACTGGTCTTAAAGAACCTGTTACTGTGAATAGTGCACTGCCCAGAGAGAGTGTTATTAACACTGGGGCCAGGCCAGACCATCAGATATGGCCTGGAGACCCCCAATACCTGGGGCCCTTCTTGCTAGGTCCACGAAAAGGACCAGAAGCATAATTCATGTTTGTGGGACACAGACCACAGGGCGGGAGATATAAAGAAAGCCCCATGCATGTTCCTTCACTCAGATTTGGAAGGCTGTTGTTCCCTGAGTCCACCGGCGTATTAGACAGTGTCCCTCCTTTTTTTTTCCTCAGAAGCTTCCTTGCTTTTCTTTGGTCTTCTGTAACAGGATGACCATCTGTATTAGATAATCATCTTTGCCCGAAGAAGAAATACACATATATCTCCATGACAGAAGGTCCTGTGGTAAAGTGAGCCGAGCACCCACTGAAGTTAGGCTTCTGCTCTTACAGAAACCGGAGGACAGGGAGGCTATCTTCCCATATGTTTACATTTCAAAAAAATAGCTCGCAGGTCCTTAAGAAAGGCATTCCAGGACCTTAAGACTTCAAGAGGGTTATTTAACATTTAAAAATGCTTTACACACATTTCAAAGAGAGAGAGAAAGAATTTACAATCACAAGTATTCTAAATTAAATATCTATGGAACACAAGGCAAGGTAGAGGGAGAAAAAATTTCTCCTCTATCCTTGCAAATTCTTCTTGCTGGTCTAAAAATTAAGTTGACCTGAGACAGACTAACAGAAAAAAAAATCAAATTTATTTTTGTACTTACTGGGGCTCCATAAGAATATGAAGTCCAAGTCCAGTTAATGAGGGCTTATAGCTTAAGAGGTCTTGGACTTCAGAGGAGAAGAATGCAATTCACTTGGAGATGAAGGAATAAATGTTTGGTAAACAAAGGATTACCATGCCTTGAAGAGACAAAGGGACAAAGAGAAGGCTTTAAATAAGCAGGTTTTGCCTAAACCGGTTTGGCTCAGTGGATAGAGCCTCCACCTTCAGCCTTAGGACTGAAGGGTCCCAGGTTTGATTCTGGTCAAGGGCATGTCCCAGCAGGGGGTGTGCAAGAGGCGGCTGATCAATGTTTCTGACTTTCTATCCTCCCTTCCTCTCTGTGAAAAATCAATAAAATATATTTAAAAAAATAAAAAAATAAACAAGCAGGCTTTGCTAAGTCCTCCCACCTCCCATCACACAAGTCTACCATACCTCAATATATTCTTTATATCTCTGGTGATGTTTCTTTTTTTCCAGGAAAAGGCCTTCTATCTAAATTATTTTAGGCCATTTAGAGAGTGGTAAAAAGCCCTTCCTAATTTTTTTTTTTTTTAATAATCAGCCTAAAATTATCTTTATGCCAAATGTCATGTTTGGGGAGTCAAATTCCTGGTCCCCTACAGTCTCTTCCCTTAGTTTCAACAGAGAGATGCATCTTATTTTTAGCTGTTGTCATGATAATATACAATTGCACCTTAAAAGTAGCAAATCCTTAAAATTTTAGCAACTCTTAATTTACTTTAACATCTCAGATAGACTGTACACGTTTCCAATTTTCTATAACTAATAATTGTACTGGCACATACTTTCTATGAATTTTAGTCCTCGACTTCAAGATGGTTTTGTATGGTATGTTTTGAATAAGATTACAAAGTAATAGAGGTAAGAATTCCACTCCTTGCTTAAGGAATGTAGAATAAATCTTACTAGAGGTATAGTTATACATCAAAAAGCTAACATCTAATATATTACTATATAGTTAATATACTAATAACATATTAATAATTAATACTATTATTTTTTATGGTTTTGTTTTCTAATTTTTTCCAATAAAATAGCTTATTTTTCTGGTTTTATAGACAATACATACACATTTTAAAATTGCAAATAGTAAAAATAAAGATAAGGGGGAAAGTATGATTCATGTGATATCTCATACTGGCACTAAGCTAAATACCATAATTATTTTGTGACCCATATTTTATACATTACAAGTGATTGGTGTGCTCTGGATATTTTTCTTTTAGGAGACAAGTGAAGCATGAAAAACACATGGCAAATATATATGCAGTATTTAATGTTCTGAGAATGATTCTGTTAGGTCAGAGGAATTCCAGAAGCCGATGCATGCAACCGATGGTGACGCAGATAACAGACTAGAGCACCAGACAGATGGCAACACCGATGCTGGTCCCTTCCTGGAACCCGTGACAGACCAGTGCACCAGGCAAATGGTGACGCAGATATTGGCTCCATTCCTGGAACCCTTGCCCGTGGTGGAAATTCCACCCGCCCTCACTGAACAGCTCATGGTCCTCCGCCCTCACTGAACAGCTGGATAAAAAAAGTGCCTCAGCTCGCGCCCAATGCGACTTCTCTGGCCCAACCCTCGAACTGGTGAACCTCGCCAGGGAGTGCGAGATTAAACCTTTTCACCGGCCTGGACTCTGTGCCGCGAACATCACAGCTTCAGTGTGCAATTGTTACGGATGGAAGTGGGGAGCGCTCTTTCCCACTGGTGCTGGGGTTGGGTCCTTATGGTATCTCGAGAAAATACTTTCTGAGACTCGTACAGGAGGATAAGATATTTTTATTTGCTTGGAATTACATTCCTGGATTTCCAGAAACCTATTTCCCTCAATCCAGTCCTGAAGAAAGTGCAAATAGGGATTAAGTTGAGCTAAAAGGGCACAGAATCTCCATTCTATGTTGGAACTGGGTCTGGTTTAGCATTAGGCTCACTGCATTCTATCAGTCCGTTGTGTGGGTCCATATGGCAGTGAGCCATATGAAAGCACTCCCCTACAACAAGAGTTCCAAGAAAAACAAGAGGGAACTCCTTTGTTTAGGAGATTAAATATCTCAAATCTCCCCAAGCTTGGAGTGGCCACACCTACTCTGGCCAATGACCTGTTCCCAGGTGTGACTGACAGAAAAATGCCTTCCCTATGTCACCCAGACTTTACTGGGCATGTGTCTGTTCTCTGTGTTCAGTCCCTTCCCTTAGTGATCTGGGAGGAATAGACTGGTGGCTCTGTAGGGGGTACAAAAGTTGCAGCTTCCTGGTAAACGTGCCCAAATGACCTCCCTGTAATGTCTGGCTTCCCCCTTTGCTCCTTTCCTACTATTCATAACTAAATAATTAAAATGGTATCAGAACTAGCTCAGAACGTTTCTTAATTTTTGGCTCTCCTTATTTCTATTTTCTTAGCCAATTATCACCTACCTCATTCTATTACTATTTTCTTATTATTTCTTAACCCTCTGTCCGTTTATTTTGAATCTTTACTTTTCTACGTATCATTTGGGAATTTTTTTTTTTTTTCAGTAAAGGCCATAATTCACTGATTGTTTTTGAGGTCTCAGTCTCTGTATAGCTTCTAATTCTCAAGGCAAAAAAAAAAGGTACAAAATGAAACAGTAAGAACAAAACCTAATTTGGAATGTAACTGAATAATATTTTTGATAAGTTTCCAAAACAAATGTGAATCCTACTTTTTTTTCTTTTCAAAAAATGATCTATGGTACAATTTTAATACTCTTGGGTCATGACTCATTTTGTCTAAAGCTTTCCTCCTCACTGCTTTTCTGAAAGGTGGAGCTTACCATACAGAGCTTTTCTCCTCATCCAATTGCTTATTCCAAATAAGTTTTCTCTAGAAATAAAGGGGGGGGGGGGCGGTTACACTTTCCCTTTGTTTCACAAAATGTCTGTTTTTCCCCAAAGCATTGTTTTCCTTGAGCACTCAGGCACATATCATACCAGTGCTCAGATCATACCAGTGCCCATAAGACCCCATTACAGTTTTCCCGTTTTTCTTTTATTTTATATTCTCCAAATTCGTGCCACCAGCACAGCCTGAGGACCCATGACTTAGTGACTTCACATGCCTCATCTTGCAACTGCTCCCCAAATCTCTCTTCCGGTGGAATCTCTCATTCCTTAATGGAATTGCAAAATGTTATCAAACATTCGTTGCTCTCTTCTAATTCAAGCACAGACAGTATTACTGAACTAAAATGGTTCACTTACCTGTGCATATTAAAGCCCAATAAAACATGAGCAGGAGTTTACAGCAAGGAAAGTAAGGCTTTATTTAAGGAAATGGCTCCAAACAGGGATACACAGGTGAATTAAAACCTGGCTCTTCAATGGTTTCTAGGGGATGGGTTATGTAGGGGACTAAGGGGATTAGGGTCATGGTTAGGTCCAAGGTCTCTATTTATTGGTGGATGCTAGGATTAGTAGATATTTGACTATTGCATTTGGTCCTAAATTTCAGCCATGCATACATTGTTCTGTTTGGTTTTGCAAGGGTGTGGTCAGTGGGGTCATTCCACTTTTCTGGGCCAGGAGCTGAAACACACTGAGGCCTAGATGTTATTTTTAGTTTGACTAAAACTCTGTCTCTGTGGTCAACAGACTCAAAACTTTGTTCCTAAAATTATTTGATGTTGACCAGAACCTCACTGCCCTGAGGGCTTAATAATTAAGGGAGTGAATGGGCAAAAGAGAGGGAAATGGGTCAGTAGAGGTATTGAATACCAGTTTAAATCAAAAGGAAAGGAGAAGTGAGGGGAGGGGAAGGGAGGGGAGGAAAAAAGAAGGGAGGGGAGGGAGGGGAGGGAAAAGAAAAGAAAAAATATCATATTAAAGAAATGGTTACAATAGACCTTGACCACTTTAAAGCTGATGTGTAAACATCTAGCAAAAAAACTTAGCTCATGTGCAGGTACCTTTATGTAAACTAAATAGTTTATTAAGGAGAGATAAAGGGGCAGAAGTTTAATATTACTCCTACTATCTTTGGAGAAAAGAGGATTTGTAAATGGCTCATAATCAATGAATCTGTAAAACCTTGCCTGGGCTTAAACCAACATAGATAATGCACACTCTACTAGGAATAGACAGCAAGTCAAATATATGGAGATCAAAATAAGAGCTTTATTACTTATAAATTTTAGTTGGAGAACAGTTTGAAACTGGCTACAAAATTGACTTACTTATATGCTCTCTATAAATCTAGACCCTAGGACATCATATCTAAGAATATTCAAAAGACACATCAGACACATTTATAAAGTTATTCATTGCTTCATAACCTCTAGCCCTGATTCTCTGACCTTATTACTAAGTGTTGACTATGGTTTGGCAGCATGGGAATTCCCTGGGAGCTTGCAGGACATGCAGAATTTCAGGCCTCAACCAAGACCTATTGAATCAGAGGCTGCATTGCAGCAAGATCCCTAGGGGATAGAAATACACATTAAAGTTTGAGAAGTGCTGTCTAGACTGTGAGAGATGGGCTGCTAGTGTTTCCCATATTTCTCCAGGACTCTCCATTGAAGATTCTGAAGCAGCAGGATGGATCTTGAAAATATATATTAAAAAATGATCCAATCTAATTCTTATTATTTTAGAAGTTAAGGGATAATAAAGCAGCACTTCTGAAATAGTAATGGTACAAAAGCAACCTAAGGGTTTACTAAAAGGTATTTTTTGGTTCTGTGGGTCTCAAGTGAGGTCCAAGATTATGATTTCTAAGAAGCTGATTTCTAATGATGCTGGTGGCCCACAAACCACATGCTGCATGGTAAGGCTCTAGAAATTGTGCTTTCTTTTTGGCATCAGAGACCTGGCCAACCTTCTATACATCGTGGGCAGGGAGAATTCAAGTGAGCTGTGACAAGGTAGAGCCAGACACTTAGCTAAAAAGCACCTATCAAATAAGGCCCTCACTCTGCTTTGTGGATGAGTGGATCAGGAGAGTTTGGAAGATGACAGAAGGTATATTGAGTACTGGGGCAGCCATTTCATTTCAGAACTAAGAGATCTAGGAGAACAAGCTACTCTCAACCATATGTCCAATAGTCCATGGGTGCTGGTCTCTCAGGGGAGGAGGCGACAGTGAGCAAGGCAGTGTTGCTGCCACCCAAGGCTGCCACTCTAGAACTAACCATGGCTCTTTTATGTATCCCAAAGTGTGGAGCATTGGCTTGTGCCTCAATATGGCTCTGGAATGGAGCATAACAATGCTTGAATTAAATCAATCCAACTATGTCTGAGGGTGGGAACCTACTCCTCAACCTATTTCTCATCTTAAATTATATCCAGTAAAATTTCAAAGACAAGCTCACCCAAGATAATTTATTGTGTCTATATATCACCATAAAGACACTGTGATAGTATTTTTGAAATAACAATAAGAACAATACCAAAATGTCCCAAATTTCAACAACAGTAACACCCTACATTTTAATTTTTAGGGAGAAACTGAAATCTAAAGATTATTTTACCTTCCTCTCATAAACTCAATTTAGAATTACAAAGATATGTTAAAACTAAAATTACACCCCCCCCAAATTCTTAAGCCCCATTCTGGACCAACTAAATGAGAATCTCTGGTAACAGAGACATAAACTTGTATTTTGAATAAGTTACAAGGAGATGTTGCTGCTCTTGGTCTGAAAACCAAATTCTAGGAAATACTGCACCAGAAGTAGTCAACATGGTCTCACCTAGCAAAATTGAAGAGCCTTTTATTTTCTTTTTTATACAGAAGCCTTGACTCTACTCAGCCAAGTCTTCATAGGAACTAAGAGCTTTTACTTTCCTGGTGATCTGATTCCTTTCTCAGCTGTGTTCCTGAGGTCAAGGTCAACAGCAAAGCATTATTCCTGGCACTTGAGTCTGCTCCAACTGAAAAATAAATCTATCACCAGTGAACAAGGATGGCTTCAACTTCTGTAACTGGAAAAAGTTGACATAATTCTATTAACTTGAACCTATTCTTGAACCTATTTTGATGCAAACAGTGAATGTCTGGGTCTATTTCAGAAGGTTTTCTAGATTATGCACTTTATTTGGGGCTTTATTGACATTATTCAGATAATTATTTAAGATCAAAGGGGAAAAACAGTCTTAGTACTGACAAAGTTAAAACAGAAAATGTAACCTGGACCTACAGCAAATAGGATTTCTAATATACACACACTTCTTCCCAAATCTACTCAAGGGAAAATCTAATTAACATCATTGAACTTCCAGTGCAGGGGCAAAAAACACACCACAGTCCTACCCTATCCCTTAGATGACCCTGAACCACTGCCCTAAGGATACCGCTTAGAAGACAGCTGCCAGAGGAGAAGGCCACTGCCCTGTGCACATGTAGACACAGGGAGAGCCTTCTTCTCTTCCAATGTCATCAATCAAGCTGGCAAATTACCTCTTTGTTATAGAGACGACTGAGTGAAGAATTCAGATTAATTTCCACATACATAGTTCCTCTCCTAAGGAGTATAGTAAATATTTCCTTAAGGAAATGGCAGAAGAGAGTAGAAGAGTCCTAATACTTTTTACCGGCCAAGAGGGGAATGGAGGAATGTGCATTTTTAACCAAAGCAACAGTTAGTCTTATGGGTTTGACTCAAAGTTAGTGACTCATATATTTTGTTTATTGCTTTAATACTAAAGTATAGCAAGTAATTTATTTATCTAAGTTTAAAAATAAACACTTAATATCATAACACTAAAGAGACCATATTTTGTCCATATCCCCCAAACTCAGTCGGTGGCAGCAGTCCCTCTTTCCAGCAATTTCACCTGTTTGAGTGGGAGCAGCCATCCCAGAACCAAAAGTGACCCATTCTTCTTTTCCGGACATAACTGGTTCAGGGGTTGACATCTTCTTCAAGCTGGGCCAAGTTTGCTCCTCATAAGAATTTGAAATTAAGATTTAATGATGCCAACCATAATCTGGCTATTAATATGTTGAAAAAGAGGTGCTAGTCAGAGAAACCTGACCTGCAGTTGAAAGAATAATAATATAGACAAACAAATATGAGTAGAGGTGACAGAAGCAGCAGGCATTCCATATTCTTTTTAATATTTTCTGAGACCAGGGCGGATCCTTGCTCTTAGTTTCCATGAGACACTTCTAAGGGTTATTATCTAAACCAACAGATACAATCACAAAGAGGAAAGAACTGCATTTTACTTTGGGAATATGAGGAAGACATCACAGAGGATGTTAAATTTAACTGGGGTTTGAAGGGGAGATAATTGTGTAAATACAATTACAAATCATGAATGTGCATATTCATTAAAGAAATACTAGCTGTACTTAAAACTAAGTAGTTGGACAGAGGCAACTTGTTAAGGTCTCTGCTAAGGTTATGGTTCTTCAGCTATGAGGCAAAGATGAGACTTCAAAGTTTTTTGTTTATTCCTGTTAAAAAGAGAAATACCAATTGGCCTATAATTTAGAAAAATAACTCTCAGATGAAATTGAAATGTGATTATGTAGGTGTGCTAGTGAAAGCAGGCAATTTATTTAAAAATTTTAAAGTCTATTGCAGTTGTCTTGTTTAGATGGATGGAATTAGAAAATGGAATCAAGAAATGTTTCAGAGGTAGAATTTGAGATTTAATTATGAGACTTACTGACCTAAAAGACATTGGTATCTAGAGAAAGGGAGGACTCAAAAATATACATTAGTTTCATCAGAACAAACAAGATCTCATTCCCTATGTGAAGGCATAACATTAGTAGACCTTCCATTCTTAGCAGGAAAGATGAACAGATAGATATAGGTGTAGATGTGGATGGAGATAGACATACAGAGATAGAGGACTATATATTTAAGTACAGATATAAAGAGAGATATATCTGCTAGTGTATAATCCCTCTTATAAAGCACCGAACTCTTCTGAAAATGAATTAGCAACCAATATTTTTCACCAACCTCAGAAACTTCCATCTAAACATAACTTATTTTCTCCCACAGCCACATTTATATGTACCTGCTTGGAAGCTAAGCTATAAATTAAGGTGGTAAATAAAATAAGAAAAAAATTATATATATCTTATCAATAATCTAATGGAAGTATGAGATTTTACTAGTCAAAGTTATTTTACTTGTGACACTTGGATCTCACAAAATACTATTGCAAAATTAAGAACGAAGAGGCCTTGACTTCCCTAGTGAGCAGTTTAACAAGCAAACATATATTTCTTCTACAAACCTGTGATTACTGAAATATTACTTCTAAAATTTCCATTGAAAGAAGTCATATATTTCTTCAGTATATTTAAGGTTAGTAGAAAAATATAGACAAATATATGGAAAATATGCCATACAATAAGTATATGGTTCATCAGAGCAAGTTTACAGAACACTGTTAATCTGTGCAATTTATGCTGATTTCTATTTCATTAAAATTGGAGTACAGTCTGGTCATTAGCACATAGAAGGAGAGTCGGGGGAAAGAGAAAAGGGGAGGGAGGATATATGTTGACAATAGGAGACTTCAGGTGGTGAACACAGGTGCAATACACAGATGATGTGTTATGGAATTATACATTTGAAACATGTATAATTTTATTAACCAATGTCCACACAATAAATTCAATAAAATTTTAAAAGAATAAATATAATAAAATTAATGAAACAAATAGTTCCATGTAGAAAAATAATACAAAATAAGTCATATTTTCTACCTGGAAAGTACCAGTCATACTGTTTGCTGGTTAGGAGTAATTGACCAGCTGCTTGCCTCAAAGTAACATACAAAAGAAAAGTTGCAATTTCATCTTTCTTTGCATACAGGAATAAGAAGGCAAAAAAAAAAAATCTTCTTGGGGTATTTTTTTAAATGATGGGGAAATCTAATTTGTAATCAATTTAGTTATAATGTAAAGTATTATGAAACCTTGGGTACATTGCACTTTAGTGTTCAAAAGAACTGAAGATAGAAAATTGTGTATTTTAGATGATTTTTAAAAATTTCTATGGGTCTCAGCTATAATTCCAAGATTATAATGCTTTCTAAGAGTTGTTTTGAGGATTAAATAAAAGGAGAATGAGAAAGTTCTTTTTACACCATAAAGCATGTTTTACTGCAAATCAGAGGCTATCAGTCCTACAGAAAATAAATGGGGCATTTGAAAGATGAAACAGATAGGAGCAGAGAGAGACCAGGGTACTAGCATACAGACTTTATTGAGGAGAAGACCCTTCCCAAGGGAGAAAGAGCTCATGTGTGGGGTGAAGGCAGAGAAATCAGGGGAGGGGGAGAAGAAGGGACCCCCGGACCACCTTTGGACGGCCTGGGAGAACAGTCCAGGAGAAAAGGTGCCACGTGGCGCACTGACACACCTTTTAAGGGCAGGAAAAGGCAGGGGTTGGGCCCAGGGCTGAACGGGAAGGGGTGGGACACAGGGCACTCGGCATGTGCTTGATTGGTGGCTCAATGTCTCTGTGGCAGATGCCAGTTACATCATAACTCTGCCCACCAGTTGGGGGGAGGGAGTACCTATCAGAATTCTTCTAGGATGCGTGGACCCCCCAGAACTGCTAGCCTCAAGTGAAGAAAATACTTGACATTAAGCATGAGAATACAAAACGTATCTGGGTCCCTTGCCTTCATGTAATCATATTTGAAGTTTCCAATTCTATAACACTAAACAAAGAACAAAAACACATGTTAGTCATGTGATTTTCCTATTATTTTAATGTATCTTTATTGTTGAAATGATTACAGATGTCCCCTTTTCCCTCCCATTGAAACCTTCCATCCCACTACCTCTTTTTCCCCAGGCCCTAACTGCACTTATCTGCAAAAGTGTTTTTCATATAATCAAATATATCAAAGCTGTGAGTACACCCAAGTAATGAAGGTATTAGGAAAAAAGATTCTCTTGATTTAGAATTTGAGATCATGCTCAGATTTCAGTGTTTTATTCTATGTTATATAGGTAGATAAAATAAGTAAAATAACAATTTCTCAATGGCTTGACCTAAATTTAATCTTAGATTACTGAATAGTACTAGTAAAGGAAATATTTAAAAATATTTTAAAAGCCTAATTTTTTTTTCTTTTTCATTTTCAGGAGAAAAAAGTTTAAATGGTAAGTACAAATCAATAGATTGAATAAAAGGATATCAAGACTATAAAAGTCAATGCTATCTACATTCATAAAGTGCCGGGGTTCTTTTTCCCAGGCTTACAAAGGGTTTAGCATTTTGGAGAAAGGGTTGCACATAGATGATTAAGAAGGAGTCCCTGGACAAAAGATATTTTTGAAAGGCATTGGGGGTCAGAGGAGCTTCTAGCTAAAGGAGCTAGAAGACTCTTGGTGTCTCAGGACCCCATGCTTTTATTTAACACAATTTGTCCTAAGGCAAGGTGGAAATATACACTTCAAAGGGTATGGTATCAAAGGGTATACAGAGATTGTCAGTTTCGGGAATAGCCTACAGCTGTTCAGGTGTTTGGCCAACAGGAGGCAATAAAATGCCCTGAGCTGTCTGGAAGTTAACTACTCCATTCAGGTTTGGGGGAAGTGCCCTTTAGCCATTTCCAACAGGTAAACTATGTGTGACTAAACCCTGTTGAGCTCCCCAAGCTTCACCAACCTTTGGTAAAACTCTTGTAATTATTACGTGCTGGAATTGGTTCTCGCCAATGAAGATTAAATATAGTAATTAGAGATAAACCTAAATTATCAAATATTAGATTAACTAAAATCTGGAACTTGTGCTGGAAAGGAACAAAGAACAAAAATGATCATAGTCTATAAATTATAGTTAAAATGACTTTACCTATAGCTTTGCTCCTCAATATGTAGCTGCAACATGATACTGACTTTCTCAAATAGTATACGAGTCAGAAACTCACCTTGTTTCTTCATGGAAGCAAGTAATCTGTGCTAAGTGTTGGATGTAAAATGTCAGCTTTTTGTAGCATAGTGTACATCATGTCACAAAAACATGAATAAATTTTCATCTGATCAACAAATATGTATCTTAATAATGTACACTGTGATAGGCACTGTTCTAGAAACTGGCTGTGGGTGAGGGTTGTGAATGGCGGTAAACTTTGAATTGGTATAACTCTAAAGAAAATTCCAGGTAAGATAACCAACATATTTATATATTAATTTCAGACAAACACCAACATTTCACAGAGTATGTGCATTGTTCTTGGCCAAGTAGAAAGCTAAGCAAAGAAGATGTACAAAATTTAAAACAATTAGAGCAAAATTTCAAGTGCTGCACCCAGCGTGACCCTGGGCATGCAACAGTGGTTCTCTACATTTTATTGACCATTGTGCCAATCAGGATGTATCAAAGTCAGGAAAATTGCCAACCTAAAATTAGAAGGTCATGGTTTTTTGTTGTATAATTAGAGCTGTACCATTAATCTTAACAGCTTCTGTTACTTTCCCCCCTATTCAGAATATTCAAGAAATCAGGCTGATAGGAATAAATAAGGAGCTTTACTTTCTCAGAGAAGTCTAGTCACACAAGGGAAACCAGTGCAATACTTTTGTATTCTCAACTCCCTGGTGGGAAATTGAAAAACACTTTACTTAAGCAAGTGGTTTACTCAAGGCAGTATCCAGGCCATGATGATTAGATTATCATAACTCCCTGTTGGCAGGCTTGTTCGTTAGGCCTTACATAAACCCAGCGGCTGAAGGACAAAGCTGCAGGTTTCCTCAGAAAATAAATCAAAATATATTTATCCTGATCTGAAATCCCTATATTTGCTATTGGTTAAAAAATAAAGATGTGTCCCTGACTTCTAAATTGCTCTTTTAATTCAGGAGGTAATAGCTGGCCTAAGTCCAATGTGCTTTTTACAATATCTTAGCAATTTATGTTTCCTGACCAGCTTCTGAACTCTACCAAGACAAGTCTGTTTCGTGGCTCAAGACCATTTCAGGGCTTTATGACAAAGGGACATTTCTATATCCTTACCATGTAGAATTCTTTTTGGTTATAATGCATTAGTCTAGGAACATATTAACTTAAATAAAACTTTGTACCAGTATTTCTCAGAATAATATAGAAGTATGTAACTATATTTCTCATTACTCAAAGGCAATCAGACATTTCCTTTACAGTTTGGGACTTAGAGCTAAAGTTAAGGACTTGGGATATATAAATTAGATATTTTTAAAGAGCTGTTAGCTAATGTACATGCACATGTACACACACATATCCACAAATTGTTCACATTGCTAAGTTCTAAGTGAGACACAGACTTATATACAATGACTTTTGCAATAGACTATGCTCCCTTGTTAAGTGACCAAATCAATCTTTCTTTATTGACTGAAAGAAAAACAAACTAAAAATGGCATCAATAGTTTGGGTAGGCAAATGATACAACCAAGTGTATGATGTTTATTAATAAAAAGTTCAGGTTTAAACACTCAAAATATGGAAAAGCATGTGAAACACTTCCTATATTTGTACTGAGAGTTCTACTAAAGTTCAAAGGATGCACTAGAACTAGAGACCTGCCGAGACCCCACAGCAGTATAGTTTTAGTCCGAAATCCTCTTCAGGAAGGCATTACTCCAGAGCAACTTTTCCTAGTAGTCATTTCTTCACATCCCAGTGTCAGTGGATCCAACAACTCTTTCTGCCTGGGATGTATGAAACAAAATAAATTAAGTACTGACTTTCTTGGAATCAACATATGGCCAAAGATAAGGATTCACACCTATTTTTTTTTTTATCTGATATTCTGCTGAGCATTTTATATGCATTAGTTTATTTACATTTGATAATAAATTTATAAGGTACATATTATTCTATTTTATTTCCTTGCTTTACTAAGTCAAATACCACAAATATTTACATACTAAATGTAAATATTACAGTTGTTTATATTTATCTATGGGAAAATTAGAAAGACTAAATATTTCCTATAACATGATCATTTATCATGCATTTCTAATATTGTTGACTAGGCTGTATCAATCTTGAACAAAGCAGGCAGATTTTGGGAACAACTCAAAACTTGAAGGAAGTAACCAGCAAAACATACATTTTTCACTTTGTACTTGGTTCTCAGGACAGCAATAGCTGTAGGGTGATGCAGGGCAGCTAAAACCTTAATAGGAAGACAGTTATCTTCCTGAGTTAACAAACCTAGGGAAGAAGTTGGGCCACAGGGGAGGGGAGTAGGGTCGTGGTGGGGGTAATCTCAGAAAGGAATGAGCTATAAAAGGAAACACCAAATTCCACACATAAAACTTGATCCTTATATCACATATTTTTTATCCACTCACTGATGGGTACTTGGGATGTTCTCAGATCTAGGCTATTGCAAATCAGGCTACTATGAACACAGAGGTGCATATATTCTTTCTTATTGGTGTTTCAGGATTCTTAGGATATATTCCCAGAAGTGGGATCATTGGAAATTTATATAATGGAATATTATGCAGCTGTAAAAATAAAGAAAGCTCTCTTATCCTTTGAGACAGCATGGATAAACCTGGAGACTATTATGCTAAGTAAAATAAGCCAGTTAGAGAAAGACAAATATCACATAATTGCACTTATAAGTAGAATCTAAATAACCAAATAAACTGATGAACAAAATAGGTCCAGGGATATGGATGCATGGAAAAGAATAACAGACCTTAGTCAGGATGAGGAGGTAGGGAGGGAGGGGGCAAGAAGAGATTAACCAAAGGACATATATGTATAACCCATGAACACAGACAAAAAAATAAGCTTAGTAAATACATGAGGTGGGATGGGGCAGGGGTTGGGTGGAGGAGATAAATAGGAAGAAAATGGGAGACATTTGTAATACTATAAAAAATAAAATAAAACAAGATAAAATAAAACAAATAAAATAAAAAATTGTCTTTGACTGATTCTTCAACCACACACTTCAAAGGTCAGAGTTCACACAGCCTGAAGTGAGAATTTCTTTGCCATCCATCCTAAATTGAAAAAAAAGTTCATAATTTGTGTCTAACCAAATTAATCTCCTGCTAAAACAAAATCATAAATATTCTTCAGAGTGCTATAATAAAATCCAGAGTTCCCACACCCAAATATTCACAATGTACAAAAGAAAATCCAAAATTATTCAATATTCTAAAAACTAGGAAAATTAACCTGTTCTCAAAAGAAAATGCATAAGGCTAATCCCAGAAGGCTAATTGAAGGTTTCAGGGAAAAACTTTAGGCTATTATAATCATGCTAATTAGGTAGAGAAAACTACACTATTAATGCATGAAAACTGAGTAAATTTCAGCAGAGAAATTGAAAATATTAAATATTAAGAAGAACCAAATGTAAATTTAGAGCTTAAAAATACACTCTCCCTACACTAAACTAAACTACTGAATGGGCTTACCAGCAGAATAATAGAATGGCAATGGCAGAGAAAAGAATCAAATAACTTGATCAATGAAATTCATGCAGCTGAAAAAGATAGATAATAAATTGACAGAGCCCAGATGGCGTGGCTCAGTGGCTGAGCATTGACCTATGGACCAGGCGGTCATGGTTCAATTCCCAGCTGGGGCACATGCCCAGGTTATGGGTTCAATTCCCAGTGTAGGGTGTGCAGGAGGCAGCCAATCAATGATTCTCGCTCACCACTGATGTGTCTGTTTCTCTTTCCTTCTCTCTTCCTCTCTGAAATCAATAATAAATATATATTTTTAAAAGAAAATAAATTGAGGGGAAAAAAAGCATACAGAGCCTTAGGTAACTGTAACTGAAAATCAAAAGGCTTAATATCCATGTAATTGGAACATCCAGAAGAAAGGGAAAAAAAGACAAAATGGAGAAATAATTCAAGATCTAATATAAAGAATTTTTATCCAAAATATACAAAGAACTCTTAAAATTAGGAATAAGAAAATAATTAGATTTTAAATGGACCCAAGCACCTAATAGACACTTCATCCCAAAAGTTATACAGATGGTAAATAAGCATATGAAAAATGCCATACATCATATGCCTTTGGGAAAACACAAACTGAAACAACAAGATATTACTACATACATATTAGAATGGCCAAAATCCACAACACTAACAACATCAAATGCTGACAAAGATGTGAAACAACAGGAACTCTCATTCATTGCTGATGGGAATGCAAAATGGTAAGAACACTTTGGAAGACAATTTAAAAGATTCTTGCAAATATAAATATACTTTTACCATGTCTACAAGCAATCATGTTCCCTGGTACCTATCTAAAGAAATTGAAACTTATGTACACGCAAAAAAAACTACACACAATTTTTATTGAAGCTTTATTAATAACTAGAGGCCAAGTGCATGAAATTTGTGCATCGGGGAGGAGGGCAAGGGCACATCCCTCAGCCCTGTCTGCATCCTCTCAAATCCAGGACCGCTGGCTCCTAACTGATCACCTGCCTGCCAGCCTGATCACCCCTTACTGCCCTCTCTTGCTGGCCTGATTGCCCCTAACTGCCCTCCCCTACCATCCTTATCACCCCTAACTACCCTCCGTTGCTGGCCTGATCATCCCTAACTGCCCTCCCCTGCTGGCTTGATCACTCCTAACTGCCTCTTCTTTGTCCCCCACCTCTGTGGCTTTGAATGAAAGGAGAACAGAATAATCAGAAGATGTCTGGATCAACCTAGTCTAATTAACATATTACCCTTTTATTAGTGTAGATTGTCAAAACTCAGAATCACTAAGTTGTCAGTAGGTGAATGGATAAACTCTGATACATCTAGTGGAATATTTATTACTCAAGTCATGAAAAGACATAGGGGAATCTTACTAGTAAATACATATTTCTAAGTAAAAGCAGTCAATCTATAAAGCTTATATACTGTATGATTCCAACTATATGACATTCTGGAAAAGTAAAAACTACAGAGAGAATAACATCTCAGTTTCACTTAACTTATGAAGGCAGAGAAAATTTTGACATCTTATCTGAAGATATATATATATAAAATGATCACTGTAATAAGTCTAGTTAACATCCATCACTACACATAGTCACACATTCTTTTCTTGTAATGAGAATTTTTAACATTTACTCTCTAGCCATTTTAAAAATACAGTAGAGAGCATTGAATTTTAATAGATATTGTTCCAAAGACATCCAGATGGCTATAAGGTATATGAAAAGGTGCTCAACATCACTAATCATCAGGGAAATGCAAATTAAAACCACAATGAGATCTCACATCTGTTAGAACAGCTATCATAAAAAACATAAACGATAACACATGTTGGCAAAGATGTAAAGAAAAGAGAACTCTTGTGTACTGCTGGTAGAAATGTAAATTGCTGCAGCCACTATGGAAACAGTATGGAACCTAAATTCGCCTCCTTGCCCCCACAAAATCCAAACTCATAAGACAAATGCTGGTGAAAAAGAAAAGCAGTTTATTCAAGTGCTGGTCAGGTGAGTAGATGGAGGACTCTTGTCACAGAGCCCATCTCCACATTTCAATGCAAGCAAAGGTTTTTAAAAGAAGTAAAGAGAAAGCAGAATAAAGAAATTAAGAAGAGTGGAAAAGTTATCTACGTGCAAGCCAGCACAGTTCATTCCATTAAGGACCTGGAAACTGGTCAAGTGATGGTGTGACCTGCATCATTTTGGTCTTTGTCATCCTGGTTCTATGCTTTCCTGGTTTTATGGTTGACAATCAGCAAATCTCCCAGAACTAGTATGACTAAAGGTTGTAATCTGTATCTTCTGAAGTTAGTTCTTAGAATTCTTATACAAACAACAAACAGGCTATTTATCTATAAGCTACATATTAGTCAGAGTCAGCATTTGCAGAAACAATGTCAAAAGAATGGTACAGTGGGTTACAGTTGTCCATTGTTAAGACCACCTAGTCCCATTCTAACATTTTTAGTGGGAGGCAGCCTCTGATATGTGTTGAGGGAAGTATGTAATCATCTGAGAAATAAATGACAACCTGCTAGGTCAAGAGTTGATATTGAGACTTTGATAGAAAAAAAGAAGAGATAAATCTCTCTTTTAGCTGGTAAAGAATGCATTTACTTAACAAACTAGAGGCCCAGTGCATGAAAATTAGAGGCCCAGTTCACTGGAGGGGGTGATCCTTCAGCCCAGCCTGCCCCCTCTCACAGTCCGGGAGCCCTCAGAGTGGGAAACGACCTGGCAAGCAGGGAAAGGCGATGCCTCATCATACCTCTGCTGCTGCCACTGCTGGCAGTGCAAGCCTTAGCCAGCCCTGGTTACGTGAGCCATGGGTGGCCCTGGGCAACTGGGAAGCTGCCATCTAAGACTTGCCTGTGCCTCAGGCTGGCCCTGCATGGCTGGGCGGGGGGGGGGGGGGGCGCTGAGGGGACTGGAGAACTCCAGAGGCAGGCATACAAAGCAGCCAGCCTTGCGTGGGGGTGGCCCAGCCTTGCCACGCAACTGGCGCCCTAGTGGGGCTGAGGGGATTGGGTGCCATCATCTTGTGGCTGTGGGTGCTGCCGTCTTCGATGGTGTGGTAGTCAATTACCATATTCCCTCCTTATTGGCTGTGGGTGCCACCATCTTTGCGATGGCATGAGGGTCAACTAGCATATTCCCTCTTTACTAGATATTTGCTGAGTACTTACTATGTACTGTTTTAGTGCTATATGTTCAGCAGTGAGACAGTACTTAATATTTCCAGATAATTTTCATCTTTGAGGAAGAACAGATGTGGAGTATAAAACCTAGCTAGAGCTAAAAAAAAAAAAAAAAAAGTGCTTACTAGCTAAAATATGGCCTGTCACGTATATCAGGAATCTGCCATTAATAATATGATAATTTTATTTTATCAAGGAGAATGAGAAAAAAGATGGAGATTAGCTACTATGAAAAGAAATGTTCCTAAACACTAATTATATGGACTGAGCTCTATGCCTTTGAATAAATCATTTCATTTTTCTGAACTACTTTTTCATGCATAATGTGGGAAAAATAAAATTAATTCATTTACCTTTCAATTAATACATCTGAGACTTATTACACAGTTCTTAATTCAGTGGAATAAAATCAAAGTGATGACTGGAAAGGGTATGTGACATAGAGGCCAGAGTTATAAGTAGCTGTATTTAGCTCAATTTTTATAATTTTTATTTTTTCCAAATATAAATATTTAAGATCCCATGCCATATATATATATATATATATATATATATATATATATATATATATATCCTGTCTAATAAAAGAATAATATGCAAATTTGATCTACCTTCACCACACCCACAAGCCATGCCCACCAGTCAATCAGGAGCAGATTATGCAAATAAACCCCAACCAAATGGCTGCCGCCACTGAAAGGTGGAGGAAGGCTTGGGTTTCCCTGGCAACAGAGGAAGCCAAGCTTTCCACCTGCCATTGCCTGCCTAAGCCTCCACTCAATGTTACAAAGTTTCAATTATAAAAGATACAGAAATGGCGGCAGCCACTGAGCTGGAGAGAACAGTGGTTTGGGTTTCCCTGGCAATAGAGGAAGCCAAGCTTTCCACCTGCCATTGCTGGCCTAGGCCTCCACTCTAAGCTACAATGTTTCAAACAGAAATGGCTGCCACCCCAGAGCGAGCAGAAGGCTTGGCTCTGCTCCAGGCTACAAAGTTTCAATTGTAGACATAGATTAATCCCAGATACCAGGGCCTCCACTTGGGTCATTGGGGGGCATGGCCAGCTTGCAAACCTCCACAGGCCCCTCTCCCAGGCTGCCCCTCACCCCAAGGGAACCCCCACCCTGATCTGGGACATTCTTCAGGGCAAACCAGCTGGCCCCCACCCATGCACCAGGCCTCTGTCCTATCCAATATAAGAGTAATTTACAGATTGACCATCACTCCAACACACAAGATGGCTGCCCCCATGTGGTCAAAGATCCTGCCCCCATGTGGACACAAGATGGCCACCACAAGATGGCCAGCAGGGGAGGGCCACTGGGAGGGTCCAGGCCCTGCAAGGGAGGGCAGTTGTGGGTGATCAGTCTAGCAGGGGAGGGCAGTTGGGAGGGACAAGGCTTGCAAGGGAAGGCAGTTGGGGGTAATCAAGCCTTCAGGGGAGGGCAATTAGGGGTGATCAGGCTGGCAGAGGGGGAAGTTGCAGGCAAACAGGCTGGCAGGGAGCAGTTAGACATCAATTAGGCTGGAAGGATAGTGGTTAGTGGGTGATCAGGCTGACAGGCAGAAGCAGTTAGGGGCAATCAGGGAGGCAGGCAGGTGAGCAGTTTAGAGCCAGCAGTCCATGATTGTGAGAAGGATGTCCAACTGCCTGTTTAGGCCCGATCCTGGTAGGATTCCCAGATTGGAGATGGTGCAGGCTGGGCTAAGGGACATCCTCTGCCCCTCTCCCCGCATGCACAAATGTCATGCACGGGCCTCTAATATATATATAAAAGACTAATATACTAAGTGTCCATCCGACCACTAGCTATGTCAGGCACTGATCACCTGCTGCCAGGCACTCAACACAGGTGCTGCCAGGCACTCAACACAGGAGCTGCCAAGCTGTAGTGATTTGGCAGTGGCAGTTTTTAGATGACACACCCTGAAACCAGAGAGGAGGGAGCCCAATTCCTTGCCAGGCAGCATGATTCTACCTATGGCTGTGGATTATGTTGTGGCTGGGGCACTGTCAGACCCAAATCTGGTTTACTGCACACTTGCATTTGCGATCCACACCCTGTATGACATCAACTTTGCAGAATGCCCTCTCACACTTCGGGACCTATCAGGGGATGTCAGAGAGTCAGTTTCAGCCTGATCCCCACAGGCCAGGTTGAGGGATTCCTTCTGCAGGAGAGACCTTGCTCATTCCGTAGATGCTGGGGAAGGATCATGGGAGGTTGGCTCTAGGGCATCAGTCCTGCTCCACCAGCTACCTTCTAATTAATTTCCTTTCAATGTGCATGAATCCATGCACCAGATCACTAGTTGAAATAATAATTGGAAACCTGTGTAATAAAAAGTTCTTTTGGAAAGGAGAAGTGCTATTATTAATGCCTAGAAATTATTTTAAATATATTTCAATGAAATTTTTTTATGTTTTTAAAGATCTGTGTTATTTTACAGAGTCAAAATGAAATGTATTTGTAAATAATTAAGCAGTGAACTTAATCATTATGGGCTTGCTTAAAAATATGACTTTGCTTAAGAGGCTAGTGGAATTATCTAAAGATTTATTTAAGGAGATGTATTATGCTAGTTATTCAACTTGACTAATCTCATTCCATAGAGACCTTCTTTTTGTTTTGTGTTCTTTGTCATTAAACCTAAGTATAAAAATATTAGATATTTTCTTAATGTTGCCTTTAAATTATTCTCTAGAATCGCTTCATTTAACAAATATGTTTTGAGCACTGGTCCCATGAGGTTGTTAGCAGGATCAAATGAGAAAAAAAAAAACATATAAACACTATGTGTATTCTGAAAGGTAGTCATTAAATTATTATCACTTCCAAGTTTTCTGGTAGGTGATTGGGCAAAAGTTTCAGGATGCTCTATCAAAAATATATATGTTCTATATTTTCATAAAGGTTGTAAATGAACTATTCTACCTACCTCCTCATTCAATAAAATGTGCATGACAAGTATTGTCAGCAAATATATACTAAAAGGAATGATAAATATTTTATAACCCATTATTGAATCATAATTTACATTTTGGTTCTCTTTTATAGAGCATTGCAGATTTGAAACATTTTAGTCACCAATAGCATTAAAAGAGCTTTCTAGCACTTTAAGTTAATTTTCATACAGAATTCTCATTTATCAATAAAGCAGAGGCTTGGTGCACGAATTTGTGCACAGGTGGGATCCCTTGGCCTGGGCAGTGATGGGGGCTGATCAGGGCTGGCCAGCTGAGGGGAGGTAAGGCCAGCCAGTGGGAGATTGGCTGTGAGAGCGCACTGACCACCAGGAGCCAGCTCCTGCATTGAGTGTCTGCCCCCTGGTAGTCAGTATGCATTATAGCTACCCACCAGTTGTTTGGTGATAACAGTTGCTTAGGCTTTCATATATATACTAGAGACCTGTTGCAGGAATATTACTGCAAGAATAGATCTTCCTGCAGCCTGAGCAAAACTCCCTCCCTTCTCTGCTGCCTCACTCCCTTCTCCACTACCTTGCTCTATCCCATCTCTGCTGCCTGGCTCATTCCCATCTCCTCTGCCTTGCTCCCTCCCTTCTCCCCCACCCCGCTTGCTTACTTCTCAGCAGCTTTGCTCCCTTCTGCAGTGCTTGGCTTCCTTCTATGCCATCTTCTGCACATGGATATGCAAATCAACAACCATCTTGGTTGGATTAATTTGCATACTCACTCTGATTGGCTTGTGGGCATAGCTTGTGGGTATAACAAAAGTGTGGTCAATTTGCATATTTTTCTTTCATTAGAAAGGATAGATTTCACTTACTACTAAGTGAAGTTGTTAATGATGCAGCTTTACTTAAAGACTGTATTCTTGACTTTCATGATCTAAATTAATTAGAGGTAAAATATGGATTACAACAGAAACCATAATTTAAAATAAAAAATAAATTACTAGAAATTTTTACAGTAGTTTTATTTATATATATATAAAAGACTAAGTGACCATCTGACTGTCTGACTGGCTGGTAGGTATGACACACACTAGCCACCAGGGGGTAGAATGCATGAGCTGCTGAGCTGCAGTGACTTGGCAGTGGTGGTTCTTGGGTGATGCATTCCAAAACCAGAGAGGAGGGAGCTGGATTCCTTGTGGGGCCATGTGATTCCACTTTTGGCTGTGGGTTATGTTGGACCCAAATCTGGTTTACTGAACACTAGCATTTGCATTGCACACCCTGTATGACAGCAACTTTGCAGAGTGCCCTCTCACACTCTAGAACCCCTTAAGAGATATTGGAGAGCCGGTTTCAGCCCAATCCCTGCAGGCCAAACCAAGGGATCCCACCTGCTGAAGGGACCTGCTCACTTCGTAGATGCCATTCCAGCAGGAGCACTGCCCCAGGTGCAGTCAGCCAGAGAGAGAGTGTCGGAGGTTGGCTCCAGGGTGTGTTCAGTCAGTTTCACCCAGTCCTGCCCCACCGAACACCTTCTAATTAATTTCCTTTCAATGTACACGAATCTGTGCACCAGGCCACTCACTAATCTCTAAATTAAAGTTAATCATCTAGAAAACCACCATTATTTAACTGGGAAGAAATAATCTAATTGTACTTTGAATGTTTTAATTACTGGTAAGGTACAAATCTTAACAACTACTGGTAAAATGCCTACACATGAAGTTTATTATTAATATTATTAAACATTGTACAAATTAAAATATAAATATTTATGTGCATATGTATAATTTACGATATGATAAAGAACATATGAATGCCAGCCCCAAATGTTTCAATAGTCTGGTCTCCTTTCAGTTTCATTTAAAATAGAAATATGAAGAATTTTGTTTGGAATACAAAATAACTTGATTGTTTGTGCTTGGTATATATGAAAAAATGTGTATATAAACCTTAAAGTAGATTTTCCCTTCTCTACTAATATAGATATTTATAATCATACGTAATTGTTCTTATAAATTGGAGAAACATATTAACTACCATTTTGATGTTCTCTTTATATTATCACTTACCAGTTCATTTTTATCTGCCAAGAGGAGAAAGTTTTCTAATACTTTTATCTACTAAATTACTTAAATATGATAAATAGGACTAGTAAGATTAACTACTACTGCTCCTTAATGGTAGAGTTCACATTATATAATTTACTTTAAAAATTAGTGGGCATACTGGAAAGGCCTTTCAGATGATTATTTAGAAAAAGAAACAATGCCCTTGGGATTTTATGTAAGGCAAAGTGAAAGAGTTTTTACTCAGGTTAAAAATACAACTCTAAAGTTCTTCTTATAGGACACAGTAGCCATTGATAGAAAACAGAATATGGGAAATTAACACCTGATGAGTGGAAAACAAAGCATATATAGGTCATTATATATACAGGGTAAAGAAAAAATGAGGTTTACAGTTATTTATATGGAAAATAGTACAATAGTTAATAAATAATACAAGAATACACTCTGTGTTTCATGTACTCATATATATAAACCTAATTTGCCCCCCTCTGTGTGTGTGTATAAGTTTCAAATACTAAGTTAATCATGGGTAATGATAGCTGATTCATGGGTTATTTCAAGAGAAATGAGGAAATGATAATTGAGAAAGGTATATACACTTTCTCTTATCTAGTGCCAAGTAAACTTTGCTTCAATGACTATATTCCAATGGATTGTGATATAATCATTAAAAGTCAAAGGATTAGGTTTTCTTAAAATCCATTTGCTTTTAAAGCAAAAAGAAAATTATTTTTTTACTAATTTTTATTTTTGACTGGAAAACATGATTCTAGATTTCAGAAGAATGCCATCCTTCAAGCAATATATCTTACATTTCATTTACCATTGAGCTTTATAGTGTTGCTCTCAGTGGCAGTTTCTATAACGAAAGAAACAGAAAAAAAAAACAATTTCAGGCTATAAAATGTATGAAGAAGGACAATGTTATCATACTTACAGAGGATAAAATTTATAAAAATCAGAAATTAAATACATTATTTCCCATTGTACCTGAGAGGGGTAAAGCAGGGCCTATAGCAAACTAACAGCAGCTCTTCACTTCTGTAGTGACTATGTGGCTGCTCTTGCACTACAACAGCAGAGTAAGCAGTGGTAGGAACCAAATGGCCCACAAAGCCTATTTACTATTGGGCCCTCCACAAGGGAAAAAGAAAAACAAACCTTACTGTTTCGTGTTTTAGACACTTACCACTTGAATTTTATGTTGTTGAAATCAAAGTAAATACAAAAAAAATGTTGTAGGAAGTTTTTCTAACAACCTTGGATTTATATTTAGCTGGTGTTCTGAAATTTTTTTTTTTCTATTATTTTCCAATTAATTCAAAATATTGATTCTATTAAACTCAAAATTATTTATGATGCACACACACATGTGTATAGTTCACCCCATCTCTGTGCAATATGCTTTTAATATTACTCAAAAAGAATAGTTAATTATTTAATATTTAAACTAGTTAGGTCCTTCCAATGGCAGGTATTGATTAGTAAAACTCATTTCTTTCGTAGAATACAACTATGCTTTATTGATATTTAGATCATAATCTAAAGCTTATCATTCTGGTTTGATATTTCTGTAATGATAAGACTTTTCAATTGATCTCTACAGGATTTTACCTCCAGGATTAAGTTATAGTCCCAAATGGGGTGTGTGTGTGTGTGTGTGTGTGTGTGTGTGTGTGTGTGTGTGTGTGTGTGTAAAAATAGGGTGTTTTGTCTTTAGGCCATAATCGCCATCTTCCAGTAATTCATCAAAAGGGAAGACTAACACAAAGGGAAAGAGAAGAGATGCCCACTACATGTTCTCTAGGCCTTTTAGAAAACACGGAGTTGTTCCTTTGGCCACATGCATGCGAAACTACCAGAAAAGCGATATTGTGGACATCAAGGGAATGGGCACTGACAAAAAGGAATGGCCCACAAATGTCACATAGCAAAACTGGAAGAGACTACAGTGTCACCCAGCATGCAGGGAGCATTGCTGTGAACAAGCAAGTTAAGAGTAAGATTCTTGCCAAGAAAATTAATGTATATTTTGAGCATAAAAGCACTCTAAAGCCAAGACAGCTTCCTGAAACATGTGAAGAAAAATGATCAGAAAAAGGAGGCCAACGAGAAAGGTACCTGTGTTCAGCTGAAGTGCCAGCCTGCTCCACCCAGAGAGGCACACTTTGTAGAACCAATGGGAAGGAGCCTGAGCTGCTGGAAACCATTCCCTATGAATTCATGGCACGATCAGTGCAAAAATAAAAGACTTCTGTTCTGATAAAAATGTTTCTCTTAAATGAGTAGAAGTCTGGCATCCCTTTCCCCCCCAAAAAAAATAATTAAAGAAAACCTTTGTGTCCTAAATTTAAAAATATTAAATGTTTTAAATATTAAATATTAAATAATTAAAATATATTAGAATATATATGTTTAATCCTCAGTTATTCATATACATTTATATCAACATGTTATAAATATAGCAATGCATAAATTTAAAAGAAATATAATAAAACTTAGAAGGAATTTTTTTCATTTTTAAAGTCCACTTTTTGTGATGGCTTATGTTTCATACACCATCAGCAAGATTTGAAAATTTTCTTGTAAATTTATGAAAAGCAAAAGGATGAAAGAAAGGTACATATCAGTTTATAGGAATGTCTTCTATGATGGTCTAATTAGAGCAAGTATTTTGACTCTTTCCCTTAAGCACTTAGAATCTTTAGATAGATATGAAAATACACATGAGAGAACATGGCCCCCAAAAAGCTTTTATTACCCAAAACACCATGCAGAGTACCACCTGAATATATTATTGTATAAGTTCACCTAACTTTCAGCATGTTAATAATTGAAACTAGAGTGGTAACATAGAATAATTTTCATGACTTTCAGAGCTAACAGTCATATATTGAAGTCATTCAGTCACATTTCTCACATGTTTACCATCAGTTACACTCCCAGGAAGGAGTAACAAGCAGTAGTCCTTCCACCCTAGTTAAGGAGAACAAACTAAATGAGCATATACTCAAAACCCAACCAATAGAGAGAGGTTTTTAAAGTTGCTTTTAAAGAAAAATACTGTATACCATGGCAAAGGTTTTCAACTATGTCTTATTATAACCTATAATAAGAAATATGTTTTATTTTAGAAGCCAGTATAATCCACAAACACAAATAGCTCAAATAAAACAGAAACAAAATATCAAGAAATAATACATACCCTTAGCTCTAGTGATATATTCCAATCTAGTCTGTTTCATTTGATGAAATTGTTAATGTAATTGTCAAACAATTAATTAATAATATGAGTCACTAATGGGTCATAACCTGAAGTTTGAAGAATATTTCACTAAGACATATTATTCAGCACTTATAGATTTTAAGAAAAAGGATTGCAAAATGGGGTATAAAAGAAAGATAACTGCATATGAAATAAAAATATCCTGATTAATATTGCAGTTCTTGCATACTGAACTTTATTAGTTACTTTCAGTCACACTCAGATCTTTATTTTTTCACCCATAAAACATAAAGTAAAATTATCTATCCCACAAAATATGGCATTTATGAAACTGAATGGTGAGGATGGATGCAGAGGCATTTCTTAAATTGTAACATAACAAAAATTACTATTTATTTGAAAGTTTAAGTCACTAGAAATAGACCACTGTGCTAATTTTTTAGTGACTCTGACACATTTTTACAGAATTTTTAATTTGTCAATTTTATCTTTATAAAAAAAAATGTTCTGCAACAATGAGGGGAAAATGGTGATATTTTAAGTCAATGTGTGTGGTTGTATAGCTATCTGGATCAGAAGCCAAAGGCCATGCTGTCCTTAAGGAGCTGTGGTATACTTTTCTCATTTATATTAGTCTGCCAGGGCTGCCATAACAAAGTGCCACAGACAGATTGGGTACCTTAAACAGTGGAAATTTAATATTTTCATAGTTCTAGAGCCTAGAAGTTGAGAATCAGTCTCAACAGACTTGGTTTTCTTCTGAGGCTTCTCTCCTTGGCTTGTAGGTGGTTGTTTTCTTCCTGTGTCTCCACATGGTCTAGTGTGTATGTCTGTGTTCTAATCTCCTCTTCTTATAAGGGCACAGTAGTACTGGATTAGGACCAACCCTAATGACTTTATTTTATGTTAATTACCTCTAAAGACCTTATTTCCAAATATAATCAAATTCTGAGTGGGGGTAGGACTTCAACTGATGAATATAAGTCAGCCCATACATCATCTAATTTCTTCATGGTTTTTTTTTTATTATCAGTTATAATTTTTTTCTCAATGCTAAGGAAAATATTGCTACTTATTTCTGCATAATGTTTTGTATATTACCAAAAACCTCAATTTTTAAATGATTGAAAATTGAATTATTTCTATATTACCAAAATGTCCATATCTCATCGATAATTTATCAAATTGTGCTAATGTTTAATAAGATCAATTGTTATTTAATAAAAATAATTCTTTACTTTCTCTTAATAAATTTTTTTAAAAGCATAGCAACTTAATTTCCAACTTGAATATGGAATTAGTATTTGTTTCTGTGAAGACAGATTTTTAAACAAAAAATTACATATTCAAAAAGTAAAATGAGGACCCAGAGATGAAATATTAACATACTCACATATTTAGAAGTAAATGAAAGCTTTTGATTGCTACTAAACTTTGTTTCAAATTGCCGAGATCCCCACCAAAATTTGTAGTCTTTTTCTTCTTTTGCAGCAGCCTGAGACTAATAAAAATTCATTTTAATTAGCAAGAATATATTACCACATTTTCAGCTACTGACATAAATACATTCCTACAGGTCAAGGCTGTATAAAAAATTTATATTCTTATTTAGATGTTGCATAATTTACAAAACTTTTGTATTCACAGTAAACATCATCACTACATTCCTTTAATATGATTGAGCAGATGGAATTTCTATCAACCTTTCTGGAAACAGCAAAAAATCACTTCCTTTTATACTTAAAAAGAAACTTATTGCAAAAAAATAGTAGTAAATGCCAAGATAAGGGTAGTGTGGGTATTGGGGATTTCTAAAAAATTCTCATCAGGAAAATAGGTCCCATTCTATTGAAGGATGGCCAAGATTAAACTAGGCTCATTTAAAGAACACAGTCATCTCCTGGCCGCTGTTCCCAGTGGTTGAGCATCAACCTATGAACCAGGAGATCACAGTTCAAGTCCTGGTCAGAGCACATGCCAGGTTGGGGCTAGATCCCCATTAGAGGTGTGAAGGAGGCAGACAATCAACGATTCTCTCTCATCATTAATTTTTCTATTACTCTCTCACTCTCCCTTCCTCTCTCTGAAATCAATAAAAACATTTTAAAAAGAATACTGTCATCTGACTATTCAAGTAGGTCTCAATATAGAGATTCCAAATGCTTTTGACTAGAAAGCAATGAAAGGAGATGGGGGAGAAGCCATTAAATTTCTAGACCCTACTCTTATCAGGTCAATTAGCTCATGATCCCTCACCCATTACTCCAATACTCTGGGGCAGTGCTCAGCAAACTGCAGCTCACAAGCCATATGCGGCTCTTTGGCCCCTTGAGTGTGGCTCTTCCACAAAATATCGCGACCTGGGCGAGTCTATTTTGAAGAAGTGGCATTAGAAGAAGTTTAAAAAATTTGGCTCTCAAAAGAAATTTCAATCATTATACTGTTGATATTTGGCTCTGCTGACTAATGAGTTTGCCGACCACTGCTCTGGGAGGAATGAAGGAAAATGGACTTTTGCTCCACCCTGTATATATGGTATATAACATACCTGGAATGGAACAGAACAGACTTGACTCTGTCCCCATACAGTTCTCGTTCTACTAGGAAGAGGCATACTGTAAATAATATAGTTACATTTTAAAAATTCTCGTGTTTCACATGACCACATTTACATAGAATAGTCAGAGATGTCTTTTGTGAATAGGGTGATTAGTAATTTATCATCCAGGCCATGTCACATTTGAAAGTGCCAGGGACAGATCAGTGCCTGGGACAATAGATATCAATCAGGTTTGTTGCAGGTAAGCAAGAATGTCACTCTATTACTGAGCATGGTTTCATTTAAACTGAGATCAAAAGAAAAAGTAAAAAATGGAAAAGAGCAAGGACAAGAATATTCTAAGTGGTAAACAGCTGCACCTGAAGTGGGGAAGAGCATTCCCTGTATGGGGAAACAAAAAATGGTCAGTGTGGCCAGGGAATGATGACTTAGTGCAAGGTTGAAAAGCTATGGCCTTCAGGCCAAAACTCATTTATGCTTTTACAAATAGTTTCATTATATCGCAGCCACACTCACTTGTTTACTACTGTCTAGGTCTCTGTGATGCTGCAAAGCAGAATAAAACAACTGGTAGTAAAGCCTATTAGGCATGCATCTGTTTAAAGATGTGAGCTGTGCTACTCTCATCATTCCACATATCTGACTTAGAGACTGCCAGCTTTAGTGACCTGGAGCTACCCAGGAGGCATCTGAACTGGCCATATTCCCTGGCCAGTGATTGAGAGAGTTCAGTACCTTTCAAATGGGGCCAAAATTCCATCTTCAATGAAACCTATTCTCTCGACACTCCAGACACCTGTTCTAACCAGATAGATGTCAGGCCCCAAGGGTGTACAGCAGCCAAATCAAGCATTTTCCTTCTTTGAATCAGTTAGTTTTGCCCAGATTCCAGATCTCTTCTGAAATTGTAGCATTTTCTCAGTTATGCACCTGTTTATAAACAAAATAACTCCTGGACTTTACCCAACTCCTCAATACTACCTGGACAGTAGTCTATTTCTTTCTTTCCACAGATGTCAGACAATGTTAAAAATACTAGTTGATCAGTTACAACAGAGACCATATGACCCACAAAACCTAAAATATTAGCTACCTGGCCATTTACAAAAAACTTTGCTATTGCCTGATCTAGGGAGAGATTAGCATGAAATGCAACTGCAAAGGTAGGTTCCTTGCTATTAAGAGAAACTCTCAGAATGTTCAAGCAATCATTATTTCAGTGTCCCATTTTGAATATCCATAATTATAGAATGATAGTAGCAGAAGGTACCTCAAGAGACAAATCTGCCATCATTATATAAATGGATTATGCAGATAGATAGGACATTTTCCACATCATTCACCATTTGCTTTTTCCTTTATTAATTTCTTTGGGTGAAATAGAACTCTTCTTTTCAAATAGAGCCATGGTTATTACAGCTAAATGATAAGGTACATTTTGATAGCTTATAATGCCCTCAGCTGTGGGATATATAAAAGAAATGCAATGCATGAATGATTTCCACATGTTATTTTCTGTCTGTAGAGTGGGAATAAGAAAAAGTGATACATGAAAAGAAAAAGAAAAGAAATACAAAGATATCATATAATCATGTGCCAATACGAAGAATAAAACATAATTTACAAACAATGACTCCAAACTACCAAAGTCATAGGGTATTTAATGGTGTTACACAGGCAGTGACATAATACAACACAATCAGAAAGCACTATTACCCACTATTACCTTTAAGATTTTTTTCCCCCATTAATACATCTTCCTTTACCACAGAAAATAAAGGGCAGGCAATTTAACACAAAGGAAGAGAATATATATGGTAAACAGAGACAGAAGGCTTTACCCAGAGCCATTCCTATTTTGAGAGCATAGTAGAGGAAGATAAGATCAGATACTCAGTCCTGGAAGTAAAGTTTGAAGATGTTTATCTGCAAACACTGAGCACTTTCTGCAAGTACCAATTAGGGAACTAATCACTACAGAAGACTGCAGTTGTGGTAGTTCAGTGTGAAACAAGAACCACAGAGAATCCACCGCTGAGAATGCATGCAGCACAAGAAGAAAGTCTAGGCCAGAAGGAGCAATTTTCCTTTAAGCCCTACTAAGCAAAGGCTCTGAAGTGAAGTTTTAACCAAAATATGTGCCTTAGATGAGAAAAGATTAGAAAGTGCTATCCATGCCAAGGGAACACCATCACGTTAATATATCATAAAAATAACATAGTTCTTATTGCAAAGCTTGAGTTTGGTGACTCATAACTGTTTCCTCATTTCATTAAGTCCAGAATTATAGATAGATATCTTGAGAAAGTGGACAATTCTGTTGCCCAGTTTCAGGTAGCACTTTTATACAATAATGCTACTTTCCTTCTGGGTTTCTATGAATTAAATTGCCTGGCACATTCTCTTACTCCCTAGCTCCCAATAGAATTTGTTCTCTGAGACAGGACTTCTTCCTTTATAAATATTTAGATCAATTTTGTACATAAAATTTTAGTGTGTTACTACAATGTTATTCTCCAGGATGAAAATCACAGCAGATGTTAATGTCTACCATAACCTAAAACTGACTTCAAGTCTCTATCTCTTCTGCTAGGATGGCAATCTTTACTAAACAGCCCAAACAGTCTGTACCAATGATTACATTTTTCGTAGATTTTTCCAGTACACTGCTAGGTGTGTTAAATGACTGTGGAGATATTAAATTACTCCATAATTTTGCTATGTCACCATCCATTTTGTGTGGCACTGCAGGAGTCTGGAATTGACACTAGCCCTCATCGTCACCTCCAATCCCCTATCTCATAAGCACACGCCCTAAATAATAGCCTCTAGATCACAAGTAAATGTAAGTCCTGATATGACTCTCCCAAGGACCCATATGATAAGCATCCTCCCCTGTCTCCCAGGACCTTGCTGTCTGTGTGCCCTTTAGATAAGACCCTCATGAATCTTACCAAAACCCTGCTCTTTTTGGTTTGAATTGCCCAATCCTGCACTATCCTGGGAACCCCAAAGCACTCCACCTTGGTAAAGTCTTGTGTCCCAGGTCCTGGCTCAGTGCTCTCTGCCCACACCCTGCCTTGTCTTCCCAATATGGCCCCTCCAGGCATGCTGAGCACCTCATCCAAACCTGAGAGTAATAAACTACTTCACTTTCCCTTCACGCTCAATCTTTGTTAAATATGGCTCACCATCCAGTACACCAGGGGTCTACCTAAGAAATGTTAATTTAACAAAAAAGTCACAATAACTATTTTCAGAAGGAAAAAAAAATCACCATCAATATATATTTTATGTTTTTTAAAAAAATACTTGTTTGCATATTTTTGTTTTATTTGTCTTCAGAGGGATCCATAATTTGATGCTTCTTTATTTAAAAAATAAATATATTTTATTGATTTTTTACAAAGAGGAAGGGAGAGGAATAGAAAGTCAGAAACATCAATGAGATAGAAAGTCAGAAACATCAATCAGCTGCCTCTTGCATACCCCCCACTGGGGTTGTGCCTGCAACCAAGGTATATATACATGCCCTTGACTGGAATCAAACCAGGGACCTTTTAGTCCACAGGCCGATGCTCTATCCACTGAGCCAAACTAGTTTCGGCGCTACTTCGATTATTTATATATATATTTTTTGTATGCTGGGAATATGGGAAATAAATTAAAAACAATTGTTCATAGAGTATAGGATAGACTTGAGTCTTTTCTGTTTCTTTGAACAGGAAAAATTATCTTTTCACCTTCCTAAAGACTATGTGTACTTATGCTATTTATTTTGCTTACCAATTTTATCCCCCTACTATATTGCACAGGATCTGAGATAAATCAATAGGAATGGCGCAATTTTGGATATTTGTAGAAAGATTTAGAGTGTGAAGTAAAGTCTGTAACCTGAACTGATAAAATGAACTCCATTGAAACGCTTAAATATATTTTAGTCTCATTGCATTAAAACAGGCTACAAAGAGAGAAAAATGCACCCTTTGTTACTAGGAGTCCATTAATAAAAACTATGAGATTATTTAGCTGTAGTTTTGCTGGAGTCATTACAATGAGGTAGAATCTGTCTCACCTTTTCTAAGTGCCTTATAATGCTGAGCTTTAGTTCAGAATAAATGCGACTTTCCTTTTTAAAAGAAATATAATTTGGCTAAAGTTTCAGTGTAGTTTAATATGTTTGGTGTTTCATTAAGAAACACCAAAGTGATGAATAATAAAACATAAACACATGCTATATTTTATTGGCAGACATCATTCATAATATGCTAAAAATATATAATAATGAGTGAAATTTCTGTCTAAAGAATAAATATTTTTTTTACATGTTAGGTTGTGTAAATCTATCTTACCACATTTTTTCTAATATTCAAATCCTATATAATAAGAGAGGAATATGCTAATTATCCATTATGCCCTGAGGCATAACTACTGACCATTTAAGACCAGATAATGAATCTGTAGGAGGGTGGGGCATCGAAGTACAAGTGGGTGGCTGAGAGTTACAGGAGGGGGCAGGGCAGCAAGCTATGGAGCGGGGTAGTGGGAGGGAGGGAGGATCTACAGTAGGGTGAGGCAGTGGGCAGAGCTACAGGAGGGCCGCAGCAACTTACTAGTGCATGGATTCATGTGCAGGGCTACTAATATTTCTATATTTAACCAATCAATCACTATTTATAAAGAGCTCACTAAGTAGTAAGATATGAGAAAAAAAAAAAAAAAAGAAATGTCCTCAAAAAACTTACAATCTCTTTGAAGAAATAAACAATTAAAAATATCCAACTAACACAGGGCCATAAATAATAAGTTTCAAGTGAGTTGGAATAAGTTCATAAAAAATTTAGAACCAAATTAAAGTTCCTGAAGACATAGTATCCTTTAAATATTTATTGTACTCCTGGTTTTTGGTGATTACACTGGCTAGACCCTTTATCTACCAATCAAAAAGAAAATCTACCAATTCCACTCTGCTGGGAGTTGAATACAATGGACCCGATAGATGTGAATAAGGCCTGTGTAGTAGCACTGCCACTTTACCAGGTCTGACTTTGTTTAATTCCCAGGAAGCTGTGGGTATTTCGTTAATGAATACATTTTGTAAATAGAATTTTCAAAAGAATGCTCACAGTTGGGCCTCCTGTTGTTTTCTATTGGTTTGAAAGGGGCATTCACAGCTGCAGGAAGCAGTTCGTAATTAATCAAATTAACTTTCTCTACAATGTAAGATGATACTAACACATGTAATTTCTGGCACTTTCACAACTATCACAAGCCAATCATTTGCATTGTCACATTAGGTGTGAACATTTCCCCTCTGGGTCTAATTGGCCTTATACAAGTTATAGAAAAGAAAATGCTAAGAGTTAGAGGAAAATCCAATTTCAAAATCAAACTACTGAACCTGAACCAGATTAAGGGCACTTAATAAACTGCCTGATGGGTAGGTTTTTTCCTCCCTGCACAGTTGTTTCCACTTTTCAAATATTTCTCTACCAGAAATATCAAAGGAACTGGAATACTTCCAGATCCAGATATACTAAGACAAATACATTTGAGTAAATCTAAATAAGAGACAGAGGGTTTTATAGGATCTTATAATGAAACTAGGGGCCTGGTGCACGAAATTTGTACACTGGAGGTAGGAGGTCCCTCAGTCCCACATGCCCTCTCTCACATACTGGGAGCCCTCAGGGGATGTCCTAATGATGGCTCACCCCTGGCCTGTCCAAGGCCGAAAGCATCTGGCGGAGGCTTTCGGCCTTGGACAGGGCACCTCGGCCAGAGAACCCCAGCTGTCACCCTGGAATACAGCTGATCGCTGGTTGTCCCCGACCCTGCCCCAGCCCCGGCCCAAGTCTGCCCCAAGGCTGGGGGCAGGGGGAAAGCCCGTTTCCTTCCTCCTCATGGCCAGCAGGCCAGTGGACAAAGTGCTCGTGGTCCTGGCAGGCCAGCACCACCCATTACCTTCCTCGGACAAGCCAGCCCATGCTGCCATTCCCTCCCTCAGCATGGCTCCAGCTGGGGGCACCAACACTGCACTTGCAGCCCTGGCCCGGCCTGTTCTCTCAGTGGCCACAGCCATCTTGGTTGTGGTTTATTTGCTCCTGCTTGGCTTGTGGGCGTGGTTTGTGGGTGTAGCAAAGGTATGGTCAATTTGCATTTTACTCTTTTATTAGTTAGGATTACACCCAAATACCACCACATAAAAACATCATATAACATTATGACAGTGAATATAAAATGGCTATAGTAGCTGAGCATTTATTTTCATATATGTCTCAGTATTTAAATGTCATTATATTGACAGCTTTCTAAAAATTAGCATAAGAAAAACAGTGCAAAAGACTAATCTCATAGTTTATATTGTCACAAGTAATGAGACACCGTATTGGGGCTCAAATTGAGTCTTAATCACAATACATAAACCACCAGTCTGGGAACGAATATGAAAGTTGATCAAAATCTATTAACAGCATAGCAAAGTAGATGTTCATATTTTAATTACAATTGGGTCAAATGAGTAGTTCTGATAGTTTATGAAATGGGTTTCTTGTAGAGAAAGATGGCTTACAACTTGATAAGAAGACTTTCTTGTCCATCTGAACCTATATAATGTTATTAAACAATGCCATCCCAATAAATTTAATTTAAAAAATTGGCAGAGATTTAATAGATCTTAAAATAGATCTTCTTTCAAGAAAACATGCAAATGGTAAACAAGTATATGAAAAGATACCCAACTTCACTAGCTACTAGAGAAATGCAAATCAAAATTATAATGTGATACCACCTTATACCTGTTAGAATGGCTATTATCAACAAGACAAGAAATAAGTGTTGAAGAGGCTGTAGAGCAAAAGGAGCCCTCATTCACTGTTGGTGCGAATGTAAACTGGTAGAAACACTATGGGAAACAGCATAGTGAGTTAAGTCTTTCCTCAAGAAAAAAAAAATACTATTAGGTTAAATATATCCCAGCAATCCCTCTTTTGGATATCTACTCAAAAAATTTGAAAATATTTATTTGAAAAGATATATGCACCCCTATGTTCATTGCAACATTATTCATGGTGGCTAAGACATGGTAAAAACAATGTGTCCTTCAATAAAGGACTGGATAAAGAAGGTGTGGTACATATACATAATAGAATACTACTCAGCTATAAGAAAAGGTGAAATACTGTCATTTGCAGCAACATGGGTAACTTTTGAGAATATTGTGCTAAGGGAAATAAGTCAGACAGAAAAGGTTAAGAACAATATGATTCACTCACGTAGGATATCAAACTGAAAACAACAAATGAACAAACAGGAAAAGCAAACAAAATTCATAAATACAGACAACAGTATGGTGGTTACCAGAGATCAAGAGATTGGGATAGTAGTAAAGGGTAAAGGGGGTTAAATATATGGTGACAAAAAAAAATGACTTTGGGTGGTAAACACATAATGCAGTATACAGATGATGTATCATAGAGTTGTAAATTACAACATATATAATCTTATTAATAAATGTCACCCTAGTAAATTTAACTTAAATAAAGAAGACTATTTCTACTGGGAACACATCATTAACTTGATTTTATCTCTCTGTAAGCTATTTATTAAACTACATCTGAATGTATTTATTAAGTTTCAAGTACAGCATGCATTTTGGTAATTTTCAAAATGGAAAATGGAAAAGGAAAAGCTGGCATTTATCTTATAAGTTGTTCATTCTTAAGCTAGGGCCCATTTTTAAACATTAATTACTTCTAGCTTAAAAGCCAATAATGATTATGCACTGCCATCACTTATGGTACAGTTAAGTCTGTCCTTTATAGATTTAATATTTACTATTTCAATAATATACTATTTATGGTGATTATCCATGACAGATTAATCAGTTTTTTCTTTTTTACTTATTTTTTATTGATTTGAGAGAGAGAGAGAGAGAGAGAGAGAGAGAAACATTTTTTGTTCTACTTTTTTGTGCATTCATTGGTTGATTTTTTTTTTATGAAACTGAAAACTTCATTAGATTTTGGATTTCTGTTATTTCCCACCCTCTTCTTTTTTCTTTCTTTTTTAATCTTTATTGCTCAGATTATTACAAATGTCCGTCTTCCCACCCCCCTTAGCTCCCTCCACCCAGTTTCCACCCCACCCCAGCCCTTGCCATCCCACTATCCTTATCCATAGGTACTACATACATGCATATAAGATCTTTGTCCCATCTCTTCCTTCATCCCCCCACAACCCACTTCCCCAAAGAATTGTCAGTCACTCCATTTCCTGCCCCTGATTCTATTACATTCACCAGTTTATTCTGTTCATCAGATTTTTTCTTCATTTGATTTTTAGATTCACTTGTTGATATGTATTTTTGTCACTTCGCTGTTCATAATTTTTTATCTTTACCTTTTTCTTCTTCTTCCTCTTCTTAAAGAATACCCTTCAGCATTTCATATAATCCTGGTTTGGTGGGGCTGAACTCCTTTAGCTTTTTCTTGTCTGTGAAGCTCTTTTTCCTGCCTTCAATTCTAAATGATAGTTTTGCAAGGTAGAGTAATCTTGGTTGTAGGTTCTTGCTGTTCATCACTTTGAATAATTCTTGCCACTCACTTCTGGCCTGCATAGTTTCTATTGAGAAATTAGCTGACAAACATATGGGTACTCCCTTATAGGTAACTAACTGTTTTTCTCTTGTTGCTTTTAAGATTCTCTCTTTGTCTTTTGCTCTTGGCATTTTAATTATGATGTATCTTGGAGTGGTCCTCTTTAGAGTCCTCTTATTTGGAGTTCTCTGTGCTTCCTGGACTTGTAAGTCTATTTCTTTCACCAGATAGGGGAAGTTTTCTAGCATTATTTCTTCTAATATATTTTCAATATCTTATTCTCTCTTCTTCTGGGACCCCCATAATTCAGATGTTGGTACACTTGAAGTCCTAGAGACTCCTTACACTATCTTCATTTTTTAAAAATTATTTTATCTTTTTGCTCTTCCAATTGGGTTTTTCCTGCTTCCTCAGAATTCAAACCTTCAACTTAATTCTTAGGATCCTCTGTTCTACTGTTGAATCTCTGTATATTATTCTTTATTTCAGTCAGTGTATCCTTAATTTCTGACTGGTCCTTTTCCATTGTTTTGGTAGTCTCACTAAGATACTTGGAGGTTTCTAGAAAATTCTTGAGTAACCTTTAACTGTGGTTTTGTATTCTATATCCAGTAGTCTGCTTTCTTACATTTCTTTCATTTGTGACATGTTTCTTTGTCTCTGGATTTTGGCTGCTTTCCTGTGTTTGCTTCCCTCCAGGCCAATTGGCTGTGAGGACCAGCTGTGTCTACAATGAAAGAGCTGCTGTGCAGAGGACACCCTCAGGGGGCAGGATTTGCTTCAGTGGAGCTTCTGTACTCACTGAGTCTGCCTCTTTAGACTTTCACTTATGAATGTGAATAATTGTAATCTGGTATAGTCTCACACTGAGCACTGGGTACACTGGGTACATAGGGAGATGAAAAGTCAGCCACTGCCTGGGGCTACCTGGCAGGAGCTACAGAGAGATCTGCAGATTCCTCTTCTTTGTATGGGTTTTGGAAATGCCCAGATGAGGCCCAGCTGTGAAGCAAGGCAGGCTGCTGTGGTGCTGGCCTTGCCTTCTTTTGATAGCTTTTGGGGCTGCCTGACCCAGCTGCAGTTTGACAAATTTTAGGCTAAGAAATTACTGGCCATTCATATGCAAAAGCTGCTGCTCACATAGTGGGTGGGGTTTTAAATTGGATGGGGCGTGGTCTCAGGGAATTTTCAGGGTGGAGCAAACAGCAATAGCTATCAGTCATCATAGCTCAGGAACAATGACCATTGCCAGCATCTCCATTTGGAAGAAAGCAACCTCCAGGTTCCTGCCCCGATATCAGACAGTCCAGTTTCTCTGTGTGTGTGACTGGGTCTCACAAAGTCTCACCCAGCACTGGAGCTCAGAGCGAGTGGGAGCTTGTATCTCCCTCCTGATTAAAAAAGCAGCACACCTGATTGCCAGCCTGTTCTGCATCTCCTACCAATCTCAATGCACTTCTTTACTTCTCTAGTTGTAGTTCTTTCATTCAGCCAGCTTTCCTTTGGTTCTGAATGATAGTTCTTACATATTTTAGTTGTAATTCTGATATGGTTCTGAGAGACAGCAAGTACAGGTGTTTACCTATGCTGCCATCTTGATTCTTTCTCAAACCTACAACCTTGGCATATTTGGATAAAGCTCTAACCAGCTGAGCTACAGGGCCTCTATCATTTTTCAAGTGCAATTTTAAATCATGTGTGCTATAAAGCTGAATGTTTGTGGAAATCCCTCAACTAGGACATTTACTGACTCCCCACACATTTATATATAGCATTCTGCACACAATAATTTTATTGTAGTGAAAAAAATTACTTTTAGGTTAAATAGTCATTGAGTTAACTTATATAAAATACATAAATTTCAACCTAAATATCATTAAAAAGAAATCATTTGACTATATGTGTCTATTTTAATAAATTTGACTATCCAAGAAGATATTTAGACATATCATGAGTCTATTACATATTCTAAATAGGACACAATAAATGTTTAACATTTGTTAATACTACTACCTGTGATCTTAGCAAATGGCTAAAAATATGCTTGTCACTAGAGCACATAATTTCCAGCATTAAAAATACCCCACCCTACCCCTGTAAATGCCATAAATTACATATGTGAAAAAGAGCAGAGAACTTATTGAGATGCAAATTTTGAGAGATTTAACTAGGTTCACACACTAGCTAAAATTAGGTAGATTTATTACATAAGTTCAATAATTTTAACTCTAATATTTCAAATGAAAATTACTGAGTGTGTTTTGCAATGGATCACATACTGTTGGTACCCTAAATTCTAATCTATGAATTCCAAGAAATGCTTTTAATAAAAGTAATACTGAACATAAGCTATACTCCAGTAAAGATTCTGATTCAACTTATGATGGATAAATTCACAAGAGAACATCACTTCTACCCTAACAACAACAACCAAAAAAAACACTAGAAAAAAATACAAAATCATAACATTCAAGCCCAACTGAGAACTGAGGTGATGGGTGAAGTAAATTTCAAAGGATTAAATGCCTTTTAAAGAAAGAAGAGATATATGAACTGAGGACAAGAATAAGTGACCAGCATAAAAAATAAAGTAAAAGAAACCAGTGGAAACATTACTTTGTTCTTAAAGACCGAGAGATGACAAAGGTGAAAGTTTAGAAAACCTGGGACAATTTGACTCTAGGATCACCCTATAGCTCTTCATTCTGAGCCTCCATTATGTGCTCATGAGAAAGAAGCCTGGGGGCAGATCCGGAGACCAAAAAGAGTTCCCTCTTCCTGGTGCACAGGCACAAACCCATACCCAGTTCTTGAACTTTTTCTTATGTGAATTCAAAGTTGTAAGCCACTGAATAAGAGGCAGGAAAACCTAACTTCTACTCCCAGCAAAAGTAAAGGGTAGTAGCAAAAACTGATTCCTCTATCGCAAGTCTTGCCTCAAATAACAAGCAACAGAATTCTGCTGAGACAAGGGGATAAATTATCTGCCACCAGTTCCAGGCGAAGGCACATAGCTTATAACTTCTGATGGAAGTACAGAAGCAAACTTGTCTGCCCTGTGAAAGAGCTCAGCTTCTGTTGATTTAGGGGCAGGAAACTTGCTCCTTGGGTTTTTTGTTTGTTTGTTTGTTTGTTTGTTTTTTTTTTGTTTTGTTTTGTTTTGTAATGCTGGAAATTATGTGGCTACCTTTGGTTTCATATGGAGCCTAAGATGTCAGTGAGATTTTCTTTAAATTCCTGTTCCATGAGGCATGTGGCAGGAACAAGAGATGTTCCTAAAATTTTATGATCTAGCTTGAGTTTTAGGCAGGTCCTCTCTACCTGGGTCATAATGATGGGTCTTTCTCAGCATCTCTGTGCTCTACCATGACATTCACGTTGGGGAATTTGAACCTATGATACATTAAAGGTAACTACCACCACAGGAAAAAAAAATGGCTCAACTGCTCTTTGGTTTGACTCAACTCCCCATAGTAATAGTCTGACAATAGAAGAGACATGAACCTTTCTAGGCATAGGAACTATTTGTCTCAGTCTCTACATTTCAAAATTCAATAAAAAATAACCATATACACATATGTATATACAAATATAGCAAGGCAATAAAATGAATCTTTGCCAAATGATAAAGCAGACAACAGAACCAGGCACAGAGATGAATTAGATATTGAACCATCAAAGACTTTTATCATTAATATCTTAAAGGACCCACTGGAAAAGAAGGACAACATGTATGAATTGTCACCAGAATTTCAGCAGAAATATAGAAACTATAAAAGGTGGGAAAATAGAATACCTAGATTTAAAAAAAAAAAGTATATCAGAGATGAAGAATTCTTTGTCAGTAGATAGAACACAATAGAGGACAGAATCAGTAAATTTAAAAATAGATCAATAAATATTTTCTGCATTGAAATAAATAGAGGAAACAATGAATGGAAAACTAAATCAAAATAGAAGTATCCAAGAATTGTGGGACGATGTCAAAGGATCTAAACCCTGGGTCGAATATCTCTTCTTCCCGTCTAGCATAATTGAGGAAATTATATTGAGACATACGGATACTTGGATAAAGACTGAATTACCAGCCTTAGTAACCAAGTAGCCAAATTAGGGTCAGTGGGATATAAGAAGGTCCTGAATGTGTGATTTTTAGGACATTGTCTAAATTGAAATGAAAAGCCTTTTTTATTTTATTTTTCCTTTTCTTTACACTTCTTACTGGCTGAATTGGGGTGTCCTACTGAAGACCTTAGAGCAACACCTTTATAAACATTTGAGTCCTTGGCATCAGGCCCCAAATCAGGACTCAGAATCATCTCAATTCTGAACTAATTATGCATGGTCTATTATCTGAGATATAAATAAACATGCTTTTCTATAGTAAAATGTTGGATCTTATGCAATGTTCCAAGAAAGATCAGAAACTAATTTCCTAGCAGAAATATATTGGCCCCTCAGAACACATAATTAAGTTAGGGAAAAGGTTGCTTTTAAAAATGTTACACATCCTAAATGTAGAATTTGATTATTATGACAAATGTCATGATCAGATACAGAAAAAATTATACATCTTTAAAACACTAGATACAACCGAAACCGGTTTGTCTCAGTGGCTAGAGTGTCGGCCTGTGGACTGAAAGGTTCCAGGTTTGATTCCGGTCAAGGGCATGTGCAAGAGACAGCTGATAGATGTTTTTCTCTCATTGATGTTTCTGACTTTCTATCCCTCTCCCTTCCTCTCTGTAAAAAATCAATAAAATATATTAAACACACACACACACACACACAAACCCACTAGATACAAATAGCTAGAAAGGTGAATAATATATCCAAATATGTAGGCAGCATATAAATTCCATCAAAAACTTTATTCTCTGAAGTAATGAATAAGTAAATAATTTCAGTCTGTGCAAATACACACTAAAATTATACAAAACCACTGTGAAACACAAATGCTATCTAATGATCCAAATACCATTCCTTGTAATATTCTTAAATTTATTTTCAATATAGATTTAAACTATTGTATCAAACTGCCATTAAAATTAATAATCAAGCCTTGCTGTCATGGCTCATGGGCTGAGTACCCCCATGAACCAGCTGGTTCAATTCCCCATCAGGGCACATGCCCAGATTTCAGGCTTGATCCCCAGAGGGAGGTGTGCTGGAGGCAGCCAATCAATGATTCTCTCTTATCATTGATGTTTCTATCTCTCTCTCCTCCCTTCCTCTCTGAAAGCAATAAAAATATATTTTTTAAAAATTCACTAATAATTGAATTTATAACTTTAATCTTATTTTCTTTATTCAGCCATCCATTGACTAAAAAAAAATTGTTGGCTGTTTAGAATATGCAAAACTATATATTGTGCAATACACACATTATATTTCAAATGTTCTTATGGAATTGATTGAATTAATTTAAATATATGGTACACATTAAAGTAACTATATAATAGAAATTAAAATAAATCTGTTTCGCACTAGTAAAGAAATCAGTAACATTTCTTTTCTGGCTAGATTCCATGAGCAAAGGTATCATCACTGGGCAAAATTGCGTTTTCATAGAATCTCTAAGAATTGAGGAGGATATTGGAATGAAAAGGTCAAACCAAGAAGTCTGGGGATGTAATAATGCTTTTGTAAAAGAAACAGCTACATTATAAGACATAGAAAGAGCACTTATTTTGGGTATTGGGAAACCTGGCTTCTACTTATTGGTTTTCCAATATGTCTTTCTAATCTTAGAAAACTTATTGTGTCTTAGATTTCTCATTTATGAAAGGAAGGTGAGTTCTAATGCTCTATGAGTTTTCTTCTCCTTCTTTCACACCATAAATTTATATTATGCATAAATATGCATCATATGCATGAGCTTAAACCCCTTCTCTAGACCACTGATTCTGAGGATCCCTATCCTCCCTATATTTTCACCAGATAAATTGTTTCTATCATTCAGCTGCTCTTTGAATGTTTATGCCATTGGGGCATTTAAAACCTGATCCACTGAACACTGATAATAAGGTTCCAAGAGGCAAGTGGCCAAGAGCAAGATATAGGGGGGATAAATGGTGATTGGGGAAAATAAAATAGAAAATAAAAAATACTACATAGAGTAAACCTGGTGGGACTATACCATCTTCACTACTGCCATGCCCTGATAAACTGGCCTAACCAGGCTCCGAGAACCCACAAGCTGGTCCTCACATGGATGCTGTAGTTACTTTAAAGAGCTGTAGTTGCAGAAAGTCACAAACATATGTCTTTTGATTTAATCATGACCATCTTAACTTTTATTGGTGCATTCTCAGAATGCTTATGGATGCCACTCTAGGGATACTCAAGTTAGTAAACTGAGGAGACAAACAATATGAAGTGGAAATAGCGACCCATGCTGCTGTTTCAGACACAAAGGATTTTATTTCAAAATTCAAGTCTTTTATATATAAAGGCACACTCCTTAAAGAAAGGGAGTTTATTACTCTATTTTCAGAAACAGAGCAAGTACAAACGGATTTCACAACCTGTAAAAATAGGCCAGTATTAGAGTTGGGAATAAAAATGATCCAAATTCTATTAACCTAGAGATGTTGTGCTATTCCAAAATAATGTTGCACAAACAAATGCCAATCTGATTGCAAAATCCCAATGTGAAGTGACTTGTTTTTGAAAAAATCTGAAAAAGGTGAACTAATTCCTTGGTGAAATTCACCCATTTTTGCAAAGTACAAGAACAACTTTGGTGACTGAATATTTCAAAAGAGATATTTACTTATTTACATATGAATTTATAACCTAGTTCATCCCACAAAGGATTTGAGACATCACACATAACTAAAATCACACAATAAAAAGGGATAAGATTAGAGGAAAGCACAAATAAACAAGAGGAAAACGGTAGCCAAACAGTAAAATAGAGTAGAAATTAGTACACGATTTTGTGCCCCATAAAAGTTGTGACAATTCCCTACAGGCCATAATAGCAGAACGCACTTTAGAAATTATTACAAGCCCTGCAGTGGGATAGTGTAAGGGCTGTGATGGGAAATAATTGTACTGTCTAAAGAACGTCCTCTAAATACATACCTCTAAAGCTCTGTATTTTAGTTTCATGCAAAAAATTTTTTTTCTATCTAGAATAGAGGTCTAATTTTGAGGCCCCAACATGGGCTTCACAGGTGGGTATAGGAATTCTAAAACTGGACTCATATTTGGATGTTTGCACATTTTTTGGAGAGAGAATTCATAAAAACTTCTATTATATTCTCAAGGATCTTCAACCTCAAAAGCTCAGTTGCTACTGATTTAGAAAAAGTGTTTGTGAACTACTATTTATCTTGCAGTTCTTCATTAGTATTATTTTAACTTATTATTTTTAACTCAGGTTATGCTGTATTAGGGAAATAAAATTAGTGGCTGGTGTTATTTATATTGGCAGAAGCCTGAAATACAGGTGTTTTGTTGCCAATTATATGTACAATTATACACTTTTAAAACCTTGTGGAGAATGAAAAAAATTCTTTCCACAAATTTATGTTACAGATAGATATGCATCACATGCATGAGCTTAAACCTCTTCTCTAGACCACTGATTCTGAGGGACCCTATCCTCCTTATATTTTCACCAGGTAAATTGTGTCTATCATTCAGCTATTCTTTGAATGTTTATGCCATTGGGGGTATTTAAACCCTGATCCACTGAACACTGATAATAAGGATCCAAGAGGCAGGTGGCTAAGACCAAGGTATAGGGGGATAAATGCTGATGAGGGTGAAATAAAATAAGGAAAATAAAAATACTACATAGAGTAAACTTGGTAGGACTACAATCTTCACTACTGCCATGCTTCTGAGTAGAAGGATAGTTAGAAATACTAAGAGAACCAACTCACTATTAACATAGACCCAAATTATTACATTATTTAAGTCCAAGAATAGAATTTCATGGAGAAAATAATATACCTATGCCATGTATTGTTTTGAGAATAGGTATTGTACATCAAGTGTTATAAGTGTGTTTACTATTATTATTATTGCTACTATTCTTAGCATTACTACTATGGATTCTGCATCTATGTAAAAAACATTGAATAAACATAGAAAAGTGAGATAGTCCCCTTAAATAGCTTTATTTACCTTTCAGTAAATGCATAACATAATTCTACACCATGTAGCATAACTTCTATATAGTTGGCCTAGCATATGATTTGTTTTGAGAGATTTTTCACACACTAAATAGCTCCAACTTTAGTGGTTTAAAACTATAGTCATTTATTATTGCCACCAAGTCTAGAACCTGGACAGGTGATTCTTCCAACCTGGCCAGGCTTGGCTGATGGGAAACAAAGCACGGACATCAGAGGCACAGGAAGCCTGTGGCAGATAAAGCTATAGAAAACACTAACACAAAGCTCAACTCGTAGCTCAGCATAAATTCGCACAGAGAAGCTTGGGTATCTCTAGTGTAAACTCTCATGTCCAACTTCCAACTAAAATTTATGAAATCATTAAAGGCAAGAACAGCAATCTGAAAAGATACAGTAATGAGTAGAACCTGATTCAAATAGATATAGATGTTAGAATTAACAGAGAATTTAAAAGAACTAAGACTAATACATTAAAAGCTCTAATGAAAAACCTGGACAACCTGCAAAGACAGATGGCTATGTAGGCAGAGAGTTGGAAATTCTATGAAAGAATTAAAATGAAATTCTCTAAATAAAATACACTGTAACATAAAGAACATATTTGGCTCATTAGCAGCCTCAACAAATGTGCAGAAAGTATCAGTGAGTTCAAATATGAGTTAATAGAAACTTTTCAAACTGAAAGTCAAAGAGAAAAAAATATAGAAACATAATCCCATATATGTGAGAAAATTTTAAAGATGTAACATATGGTTAATTGGAATATTAAAAGGAGAAGAAAAAGAGTAAAAGAAGTATTTTAACTAAAATAGCTGAAGACTCATCAAAATGAATGCCAGTAAAACTATTCTAAAGTGAAGGTAAAATAAAGACTTCCTCATCAGGCAAAAACCCAGAGTATTCACTGTCAGAAGACCTGTACTGTAAGATTTTTTTTAAGGCAGAAAAAAACTAAAATGAATGAGAATAGTGTCACAAGGGATATGGAGAAGGATTAAAATGTTCATGTAGTAGCTTGACCAGTGTGGCTTAGTGGTTGAGCATCAACTTTTGAACCAGGAGTTCATAGATTCCCAGTCAGGACATATGGTCAGGTTGTGGGCTCAATCCCCAGTGCAGAGTGTGCAGGAGGCAGCAATCAATTTCTCTCTCATAAGTGATGTTTCTATACTCTATCCCTCTCCCTTCTTCTCTGAAATAAATAAAAATGTACTTTTAAAAGTAGTGCTTGTAGTATGCATAAAGCAGAATAGTGCCATTTGATACTATGCTTGGATTAGTTTAAAATGTATATTAAATTAAAATATATATTTAGAAAATAACCAAAACAATTTTAAAAATAATACAGTTTATACACTAAGAGAGGAGATAAAATGGAGTAAAATAAAATAGAAAACTAAGCACTGGTAACAAAAACAGTTACAAACATTGTAGATACTAATCCAAATATGTCAATTAATTCCTTTAAATGTGAATAGTTTAAATATACAACTAAAAGACAGAGATTGTCAGAGTGGATAAAACAACAACAGAAAACAACTTAACTATATGTTAGCTACAAGAAAATCACTTTAAACATTCAAAATAAAGGAGTAGAGAATGATAAACCATATAACACTAATAAAAAGAAATATGGAATTTACACATTAATTTTAGAAAAAGAAGAAGTCCAAAGAAAATTATCAGATATAAAGGTAGACACAGTGTCATAATGAAGGAGTCAGTTCTCTAATGTGACATAACAATCTTAAACTTGTAAGCACTTAAAAGTAGTGTCAAAATAAATGAGGCAAAAACTGATAGAACAGAAAGAAGAAATAGACAAATGCACTATTATAATTGGAGAATTCAATGCCTCTCTATCAATAATTAAAGATCAAGCAGACAGAAAATCAATAAAGACATAGTTCATAAAAAGAGCGCTATCAATCAACTTGATCGAATGGCCATTTCTAGATTATTCTAACCAACAGCAGCAGAATATGTATTCTTTTCAAACTTCCATTGAACTTTCACCATGATAACTCACATTCTGATTCATAAATCATGCCTTAACAAATTTAACACAAAGCATGTTTTGAGACACATGGAATTTAATTAGAAACCAATTAATTTTACTTAAACTAGAAACTAGTGGAACAACACCTAAAATTGTTTTGAACAAAAAATAACATATGTCTAAGTATCATACTGGGACCGAAACCAGTTTGGCTCAGTGGATAGAGTGTCAGCCTGCAGACTGAAATGTCCTAGGTATGATTCAGGTCAAGGGCACGTACCTTGGTTGCAGGCACATCCCTGGAGGAGGCAGCTGATAGATGTTTCTCTCTCATCGATGTTTCTGATTATCTCTCTCTCTTCCTCTCTGTAAATATAAATAAAAATATATTTAAATAAATAAATAAATGTCATACTGGGAAAATAAAAATCTTAAGAAATTAAAATACATTTTAAAAAATGAAAGTAAAAATATAATATTAGAATTTGTGGGGTGTTGCAATTTTAAGTGGTGCTTAAAGGCAAAGTCATAGTATTAGGTGCACATATGATAAAAGTGATCTAAAATCAATAACCTAAACTTTCACTTAAAATTTTGATATAATTTTAAGTGAAAGTTTAGTTTATTGAACCACAATAAAAAGCATAATACCATTTAAGCAGAAATCAATGAAATTAGAAATGGAAAATATTAGAGAAAATCACCAAAAATTGGTTTTTAACATCAATAAAATTGATAGGCTTCTAACTATAAAAATAGAAGAAAAAAAAAAACTAGAGAAGACAGATTATAAATATCAGAAATGAGAGACAGGTCATCACTACTGAGCACATATGCATTAAACAGACAATAGAAGACTACTATAGGAAACTCTATTGCTACCATTTTAATAATATAATGAAATGGACCAATTCCTTGAAAGATGCAAAGCACTGAAACCCACAGAAGGAGAAATATATAACCTTATAACCTAAACAGTCTCATATCAATTAAAAATATTGAATCAATAATTAATAAGTTTCCAAAATAAAGAAGTCATTAGACCCAAATGATTTTACCCTTGAATTCTATAAATTTTAAAGAAGAAATTTAAAAAGTCAAAAACAAATGAATTACTAAGCCACAAAAAGACATGGATAAATCCTAAATGCATATTATGAAGTGGAAGAAGTTGGTCTGAAAAAGATACATGTTACATTATTCTAATCACATGACATGATAGAAAAGGCAAAAATATAGAGACAGTAAATAAGATCAGTGACTGACAGGGAGCTAAGAGTGAAAGAAAGGTTAAATATGTGAAGATTACTTTACAGCAGTGAAACTATTTGGTATGATATTATCAGATATAGCACTGAATTTTTCAAAAGCCATTGAACTTTACAGCACAGAGTAAATCTTTTAAAAAAAATATTTTTATTGACTTTTTTACAGAGAGGAAGAGAGAGGGACAGAAAGTTAGAAACATCGATGAGAGAGAAACATTGACCAGTTGCCTCCTGCACACCCCCTACTGGGGATGTGCCCACAACCAAGGTACATGCCCTTGACTGGAATTGAACCTGGGACCTTTCAGTCCACATGTCTATGCTCTATCCACTGAGACAAACCAGTTTCGGCCACAGAGTAAATATTATTGTACACAAATCTTTTCTTTTAATTCTTTACTTACTGATTTTAGAGAGAGAAAGAGAAAGAGAAATATAGATTGGTTGTTCTTATTTAGCATTCATTGATTGCATCTTGTATGTGCCTTGACCAGGGATTGAGTCCATGACCTTGGCAAATTAGAATGACACTCAGCCTAGAATTAATGTACACACATTTTGAAAAATCATCAAAGAGGTCAGAGGAATCAAGGATGAAATGCAGGATATGACAAAACAATCTGACTGTATTACAAACATATAATAGAACTTCATTGAAACCTTTCAATAAATGGTAGTGGAGGAGGATTACAGATCTACATAACTGCAAATGGGTAGAGTACATAAAATTTAACACAAAAGAAATACACATAAGACCTTTAGTTGATAAAATTGATTCCTACTAGGGTATAGGTTAACAATTCTGACACTATTATATATGTATACTGGAATTAAAGATGAAAGTGTTTGCTGGATGGTGGGAGTTAGGTTAGATTGAGAGTTTACAAATAAGCAAGGAGGGGAGTCTAGAATGGTCCTTGTGATACTGCAATAGGGTTGAACACACTTATATGATTCATGTTTATCTTAATATAAATAGGAATGATTACATATAAAAATACTTACATATGCAAGTTAGGATGTATATTTACAATTTCTTCCTATTGGCTGACAGGGCCTAGAAGCATTAAGACTCAGTAACAATGAGAAAAGGAGAGAACCAAGATGGCAGCATAGGTAAACACCTGTTGTGCTGTCCCGCACAACAATTCAAAAACTACAACATAACAACAAAACAAACATCATCCAGAATCACCGGAGAGCTGGCTGAGTGAACACTCCACAAATAAAAGTAAAGGTGGGACACTGAGACTCAGAGGAGCGGCGGAGCGCAGCCTTGAAGATACGTGCGGAATCAGAGGCTAGGAGCTGTAGGGCTGGCAGCAGCAATCCCGGCTGGATTTCTCCAACAGGGAGGGCAGAGACGTCCTACTGCACAGATTCCCCAGTGCCAGGCGAGGTCCGAGGTCTGGGGTACACACCCTAAAAGCCGGTGTGGCAGAGGTCTCCTAGTCTGAGGAGAATCCGGGTTGCTTGGAACAGCAGTTTGCGTGCATAAAGTGTGCGACAGCACAGATGCGCGACTTGCTCCCTGGCAACTTGCCCCAGGAGACCACCGGACTGTTTTGTTTTACAACCCTGGGCAAGACTTTGGGTGTGCAAACTCATTTGGGGAGAAGCAGAGTTGTCTGGCAAGGGGTAGAGACTAGCGACTTTCTCTTGGAGGTGCCTGCAACCATTACCACCCAATAGACAGAGACCCGCGCGCTGCATAGGCTGTAGCTGACACTGCCGCTGCCTGCTCAGCTCAGAGACTCCACCCATCCAACCTGAACACAGTCTCCCTTCACAGCCAATTGGCCTGGAGGTCAAACCCTCCTACGGCTAACAACAACAACCTGGGCTTAAATTCAAAAATACTATACAACCCATAAAGGATTGCAGTAAGAGTACCCACCTCAGGTAACTGGGGAGGCTGAGCCATTGTCCCTTAGAGGACATCTACCACATAAAGCAGCCACCATGCAGAGACATGGAAAGAAATCAGGTGTGAAAGAAATGGAGGAAAAAAGACGATTAGACATAGAGTTCAAAACCATGGTTATAAGGCTTTTCAAGAGGATCCTAAAAAAGGCCAATGAACTTAATGAGAACTACGAGGAAATGAACAAGACCAAGGAGGAAATTAACAAGACTTACAAGGAAATGAATGAGACTTACAAGGAAATGAATGAGACCTAGAAGGAAATGAACAAGACCTACCAGGATATGAATGAGACCCTCACAGATATGAAAAAGGACCAACTAGAAATCAAGCATACACAGACTGAAATAAAAAATATTACACAAAGTCCTAAAAGCAGTCCAGAGGGCCACAAGAACCAAGTCAAAGATTTGAAATACAAAGAAGCAAAATCCACTTGGCAGGAAAAGCAAGAAACAAAAAGAACCCAAATAATTGAAGATAGTGTAAGGGGCCTCTGGGACAACATCAAGCATGCCAACATCCAAATTATTGGGGTGCCAGAAAAAGAGAGAGAGCAAGGTAATGAAAACTATTTGGTATGATATTATCAGATATAGCACTGAATTTTTCAAAAGCCATTGAACTTTATAGCACAGAGTAAATCTTTTTTAAAAAATATATTTTTATTGACTGGAAGTGACTGAAAACTTCCCCCACCTGGTGAAAGAAAATGACTTAAAAGCCCAAGAAGTACACAGAACCCCAAAATATAGGAATCTAAAGAGGACCACACCAAGACACATCATAATTAAAATGCCAAGAGCAAAAGATAAAGAGAGAATATTAAAAGCAGCAAGAGAAAAACAGTTAGTTACCTATAAGGGAGCACCCATACGATTGTCAGTGGATTTCTCAACAGAAACAATGCAGGCCAGACGGGAGTGGCAAGATATATTCAAAGTGATGAATAGCAAGAATTTACAACCAAGATTACTCTATCCAGCCAAGCTATCAATCAGAATTGAAGATCAGATAAAGTGCTTTGCAGATAAGAAAAAGCTAAAGGAGCTCATCATCACCAAACCAATATTATATGAAATGCTGAAAGATATTCTTTAAGAAGAGGAAGAAGAAAAAGGTAAAAATATAAATTATGAACAACAAATACACATCTATCAACAAATGAATATAAAAATATAAAAATCAAGTGAATTAATAATCTGATGAACAGGATAAACTGGTGAATATAACAGAATCATGGACATAGAGAGGGAATGGACTGACAATTCTTGGGGAGGAAAGGGGTGTGGGAAGTACAGCAAGAGACTGGATAAAAATCTTGCAACAATGGGAGAGGACAGTGGGGAGTGGGAGGTGAGGGCGGAGGGTGGGATAGGTACAGGATGGAGGGGAGCTATAGGGGGAAAAAAAGGGGGGAATGATATAATTAATTAACTGAACAATAAAGATAAAAAAAGACTCAGTAACAATGAGCACACCTAGCATCCTAATATTGGTGTCTAATACCATTTTTCAACAAAAGGAACCAGAGCTCCCTAGAAAAATAGATAATTTAGTAGTGTATATGTCATGTTTCCCCAAAGCAGGAAATACACAAGATGAGCCTGGAGCATTTAGTAGTACAAGAAAGTAAGGAAACTGTTACACACACACACACACACACACACACACACACACACACATTAATGGGAAAGAGAGGTGATGATGAGGTGTTCAAAGGACATAGAAGACAAATAAAAGTGATGTTAATAGTCACACCTGAGGTAATTTAAGCAATAAAATAAAGTAGTATTGGATGACAACTCAAAGTATAAAATAAATATTCACGAGTCTATATTGATATAAATAAATAATTGATTTTTAAATAAATTGGGGAGAGTAGACAAATATCTAATGCATAATAATTCCAAATAAATTTATCCCTAAATACTCCTCCACTAAATTAGGGAAATATAAATCTCTACTCCTCAAATATGGGCTTGCATAGTGACTTCCTTCCAAACAGTATACTATGAAAAGGGATAAAAGGGGACATCTATAATATGTGCAACAATAAAGATTTATAAAATAAGAATGTGAGGAACAGATTGAATGAACAAGGAAATATAGCATAATGGCCAGGCCTCATACTGATCATGAATCTTAAATGAAATCAATCTGCATGTATCTGTGTGTATGTGTTGTTTATATTTTACTTCATCCATGCTTCTTTGCATGGGCACATGCACAGATTAAGAGAAGCATTTATTTTCACTAAGGTTGGTTAATGAAGAGAAGACACAAAGTAAGGCTATTGAGAATGTAAGGAGGAAATCATCATAACTGTAAGTCATTGAGTTTATGCTGAATAAATAAAAAAGGGGGGGAGACTTTGGGGGCTACTAATGGTAATGAACTAGAAAGATAGAACTGGATGCTCAGAGAATGGAATACTTGCAATGGGATTATAAGAGGTATAGTTATATATAATAAAAGCCTAGGTGGCATCGTGTGATGCCCTCGCCTGACGTCATCATAAGGTGGCCACCACAAGATGGCTAGGAGGAGGGAAGTTGTGGGCAATCAAGCCAGCAGGGGAGAGCAGTTGGGGGCAATCAGGCCAGCAGGGGAGGGCAGTTGGGAGCGATTGGGCTGGCAGGGGAGCAGAAGACATTAATCAGGCCAGCAGGGGAGTGGTTAGGGGGTGATCAGATTGGGAGGCAGAAGCAGTTAGAGGCAATCAGGCAGGAGAGTGGTTAGGAGCCAGCAGTCCTGGATTGTGAGAGGGATGTTCAACTGCTGGTTTGACATCCTAAGAGGGGTCCTAGATTGGAGCGTGTGCAGGCTGGGCTGGGGAACACACCCCCATGCACAAATTTTGTGCACTGGGCCTCTAGTATATATATATATATAAAACACTAATATGCAAATAGACTGAATGGCAGAACAATTGGTCATTATGACATGCACTGTCATAACATCCAGAACATGGTGGGCTTTGGTGTGGTGGGATAGTGGAGCAGGTGAACAGGGGCACTAGACCAAGACAGAGTGGTGGTAGCTGACATAGGGTGAGCCTCTGGTGGTTACTGAAAATTCTTTGTTCTGTGCACCACATTCTTGCCCAGTGCTCACATCTACTGCTGGCGCTGGAGACTGCATGCACTCACTGCTGGTGCTGGCTCTGTCAGTGGGTGTGAGTGGGGCAGTGCTGTCAGCACACGGGAGTGGCAAAGGCGGGAGCAGGGCTGCTGGTAGACAGGGGACTGGAGGCTGCAGTAGTAGATGGGGTCTGAGAGGATGTGCCAAGATTTGCCTCTGTATCCACCGCAGCCTGGCAGCCCACAGTTCCTTTCAAGGTGCATGAATTTTTACACTGGGCCCCTAGTTGCTAATAATAAGGTAGAGAACATGGCATGAAAATAGTGGCTGAGGAAGGGGAAATGACAGAATCACAGAAACAAGAAGGTCAAGAATAGGAGGCTAAGGTGTTGGAAAGACCATCTACATTGATTTTCAAATCTTCAAGAACAATGGCTAATGAAAGTAACAATGAGTCATGGCACAAAATCTTTAAAAAATAAAGAGTGCCTAAAAACTGAGGACGGGGAGAGATAAGAGTAAATACATGACTTGTAACAAGGCAAGATGGTAGTTAAGTTTGACAACAGGAGCTTTTTTCAGATGACTAGGATAAAATGGGGGGAGGAGGGATCATTGGAAGTGTTGCAAAGAGGAACTAGGAAGAAAACCTTCCCACCTCCAAACACAGTAGTACAAGTGAGGCAGAGGAAAATATCTACCACTTAAGAGGAAAGCTGGGTCCTCAGGGAAGAAAGTTTCATGAGGGCAGAGCAAGAAGATGAGGGGATGTCATAGAAGAGAATGATACAGGAATGGCTTCCAAAGGCACAGTGAGTATCTCAAGGCATTGCACGGAGCTGCAAGGACTGGAATCTGTTGGTCAGGAGATAACATGATGGCCTACATGACTACGAATAATGGGCATGATAAAACGGGTCTGGACATTATATAGCGGAGTGCTGGGAAGGTGCGTGCCTGGAGGAGTTGGCATCTCATAGGTGTGGAGTATTGAAGCTCCCTATTCATTTTGAATCATCTAGACAATATAAAGAATATTACTGGAGCCTAAGATGTATAGAATTAAGCCCAAATTGTTCCGGGACTACAAATGTGGGAAACTCACCCTCCTCTAATGAGGGTCTGAACTTGTTTGATCTCCTTTTGCAGAGTCCTGCCACAGAATATAACATTCTAGAATCTACTTTTAAAAACAAATTGTACTTTTAGTGCTATCGCCTCTAAGTTTAAAAAGGTTGTAATCAAAAAGAGGAAAAATATTTATTTTCAGATCAGGCACCTGCTGCTTTCAATTTAGATTCTGAGTCAACTATTAGATGTGAAAACAGCAGAGTGAAATGCACTGTGTTCTAACCTCCCTAATTAAAGCAGTCGGTTCAGAGCAAACTTAGGCAAGGTCTCCGTTTCTTCACTGAGCCGACCAGGGGAGACCTTGAAGGAAAATGTGTGAGCTCTATTAAAGAAAACCTCAAACAACAGATAAGCACCGAGTCTTTGAAGAAATTGTGAATACCCTCTGGGGAGAAAATTAGACTTGTGAACTTAGAAAAAATGGCACACAAACATTTTAACACAGAACTGAAGACAGAAGTCAACAGGGATATTTCCAACTGAAGATTGCCTGTTGAGGAAGAAATTAGTTTTGAACATCAAAAATAAAGGAACAAAGGGAGCAGACAACAACATTAAATTAGTGTTCTTTCCTCAAGAAAAAAAAATCCCCTTGACCCTCTCACACATAAACACAGTAATCAAGCTCTGCTAATGAAAAAGAAAATCTCTCTCCAAATAAGAAAATCTGACCCTAAGAATCCAATCATAAAAAGAGTTATCTTTATAAAACCACTTATATTTTTGCTCCTTCAATAAAGTGCTGGTATTTTACTACCTCTTGTTATTAAATAGATTATTAGCTTTATTCTTCTATTTACCAACAATTTATTATCTGATTCTATTCATTTATTATCATTAACTGAAAAGATGCAAAGCTTTAGACCACAGACAATTGATGGCATTTCCCCCTCATAATTGTATTGGGAAGGAAGAATTTTCTTCCACCCTATAAAGATTCTTTCAATTGGTCTGATAATCAACTTCATGTGAGAAAGTATGACAGAAGAAAAACAAATTTAATTTTGTACATACATACATGGAAGGTTAGACAGCAGAAAGGGAATATGAGCCATATATACCATCTTGAGCTAAGTAATGGGATAATTGCCTGGGCCTTCAGACGAGAGGAGGGTAAGTTACAGGACAAAAAGAAGATCAGATGTATGATTCTTAGATGTTTGCTCTTCTATACAGATAGGTCATAAAATTTTATTTTTAATAACTCTTATTATGGGCAAGGCCCAAATTTAAATGCTTTAAAGGAAGAGGTACAAGTTTCTCTTAAGTCTGAAAGGTCTCAATTGCCTTTAACTCAAAATAGTCCTCACACCAAAGTGGCACATCTTGGGGAGGCTTGTTCTGAATCCCATCAATGGTCTGCAGGTTAGAGGCTGCTGCAGTCACAGACCTCCAAGGGATGGATGCAGAGGAGATATTTAAACCAGTGATCCCTTAAAATTATGATTGGGACCAGCAAACCTCATGCAGGTTTCTTCTGGTGATCAAGCCTGCAGCCCAGTGGTGATCAAGCCTGCAGCCCAGGCATATGCCCTGACCAGGAATGGAACTATGACCTCCTGGTTCATAGGTCAATGCTCAGTGGTTGAGCAGTTAGGCAGTTCTCTGGTATTTCAAATGTTTCTTTTTGCTCCTAGTTTACTTTTGTGTATGGGAGGCAAGGCAGGAAGAGTGAATAGGTGGAGACCATATGAAAGGAGCTTTAGTTTGAGGGAGTTTTTGTATGTGGATGACAGGGAGGGATGAGATTTAATTTGCACACTTTAACTTTAATTAAATTCTTAAATCTTCTGTGTTGGTTGCTGTGTAATTCAGAAAAATCATCTTTACCTACATGTGATGATGGTCTCCAAATATTCTTGCTTGAGGAGCCTGTTAACTAAGTTCTAAAAATGTGTACTCTCTCCCCTCACATTTTTAAGTTGTCATCTAAGGTTTAGCTCATTAATTTTAAAAGTTGTACTTCCTAGTCTACATTAAATACTAACATTTTATATTTATAATATATGTGTATAAATTGTCAATATAACTCAAACATATCCAATGAAATATGTCATTGTATAATCATTCATTTAACAAAAATACCTGAACAACCTATCCTTCAAAAGAAATGTTTCCTATTTTCTTTTTCTCCCAGTTGCTATGCTCATATTCCACTTTTCTCAAAGAAATCTCATTAAGGGAATATTTTAAAGAAGAGCCCTTTAACGAGTTAAGGCAACTTGTACTAAAAGAGTTTCCTCTGGTTACAGTACTTAATTTTTTTAATTCTCACACCAGGATAGAAGACAGAGAGAAATATTAATGTGAGAGAAACATATCTCTTGTTTGCCTCTCACATGCACCCTAGAAGGAGCCTGCAATGGAGGTTCATGCCCTTGACTGGAATTGAACCCGGGACCCTTCAGTCCACAGGCCGACTCTGTATCCACTGAGCCAAACCGGCTAGGGCCACTACTTAAAACTTTTTCTTTGTTTACCATTCTGAAGATTTCAGGTTGGGAGAAAGGTATACCATTCTTTTGCAAAAATGAAAGAAAGGGTAGGGTGGAGAAATAGCATCAACATGATGTCTCCACCCCAGGTATTTTATATGGCAGCTGGCTTCTAGAAAATAGAATATGTGGACAATGAGCTCCAAATTGATATCTTTGAATTGATCTGTGCAGAGTCACCCACAGGAAAGTTTCATGTGCCACCAAGAGTGTGCTTATTCCATACACAGACCATCATATTAGCAGAGGCCATAATGACTGCTTCTCTCTATGCCTTTTTGTTTGAAATCCATTCTGGTTTTGCCTGACTTCTCTGGGGCAAGATTGGGACAATGGAGAACATGGCTCACAGATGGGTAGGATTGTTCACATGAGCACAGTCATTTGGCTCTTTCAGTCTGAGCTGCTCCAAATCAGAGGCAAAATCAGCGCAGTGAAATAACTCACGAAATAAGAGAGGGGGGCAGGCCAATCACAGTGGCAGAGAGTAAGATATTTACAATTTGCTCCTGGGCCTCCAGTTCATGGGATTGGCTTTTTTGTGTTTGTCCCCTCTCCCTGGGAGCATGAGGGACAGAACAAGTACAGGAAAGCTAAAGTTGCCCCTACAGTCTGGAGTTTGCCCCTGGAAAACTAACATCCTGTGCAATCAAACCAATTCTGGGCTTATCACTTTGATCAAGAGACAGCTGTGTCACCTAGAACAACTTACTGATCTTCTCTAACAGAATAATGTAGAAAATGCAGTAGCTATATCAATATTTCTTGGTGAGGCTTAAAATAATTAAAATTCACACATGCTCTGCACAATTCCTGGCGTACTGCAGGTGCTCAGTCAATCCCAGCAATCATTACAGTGTTCAGATTTAGCTATTGAAGTGCAACTTATATTTTAAGCCCCATCAAAGGATAGCATTTTTTTAAGAATTATTTCTCTAGGTCTGAGCTAATCAACTCAAACTATATAAAAGAACGACACTTTACTTACATCTTTGTTGAAGCAGTGATTCCCAAGCCTTGCTACCACTCATAATGGCCAGGCAAGTGGGATATAAAATGCAGATTTTAATTTTTAGACAAATATATTTTTTATTCACTAGATAAAATCTTAGAATTTTTAAAATTCCTAAAGTTATTCTATTCTGATAATCAAACACATTTGGAAGACCCTGACAAGAGAAACTTCAATATCCTACGCCTATCTAAATCATATAAAATTTATTTTCTGGTATTTTTAAATATACGTTTTTATTTATTATATTGATTTCATAGAGGAAGGGAGAGAGAAATATCAATAATGAGAGAGAAACATTTATCGGTTGCTTCCTGCATGCCTCCCACTGGTGATCAAGCCTGCAGCCCAGGCATATGCCCTGACCAGGAATGGAACGATGACCTCCTGGTTCATAGGTCAATGCTCAGTGGTCGAGCAGTTAGGCAGTTCTCTGGTATTTTAAATGTTTCTTTTTGCTCCTAGTTTACTTTTGTGTATGGGAGGCAAGGCAGGAAGAGTGAATAGGTGGAGACCATATGAAAGGAGCTTTAGTTTGAGGGAGTTTTTGTATGTGGGTGACAGGGAGGAATGAGATTTAATTTGCACACTTTAACTTTAATTAAAATCTTAATTTATTAATTTACTAACTGAAAGTTACAGATATATTACAGATCATTTTTAAAAAGGCAAAACCACACTTTTCATTCTTTTTTGCACATGGACAACCTTCCATTAAAATATAAAACTAAAGGCTCGATGCATGAAATTCGTGCATGGGAGAGGGGTGTCCCTCAGCCCAGCCTGCACCCTCTCCAATCTGGGACCCAATGAGGGATTAGGCCTAAATGGGCAGTAATACATCCCTCTCACAATCCAGGACTGCTGGCTCCCAACTGCTCACCTGCCTGCCTTCCTGATTGCCCCTAACTGCTTCTGCCTGCCAGTCTGATCACCCCTTAACCACTACCTGCCAGCTTGATTGATGTCTAACTGCTCCCCTGCCAGCCTGTTTTCCTCCAACTTCCTTCATTTGCTGGCCTGGTCACCCCTAACTGCCCTCCCCTGAAGGCTTGATCATCCCTAACAGCCCTCCCCTGCAGGCCTGGTCACCCCTAACTGCCCTTCCCTGCAAGCCTGGTTCTCACCAACTGCTCTTTTCTGCAGGTCTGGATCCCCCCTTCTGCCCTTCCCTGCAGGCCCGGTCACCCCCAACTTCCCTCCTCTGCCAGCGGGATCAACTTCATCTCCCCTGCAGGCTTGATCACCCCCAACTGCCCTCCCTTGCAGGCATGGTCCCTTCCAACTGCCCTCCCCTGCTGGCCATCTTGTGTCCACATGGGGGCAGGATCTTTGACCACATGGGGGCAGCTTTCTTGTGTGTTGGAGTGATGGTCAATCTGTATATTACTCTTTTATTAGATAGGATAGAGGCCTGGTGCATGAGTGGGGGCCAGTTGGTTTGCCCTGAAGGGTGTCCCAGATCAGGGTAGGGTTTCCCTTGGGACGTGGGGTGGCCTAGGCGAGGTGGTGCTTTGCAGGCCAGCCATGCCCCTCAGCAAGCCAAGCAGAGGCCCTAGTATCTGGAATGTATTTATCGTCTACAATTGAAACTTTGTAGCCTGGAGTGAAGCCAAGCCTTCTGCTCTTTCAGTGGCAGCAGCCATTTCTATTGGAATTTATTTACCTTCTATAATTGAAACTTTGTAGCCTGGAGTGGAGGCTTAGGCTGGCCAGGGCTGCAGAAACTTGGCTTCCTCCATCACTGGGGGCAACCCTAGCCTCTGCTCTCTCCAGCTACATGGCTGCTGCCATTTCTGTTGGGATTTATGCATCTTCTATAATTGAAACTTTGCAGCATTGAGTGGAGGCCTAGGCCAGCAAAGGCAGGCAGAAAGCGTGGCCCCTCCATTGCTGGGGAAACCCAAGCCTCCCTCCTGCTCTCAGTGGCCATAGCCATCTTGGTTGGGGTTTATTTGCATATTGGCTCCTGATTGGTTAGTGGGTGTGGCTTGTAGGTGCAGCAGAGGTACAGTCAATTTGCATATTACTCTTTTATTAGCTAGGATAATATAACCTTCCTAAGAGATATTTATTTAGGGGGTTTGGTTCACCTGATCTAAAAAATTCAACAAAAATATTTTTGAAAATACTTTTTCATTCTCCTTATATAATGAATAGAGATAGGGAGAGAAAGGAAAAGTGGATGGGAATAAAAGAACAGAAGAAAATACATAGTTTTTAGACTGCCTGATATTATTTGTCAGATCTGTATTTTTGATTATTACTTTTTCAATGAGATAAATATTATACCCTTCCACCTGGGAATTTACTTAGAGCACAAAATTCTTCAATGCCTACCATGATATTGATAACAAGAACTCTTAGGAATTTAAAGTAAATATTGAATGTGAACAATGTAGAAAATTTCATTTCACAAGTGATGTTAAATTTAATAAAATAAGGCAAAAAGGAGCTGGCATCATTTTATTATATACATAGATTATGTTCCCCGATGCTCTTTTAGGTCATGGAGATACCCCATGTAAATGCAATTATAGAAAACAAAAATAACACTTCAAAGGTCAATGTAAAGCCAAATATTTTCTACATGATTTTTATTAATTTCTCTTGCTGTTATCTAGTTTAGGCCTTAGGCTAATTAAAAAGTGATATAAAATTTGGACATATAGAAATGTCACTTAAAAGAAAAGGACTCCAGTCCTAACCAGTTTGGCTCAGTGGATAGAGCATCGGCCTGAGGACTGAAAGGTCCCAGGTTTGATTCCGGTCAAGGGCATGTACCTTGGTTGCGGCACAACCCCAGTAAGTGGTGTGCAGGAGGCAGCTGATTGATTTTTCTAACTCTCTATCCCTCTCTCCCTTACTCTTTATAAAAATATCAGTAAAATATATTTTTTTTAAAAAAAGAAAATGACTCCATATTGACCTAAGAAGTATATAGCATATATACCTCCATGTTTATTTTTATTCAAAAATATGCTATCTGGCCTTTGTTTGCTAAGGTTATTTAATAATAAATTGTACCTGGAGCAAGTACTAGAAATTAAGATACTGGGACTTTTCTTTCCTGCTTGAGAATTTTAACGAAACATGGATTTAAATTCAAATACGATAACCAAATTTCCTCTAAAAGAAAGCCAAAGATAATTTTGAATGTTGATCCTCTTCCTAACTCATTTTTATTTTGATGATCAATGCCCTGAAATTATTTTTTATTATATGTTGCCTTCTATATCATATTTCACGAAGTTTCTTTTTATGACCTCCTGAAATACTGCAGGGTAGAAGCAAACATGTCCCAAACAGGTACTGAAATTTAATGCATTTTTATGGGAACCAGTCTCAGTCCCTTCAACATGACATTTATTTGTCCAGAAGGATATTGCCCTCTATAACTCAGTAAACAAAGCATTCCCAAGTATGGGAATAATTTGCATTTTTAATTCATTAGTTTATCAATGTCACATAACTATTGCACAATGTATGTTATACATCTGAAAAAGTCCAGCATACTAGCTAATCCGTAACAACACAATGATGTCTAACTGAACCCTTTCAATTAATATGAGTCTTTTCTGGAGTTCAAAACAATTTTGTTATTGTCACTTTTGTTAATGTCTGTTTTGACACAAATCAAAAAAATTCTTGCTACCAGTTTATCATCAGAATTCCGCTGCTAAGAACAGCACATAGCTTAAAGTATACAATAAATATATGTTAAATCAATCTATCACAACTATTTTGTTCCCCGTGAAGGGTAGTTACAACAAAGTTCTAGCACTATCTTGTTATTTAGGTATAAAAGCAGTCATTAATTTTTAATATGTGCAAAGTTAACTGAAGAAGTAAAGGTAAAAACATAGCACTGGCCCTGGCTGGGTAGCTTATTCAATTAGAGCTTCATCCTAATACACCGAGGTTGTGGGTTCAATTCCTTATCAGGGCACATACAAGAAGCAGCCAATAAATGCATAAATAAGTGGAACAACAAAGCTCGCTCTCTCTCTCCCCAACTCTTGCACTCTGTCTTTTTCTACCTCCATTTCTCTCTTTCTAAAAATTAAAAAATAAAACTCCAGAGCCCCAATTTTCTAGAGCAATGCAGTAAAGCAAGATTTGCATGAGTTATCCAAATAATGATTTATTTAACCACACAACTTTACATAGATAGATAATTTTACATTTATGTGCATGTATCTCACTTGCTTGGAGATAAAATTCTTGTTATTTCTTAATTACAACAAATTACAATACAGCTTTCTTCTTTTCAATACAGCTTCCATGAATTTCATATTCTTGATATTTAAATTTAAATACCTGAGACTATTATCTAGAGTTAGATGGTAGGCTAAAATAGTTGCAGTGATTCTACCTTAGAAAATTCTATTCTATTTGTCTGAAACTTTCATTTAGTTTTATTGTATAGAAATGCAGTCAGCAAACTACTTACTGCCCATAGGCCAAATCTGGTGCAGCTGTTCTTATATGGCCCACAAGCTAAGACTTTGTTTTACCATTTTAAATTGTTGGGGAAAAAAATCAAAGGATATGACACATAAAAACAACATAGGAAATTCAAGTTTTACTGCCAATAAATAAAGTTTCATGGGAACACAGCCTCAGCCATTTGTTGCTATATTATCTGGGGCAGCTACCATGCTACAATGACAAAATGGAGTAATTGGAACAGAGACTGCATAACCTACAAAGACTGAAATATTTATAAGTTAGCTCTTAAGAAAAAGCTTGGCCCAATGTTGGAGTAGAACATTTATCTCTACTTTATCTCTGACAACATTACTTATTATTTATGCCCTCTTTAGTAATTGCTTTTTTTTTTTTCTTTCTTTCTTTTTTTTTGTTTTTTTTTTTTTGTTTTTTTACAAATGGATGTATTTTAGGGTGCGTTTAGCAAGATTAGAAGATAGGTGATACTGCTGCAATTACAACAGGGTGAGCTGGCTCAGCGTAAGCCTGGTGCATTGACTGATAGGAGCATCATTTAATTCATTCTCTTTCTCTCTCTCTCAACCTTCTTTCCTTCTGTCACCCCTACCCCTTCCTTCCTTTCTCTCTCTGTGTCTCTTTCTTTTTAATTTGGCCATAAGGAAATTAAGTGCTTCATTCAGCAACTACTCAGTACACAAACTACTTAGAACAGTGCCCGGCACAGTAAATGCTAAGTGAGCGTTGTCACTGATTTTTTTTTTTTTTCATTCCTGGAACTCCTGCTTTTTATTTGGATTTGGGTCTTACTGATCATATTTTGTGTCCTTTATTGCAGTCTTCAAGCATTTTATGAGTTCAAAGTAAAAAAAAACTATATAAAATAAACTATAGTAGAAAATACTCTTTCAAGAGTTAGAAGTCACAAGTATCTGTACAAGGCACTGTAAGAGGGAATAAAATTGCTCTTCGAAGTTCACACATTAAGAAGATTACTTTATAGCCCAGCCATTGTGGCTCAGAGACTGAACATCAACCCATGAACCAAGAGGCCACTGGTTCAATTCCAGTTCATAGCACATGCCCAGGTTGTGGGCTTGATACCCAGTAGAGGGCTGCAGGAGGCAGCTAATCAATACTTCTCTTTCATCAATGACTCCAACTTTCTCCCTTCCTCTCCCTCTAAAAAGTTAATTAAAACATATTTTTAAAAAGATTAGTTTATAAAAAGTAAACATAGTATCATGCCCCAAATACGTAAGTGCTGAAGTTCTGGAATATTTTAAAACAATAAATTTTTGTAGTAAAGTAATTTGCAAAATCTTTGATAGTGGAATATGTGTCTACATACTCAATTTTTTATAAATTATTTTGAATAAAATAAATGGTTAAAACCAAAGTAAATCTTGAAAAAAATTGATGACAGAACAATGGTATATTAAAGATACTGAACCAAACAGAGAAGACCTAGATTCTAATTCTTCTCAATATATGATTTGCTATGAATGCTCAGGCAAGACACTTTCCCTCTTTGTACCTTATTTTTGTGTCAAACATGAACAACACCTTTTCTGCTTACCCAAAGGGATCCTGTAAAGATCTTGTGATAAAATGAATTTGAAAACTTCACTGAAACACCATAACAAACATAACTAGTAGGATAGTTAAAAGATTATAGCTTCAAAAAGTTAGAAATTGGTTTTAGTATCTTAAAAGTGACTGAACTTTTAAGTTCATTTTAGTTACAACTGTAAGTTCAAATTAGTTACAACTTTAAGGCAAACAGATGGATAAGAATAGCTCTTAGATGTCAAATATAACATAACATGTTTTTTTATAAGTATGCCTGAAAGTTATATCTAAAAATAAGTTGCAAAAATAAAATGCCAAATGTCCAAAAAGTAAGTGGATATAAAGTTATCTGTTTATTGTCAAGCAAGCAAAACCATCCTATATAATAAAAGCTTAATATGTTGTGTCCAGTCGTCTGTCCAACCAATCAAAGCATAATATGCTAATGATATGCTAAGGCCACTCAACTGCTCGCTATGACATGCACTTAACACCAGAGGGCAGATGCTCTGACTAGTAGGTTAGTTAGCTTGTTGCTGGGGTCCAGCTGATCAGGACTGAGTGAGACAGGTCAGACACACCCTGCAACCCTCTGATGGACCTTGTCTGGAGCCCTCCTGAGGTCCATCCACAGCCGGCCAATCTCCTTTGTCCTTCCCCGGCCCCAATCGTGGATCATACACCGGTGGGGTCCCTCAGCCTGGCCCTCACCGTTTCACAATCTGGGACCTCTTGGGAGATGACAGAGAGCCGGTATTGGCCTGATCCTGCAGGCCAGGCCAAGGGAACCCACTAGTACACAATTTCATTCACTGGGCCTCTAGTAAAAACATAAACTAAATAAAACATGATTGCCTTCATCAAACACATTTATGGGTTAATGCAATTACAAACAATTCAAATATGGCATTTTTAGGGTTAAAAATCTTTGGGACTGTTGTTTGATATTATTTAGTGCAATTAATCTTAATCATTTCTGACTTCTATGTATGGATCCTTAATCACTTCCACAAATGTGTTTCTTCCTCATTACTATAATAGCCTTTCCACTTTTAGTTGATGAAAAAGTTTATAAATGCTTTGGCTTCTATTCTCAGATGGAATGATCTCTTACATAATTGGCTGTTTTTTAAGTAGCTCTTAATTGCGACTGGTTCTTACATGTAATTTCCATTCCATCAGTTTCCCTTTTCTCAATTGCTCCCTATTTATTTTCTATAGACTTTATTAGTGTAGAATCACTTTTATGATACTGATTTCTTCATGATGTTTTTGAATTGGCAGCATTACATTTCCTAGGTGATGAGTTGCTAGAATTATGAAAATCACTGACATTTTAAATATTGTGAAATCATGAAAAATAATTTTTACTATAAGAAAAATACCAGTCAATTAAGGAGTGTGGCCATCAAAAACTAGATACTATGCTGTGCTCTCTTCTCCGCCCCCTTCTCTCTCTCCAGCACCTATCCCTATCCCCTTCTTCCTCAGGCAAGCTCCCTCTAGAGCTCACTCTTGCCTTTCTACCTCTTCTCACAGGTACATTTGCCTTTCTCCTAAGTTCCAAGAGCCCTTCCTCTGTAATTTGTTGCTTGAGTCTATGCAGCCCAGCTGGCTCACTTCTTCTACCTCTGTGACTTTCTAAATAAATTTCCTATGCCAGAAAAAAAGGTAAAAAATAGATGCTATAAATATTGTGAAAATTATGGTGGAAGGAAAGGTAAAACTGACACAAGATAATACAGAACACTTCTGAAATATAAAGGTGTTTGAGAGGACCAGGACAGAGAAGTTTGCTAGGTTTTTTTTATGTTCTATCACAGGATAAGCAAATGTAATTTATGTGCTGAAGTAGAGGTCCTGGAAAAGCCTGATGGCTTAGGTAGAAGTTTTTATTCTATGCTTAGGCAGAAACAAAGATGTTAATAAAATTATGAATTACTTCTTTGTCAGCAACACATTGTTGCCTGATACCTCTGAGCCATACGTTTACTAGGAGCTGGAAATTAACATTTATAAATAAAAATTAATAATAAATGTGCTATAGATATGGATAATAAACTTCTTTTTGTCATCATGACAAATATAAATCAAAAGCAGTTTGCAAGCATGTAGGGCGAGGAAGATGCTAGAAATGTGAGCAGTGACTTGAAAGAATGCTGGTTCTTCCTCTTCCTTTCTAACTAACCCTGCTCTGAGACTTCTTCCTTTCCCAGAAAATATAATAAATGAAATTGAAAATAATTTTATAAAATTTAAGTAAAAATTGACTCATACATTTTCTTCATTAGATAAAACTTCAAAGAAAAGATGAAGGGGCAATAAGGGGTTCATAAAAAGAGTAAAGAACCATTAATTTTGGTACATATTATGTAGATAATGACAATGAAGGAAATGATGAAACTGGGAGAACTTGCTGAGGAGAAATTGAGGACTTATTCTATGCCAGGCCCTGCACAAGGAGTGCCATTCTGCCATCCATGGGAACCTTGAGTATGCCATACAGCCTCAAGTTTAACTGAGGACTCTAAACCTAATCTCTGAATTGGTGAAAATCCATTTAAACATATTTGTTTGATGCAATGACAGAACTGTTATTTAATCCATATGGACATTATTTTAGTTTTTATAAACCTAAAGGTAAGTTTAAAAGGAAGTATTTAGTACTTTTGTATCCTTTTAACTTCCAGTAAGACCCAAGAACTTAGTTGTAACTCCACAAATGAGGTACATTATCTCTCTTAGGTCACATGGGACCCATTTTGTTTTGCATTCCAATCTAATGGACTTTTAGTAGCCTCCCTAAGCAACTAACTATAGGCAAAGTGAATTAGTCAATAGGGAAAACCTGGCCCATTAGGATCCAATGTGCTGTACTCAGAATTAAATTAAAGAGTCTCACTTCATCAGACTCAGGAATCCACCATAACACAGACATTGATGAACAAAGGCCATTGTTTCCCAATAGAAGATGGGTCTATCTTTTGGATTCTGAATATATACTATATAACTTCTGATTTTGATATTTCTGGTCAATTCACAAGGTCATCAGAGTTTTCCAAAGGTTACATCCAGAGTTTCATATGGGTGTCCAGGGATTGAGCTTCTCAGTATATTTCAACTTATTACCATGTTCCATCCAAACGCTTCTCAAAGCTCAGACCTTAAGCAATATAAATATTGTGGGTACTAAGAAAAGAGTGGAAGTGAATTAGGACATAGACAGAGGTGTTAAATTAGAGCTTTCCCAATGCTCCCTTTATTTATAGAATACATTGACAGCATTAAAATTCTAGAAAATTCTTTTTAATTTGTATTTTGTAGCCATTCACACAAAGTGGATCATTAAGACCACTGAATATAATCAACATATATATCAGAAAAATGACTAACTGCAGTTGTCAGTAGTTTTATTTAAAAAAGTTCTCAAACTATAGCAAGAGAAAACTGAAGAAAGTAGAAATGCTTTTGAAAGAAGAAAGAAATGACTGGGAGGAAAGCAGTGACTCTCTTCATGGAGTGACTTCTTCAATGAGAAATTATGTTTATTTATTTTTCTTCTTTTTTTCTTTTTTTAGATTCTACAAACAAAACTAGAACAACTTTCAAATAATTCTAGCATCATTTCCCAAATATTTGGCTACTGGATACATTTTAGCAATATATTCTAATAGGATAATGTTCTACAGAAAAATGATTTAAAAACATTGTCGTTGAAAGATACCTCCATTTAACACCAAAATAGTACTTTATTTTAACCTCTTTGTTTACAAGTATTTTAAAATTCCCTGCTTTGAAATTACTACTTTGGTTGTGTTTGCAAAACCACATCAACACATTGCTGGTATCTTAAGTTTAGTTGGATGCATTTCAATAAAAATCACATGTTGCATGCAGTGATGCTAGAAGACACTGATTACCTATTACTAGGGAATTTATTTGTTGTTGGGTTTATAAAGATAATTTTGGGGTCTTCTTATTTTTTTCTGCATTTCACATGAAAATCAAGTGCAAAATTTGTTAGTCCATAGACAAACAAGACTTACTAAGGAACTCTTCTATCAATAAAATTAACAAATAAGCTTGAGAATGCCTTGAACTCCTACTATAAAGTTAACATTGGGCATAAATACATATGGCAGACTATGCAGTCTACTCAAGGTAATTATGATACAAATTTCTAATCCAAAGTTAAGATTGGTGCAATACATAAACCAAACATACTTTTTGTGATCCTGATTGATCTTTTTTGTTGTTGTTGTTTTGTCCTGTTTATCTTTTTTCTGTGCATTCTACTCTTCTCTTTGATATAATATTGATTACTTACACATTATTATTTGAGGAAATACTAAATCATGGCTCATGAGTTTGAATGAAGTTTAATAAAACTTTTAAAAATCAATTACATTCAGGAGAAGTTTTTTTTATAACCTGCCATATGCTAGAAGCATATTACTGGAAAGTTGATTCCTTATACAATTTGGGGGCCCACGGCTTTCTTTTCCATTCCATTCTGAATCTTCTATGCTCTCTGGACAGTAGCTCGATGTTCTCACCACATTGTGCCGATGACAGGTTTATTTTTATCACTTTGGGTGGGATAAAAGAACTTTAAAATTGCATTAAAGCTCAAAATAAAATGTAGAAAATGAATACTGCAACATAGCATATATGCTAGCTCAGATGCATATTACTCCTTAACTATTTTACATCCAATATTTATGTGGATTGCAAATGAACTTTGCAGCAGCATTGTAGTTGCTGAAGGTCTTTTAAATTAATTCCTGATATTCAGGTTCATTTAAATAGGGCACTTGTGAAATATGTGAATTCATACTAGGGAGACATTGCTATGCAAGTAAAGTAATTCTTACAATTGTTTTTGGAGGGAGAGAAATGGAGCATTAAAAGATTGAAAATGAAAGAAAAGTAAATTCTACAAATAGATTCTTATGTGGGGCAATGTTTTTCAATCACATCTATTGAGTAAAAATAGTAAAACATAATCCCTGTTCTCGGGGATTACACAGGAAAAGAGAGATGGATAATGAAAATAATCATTCAATAATTACAATAATGAATGTATGCATAAGAAATCAGTTCGGTATGACATCAGAACAGTGTGTTCAAGGCTGAATAAAAGTTTCCCAAGTGTATAAAATTAGAGATAGACAATGCAGAGAAAGAGAGACCAGGATTTATGAAGGGCTATAGGATGTCAGAAAGTAGGGTCTTTCCTAGCACTTCTAAGCAGTTTGCCATGGCTTCACTATAGATATTCTGTGATAAGAGCTGAGGGGACATAAATAAGTAAATATACAAACCAAGTCATAAAGGACCATGAGACACAAAAGGCTCTATGACAGAAAGGATAGTTGTTTGGCTTTTATCTGATGAGACATAGGGATCTACTGACCCTTTACAAACAGGGTCAATTTCAAAAAGTAAAAGGTGAGGAGAGAAAGAGGATTTGAAAGCTGAAGAGGTGAGATGATGAAACATCTCAGTGTTTCACAGTGAGAATGTATTCTCACCTTTCCCAGCACCATAAACTTAACTGAACTGTGTCAAAATCCCAGATAGAGCAGTGAACTAAACTTTAATTACCCAGCATCTCCTCTCTTTGTGTTATAATAATTGTTAAATCATTCTGGTATTCTGTACTGACTGTTGTTTTCCATAACCGGAAAATGTATACAAGGTTCAAGTACCCTAGGCATAAACCCTGAGGCATACTAACCCCTGTAACTTCATTTAAAACTTTTGACAGAAAATAGCATGCTTTGCTAGAAGAAAATCTCTTTGAAGTTTTAACAAAAGAAAAACAGGCACGCATGCTACTGTTACTCTCTAAGAGCTAGCAAAGTAAGAACTCTTTAGGCCATCCATCTTTCTATGGCTAGACCAAGCATCTCATTCCAATCAAAGACTGTTCCCAAAAAACATGCTTTATACTGGCCATGGGAATGAAAACTTAAATAGAACTCCAAGAAAATTACAATTTTATTTCTCCATTTCTTCTTTATTGAACACCAAACGATATTGTAGGCAGCCACTAAGATCTAGTCTGTCACTGCACCTCCACTACAAAAACAAAGTATTTTTCACTACTGTCCTCTTAAGAGTAAATAGAAATAGCACTTTATTTTGTTTGCTGAAGTATTACCCATAGCTTGTCAGTTTGGTATTGAAAGAAAAATACCCCATTTTATTGCATGAAATAATCAAGAGAGCTAAATAGACACTACACTATTTTCCCCATTGTGTAAAGTAATCCAGAGAGAGTTATGCAGTAAATAAAATGTTTTACTATTGTGTTGCACACAATGACCTGTGAATTTTTCTGTTCAGCAATGTGTTCCAACTGAAATGCATTCTTTTTTTAACATAGTTTCAAAGTCATACACACAGGTTTCATTTATACACTGGCAAAATCTGAGTAGATGGCAAATTTTTAGTTGTAGACAAAAAAGAAGTTAAAATGGAGTTAAATTTGAATTCTCTCTTTTTAAAAATTAAGATACAAATCATGAAATAATGTAAATTAATGAAGTCAACTTGCTGTTTTAAATTATTTCAGGAAATTTTTGAATAAAATAAAATTTCAAACTTTATAAAAGAAAAAGTGTTTTGCATGTACATGTTGAAATTAAAATAGACTATTTTTATTTATCACAGGCTAGGTGATAAGAACAATTTTCCCTCATATTTCTAGTTTTATTTCTGAAAATCTTATTGTAGCTAAATACAAGGGGAAAATTATTTCTGTAATTCGAGATTCTGAGTTCTACCCTTAAGTAGTAATAGATACTTCCTCACCAGTCTCATGATGCAATGCATGTTAGATGCATGCTAAGACAGAGAAGTCAAAGCATCTTGAAGGTGTTTTTGTATGTGTAAGCATCATGCACTTCTCTGAGTTAATCATTCAATAATTACAATAATGAATGTATGCATAAGAAATCAGTTCAGTATGACATCAGAACAGTGTCATACAGTTAATTAAGTCATCTATTCAACATATTTTTCCAAATATTGAGTACATGTTACACACTCTGAATGCTCAAATAAACTCAGGACTAGCCCCATAATATCTAATAAAAAGTGTTTGTTATTGTTTCACTAGAGGCCCTATGCACGGAAATTCGTGCAAGAGTAGGCGTTCCTCCCCCCAGCTGCCATCACCTGCTTCCCTCCAGCACTGGCTTTCCTCTGGCATCCAGGACCTGGGCTGACTTCCCTCAGGCCGCCCTCAGGCACCTGGGACCCTGTCTGACTTCTCTCAGGCCCCAGCTTCATCAGGAAGGATGTCCGTAATGATGTCCAGAAGACATCCACTCTAATTATCATATTATCCTTTTATTATTATAGATGTATAGGAAACATCACCAAAACCAGAATGTGGAATAGTTTCATTCTTACATTGTCTAGGCACCAAGTATTCTGGTATAGTATTATGTAATGTTTCTGTAGAGTGTAATAGGAAATGGTGATTTTACAGAAAACAAGTTACCACCATCATTCAACAAATTTGAACCACATTAAAGTGGCTTAATTGGGTTATATATTTCTAGCTAAACAGTGTTATATCCTACATGGTGTGCACAGGTGAGCTCACAGGAACTCTGACCTTTATAGCATGCATTGTGGGAACATAAGGCAATTAAAAAGTAAATTACAGAATGTTGTGTTATTATTTTTCATTTATAAGCATTAGGTTATGGAAACACAGACTGCAAGTCTCTCTTAAATAGAAAGTATGGTTGCCAAGAATGTTTTATAGAAGCGGCCCTTAAAAGATAGTGATTACTTGATAGAAGATAAACTATTTTAGATGGAATGAGTCAAGTTAATTAAGGCATGGGTATAATACAATAAAAACTGTATAGGAAAATATAATTACAATAATGGTTGTTCCTAAATGAAAAAAACACATAAAGAGATACTCAGAATTCCATTGAATATAATTTAAAATATGTAACAATCGCAAACACCATCAGACAAAAAGTATGTGAAAAGGAAAAAGTAAGATTTTTAAATTCAAAGATCTTTAGACATTGGTAGGAATGAATCTGCAAATATTTAAAGCCAAATAAATATAAAATCCAGTCAAATAGAAGCAGGCTGGGCGAAGTTTACAGTATTTTATGAGTAGTAAGAAGATTTGGATAATGCAGAATTTCAATTGAACATGAATTATGTAACCACCTCAATCTTTGGTGCTCATCTCAAATTATGGGATCATAGATATGGCTCAGTGCATCTCACTAACATTGAATACAAAAAAATCAATCATAAATCAGCTGCAAATTTTGGCCATTTAAGTAAACTATAGGAACTAAGAAGGCAAACTCAGGAAATATGCATGAAAAGTACATCAGGTATCTTACTTGATAACTTTTATTATTTCACCCAGTTTCTGAGAGACAGGAAACCAGTAGTAGTTTAGCTAAGTGATTTTGGCTCAGAGTCTCTCATAGGTTAAAGCCAAAGTGTTGGCTGGTGTTCGGATGTTGACGGCCCCAATGAGTGCTGGAAAATCAGCTTTCATGCTCACATGGTTGCTAGCACTCAGTCCTCATTGGTTATTGGCTGAAGCTTTCAGGTTCCTACAATAGGCTTCTCCACTGGGTTAAGTTCCCTATTCACAAAACAGGGGTTTCCTCACTGTGAGTGATCCAAAACAGAGAGAACCATCAAGGTGGAGCCTGCGGTATGCTTTATAACCCCATCTTGGCAGTGACATACCATCATTTCTCCTGTAACCTATTGATCACAAAGACAAACACTGGTACAACGTGGAAGGAGATCATAAATCTCAGAGACCATCTACCACAGAAGTTCACTTCCCAAAATAGTTTCTGATGATATAATTATTTTCTTGGTAGCTACCCATTCTTTAGACTCAGGAAGATTTGAATTTAAGTACCCATTCTTTAGACTCAGGCAGAATTATTTTAAAAAATGATGATAGCATCTTATTTATATTTCTGTAGATTTTAACTATTTTTAATGTTTAGGTGATTTTTGGATTATTAATGTAAGTTATTCTTGTAGTTCCAATTAAAACATATAATTGGAAAAATGTATAATTGATGCAGATTTGGGATTTTAGTAAAAATCATAAGTTAACTTGTTATATTGAATGATTTAAAAATAAATATATGAATAAATTTTATTAAACTTACAAAGTATTTCATTCTTAGCCAATATTCAGGGATGGAAAAAATTAGGTTTACTGTCATGAATGACTTTGAGTAAATAAAGCTACTACAATAATTATAACCTGTTTGTCTTTTTCCATAGTAACAACTATAAATCTACTTTTGCTCACCCTTGTATTTAAAAGAGATAACACAAAAATGTATAAGTACAGTTTAAAATATCTGAAAGTATGATTTATAAATAAGACTAAGTATTGCATAAAGGCCACTAAAATTGGTTAAAATTTATTACATTTATAAATATAATATTTAAACAATTAATCTAAATTTAAAAGCTTAAGGGAGAACTTGGAGTTTAATGAATAAAGAACTCACACGAGCCCTAACCAGTTTGGCTTGGTGGATAGAGCATCAGTCTGTGAACTGAAAGGTATCAGGTTCAATTCCTATCAAGGGTATGTACCTTGGTTGTGGGCACATCCCCAGTAGGGAGTGTGAAGGAGACAGCTGATTGATGTTTCTCTCTCATCAATATTTCTATCCCTCTCCCTTCTCTCTGTAAAAAAATCAATAAAATATATTCAAAAAAGAACTTACATGAACCCTTTATTTAGATTCCAAAAGTTTAAATATGTTCCATATTTATGCCCCCATCATTTTCTCTCTCTAGTCTTCTCTTTCCCTTTTTGTCTCTCTCTTTCTCTCTCCTTCATATTAGTATAGATTCAAATCTTCTCATTGTTTACAATGTTGTAATATACTACTATCAAATCTTCCCAGATTGGCCAGTAAAAGCCTCTTTAAACCTCTCTGAAAAGTTCCTATCATTCTCTGAGTACTTCTATATGTTTTGACAAGATTTTCCCAGACTCATACCTGCCCTACCCAGTCATATCCTAAAGTGCTGTCATTTCTTCAAGAAGCTCTGATTTCCTTTAATGGAGCATGGATAAAGATCTGAGTGCTAGGTATGCTCAGTACTACTGCCATGTCATTGCTTCTAGCCCTTTCAGAAGACATATATTCACTATCTTTTCTACATCTAGCCATATATAAATAAACACATAAGTAATATAATATCAAATATATACTTACATAAAATGAGATTACATCTATACACCAATACCAATCCCATCCCCGAGGATTTATCTTATTCTTTACGTTTTCCATACCTGTAGGTTCCTTCTCCCACACTGTAACCTGGCTCCCATTACACTGAATATATCAACTTATTTCCTCAACACCCTGTATAACTAATATTCTTTAGTGTCAAAGCTTCTACAGAATTTATGCAGAAGAATCTTCTCTGACTAATCCCTGCCTAATCATGTCAGCTCATCAAGGCTGTGCAGGCCAAGTAAGCCCTGCCCTCATTCCACGCAACATATTAATAATTATCCCATCTAATAAAGACGGAATATGCAAATTGACTATAACTCTGCAACAAAGATGTGGCACCCACAGTCAATAAGGAGAGAATATGCAAATTGATGCAGTAAGGCAAGAGGCTCCAGCTCTGGCTGGAGTGAAGGCAGTGCAGGCAGCCAGGGGAAGGAAGGCCTATTCTTGCATGAATCTTCGTTAATCAGACCTCTAGTAATAATATACTAGTTTAAAGACTTCATGAAATAAAATTTTCAAATGTATTCCTTTATCCAAATTAAAAGTGCTCAAAATATAAATGATATAATGCTTCATCCAAGAAACTTTGGACAGCCAAAACTGGTTTGGCTCAGTGGATAGAGCGTCAGCCTGCGGACTGGAAGGTCCCAGGTTTGATTCCAGTCAAGGGCATGTACCTTGGCTACGGGCACAATCCCGGTAGGGCGTGTGCAAGAGGCAGCTGATCGATGTTTCTCTCTCATCAATGTTTCTGACTTTCTATCCCTTTCCTTTCCTCTCTGTAAAAGATCAATAAAATATATATTTTTTAAAAAAGAAATTTTGGCCAGCACAATTACTTTCTCCTATGAAACATAACTCTGACACAGAATGGAACTAAAATTTCTTGACTGCAACAGCTAAGTCTTAGGAAAATTAAAATTATTCAGAAAATGAGGCAACCACTTATTTAATATCTCTTGAGCTCAGTTTATCCAAATCTGTAAATTGTGGAGAGTTATTTTGAAACCAGTTTCTAAATCTCTAGGCGTCTGTAGAGAGGAAAATAAAGGGTTTTTCCGTGAAGAGTAGAAGAAAACATCATGTGGTTTTAAGTCCAATATCTCCACTTGAAGCAAAGCAGCATTCACTGTGTCTTTTTGTATATTAGATTTTTATTTTACTAGATAGTCCTCTTCTAGGGTTAAATGTTTGGAAACCACCAGCCTATGCTACCATTCTATGACACTAGATAATTTTGTTTAAATCCCTAATTATTAAATGGTAAAATTCTCTAAGTCTCATTTTTCTTATCTGAAAAATAATAGTGATAATTATATCTACTTCATAGGATTCTTTATAAAGAGCTTTGCAAGATAGCTGGCCAAGAGAAGGTACTCAATACATCTTAGCTACTAATAGCATTTAAGGTAAATTATTTTACAGATGATAGATCTCATTTATTACATGTTCATTTTTCCTCACTTAATCAAATTTTCAATGCATAACATTCACTTCAAATTTCCTAGAAATCTTTCCTCTCCTTCTCTACTCCTGCTACCATAAAGAACCACCTAAAAGAAGCAAATTGAAAATCAACTAGCTTCTCTGGAAATTCTGATTATAATTAATTGCTTGTAAACCTTCAACAAAAGCTCTATGAAATCAAGCAATATATAAATGATATGCATGCTTCATCCAAGAAACTTTGGCCAACATGATTACTTTCTCCTATGAAACATACCTCTGGCACAGAATGGAATTGAAATTCTTTTACTAGAAAATTACAATTACTCAATTTAACCCCAGAAGAAGACTATCTAGTAAAATAAAAATCTAATATACAAAAAGACACAAAATTAATAATAATTTTGTTTAAATCCCTCCCTTCATTAAATCTTTGTCACAGTGCCTAACAATGAGATTTAACTTTAGATAAAGCATGATTATTCGGGGATTATCACTTATATAAGAAAACATACTCCACAGTATCAGTGTGAAGACTTAAATATGATATATGCTGTATCCAGCACAAAGGGGTTTAGAAGTAGGAAATCAATAAATGTAATTATTCCCTTCTTTTTCTAGCACCCCAGGGAGCATCTACAAGTATCTTAATATATATTTTTAAGATGAATTACATCTCAATATTTTACCACTTAATACTAATCTGTCTTGATTTCATAGAGCTTTTGTTGAAGGTTTACAACCAATTCATTATAATCAGTATTTCCAGAGAAGTTAGTTGGCTTTTAATTTACTTCTTGTAGGTGGTTTTTTGTGGTAACAGGAGTAGAGAAGGAGAGGAAAGATTTCTAGGAAATTTGAAGTGAATGTTATCCATTGAAAATTTGATTAAGTGAGGAAAAATGAACATGTAATAAATGAGATCAATCATCTGTAAAATAATTTACTTTAAATGTTATTAGTAGCTAAGATGTATTGAGTACCTTCTCTTGGCCAGCTATCTTGCAAAGCTCTTTATAAAGAATCCTATGAAGTAGATACAATTATCACTATTATTTTTCAGATACGAAAAATAAGACTTATGGAAATAATTTGCCAAAGTTAAACCACTAAGAGTAACTGAATTCAAAACCTGCATGGTTTGATTTCAATCTATACAATTAAAGAATTAACATACAGCACTATAATCTAAAATGGAAGCTTATTGCTTTTTAAATAAAGAATACTTTTGAAAAGTATTAAATATTTATTAAGCTGATATGGCATGTTAGATACTGTGGTAAATTCCAGGGCTACAGCAGTGGATTATACGTTTCCTCTTCTCTAGTCGCGTGAGACATAATACAATTGTTATCATGATGGATATGAGTATATTGGCATATTTAATTGTCAGGCTTATCAGTTACACGATAATAAGTTTGGACAAAGAGCTTCTTTATAAAACAGAGCAACAGGTTTGAAAACCAGAAAGGAGGCAGCTTAAGAATAACACTTTTCAGTTGATCATAAGCGGATGACAACTGGCCAGGCTTCCTTAGCAGGTATCTCTAGAGGTGAATGTAGGAAATATCAGTTAGCAGTAATGTTAACCATCAAGGATATATATAATATCCTTGTTGAGATTTCATGCTGTTTTTCTTACGTTACATTTTCTAATTTTAAATGATTAAATGAGCAATTTGTGTATAATTTAGACTATTAAGAGTCTAGTCAATTTGAACAAATCCTCCATAGCTTAGTCAATTGTCAGTGAACTGAACAACAAATAAACAAGGTTTTTATTATGCAAGAACAGAGAACAGAACCTGAAATATGTTAAATTCCCAGAGCCTGTTCTACTCTGAGGCCCTTTCTGGGTAACTCTTGGTTTCTAGAGATATCTGTTCTATCTTAATGTAGCATTTTTTTTTCTTCTTCCATCAGTTTCCCTTCTTCATATATTAGAGGCATAGGATTAGTGATTGCAACTGTTGTCCCTAACTCCTGGTACTTTACCTTTTCATAAGCACTTTTATTGAGTACTTTACAAATGTGTGCTTGCACATGTATGCGCTTGTGCACACACACATACTTACCTCTCTGTTTAGCTCTCACTTTCCTAAAAATAGCACCTCTCATTAGGCAATGTTGTTTCAGTCCAGACTTCTAACCAAATTCACTTTTATGACACATTTATTAGATGACTTATGTTAGCGTTTTATCACAAATACCTCTGCTTTTAGAAAGGAGAAAACCAAATTTGCAAAATCCACTTTATAACGTTATGCCTTTGGCTAATGTCTTCAAGGTCTCATCAAGGCCATCATTCCTCACTCAGAGCCATTCTTGCCCTGCTAATGGGCTGGCTTTTATTTAAATTTTTACTAGCAACATACTAATGGCATTAGACAGACTCACTGATTTGCCTAGGGATAACATAATTCAATACAACATCAACAAAGTAAATGGCCTTGTTGTAATATTGCTTCAACTTAATATTCATTCTGAAGTATATAATTCAGTATTCTCTCATGAGATATGGTTGCTCTATACAAATTTTTGAAATGCTAAGTTTTGTCCTCAATTATCTTAGTGATCTTTATTGTTGGATATGTAATCTCTTCAGAGCACTGTGCTCAATTTTATTAAGAAATGTTCTTATAACTTGTCAAGTTTCTATTAATGGCTTATCCAGGTAATAAAACTGTTCAGAAACCACTGAAATTATTTTTGTTGCCCCCTGGGAAACAACTTGGTACTAAATAAAACAAAGAGGAGAGTTATTTCTTCTAAATAATTTATCTAACATCAAAGTCTCAGAAATATTTAGCATATTTTTAAAAAATATTTTAAAAATGAATCAATATTGTTATCAATAGATTTACATGATGATAAGGAAATATCATTTCCTTAATGAGGAAATAATATTTTAAATTATATTACATTTTTATTTAAGTATTAATAAAATTGATAAATAAGTAAATATAACTAACCCTCCTCACCCTGGTATTGCCACATATGTACATGGGGATGAGAATTAATGTTATTGCTGAGGCTTATAGACAACATTGTCAGATTTCTTTGAAGTTAAAGCAGCAATTTAATTCAGTCATGGACAAAATCATGCATTAATATGACACCTGGCCTATAATATAAAAAATTGAATTATGAAAAGAAAACCCAAGCATGAAAAAACAAAACTGTTTAAAAGAAAACAAAAATAGAACATAACTACAAAGGTGCTGATTTACTCTTATTTTTTTAAGATGAAAGAAAGTTGCCTTGAGGAAAAAAGAAATCTTCTCATTTAAACACTTGGAAAATAAAAAATTATTGCTCTTGATTGAAAGCCAATTTTGAATTATAAAAGAGTAACCACTGAAGTTAACTAAAAAAATAAATATGGATAACCTAGCCCATGTCTACAACCAATTGTGTTGCCTGATAGAAGTTACCAAATGTAGGCCTTGTAACCACCACATTTGAACCACTTGAAGCACTTGTTAAAAACAAATTCCTGAGCCCCATCTATTAAATGACATACCAGAGTTCTTTCTAAATTGCTCCAGAGTTGATTGTAATGATCACCTAATTTTAAATTAGGCAAATTCCAACCTTCCTATGCTCCATTTGCTCATTTTTAAAGTACACAAGGAAATAATCCTCCTATGTAATAAAACTATAACATGCAAAATTAACCATTACTCCACTATACCAACAAGCCACACCTACCAGCCAATCAGGAGAAAGTATGCAAATTAACCCCAACCAAGATGGCAGCAGCCACAGAGCGAGCAGGAAGCTTGGGTTTCCCAGGCAGTGGAGAAAGTCAAGTTTTCTGCACACCCTGGGAGGTCGAGGCCTCCATTTAAGGCTACAAAGTTTCAATTATAAAAGATAAATAAATCCCAACAAAAATGGCTGCAGCCACGGAGAGAGCAGGAGGCTTGCATTGCCCCTGGTGATGAAGGAAGCCAAGCTCCCACAGCCCTGGCCTGCCTTAGTCTCCACCCTGGGAGGTCCAGGCCTCCATTTAAGTCTACAAAGTTTCAATTACAGAAGATAAATAAATCCCAACAAAAATGACTGCAGCCAAGGAGAAAGCAGGAGGCTTGGTTCCACTCAAGGTTACAAAGTTACAATTATAAAAGATAAATAAATGCCAATAGCAGAGCCTCCACTTGGGTCGCCATGGGGCATGGCTGGCCTGTAAACCACCACAGGCCCCTCGCCCATGCTGCCCCACACCCCAAGGAAACCCCCACCCTGATCTGGGACACCTACAGGGCAAACCAGCTTGCCACCACCTGTGGACCATGCCTCTATCCTATCTAACAATCCAACCTAATAAAAGAGTAATATGCAAATTGATCATCACTCCAAAACACAAGATGGCTGCCCCCATGTGGACACAATATGGCCACCACAAGATGGCCAGGAGGGGAGGGGAGGGGAGGGAGATCAGGCCAACAGGGGAGGGCAATTGGAGGGGGTGGGCAGGTCTGCAGGGGAGGGCAGTTGGGGGCAACCAGGCAGGCAGTGGTGCAGTTAGGTATCTATCAGGCTGGCAGTTTAGTGATTAGGAGGTGATCAGGCTGGCAGGCCGAAGAAATTAGGGGAAATCAGGCAGGCAGGCAAGTGAACAGTTGGGGGCCAGCAGTCCTGGATTGTGAGAGGGATGTCCAACTGCCCATTTAGGCCCAATCCCACTGGGGTTCCAGTTTGGAGAGGGTGCAAGCTAGGCTGAGGGACACACATTCCATCCCATGCATGAATTTTGTGCACCAGGCCTTAGCATTATCAGAAGAAGAAGGAGGATGAGGATGAGGATGAGGAGGAGGAGGAGGAGGAGGAGAATAGAAATATTCTTATCAGAGTCATTATAGGGGTTTCAAAGTATGTAACCAAAACATTTAAAAAATAGGCTTTATAATCTGACATGGGAATGAAATACAATGTTTAAATTTGTTCCAATTACAAAAATGTTTGCACTTTGCATTGTCATTCTAACCCCAACCTACATGAACACTACACACTGTGTCAGCAAAAGGACCAGCCCCTCTCTTGGATTAGTTTGATAGTGCATCATCTCACTTGATGCTTTCTGCATTATGAAGTTCCCTTTGAGATCAGAGACACATCTAGCCTTCTAATTAATATGGTCAAGATTAGGAGGCTTAGACAAACTTAAGAGGAAGGAACATAACATTATCACTCATCAGGGCATCTGCTTACTGCTAGATGCCAAAGGAAATAGCGTGCTCCCCCTATATCACACCAGAAAGTACAGAGAATGTATGTTTAGGGAGGGCCATAGGAGAGAGTGGGACAAAAGAAGTGTCCCCTCTCTGCTCTTTTGCAGGAAAATAATTTGCAGGAAAATAATTTCTTACACACAGAAGAAAATTCCTAGCCCATCAATTTGTATATTATGGAAGCTTTCATTAAATGATGAGTTATTTGAAAAGCACGAAGGTTAGCTTGCTTTATAAATCAGCAGTAATGTCCTGGCATCTGTACTGTTTCTTCCACCTCTGGCTAATATGCTGCCATCTGATGCTCACACTGGAGATGCACTACTTGTAATCATCCACTTTTCATGAGATATCATTAGAGCTGCAGTGTAAAAACCCACCTTGATCACAAACATGCACATTTTCCATGCAGCTAATATAGAATGAATGCCATACATTTTACCAGTTTTTCTTGCCCAAAGAGTTGATATTAAGGAGCCATTAAGAAAACCTAAATCATGGATCATTATTCATTCAACAGTCAAAAAAAAGTATTTGCGCATTAGATGCTATTAGCACATGCCGAATGCCAGTTTAATGATCCCATTAAATCAGATGTGATGAATAGTTCATGAAGTCTGACTTTATGTTATTTCTGGAACTTCAGTTTATATATATTCTTTCTGGAAATAATGGTCCAAGGCCTGCTCTGCCTGGGGTTTTTGCTGCTTTTTCCCCCACTAGGTTTCTTTGATTCTAGCTCAAAGAATCAAAGGAAGTTATAGTTTTCTATTCTGACACTAGAGACAGAAAAGGTCATCTCACAAACACTATTAAAAGGCCATTGTTTCTTTGCCTTCTTAAACCAGAGGTTTAAATGAACAAGAAATATTTTTGAGAGTGAAAAGAACTAACCCAAAAGCCTTTCCCGGGCCCTTCCCCTATCACATTCATTATGTGCCTTGTGCTGGTGACAATGTTTCCTTTTCCTTTCTAATCTTGTTGTGTTCATTGCATCTTCAGCAGTTTGTCTGCAGGATGTAGCTACTGTGTAGTATCAAAAGGAGTCAATTAAGATGATTTTTAAAAGCTGCCTAATAAAGCAGGGGCTCTTTGTTTAGTGCTGTCAGCCCAATAGCAAATGAAGATTCAGCAGTGGTTCATGCGGGCAGGACGGGGGTGAAACTCAAAAGGATTTAATCCATGGACTTCCACAAGATCCAGCTGGGCAAGGTTTGCTGCAGAGGATACCAGAACCCAGGAAGCTCGATAAAGAGAAATTTTGTTTCTGGAGAAAAGCTAATAACATTTGAGCATGCTCACAGGGTTGGGAGTTAAAGACAGTATTTTGTCATTAGTTTTGCATGCGTATTGAGAGACTACTAAGTAAAGCGAACAAAGTCCAAGAGGCTATGATGGTTAAAAAAAAAACAACAACAACAACAACAACAACAACAAAAAACACTAAACAGAAGGAAGTGAGAACACCAATGTGAATTTCCAAGGAATTGTATATGTAAGAAACAGTTGTTTGGTGGATAACAAATTAGTGAGGGATGCAAAGATGACAAGGGAAAAAGGAAAAGGAGAAATGAGGGAAATATGATAAGGAAAGAAAATAGGCAATGGAAAACATTTGGGAGAGGTTTTAATCAGTAACCAAATTTCAAAATTATCCCTTGTATTTTTTGATATCTGGTGCACACACACAAAAAAACATCTCCTGCATAATCCTTGATATGAATTAGGGACTAAAATTCTTAGTACACCAAGATAAAGAAATGAAGTTCTTGTGTGGTTACATTAACATGACTTTTTCCTTCATTCAATCTAGCTTCATCCAGTCTATTTGCACCATAATTCACTTGCCTCCTTTCATCCAGATACTTCCACTTTTGTACACATTGCACATCCACTCACTCCCTTGATCATTAAGTCCTCAGGATATCAGGTTCTGGTCAGCTTCAAACTGTTTGAAGAATAAAGCCTCAAGTCTGTTGATCAAGGGATCAGAGTTTCAGTCAAAATAAAGATAACATCTTAACTTTAGTTGTGTTTCAGCCACAGGTCCATGAAAACAGAACAACCTTAACCAACCACATCCTCACAAAACCAGACGGAATGACTCCAAGGCTGACACCATGACCTGATACAGCAATCAACCACTCCCACCCCCGACTCCAGCCATCAGCAGGGTCCACAACCCTATTTCCTTAGACACCATGACTAATGATTTTCCCCCTATCTGTTTACCTAAGGCTGTGGGGCCAAGTTTTAGAGCACTGGCTTACCTGTGTCTCCTTACTTGGCCCCATTGTCTTAAACATTTACTTTCTTTGCTGCAAACTCCTGTTTGCATTTTATTAGGCTTTGATGTGTTCAGGCAAACAACCTCTTTCGTGTGGCAGCAGTAATTTGTATTGACACATAAGTTATAATAAATAAATAAATTTTTATATACAATGTGTGATTAAATGTAATGAGAGAAGTTCATTGAATAAAGCTTCCTACTCAATGGAGAAAATCAGTAAAAGAACATCATAGATTCTCTGGCTAAAAGAAACTTTGGAGTTCCCTTGTTCAGCTAACTATGCTTAAACTGCAGACATCACAATCACTGGTTGCTGGCCAGATACTTAGATGAGAAGACTTACAGAATTTCTGCTACAGCTTTACTCAACTTATAATTAGGAAGTTGCCTTTGTTAGTTATATTAAGGTCCTTTAGATGTTTAATCCCTGCCCAACCCTTGAAAGGAAAATATAATCCTACCTAATAAAAGAGCAATATGCTAATTGACTATACCTTCGCTACACCCACAGCCAATCAGGAGTGATATGCAAATTAACCCAGTAAAGATGGCAGTATATTTGCATATGCAGGGGCGGGGCAGTGCCCTATGCCTCTGAGAGGATCCAAGGGGGCATGAGCTGGTGGGGTTGGCAAGCTACCCATCACCCCGGGAAGAGGCCAGGCTGAGCTGAACAGAAACCCGCCATGGTGATTATGGGGCTGGGTGAACAGGACAGGCAGAGCCAAGACCATCAATGGCAATCACAGGGGAACTGGAGAGGCAGAACCCAGACCTCCCATCACATTCATGGGGGAACTGGACAGGTAGACCCACGATCTTGATTACATAGCAAACTGGACAGGCAGAGACTGCCATCATGATCACAGGATGGGCCAAACTAGACAGGTAGAGCCCAGATCTGAGATCACAATCACTGAGTGAACTGGACAGGCAGAACTCAGACCTGCCATTGCAATCACGGGAAAACTGGACAGGCAGAGCCCAGACCTGCCATGGCGATCGCAATCATGGGGGAACTGGACAGGCAGAGCCGAGATTGCCATCATGATCATGGAGCTAACTGGACAGGCAGAGCCCAGACCCACAATCACCGGGGAGCAGGAGAGGCAGCCCTGCAATTCCAGGCAAAGAAGCCACTTTGCTGACCAACCTGTACCTGGGACCTCTTTGGGTGCGTGGTACGGAGTCCAGGGCCTCTAGCTTGCAGCCATGGGAAGTCTCTCTCCCCCCAGAGTTAGGAGCACCAGCCCAGGTCTACCCAGTGGCCTGCTCCCGACTACAGAGGGTGAGTTCCTGCAGGTTGGGGTTTGATCCCCATGCATTAGCAGTAGGAGACCAGTGCCTTTGTTATTCCTGTATGTCTGGATTTTAATTGCACTAATACCCTGTGGTCCCCGTGGTCAGCTTAGCAAAATCTTTTAGGAGGAGAATTCTGAGTTTCCTCAAATTCCCTCAACCTCTACTCACCCCTATGTAAAGGCACAGAACAAGTAAGGCCCTTAAATAGAAATCAGAGGTCTCCAGCAAGGGTGGGCCTCTCTCATCACAAGTCATTTGGACTGGATAACCTTTGAGTATTTCTCTAGGCACTATAACAGAGAATCACAAGCTCAAGTCATGATCTCTGCCCTTAAAATCTTATTAGAGTGGACAATAAAAGCACAATAATAACATCAGAATATAAGGCAACAATTCAGAGAGGAACAGAGGCAATTGCTGGGATGATTTTCCAATAATCAGTACAAAGAGTATTTGCTATGAATTAAATAAAAAAATATGTGTGGAAGTAGCTGCTTCATGAGTATGGCATCCCTTCCCATTTTAAAGGAAGCTGAGTTCCACATGAACCGTGTGCTATGCTATGATATCTGAGGCCCAGGACAAGGGAGGCCCTAAGTATTCTATGCTTTGATATTTGAGTCATTATTTATTGTTCAATGTAATTTATTTCTGTATGTCTCAGTTTTGTAATAGTTAAATTACTAGAATAATATATCTTGCTATAAAATATTAGTAGAAGATCAAATGATCAGGTGACTTTTATTGTTATTTTCTACAAATGAACACAATCTCTGGTATATTAAAGTGATAGGTATTATAGAAATATTTAGATAGAGAGACCTACAGGCTTGATTACAAGGGAGGCTTACTATCACAACTCAAATTTATTGTTTAATAAAAAATCAGCGAGCCAACTAGAAACTGAACCAAATATAAGCCCTTGAAGAACAAATGTAAATTGGATAAGCTTTGCTATTATAAGAGCAAGAAAAAATTCAGATGCAAGGATGAAAACCACATTGCATCCACTCTAAGTAGCTGTTAAAGAATGGTATACAATGACAATACTTAATACAGATTGTATAGACATTTGTTCAAAGAGGATTTCCTAGAGTAGGTGATATTTCAGTTAATTTTTTTAAGTGTGAAGAGGTTAGCTAGATAAGAAAAAAGGTGTAGGGGTCCTGAATTGCAGAGGGTGCAGGCAGGGCTGAGGAAACAACCCCCCTTCATGCACAAATTTCATGCACCAGGCCTCTAGTCCTACCTAATAAAAGGGTAATATGCAAATTAACCATCATTCTGGGACAAAGATGGCCATGCCCATAGCCACAAATATGGCAGCACTCATAGCAACAAATATGGTGGGATACACCAGAGCCACAGAGCTGGCAGAGCATGTGGGAGGCTTGGCTTCTTTTGAGGCTGTGTGATGAAGGAAGCCAAGCCTCCTGCATACCCAGACCAGCTGCTCATGGCGACATGCAGGGAGTGAAGTGGAGAGACATGTGGGGAGTGAGCGAGGTGCCCTGTCTGGGGGTTCCAAATCCAACATTGGTTCCTTTCACTGCTGATTCCCCTCCTCACAGATATCCTCCACACAAAAGCCTTCCAAGCAAATATGTCATGTCCTAATGGGTGAATCCTAAACCGAATGAGTGGCACATCTGGGCAGCCTAACCCCTGTTAGAAAAAGGACCTGGGAGGAGGATTTAGGAATCATGAAGCCATTGTGACCTGCTCGGTCTCCAGAACTGTCGTCAAACACAGGAAGTCTGAGACCCTCCCAAGCACCACCTGAGCTAAACCTGAGAACCAAAATATTTCAAGGCCCAAAATTGACGGGGGTAAAGGGGCAGAGAAGCAAAGCAAGCAGAACAGCCAACTCAACCAAAGATGCAGGAGCCTAAGATAATACAGAGAAATGTCCTGACCACCGATGCTCTCCCACAGATGTGGTACCCACACCCAGCTTGGGGGGGAGGAGATGTCTATGTGCAAAATTTAAGGCCACCAGCAGGAGGGAAATTTGAAGAATGCCTAAGGATTTTTGTACAAGTCCCACAGTTGAGAAGCAGTCAGAATCAAGAAGAGAAGTCTTACCTCAGTGCTGGGGTGTTCTAAAAGTATCTAAAATAGCAGTTCCATCCTCAAGTCCACTGCCATGTTTGCCACGGACAGAAGGCGCGCAGAGGACTTCCAGGGCATCCCTATAGCCTCAGCGGTGACAGTGGCTCTGGAGAGGGAGAGACTGCAGCATTTTCAGTGTTCAAAGAGCTAGGCCTGCAAACCTTGGCCTATCTGAAAGCTCGGTGTTGCTGGAAGTTGCTGACCCTGCCTTCCCCAGCATGGTGGAGAAAGGCTGAGAGGAGAGGTGGATACAATGGCTCCAGTGGTCCAAATCCTGTTGTTGTCTCCATTATCTAGCCTCTCTGTCTTCCAGGACAGCCTCAGTACCAGTGCAGAGGAGGCTTTGAAAAGGGTAGTGGTGAGGAGAATGCTTCTGACTCTGGATACCCAGTGAAACCGCTGTCAAGAGCCTTTCTAGGGCTGGCAGGAAAACACAGCAATGAGGGAAGAATAACGTCTCAAAACAAAGAGATTGGTTGTTTTTCTCATCAGCAAAATGTGAATATCACCTAAACCACAAGACTTTGCGAGAATTAACTGAAATGAAATTCCAGAAATTATTTAACAGCCAGGCTGAAGTGGATAGGTTGGTTGAGCATGAACATGGTCCTATGCACTGAAAGATTGCAGATTCAATTCCAAGTCAGGGAACATACCTGGCAGATACCTGAGTTTCAAGTTGGATCCCTGATTGGGGATCCTAAGGAAGGCAATTGAAGGGATGTTTCTTACATTGATGATTCTCTATATATCCCTCTCCCTTCCACTCTCTCTAAAAACCAATGGAAAATGAATTAATGCCATATCTATAAATGTGGATAAATCAGTGGGGGTATCCTAACCAGTTTGGCTCAGTGGATAGAGCATTGGCCTGCGGACTGAAGGGTCCCAGGTTCAATTCCAGTCAAGAGCATGTACCTTAGTTGTGAGCACATCCCCAGTTGGGGGTGTGCAGGAGGCAGCTGATTGATGTTTCTTTCTCATCAATGTTTCTAACTCTCTATTCCTCTCCCTCTCCATGAAAAAAAATCAAAAAGATATATTTAGAAAAAAAATGGTAAAAGAGGTTGAATGTACTGTATAATTTAAAGCATGTAAAATATAACTTTTTAGGGCATATATGTTATCTATACTAATAAAAGGGTAATATGCTAATTTGACCAAACATCCATCCAAATGTCCTTCTGGACAAAGCCATGGTGGTGGGGGCTGAGGCCGAGGACATTAGGGGCAATCAGGCTGGCAGGGAAGGGCACTTAGGGGAGTTTAGGTCGGCAGGGGAGCTATTACACATCAATCAGGCTGGCAGGGGAATAGGGAGTAATCAGGCTGACAGGCATGCAAGGGTTTGGGAGCCAACAGTCCCTGATTGTGAGAGGGATATTCAACTGTCAGTTTGGGCCCAATCCCTATTGGGGGGTGGGGTCCCAGATTGAAGAAGGTTCAGGTTGGGCTGAGGTACACCCCCCCATGCACGAATTTTGTGCACCAGGCCTCTAGTTTAAAATAAAACAATTTCTCAACCCAGAAATCCTCACCACAAAGATGGTAGAGTGAGAAAACACTTTTACTAAGTCAGCATTAAAGCAGAGTGTGATTATGTATCACAGATGATTTGCTAAGAGATTAAAAAGACAAATCTTAATTTTTAGATACATCCTGAAGTGAAGAAAAGTTCTTCCCTTGCCCTCATATATGTCTCTTTGGCATAAGGGTTATTTTAAGTTGATTATTTTTAAGAAACAACAAACACAGGAAAAGCTCAGAAAACTGAGTAGACATTACATTTTCACATTTAGAAGGACAATCTCCATTTGTGAGATCTCTCGCTCTCTCTTTCTGTACCAGGAGGATAGTGATTACATCGCAGTGACTCTTATCAATGGATAAGGCATTGACTTAAACCAGCATAAAACCTTATCTTTGTTTACAGTAACTGGGTAACCTCCCATAACCAACTCCCCTCCTCCTTTTTTCATCCCTTTAGCTGTGGAAACACAAGGACATTCTTATTTTGTTATACTCTTCTTTGTACCCAGAATTATCCTACTCTTTTCTGAACATGCTAAGATGAGGTATTATGGTATTATCCCTTTTGTGGCCTACTTCTTTAAACAATACGACTGAAATAAACATTAAGTACCTCCCCAAACATACACACCTGTAAAAGGATTAGGTGGGAACTTGAAAATGATTTATACATATGATATTGCCACTCAAGTCCTTAATTATGTATAAAAGATATAATAAAAATAACAATTCAATAATATGTATAAATATTTGACAACTTTAAAGTCAAAATAAAAATATAAAAATAAATTATATTATACTACTTTTAATATAACTGCATGGTCTACTATAGGTGTTAAGTCTTTATTATGTGTTTTTTAAAATATTTTTATTGATTTCAGAGAGGAATAGAGAGGGAGGAAGAGAGAGAAATGATGAGAGAGAATCATTGATCAGCTGCCTCCTGCAGGACCCCCACACTGGGGATGGAGCCCAAAATCCAGGCATATGCCCTGAGAATGGAACCATGACCTTCTGGTTCATAGGTTGATATCCAACCACTGAGGCACACCAGCTGGGTTATTATGTTTTACTAATATAAATTTGTTGGTTAATAAAATTTCTATTTTATGTATAAAAGAATTATGTCTCTAATGCAGTTCATAAACACTCCTGTAATAAAATGTGGTCTGAGAATAGCTAACAATATATCCAGGCTAACTAGTTTATGATAACAGCCAGGCCAAGGAAATATAATAAAATTGGAAGCTAGATTCATCAGAACCAGAGGTGAAACTCATCCTATATAACAAGAAACATGCAAATTTGACCATACCTTCACTCCTGATTGGCTAAGCTACCAGCCAATCAGGAGTGGGGGCAGAGCCAAGTGACACACGCACAGGGCCCCGGGGGTGGAGATGAAAAGGCAGTAGTGGCAAGCACCCAGCCCCCAGGCGATGTGAGGGGAAGCAGTGGCAGCAGCAGCTGTGGTGGCGGCAGCAGAGAGTAGCCAGCCCCCGGGGCTGGGTAGTCACAGGCAGCCAGGGCTGAGCTGAGCAGGGCAATGGCTGGGTGCTTTAGGCCTTGGGCAGGCTGGGGGTGAGCCATCAGTTGAACATCCCCTGAGGGCTCCCAGTATGTGAGAGGGGGCAGGTTGGGTTGAGGGACCACCCAACCACTGGGCCCCTAGTCATTATAGTAAGTTTATTATTTATCTAACTACTTCAGTGCCAGAGATTATTAGTTACTTTATAATAGAGTTGATTCATTCAATTATAAACCTGTCTTAGACTATTTGGCTGATTAAACCTTCTCCCATCAGTTTGTTCTCTATATCTATGAGCTTGTGGACCAAAAAGACATGAGTTTAAATCTTAGTTGTACCACTTATCATTGTTGGACCTGAGGATATTAGATAACTTTCCTAAAATTCCAGTTTCTCCTCCATAGATAAAATTTACTAGGACCTACCACATTCCATTTTTTTGAGAATTTAATGATATAAAACATGTTATTAACTTTCTGACATCGAATTCAACACTATGCTGTTTAAGTTAGAGAGGTTTAATGAAGAAAACAAAGATGTCTATTTCATCATCACAAGCAACAGCCTCTGAAAACATGCACTAAACACAGATTAGATTGGTATAATATATAGCACTGAGAAAATCTTCATTGTTTTTAGCTGTTGGGTGGTAATTTTCTTTAAAGTTTTTTCCTGAGTAAAAAAACAAAAGAGCTTTTCTGACTGGACACCCTCATCAAGGGAAAAGATTGAATGTCTCATCAGGCAGTACACCCCTGACTGTTTTAAGTACAAGTCCTTCTGGATTACTCTTAGTTTTGCTCACTGAACCAAAAAATTAAAGTACCATGGAAGAAATCCAGAATAGCTACAATGCCAAAATATGTATCACACAATGCTGAAGGGCTTCAAAATCACTGTATTTACAAAAGCATTTAGCAGATTAAATAAATGAAATTTTTACGGGCTAAGGAAGAAAACACATTTTAGTTAACTATTACTTTCTACTTTTTAAAATCTTTAATAGGTGCAGAGGGAATCTGTACTTCCTGAAGTAATGTCTTTGAGTATAATACTATCGTCTCATTAATTTCTGCCATTATGATGGAAGCTAAGATGTAAGCCTATGACTAACTGAAAATTAAGGTCCAAAAAAAGAGGAAGAGAAACAAAAGAATAGCTTATGTCATATTATACAATATGTATGACAAAATGAGTCTTATATAAACATTTAGTATACTGATTTAATATCAATTATATACACTTAACTGTGCTTGATTTGTCTATATAGTTATTACATTCAGCCCCTTCAAAAGCTATTCTTAGTAGCTTTATTAGAAAATAAATTAACAGCCATCAGGGGATGTGTTAACAAATTATGGAATATTGTAAAAAATACTATTTAACTTTTTTTAATGAAGTAAATTTTTAGGGAACAAACATGGAGAAGCATCTATTACATATTTTTAGTAAAAGAAATTAGTTATATATACATACATATATATAAGGGAAGGAGAAAGAAAGGAGGGAGAAAGAATGAGAGGATGAGAGAGGGATAGGAAAAAAACAAAATGAATCAACCATTATACTCCAAAGTATTTATTCAAGAGAAATTAAAGCATATGTTTAACACAGGAATGTTTAGATTATCTTCATAATAGACAAACCTGGGAACAACCCAATGTTCCTTAACAGGTAATGAATAAACAAATAGTGGCATGTTCATACAATGGGATACTTCTCAGTAGTACGAATAAATTACTGATACATCCAACCATATGGATGAAATCAAGATTATTCTCCTTAGTTGAAAAAGAAAGAAAAATAGTACATATTGTATGATTCCATTTATATACATTTCTGGAAAATATAAAAATTCTATAGTGGCACAAAGCCATATAGTGGTTTCTTGGGGACAGAGAATGGGGAGGAGGTCTTTGTAGAAAAAGTAAGAAATAGAGATTTAAATAGCAAAGTAAATTTTGGAAGTAATAGATATTTTCCTCATTTTAATTTTGGTGATGGTTTTGATTCAATTGTAATTAGATAGTTAATAATAGGAAAGGAGCAAAGGCAAAGTCAGATATTATAAGTATGTCATTTGGGCAGCTTCACCAGGAAGCTACAACTTTACTCTCCCCAGAGGTCCAACAGAGGGAAGACAGATGCATGCCCAGTAAAGTTGGAGGGACTAGTGAAGGTGCTTGCTGTCAATCACACCTGGGGACAGAGATGGTTGGCTGGAATGGGGATAGCCACTGAAAGGACACAGAGATATTGGATACCCAACCCCCTAAACAAAGAAGCTCACTCTCTTGTGCTCTTGGTTCCTCTTAGTTCTCTTATGGTTGGTTCATTACTTACACTTGGCTTCCTGGCATTCTCCCATGTAGCTCACGGCCATGTGGATCCCCACACGCAATGGACCAATGGACTGCAGCTAGCCTGGTGCTGTATTGGGCACTGCTCCAAAATGGAATAGAAACTCTGGACACTGGATCTGATTTTAGGTCTTCTGAAACTCTGGCGATTTCAGTCCTGATATTAGCTCTGATATGTTTAATCGTTTTCAAAAACTGCCAAACTATTTTCCTAAATATTTATAGCACTTGTATTCTGAACATAAGTGTAAAAGAAATGCAGTCAGTTAACATATTGTCCAATAATTAGTATGGTCAATCTTTTTAAAAATGTTAACATTTTAATACATGTACAGGATATTTATCTTCAAAATTAAATTTATTAAGATTCATATTCGAGAAAAATTTGATTATTTACTTTTTGGGACCTATATATTGTGAGAAAAATGTGATGAGTTGGCAAGATGTAGAACTCAAATACCAAGAGAGATAAAGACTGTTTTTATTCTAATTAGTGTTGCCAGATTGAAAGCTTACCCACATGTGAGTCCTGTTAGATTCAAGGTTCATTAATCACTTACACTTAGTGAGACTCTCCTGAGAGTTTCTGCCACGTATTAAATAAACATTAGAAAAAAATTAAAAAGTAGTAATTTTCTCCAAAATTGAGCTCAATTCATCCTTCGGGGACATGTACACAACCCACAGATGTGATCAAACTTCCCAAGATTAAGAAGCAGCTCTACTATGCTCTGCATGAGCTATCAAGGGGATGCGTTGTGTGTTTCTCCAGGGATTAGCTGCCGTCTTTATTGTCTGAAGGAGAATCAGATATATCACTTTCTGTACATATTCTGATATCTGAGGCCTTGGCTTATGAATCAGTCATTTACAGTAGCTATACTCTAGTCATCCACTCCTAAAATGCAAATGTCCTTGAGAAGGATATAAAATTAAAATCCTTGCTTTTAAAGGGTATATTCTTAAGTGGAATTTATAGCCCCTAGAAGCCCCTGAAAAAAGCCATCAAATCCCTGAAAAAAATACAAAACATTATGTTCAGGAGAGAGAGTCTCCATCAAGTAAACAGCAAGCTCCAAAATGAGGAAATGTTAGGAAGCGCAAACTTGGGAGGGCTAGTTCTATTAAATGGCTTTCTGTGTGAGTGACTTTATTAATTTAGTGCTATATCAAAGGTTTTCCATGTTTTTTCATTGTGCTCAAAATCTAATGTGAACGACAACATATTGCATAGTATTGTCTAATGATTTACCTAGCACCTCTTTCATTTTCATTTAGTATATTTTCCTATTTCCATATTGCAAGTAATTTTTATTGTATGTATTTCAGGTCTACATTTTATTAAAATTTTCAGAAGTTGAATTAATCTAAGTGAACATTTTCTGCGGCTTGGTTGCAATTAAACTGCTCTTCAACAGAATCTCTATTTTAATAAACGTAGAACTGCCTTACATATTTGACCCTTCTCCATAATCCATTTTGGTGACCAGCTTTGCTGGGGACCTATCCAGCCATCATTTGGGTTGTTCTCCCAGGCTTCATGCACACTGCCAAGTGAGGCCCTTACCCAATTTTTAAAGGGTCAGCTTGGCCAATTCAGCTCCATTTTACAAAAAAGCAGACACGGAAGTCCACAATCAGTGGAAGTGCTGCTGTATCTCTCCGTGCCCACAGCACTCAGGAAAGAGTGGCAATGGTTGCCTAGAGAGAGGACATTGCCTTATTGTCCCTGCTTCTGCTGGGCAAAAAGAAGTTTTCAGTATAGGACTTAGAAAGGACTCTGATAGAAGTTAGCATCAAACTCGGACCTGGATACCTAGACCAAGGCTTTGAGTGACCCTACAGATATGAAAAATCTTACCAGGCAGGAATCAAGATCATGTGAGCAAATAAGACCAAATATATATGGAAATAAGGTAGCAAGTATTAAATACTATACAATATACTTGAGTTATACATGTGAGCAAAATATGACTTCTATATGCTAGAAGTACTTCATTTACAGGAGGAAAAAGTAAAATAAAAGTAAATAACCCAGTGGGAAGACTACTATTTCAAGTGCTCTAGATGAAGAACTTTACAAAAAGTACCAATGTAAATAATTTTTAAATAGTATAAAATTGGTCAATACCATTGCAATGGAATTTGAATTTACTGATTGCTGGACAGAATCAATAATCTGACCTCCTCCTTAAAGGGGACCTTGGTTACAGAGTAGTACCCGAAATGGCTCCAGGACAGAGATTGTGATAGCAACCCTCTGCAGACATTCAAATACAGTGTACTATCTCTGTGTGCTGGCTTTTCTCTTTTCTTTCCTTTCCTTTGGGGTGTCTAGAAAAATAAAACAGATCCCTCTCATGAGAAACCTAGGGATCCCTGTTAGACCAAATGTGCTAAAATACCTATTCCTACAACACACTGCATTTTATTAGAGCCAAGTATTTTATTTATCTTGGCATATTATATCACCTGGCACAGTAATTGACAATGCTATTGTTCAGTAAATAGTTTGTGAATGAATGAGTGAATGCCTGAATTTCTTCCCCAGAGTATAATGTTGTGGAGAATTGCCAAATGGTTAATTAAATTGTGTAATGGGATGGTTTTTGTGTGTGTTCACGCATTTGTATTGGTCAATAGACAGACATGAATATTATGTTGACAGAACTTAGGCCTGAATTTTTCAGGAGAATTGTATTCAATGAAAAGTTTAATGCAAGATCTTACAAGTACGCTCCATACATAAGTTCATGTATAAATAAAAGTTTATTTTTTACTTTGTTTTTTAATTAATATCTATTTTACCCCATTTCTTTTCTTTAAAAAATCTTGCCTCTGCCGAGACCGGTTTGGCTCAGTGGATAGAGTGTCGGACTGCGGACTGAAGGGTCCCGGGTTCGATTCCGGCAAGGGCATGTACCTTGGCTGCGGGCACATCCCCAGTAGAGGGTGTGCAAGAGGCAGCTGATCGATGTCTCTCTCTCATGGATGTTTCTGACTTTCTATCCCTCTCCCTTCTGCTCTGTAAAAAAAAATCAATAAAAAATATATTTTAAAAATCTTGCCTCTGCAGACTAGAAATAAATATATAATAACAAAAAATGCTTCAGTCCCAATTTAAATGTCCAACAGTTCTGAGTCCAAGTTTCAATGTCAAACAGGTCCTTATGTGTACATGTCAGCAATGATATTTGTATGGTGGACAGGTCCGATCCTCTCTGGTTTGGTCCTGGGAAACCTGCAGCAATGCACAGCTGCTGACTGCTAGCATGGAAAGGCACCGTCAGCATCTTCCATCTCTAGACTGTTTCTCCTCTTGTTTTCGTGGTTGTAGCAGACCTGTCAATTCCTCTCTGTTGCAGGAATCCACATGTCTTGGAGTTGTCTTCTGAAAATATACAAGCATATTCTCGACCAAAAGTTAATAAAGGAATCTTTTCTATAAAATTGACTTGGGGTCCTTTTCATTTTTGCCCAAACGATTTTCCTTTGACTTATTTTGACACCAGGTGTGTTTTTCATGTGTGTCTTGCTGTTAGCATTACAAATGAAAATTAATTTTTGTAAAGTTAAATTTTTCTAGATGTAATTTACTTACAGGATATTTTTCCTTACATGATATTACCCTAATACCCTTCCCCCTTTTTTGATTAATGGAGGCTTTTGTTAATTTTATAATGCAGCCTTGATAACTTTAAATTTAAAAATTTTTTTGCACAGAAATATGACTGCTTTAGGTTCATTGCATGTTAAGCAATTTTACCATGAGATGAACTACCAATAGAAATTTTAGTTAATACGCTAGGGACAGCTTTTTGTCCAGTACAATTAAATTTTCTTGAATATTCACTTATTTCAATTAGCCAATTTAAATTAACCTGAAAACTTGATTACTATTTTATTGTCTAATTTAATAGTCTACCAACAATCTTAGTTTACCTTGTAAATATTAGTGGAAAGGATTATTTGCATTTCCTGGGTCCCAATCTGACCTGGACCAAGTCTCTATCTGTTATCTGGGTCCCATCTGAGCTGCACGTGGGAAGCAAAGCAGCCATGGGGGAAGGAGACCTCCCTCAGAAGAGGTGAGGGTTCAAGCCCCTGCAAGGTTGGGGGGGCTGTGCCCCACCTCTGTTAATCCTCAAGGTCTCTCCTGATGGCCCCTCTGTGACTGTGCCTGTCTTAGGTTGTTCCTTCCCTGAGGAATCTTACCCGTCTCTGGCTAACTAGTCATCCTCCGGGGCCAAGCAGGGTGACGTGAGGTTCAGTTCTATCTCCTTGGTAACCTATGCCCCCATGGCCTCCACACCAGCACCTGCCTTGGGATCCCCTCACCTGTTGGTGGGGCCACAGCACTGATCACATATATCAGGGAACAGAGGTTTCTTCTCCAGGGAGGGCCCAGCTCACACCATTGGACCAGGGACAGATCTATGGTACCAGCCACTACGAGGCTTCAACCTCAGGATGAAATGAAAGCTCAGGCAACAGCTGAGGGCAATTGGATTGTGAGAAGAGGGTCACTCTTGGCAAAAAGGGAATGCTCAAGTGCCTTCCTAGTGCCTTAATTTCTTCTGAAAGGGATTAAATCCTTTCATGTCCTTTTTAAATTGCTGCCAAACATTGAAAGAATTAGTTTGTAAGTATGTTTGGGATAATTGTACAATATGCTGCTGTAAAATATCAAAAATCATAATAACATCATAGAATAATATCATGTAAGGATATTCTTTGCTCTACACCATGGCAATTCAAATTCAAACTGGCTGTCAATTTATTTTTGTAACTTTATATAAACTATCAGGGAGGCAAAAGCAAAAATTACTTACTTTAGTTCAAGATGCCAAATATATGGACCTTCAATCAAAATCCTTAAGACTTTTGAAGGAAAGTTCTCTTTGCTTTCTTCCAAAATAATTTTCAGTCCACAGAGAGTTTCATTTAAAAATCTTTGTCACATGAAACCATTTCTTTTAAGGTTGTGTGACCATTAGTATAGATTAGATTTACTATTTTATTTTTTCCCATATAATTTTTAAAAAATTTTACCTATGTGTCCTTATTCCCCCCAAACCCCCAATCCTCCACTTATGCCCCACCCACTGTTGTCTGTGTCCATTGATTAGGATCATATGCATGCACACCAGTCCCTTGGTTGATCTTTCCACTTTACCCCCACCCTCCCCTACCTTTCCTGAGGTATGGTGTTCTGATCGATGTTTCTCAGTCTCTGGGTCTGTTCTTGTTCATCAGTGTATTCCGTTCATTATAGTCCACAAATAGTGAGATCATGATATTTATCTTTCTCTGCCTGGCTTATTTCACTTAGCATAATGCTCTCCAACTCCATCCATGTTGTTGCAAATGGCAGGAACTTTTTTTTTTTACCACAGTGTAGTATTCCATTGTGTAGATGGACCACTGTTTTTTAATCCACTCAGCTGCTGATGGGCACTTAAGCTGTTTCCAAATCTTAGCTATGGTGAATTGTGCTGCTATGAACATAAGAGTGCATATATACTTTGATTCATGTTATTCATTTCTTGGGATATATTCCTAGAAGTGGGATCACTGGGTCAAATGGGAGTTCCATTTTTAGTTTTCTGAGTAAACTCCATACTCTTCTCCACAGTGGCTGCACCAGTCTGCATTCCCACCAGCAGTGCGTGAGAGTTCTTTTTTCTCTGTCCACATCCTCACCAGCACTTGTCCTTTGTTGATTTGTTGATGATTGCCATTCTGATAGGTGTGAGATGGTCCACATTGTTTTGATTTGCATCTCTCTGATGATTAATGACTTTGATCAGGTTTTTGTATGTCTCTTGGCCTGCCTTCTGTCTTCTTTCAAAAAGTGTCTATTTAGATCAGTTGCCCATTTTTGATTGGGTTATCTTCTTTTTGTTAAGTTGTATGAGTTCTCTGTATACGTTGGAGATTAAACCCTTATCAGTGATATAATTGGCAAATATGTTCTCCCATGCAGTGTGCTTTCTTGTTGTTTTATTGATGGTTTCCTTTGCTGTGCAAATGCTTTTTATTTTGATGTAGTCCCATTTGTTTATTTTTTTTTCTTTAGTTTCCATTGCCCTAAGAACAGTATTAGTGAAGAATTTCTTTTGGCATATGTCTGAGATTTTGCTGCCTATGGATTCCTTTAATATTTTCATGGTTTCACATCTTATGTTTATCCATTTTGAGTTTATTTTTGTGTATGGTGAAAGTTGGTGATCTAGTTTCATATGTATCTGTCCAATTTTTCCAACACCATTTGTTGAAGAGACTGTCTTGACTACATTGTATGTTCGTGCCTCCATTGTCGAAGATTGAGCATAGTGATTTGGGTCAATTTCTGAGTTTTCTATTCTATTCCATTGACCTATATGTCTGTTCTTGTGCCAGAACCAGGCTGTTTTAAGAACAGTGGCTTTGTAATATAGCTTGTATCTGGCATTGAAATCCCACCTACTTTGTTCTTCTTTTTCAGGATTGCTGCGGCTATTCTGGGTCTTTTTTTAATCCAGATGAATTTTTTGCAAGTTCGTTCTAGGTCTGTGAAATATGTCATTGGTATTTTAATGGGAAATGCATTGAATTTATAGATTGCTTTTGGGTAGTATGGGCATTTTGATTATGTTGATTCTACCTATTCGTGAACATGGTGTATTCTTCCATCTTATGTCTTCCTCCATCTCTTTTTTCAATGTTGTGTAGTATAGATCTTTTACTTTCTTAGTTTATTCCTAGGTATCTTAATTTTTTTTGGTACAATGGTAAATGGGATTGCATTTTTAGTATCTCTGTAAGTTCATTATTGGTGTATAGAAATACAATAGCTTTATTGGCATTAACTTTGTATCCTGCTACATTGGCAAATTCATTTATTAAGTCTAGTAATTTTTTATGGAGTAGTTAGGGTTTTCTATGTACAGTATCGTGTCATCTGTGAATGAAGACAGTTTTAGTTCTTTTTCAATTTGGATGCCTTTTATTTCTTCTTGTCTAATCATAATGGCTAGTACTTCCAGTACTATGTCGAACAGGAATGGTAAGAGTGGGCATCCCTGTCTTGTTCCTGTTCTTAGAGAAATGGTTATAGTTTTTGCCCATTGAGTATGTTGGCTGAGGGTTTGTGATATATGGCTTTTATTATGTTGAGGTATGATCCCTCTATTCCCACATTGCTAAGAGTTTTTATCAAGAAGGGGTATTGGATTTTGTTAAATTCTTTTTCTGCATTAATTGATATGACTATGTAATTTTTATCTCTCAATTTGTTTATATGATATATCACGTGTATTGATTTGCAAATATTGTACTATCCTTGCATCACTGCGATAAATCCTACTTGTTTATGGTGGATGATCTTTCTGATGTACTGCTGGATTTGATTGCTAGAATTTTGTTGAGGATTTTGGCATCTATATTCATGAGGGATATTGGCCTATAATTCTCTTTTATTGTGTTATCTTTATCTGGTTTTGGTATTAGGGTAATGCTGACTTCTTAGAAGGAGTTTGGAAGTATTCTATCCTCTTGAATTTTTTGGAATAGTCTAAGGAGGATAGGTTTTAGTTCTTCCTTGAATGTTTGGTAAAACTCCCCTGTGAAGCCGTCTGAACCTGGGCTTTTGTTTGCTGGAAGCTTTTTGATGACTGCTTTAATTTCTTCCATAGTTACAGCCTATTGAGATTTTTTAGAATCTTTCTGAGTAAGTTTTGGAAGGTCGTATTTTTATAGGAATATGTCCATTACCTTCAGGTTGTGTATTTTGTTAGAACAGAGTTGTTCATAGTATTTTTTAACAATACTTTGTATTTCATTGGGGTCTGTTGTTATTTAACCTCTTTCATTTCTGATTTTGTTTATTTGAGTCCTCTCTCTTTGCTTCTTGGTGAGTCTGGCTAAAGGTTCATCAATCTTGTTTATCTTTTCGAAGAACCAGCTCTTGGTTTTGTTGATCTTTTGTATAGTTTTATTTTATCTTTTGGTTTCTATGTTATTCATTTCTGCTCTGATCTTTATTATTGCCTTCCTTCTGCTCACTGTGGGATTTTCTTGTTGCTCTGTTTCTAATTGAGTTGTTGAGTTAGATGATTTATTATCATTTTTTTCTTATTTTTTGAGATAGGCCTGTAGAGCTACAAACTTCCCTCACAAGACTGCTTTCATTGTGTCCCATAGCATTTGCATTGTTGTATTTTTATTTTCATTAGTCTCCAGAATGTTTTTAATTTCTCCTTTGATCTCATTGATAACCCAGTCATTGTTTAATAGCATGCTATCCAGCTTCCAAGTGTTTGAATTTTTTGGAATGTTTTTATTGTAGTTAATTTCTAATATTATGCCGTTGTGGTCTGAGAAAATGCTTGATATAATTTCAATCTTTTTGAATTTGGGGAAACTTTGCTTGTGACCCAATATGTGGTCTATTTTTGAAAATATCCCATATGCACTTAATAGGAACGTATATTCCGTGGCTTTGGAGTGAAATGCTCTGAAGATGTCAATTAGGTCCTTCTGATTTAATGAGTCATTTAGAATTACTGTTTTTTGACTGATTTTTTGTCTACAGGATTTATCCAGTGATGTATTAAAATCCCCTACTATGATTGTATTGATGTTGATCTCTCCCTTGATATCTTCCAGGATTTTTATTTTTATTTTTATGTATTTGGGTGCTCCTACATTGGGTACATATATGTTTACCAGAGATATCTTCTTGCTGAACTGGTCCCTTTAGTATTAATGTAGTGGCCTTCCTTATCTCGTTATAGGCTTTACTTTCAGGTCTATTTTATCAGATATAAGTATCACAACCCCAGCTTTTTTCTCATTTCCATTTGCCTGAAAAAAATGTTTTTCCGTCCCTTCGCTCTCAGTCTGTATGAATCCTTTGCTCTGAGGTGGGTCTCTTGTAGATAGCTGAATGGATAAGAAAACATGACCCATATATTTGCTATCTATGTCTTTTGATTGGTGTATTTAATCCATTTATGTTTAATGTTATTATTGACAAGTACATGTTTGTTTTCATATTTTCCTTAGTGTTTCTTTTTGCCTTTCTCTTTCTTCTTTTTACAGTAGTCCCTTTAGGATTTCTTGCATTGCTGGCTTGGTAGTGATAAACTCTCTTTGAAAAAATAATGATAGAAAACTTCCCTGCTATTGTCAAGGAAAAAAAACTATGCAAGTCCAAGAAGTACACAGAGTCCCAAACAAGTTGAACCCCAAAAAAACCAACACCAAGACAGATCTTAATTAAACTGGAGAACACTAACGACAAAGTAAGAAACTTAAAGGCTGCCAGAGAGAGAGAGAAAGTTACCTACAAGGGATCTCCCATTAGAATATGAACTGAATTCTCAATAGAAACATACCAGGCCAGAAGGGAATGGAACGAAATATACAAAGTAATGCAAAGCAAGGGACTGAATCCAAGAATACTATACCCAGCAAGTTTATCATTCAAAATGGAAGGTGGAATCAGGAGCTTCACAGACAAAAAGGGCTAAAATAGTTTATTAAATGATAGTTATTTCTACTTACTTGGAACTTAAACAAACAATGGGGATATTCTTATGGATCTAAATCATATCCTTCATACACAATGGCAAATCTATAAAAATAAATGAATTTAAATTTACTTCTCCTAGTACAGCAAAAAAATGTTCCATTTTTAGTATGAAAGAGCTGAATTAAAATTTGAGCAACTATCTAGTGTTTAGGTTATAACACAGCGGTTCTCAATCTGTGGGTCACGACACCTTTGCGGGTCAAACGACCCTCTCACAGGGGTCGCCTAAGACCATCAGAAAACACAGATATTTACATTACGGTTCATAACAGTAGCAAAATTACAGTTATGAAGTAGTAACAAAAATAATTTTATGGTTGGGGGTCATCACAATGTGAGCAACTATATTAAAGGGTCGTGGCATTAGAAAGGTAGAGAACCACTGCTATAACAGAATTTGCTATGCTGAAGATTCCAATTGGAAAATATCAATAGGGTGTCAATTGAAATAAGTTACTTTGTTAAGATAATTAAATTTCTCCATTGGATAATGTCATCTAGTTTGTTTTTTCAATATAGCAAACTTAATTTTATTGAAAATAAACACAAATATTTGAAAATTATATTTTGTTAGAGTTTAAATATATTGCTAACAAAGTGTTTTTAAATTTACAGATCACTGTTATTTTAAAAAAGTGTTTTTAAATTTGAAAATTATGTTAAATTTACCCTAGAGCTAAATTTTTTGTAATGAAAAATTTGGCATGTACTTAGACAAAGAAGTCATACAGTACCTTTAGCTTAATCCTTACCAAAGGGGATATAAATTATAGTGAACAAAATAATGTGGAATTGAAATTATTCTTAAAGAGTTGACTGAATACCAGCTTGTCTTCTGAATACTTCAATATTTTAAGCCTTCATTTGCCCTAGGAAATATCATGGAGTTTAGATCTCTGATGCATTTAAAATAGTACTGGGATATGCCACATTTCATTACATTTAATCCTTTAGTAACTTGACTTTCAAAAAGTGGAAGGGAAATAGGCAGCTATTTATTTATACTTTATATTTTATATTAGTGGTTTAATTCATATTTTAACAAACTAGTTTGGTATGCTGTACTTCATGAATCTGCAGCACAAAGATATGATATTGATATAAACTGTCAGGGATTCATTCATTACCTCTTTTATAAAAAGCATCATTTGATTTCTGAAATTTAGCCATTACGTGGTTTCTCCAGCAGCTACTTTTTCTGAAGCATTTCTCTCTTTTCCATCTCTTCCCTCCTTTTCACCCACAGTGGGTGGCCTACATTTCCTTTTTCTACTTTGGGAGAAGGATTGGTATATAGAGTGCTGTATTATCCTCAGAGATTCCGAATGGTTGTCAGCATACTGGGACTCTAATCACTTACTTGTGGGATTGGTCAGCTCCTAAGAATGAATATTTTGTTGACTTCAATGCTAAATTCCCCACATTCCCTTTCTAGTTTTCAGATGTTAGTTGGTGTTTCTCAACTTAGATAAAATTATGTAACATGTGACATGTGACTGTTAAAATACATAATAAATCAATGTGCTTTTTTGCAAATGTGATGTGGCAGTACCCTAGGATAGCAAATAATTTTTAGTAAAAGCTTCACTGTAGTGCATATTAACAGTTGGATGTCACATCCACATTCTGCCAACTTCTAGATGCTGCGGTAGTACAGGGAAGGAGGTGCTGAGATTACAGTACAGTGCCCATCAGTGGGTTCAGGGCTCCTGCTGCTCTAGCCACTGGGTACCACACTCACAGGTACAGCCTGTGGCAAGTTCTTGCAATCAAAGGCCACTACTGACAGAAAGACTACAGTCATTTTAATCAGTCTTCAGCAAAGCTAGCAGTAAATGGACTAAACAACTCGACTTTCCTGGGAACTGCCACTGTGGCTTTAGTGTTCTGCTTGAATTGAGGCAGCGTCATATGATGTTGAATCAGCATAATAAGGGAATCAAACATTCTACTGGATCTGAGCCTACTTTTGTTCTAAAAAGTTACTCTGTTCCTGATCTAGGAAACAGCACTGTTAATTATTCACAAGGCATATATAGTGAAGGCTTGCACAGTATGTCTAAGACATTTCTAAGTGGACCACAGAATATTTACAAAATGGTAAAAAATGAGATTTATTGTACTTTATGTTTAATGTAAGCACATTGTATTAAAAACAAAAGAATTGAAATTTTAAAAGTTTTTTTAATGTATATATGTATTAAATGTCAAATGTCAAATGAGTCTAAAAGATATTTTCCCCACATCCAAACAAATTAAAAAACAAGCATTCCCCTACTCTTCTCCTCCATATTTTCCCCCATGCCAGTAAGCATTTCCCTCTCTTCTCTTTTCTTAAATTATGTGTCTCAGTTTTGGGATTTTTAAGTAGTTACCATTAAGTTTATGAAAAAGGAAATGTCATATATACAGTAATTCTTTTTCTTTGAATGCATCTGATCTCCATCTCCTTTGAAAATTCAGACTTTTATCTCCTCCCCCTGTATGTTTTTGTTGTCACAGATTATCCCTGTTTATACCGTAAGTTTGTTTGTGATCTTACTCAGAGTTTTGTGAGCTTTTGTTTTTTTGTTTCAAGTAGAATAACTTCCTTTAGTATTTCTTGCAACAGAGGTCTGCTGGTGATAAATTCCCTCAGCTTCTGCATGTCTGGAAAATCTTTATTTCTCACTCGTATCTAAAGGACTGAAACTTCAAGGAGAAGGATGAAGTAGATGACTCACACCACCATACCTCTGACATCATTGTTATAATCTTCTCTTACATACACAACAAACACTTTCTAAATACTATTTTCCTGACCTGATTGTCACTATTTCTGAATTTTTAACACTGTACACATTTTATTTTTTTACTTGACATTATCATGTTGTACACATTTTTTTTTTACTTGACATGATCCTGTTCAATCAGTAGTTCATTTCTGTTGACTCCTGTGATTCTAATTTACTGACTTTTACTGTTCTGTGGTGTGATCATTATGTTGAACATGCATGGCTAGTGCAAGAAAACATAAAGCCATTTTGTTTTTGTCTTTTCATGGCACTTTACATCCTCTGTGTGGTTCTACTCTTTCAAGAAAGAAAATGGAAAATTTAGTTAGAAGATATATTTAGTGATATTTTGAGAACTGTGAGTCACAAAAACAATCTTAATTCACTATATAAAATTGCCAGTCAGGTGTGATTATCAAAGTCCAAGTATGATTTAAAGTAAGGCCAATAACTTGAACTTCCAGACTTTTATATAACTAGAACAAACTCCATTTGTCAGCCACAGTTGTGCATTTAGTGTAACTTGCAGCCAAGTGCATTTCAATACACAGTACTCTTTCAATGTTATTAGAGTAAATTATTTGCAACTCTTATGGCTATCTCTTTTTTTAATGTTACTGTGGTGAAGTCCCTTAAATGTTTTCTAATGATAAAATACATTTGCATGTCTATGATAAACCCAATTTTGCATTTCACTTGTATATATTCTATATATTCCTTATTCTTTCATAATTTTCTATTTCTAAAACTCTGATTAGATATGTATTAAATAGCCTCATATCATCATCCTTGTCTTTTATAATTTCCACCTTTTTTACTCTATGATAGTATATATGTTTTTATCTACCAGTTTACTAGTTCTTCTACTCATGTTTACTTGATGTTTATCCAGATTATTGAATCTCTAATACAGACTCTAATTATGCTGATTCTTTTTAAAATGTGCCTTTTTAATTTTTATAGTCTCATGGCTTTTAGTTATTGTTATACTCCCATTTATTTAAACATGTTAAACATATTTATTCTATATTCCATGATAGAAATTCTAGAATTTGTTGCTGAGATGTGACTTCATGACTCTTACTCCTGTCACCTTTTCTATAATGCAGTAAGTGAATTGCGGTAATTAGTTCTTTAGAATCTTATCTTAAGGAATTATTTCAGGTCTGGGCTTAGTGTTTGTTTAACCAGAGATCTGATTCTAAGGATATGGACATTAAGCTAATAGTCCATCTTACTTTCAGATTTAACATTTTGAAAATAAAATTCTTATTTCTGTATTATGCTCCTTGAATTGAAATTTTGCTTATCATTAGTAAAAAAAAAATCATTATTACCTTTTTTAAATCTTCATTTCTCATCTGTTATTAATTTGAACAAATCAATTCCAAAACCCTAAAATAGCAGGAAATAATTTTGCTTATAAAAAAAGATATTAAGTCATCTGATTCTACATTTCAAGCTGTGTGTGGAAGATAACTGATATCCTTTCTAACAGATAGCTTTCATGTATAGACGTTGAAACTAGTTTTACCTATCAGCTCTGTAATTTTCAAAATTTCCCCTTTGCTGACATCTTATACAATGTATGTCTTAATTTATTGCAACTCTCATTTTTGTGAGTTTTAACTGAAATGTGTAAAAACTATGCTATATTTATAGATGCAAATGAAGAATATGAATCATCAGTATATTGTCATATTAAAATCCTAATTAAAAATCAATTGCTGAGAGGATGGGAGAGGAACCAAGATGGCGGCATAGGTAAACACCTATTTTGCTGCCCCACACAACTCCAAAACTACAACTAACAACAAAACAAACATCATCCAGAATCACCAGAAAGCTGGACGAGTGAAAATTCCACAAATAAAAGTAAAAATAGGACACTGTGACTCAGAGGAGCGACAGAGCGCATCCTTGAAGATACACGTGGAGAGAGGTTTGGAGCCTTGCATACGCTAGTGGAAAAGGGCAGGCGACAGCAAACCTGGCTGGTTTTCACCAACAGGTAGGACAAAGACGTCCCACTGCACTGATTCCTCAGTTCCAGGCAAGGTCCGAGGTCCGGGATAGCACGCTAAAACCCGGGAGCAGGCGCGGCAGAGGTTGGGAGCTTGAGGAGAGTGCATGTAAACTTGGAACAGCAGTTTGCACGTAACCACGCAGAAAGGACTCATGACTTGCTCCCTCATTCGGGAGACCACCGGACTGCTTTGTTTTACAACCCTGGGCAAGACTTTGGGTGTGCAGACTCATTTGGGGAGAGGCAGAGTTGTCTGGCAATGGGTGGAGACCTGCGGCGGCTTTCTCTCAGAGGTGCCTGTAGCCATTACCACCCAGCACAGAGACCACGCGCTGCATAGGGCAGAGCTGACACTGCCTGCTCAGCCCAGAGACTCCACCCATCCAACCTGAACACAGCTCACCCTCTCAGCCAATTGGCCTGGAAGTCAAACCCTCCTTTGTGCTAACAATAATAAGCTGGGCTTAACTTCAACAATACTATACAACCCATAAAGGATTGCAGTGAGAGTATACACCTCAGGTAACTGGGGAGGCTGAACCACTGTCCCTTAGAGGACATCTACCACACAAAGCTAATGGACCAACTCAGGAAAGTAGCCACAATCCAGAGAAATGGAAAGAAATCAGGTGTGAAAGAAATGGAGGAAAAAAGACGACTAGACATAGAGTTCAAAACCATGGTTATAAGGTTTTTCAAGAGGCACCTAGAAAAGGCCAAGACCTACAAGGGAATGAACAAGACCTATGAGGAGATGAACAAAACCTACGAGGATATGAAAAAGGACCAACTAGAAATTAAGCATACACTGACTGAAAAAAATATATATACAAAGGCCTAAAAGCAGTCAAGATGACTGCAAGAACCAAGTCAAAGATTTGAAATACAAAGAAGCAAAATCCTTTCAGCCAGAAAAGCAAGAACCGAAAAGAATCCAAAAAATTGAAGATAGTGTAAGGGACTTCTGGGACAACCTCAAGCATACCAACATCCGAATTATAGGGGTGCCAGAAGAAGAGAGAGCAAGGTAATGAAAACCTACTAGAAGAAATAGTGACTGAAAACTTCCCTCCACCTCATGAAAGAAATTGACTTACAAGCCCAAGAAGTGAACAGAACCCCAAAATATAGGAATCTAAAGAGGACCACACCAAGACGCATCATAATTAAAATGCCAAGGGCAAAAGAAAAAGAGAGAATATTAAAAGCAGCAAGAGAGAAACAGTTACCAATAAGGGAGCACCTATATGATTGTTAGCAGATTTCTCAACAGAAATGATGCAGGCCAGACGGGAATGGCAAGAAATATTCAAAGTGATGAATAGCAAGAATCTACAACCAAGAATACTCTATCCAGCAAAGCTATCATTCAGAATTGAAGGTCAGATAAAGTGCTTCGCAGATAAGAAAAAGCTAAAGGAGTTCATCAACGCCAAACCAATATTATATGAATTGCTGAAAGATATTCTATAAGAAGAGGAAGAATAGAAAGGTAAAAATACAAATTATGAACAATAAATATACATCTATCAACAAAGGAACCTAAAAATCAAGTGAATTAATAATCTGATGAACAGGATAAACTAGTGAATATAACAGAATCATGGACATAGAGAGGGAATGGACTGACAATTCTTGGGGAGAAAGGGGGAATGGGAGTTGCAGCAAGAGACTGGACAAAAATCATGCACCTATGGGAGAGGACAGTAGGAGGGCGGAGGGTGGGATGGGTGCTGGGTGGAGGGGAGCTATAGGGGAAAAAAAGGAAACAATGTAATTAATAAACTGAACAATAAAGATTAATTAAAAAATCAATTGCTGAAAGTGATGATAGTAGTGGGTAATATTGATGAAAAACTGAAACAATTGGTCAGAGACTAAAACAATTTAAAGAACAATATTTCTACCACTTTTCCTATTTCCATATGCATCAAATTGTGCAGTTTTTTATGATTCTATAAATCAAGTGTAAACTTGTTTTGTTTTAATTGAAATCTTCTAATGGTATTTATCCTATCTAATAAAAGTGTAATATGCAAATTTGACCATACCTTCGCTATGCTACCAGCCAATCAGGTGCAGAGAGCAGGGCTGAGTATGGTGCTCGGGAGCAGGGGGTGAAGTAGAGCACAGCTGCAGGTGCTAAGGGTCCCAGATCGCAGCCCAGCCCCATCCCCAGCAGGCGATGTGACTCCCCCACGGCCCACGGCAAAGTCAGCCATGTGGGCACTTAGCCACAGGCGCTGGGGGTCCCTGATCACAGCCCAGCCCCAGAGGACAAAGCCATGGTGGCAGGGCCAAGGCAGAGGCCATTAGGGGTGATCAGGCCAGGAGGGGAAGGCAGTTGTGGGTGATCAGATCAGGAGGGGAGGGCAGTTGAGAGTGATCAGGCTGGTGATGGGGGGCAGTTGGGGCCGAGCAGACCGGCAGATGGGACCAGTTGGGTCAATCAGGCTAGCAAGCAGAGTTATTAGGGGTGATCAAGCAGTCAGGCAGGTGAGCGGTTAGGAGTGGATTGCAAGGGGGTTGTCCAAGTGCCAGTTTAGACCTGATCCCACAGGTGTCTCAGATTGGAGAGGATGCAGGCCTGACTGAGAAACAACCCCCCTGACCCCCTGTGTGCACAAATTTCGTGCACCAGGCCACTAGTAAGATAATAATTGCTGTTATTTACTTTGTGGACATAAAGATTCAACGACATAGTTTACAAAATTCCAAAAGAAAAATATAACACTGGAATGTCAGTCTCTCAGGGGAAATGTATGAGTAATTACATATGGTAGGGCATTTTCTCCCCCTAATATATCCAGGATAAGTACTTACTGGCTAAGAATTTACATCTGTGAAGTGAAACTGCTAGAGTTTGACTCCTGTGTGACTCTTATCAAGATCCTAAATACCTCCAACCTTCATTACCCACATCTGATAAGTGCGGATAATAGTAACAAGAACAGGGAAGATGTATTGTGAAGATGCCAGGAAGTAATATTTTGAAATCACCAGTCTTGATTTTCAGGGACCAGTCTGGAAAATAAGTCTATATGTTGAAATGGAAGCTACTGCTTTCATCAATACCACATTTTTGTACCCAACAGCCTTCAAATAACTTCTTTCAGGTTTACCTTTCAGAGCAAGCAAAGAAAATTCGCTGCAGCCCTTGGGAGTGGGGGAAGTTTAACATGCACCCAATCACTTGCTCTGCATTTTCTTTTTTTTTTTGCACAGTATTTTGAGTCTTTGAGGGGAGGTTAATGATTGAACACACTGGTTTGTGTCATGTAAACCTGGTTTCTCAAGGACCAGAATGGATGGATCACTTAGTATCTGGTGATCTAGACCAATCATATCTTGATAGTATGGGACCTGGAGCCAAGCAACATCACAATAAGTATCAGTTGTAATTTATTATTGTTTTCCATAATTTAAGAATTGATACATTTTTCCTTAATACACATGAAAAATTTTATGTGAAACATAACTGCAATTTGATGAAATCATCTAGAATAACCCTGCAATGTTTGTCTGATCCTCCTCATACTAGAAGTGCTTGAATTAGTGGCTCATTGCATTTCTTATAAAGGATGTAATCTTTTCTTAAAGGGTTTTCCCATTTAATATCTAATTTTATTCTTATAATTTCCCTATGGGATGGGGCAAAAATTATTGTAATCGTTTCCCAAAGGGAATACAAATGCAAGTGGCTGGTATATTTTATTTAAATCAAAAAGCCCCACAACGACAGAAGTGTCAGGGGATTGGTGGGGGAGGGGTAGAGAACCAGGGGACCAGGGCTCTGGTCCTGACTACATCTCTAAGGCTTTTGTATGTGCAACAGGGACAAAATGCCCTGCTCTGCCTAAAGACCTCACAGCCTTATTCTGAGAAACAAGGACAATAGCATGAAAGATGCAAAGGTGCCTTCACACCCCCACAATGCAAGACAGACATGGTATTCCACAATGTGAAAAATATGTTATTCGGTTCAGGCTAAATCTAGCTCTAGCTTCTACGTAAGAGAAAAAGGGTGACTTTTCCGCAGCACTTTTGGAAGGAAAAGTGACAGAGAAATCTTTTATGATTGAGAAAGTTTTTACATTTCCTAAGGAAAGGAAAGTTTTATTATTTCCCACTGGGAGAAAAAAGCAGTCTTAGACTAGAGAATGTGTCAAGAGTCATGAACTTTAAATCAGGATATTTGGATTTAAATCCTGCCTTTGGCACCAAGTAACTGTGCAACTTTTCTTAAACACTTGAAAAATGTAGACCCCAATTTACTTCGTGTAAAGTGAAGTTATACTAGAAAATACTGAAGATCTTTCTCAACTCTGACACTTTCTGCTGCTAGAATTCTGCTTTCAAAATGGAAAGCCTTGTGAAATTGCTAAAAACAATAACACTGTAGTTGAAATGTGATACTTGGAATAATGAAACTTTCCAGTTAACTGGGAGGTAAGTTATCTGTTTCTTTTCATCTCCTTCCTCTCACTACTTTGTTTTGTTTTTGCTAACTCCCTCTCACAGATTTTTCTTGCATACATTTCTCTGAAATCCCCTTTCCCTTGCCCTCTCTCATCTTTTTCAAATTCCACACTGCCTGCTTGCACTTTGGACCATAGAGTTTCAGGATGATCCTTGTTTTGTAACCCAAGCAATCACATAACTTTCAGTTCTCCACATTTTTATAGTGACAAGATAACTAACATCAGAATATTTGAGGGGAATCTATGATAAGCAGAATAATGGCACTCCAAAGATACTCACACCCTAAATTTCCATACCCTGTGCATATGTTACCCAGTATGGCAAAGGGGACTTTATATATATAATTAAATTAAGGAGACTGAGGCAGGAATATTATCCTAGATTGTCTACATGGACCCAAAATAATTACAAGGGTCCTTAAGAGGAAGAGGAAGAGAGGAGAGTTAGAGTCAGAAAAGAAGTGGCAATAGAAGCAGAGGTCAGAAAAGGAGATTTGAAGATGCTACATAGCTGGCTTTGAAGCTGATGAAAGGGGCCCAAGCTAAGAAATGCAGGCAGTCTCTATAAGCTAGAATAGGCAAGGAAATGGATTCACCCTAATCTCTAGAAAGAACTCACAACTGCTGAGCTTTGTAATACCCATTTAAAACTTATGACACCCAGAACTGTAAGACAATGGGAGTGTGTTTTTTTAAGCAAAGTTTGTGATAATTTGTTAGGGGCAACAAGGAACTAATTCAGAGCCACCTGCTTTTCTCAGTACTACCTACTTCTCTCAGTAGTTTAAGTCATCTGTAAAATGGGTTATGGTTTCACTGCTAGTTTCCACAAGACCTTAAGAAGCTCTGTATATTTTGAAAATTTCCAGGGGCTTCAATCCTCAAGCTAGTTATAGAAGGTAAAAAATAAAATAAAAGGATATGTGTATCACAATGCAGATTGCATTGCATTTACATTGCCCTTAACCCACTTCCAGCATTACTGATGTCCTCAGGTAATTACAAGGAGCTACCTTATGAGATTTCTAGATAATGTTTAAGATCCTTTAAAATCCTGAGTTTATATTATTATATTGTATAAACAAATTAGAAAACATCCAAACATATCAACTCATATCTTCTTACAAGTGTGTTCTGTGTGACCCAGAATAGAACCTATGACCTTTCAGTCTGAGGGCAGAGGCTGAGCCAAACTAGCTAGGGTTAGAATAATTTTCAAGGAGGATATGAGAAATAGGTAAGGACAAATGAAAGAATCTACAAAATGTGCTTAGAGTGGTGTTGAAATTGAGACCGTGAATATAAGTAACTTTTCAGCTGCCCACATAATGTAGATTGAACCAAAAGTTGGAATTTGTGACTAGATTTTTGTCGTCAGAAGAAAATACAAAACAGAATCTATAAATTGATGGCAACCTTCAAGGTGAAAGAAATGGAAAAGAGTATCATGAGGGAAGCATTGGACTGGCTGCTGCTAGTTGTCAGAGAGCAAATCTAGGGAGTTTATAATTAACTGACATGATAGTTATCTTTGAAATTTAATAGCATGAATAGAAAATGAGAACATGAGAAACATAAATGGTTACAGTAGAGTGGACTATGATTTGGAGTTATTATTGGAGAGGTCCCTAAGGAGAATTAAATCCACATGGAGACTGAGGATAGCAGAGACAGAGATCATTCAATTTTAAAAGAGCCAAGAATGTGAAGGTTTGTTGATAGACTGAAATATCTTAATAATAGGGCAGGATGTTGAGGAAGAAAAAGAGGCAATATTTTCCATAAAAGAGAGGGTATGCATAAATAACTGAGAGGATGGTTGACATAAGGAGGAAAATATTAATGTAGCTGATGAGAATGAAAAATGTATTTAGCACCAGAATGGACTAATAAAGGGTAGAAAGCAGCATAGGGAGCTAAGAGAATATAAACTTACCCTTCTGGTTCTGTTAGAATAAGGGATAAATAAAAGAAGTGAAGAAAAAAATAATAAACACATTTCCACATTTGATTAGATGAAAATTAGAAGCAAATTAAGTAGGTTACAGCATTCCAGGCCAAGATAGCTGTTAGTCATTGGGGATTGCTCAACCACTGAGCCTCACCAGCAGGGATCATTATTTATTTTTTAAAAAGAAGCAAGCAGGATCATCTCTCAACAACACACCTACTTAATGACACCTTCTCAGATTTTAACACTTAAGACTTGTCAAAAAATACTCCCAAGCTAATTACTTACTTAGAACTTTGTGGAAAGAAAAAAGACATCAAGTATTAGTATATGAAAGTAAAATCTGCAAGGATTTCCCCCCCTCCAAGACCAATTCTCTAGTGCAAAAAAATAAAATAAAATAAAGAATAGTACAAGACCGAAAGCCTTTCCACATGGATTACATCTGCACAGCTTCTCTCCAGAGTTCTCCAAAGCTGTTACTCTTCTTTGAGAAAAGTTTTTCATATTATATTAGTGTGTACTTTCTCTAATATCACTTGTCTGGTATCTAATAAGGGTAGGGCTATTAAGAAAGTGCTGTCCCACACCGATTACAGGTTAGGAACTGCTGTCCAGTGTGAGGTATTTGATGTACTATAAATGGAGAGTACTCAACGAAGGTAATCTGCACCCATTACATTTATAAGTCACTTCTCCAATATGGATCCTTTGATGCTTAATAAGGTCATTCTTCCGAATAAAGGCTTTCCTACACTGACAACATTCATATGGTGTCTCCCCAGTATGAATCCTCTGATGCACAATGAGGGCACAACTCTGACTGAAGGATTTTCCACAATCATAACATTCATATGGCTTCTCGCCAGTGTGGGTTCTCTGGTGTGAGAAAAGGTGAGAACTTCGACTAAAGCATTTTCCACCATCTTTACACTCAAAGGGTTTCAGTCCAGTGTGAGTTCTATGATGAACAACAAGATGAGATCTCTGGCTATAAGACTTCCCCCATTAATTTACATTCATAGGGCCTCACTCGAACATGCGTTCTCTGATGCAAAATGAGATGTGTGCTCTGTCTGAAAGATTTCCCACATTCAGAACATTCATAAGGTTCCTCTCCAGTATGAGTTCTCTGGTGCCTAATAAGCCTGGAGCTATGAACAAAAGACTTTCCACAGTGATTACATGTGTAGAGTTTGTCTCCCATATGAGTTCTCTGATGGGTAACAAGGTGAGAGAACCAGCTGAAGGATTTTCCACATTCTTTACATTCATAGGGTTCCTCACCAGTGTGAGTCTTTTGATGTCAAATGAGGTGAGAACTACGGCTGAAAGATTTTCCACATTCTTTACATTCATAGGGTTTTTCTCCAGTATGAATAAGCTGGTGCCTGGTAAGATTAGAACATCAGCTTAAGAACTTTCCGCATTCCTTACATTCATAAGGTTTCTATCTATGTAAGCTCTTGGATATACCATGGGATGTGCCATGCCTATGAGAATTATCATTCTCGGGGCATTTGTAGGATTTTTCTCCTGTTTGAGTTTTTGCAAACTGAATACGGTGAATATTCCGACAGGTTTGTCCACATTCACTACTGTTACTTGCAGAGCTTTCCTGGTGACCACTAATAACTAAATCACCTTTTGAACTTTTAGTACATGAATCTTGTTTATGGAAATGCTCTCTCAGTACTAGCTGACCAGGAAGAAGGCAGTTTCCCTTGAATTTACTACGTTCACTCTTTCTGGAGAAAATACTTCCTTTTGGGTAAATGCCACTTTCCTCAAATGTCTCTCCTGCTTTTTCTGATACTTGTCCAACTGATCTTCACATTTCCAGACTTCTTCTAATGACAGATACCACAGATCACTCTTTGCTATTCCTTCCTTTTTAATGTCATGGGATTGTTTATCATTAGAAATGCTCTTCTTGGAAATTGATATAATTTCAACTGCAGTATCCCAACCTGGATGGGCATCTTGGTGAATCCCTCTCTCCAACAGCCATGGCTCTTCCCCTTTTTCCAACCAGAGGATTACATCTGGCTTGGGAAGTTGATGTCCCGTTCACAGTGAAAGATACCGAATTGGGCAAGAGTTGGAGAACTCTAAGATGGACCCAGGGAAGCATCTCAGATTCAATACCATCCCCAGCCATGGGGAATTCCAAGGAAACCAGATTCCTATAGTTCTCCAACATCACTTCTCTGTACAAGACCTGCTGGGCAGCGTCCAGGAGCTTCCACTCCTCCCTGGTGAAGTTCACAAGTGCATCCTTGAAGATCACTAATGCGGGGAACTGGGCAGTGACTTGGCTTCCATGCCCTCTGCATGCTTGCTGATGCTTTTTTGAGTAATGAGAGATCTTTATTTGTGTATTTGGCAGTAACTGTCATTCTTTTTCGTCGAGATTGATTCCCATTTGGTTTCATTTCCTTTATCCCTGAAGGACATCTTTTAACATTTCTGGTAACGTGTGCTGCTCGCTGGTTTTCCATCTCACAGGGGTGACTGTCCTGCATTGTCTGACATCCAGTGTCTTCAAACAATTGTTTCATTACTTTGCCTTTTTGTTGAGTTGTTTGGGCAAGAAGATAAATCCACTCCGTTACTCCATCTGGAGCTTTTAGAAACGCCCTGCTCACAAAAAGGAGACGGCCGCCTTCAGCGACGCCGGCACGGCCGCACGGGAAACGCTCCGGATCCGGACCGGTCGGGCGGCGGGACCAGCCGAGGCTCCCTCTGAGGCAGGACACGCGGGCAGCGGCGCCGCCGGGAACCGCCCTCACTGCCGGAAGCCGGGACCGTTTCCGTTCTTCGCGAGAACCTGCAGGCGCGACCCCGTCACCACGTCGCAGCCCGGCTCCTCACAGGGGGCCCGGCCTCGGAAGGCGGCGGGCCGAGCTGGCCTCCCCGTGCCCACGCCGCCCCCCGAATTATGTGTATGCTTATTTAAGATATAAAAATGATGATTCTTAGCAAATTTCCTCATCATACCCAATATTTCACTTACTGGCAAGAGTTTAGCAGTAATCGTATCACAATATTAATGTCTCTAACTTCATATGAGGTCAATTTTCTTATACATTTCCTGTCTTTATTAGATAAGAATTATCTAAGGTGTTTGGCCCTTAGCATTCTGTTTTAGAAACTACTCTTAGGTTTAAATATTTGTTTATGCCTAAGTCTTTCACTCTCAAAATACTACTATTCTACAAAAGAGATAAAAATACACACAGAATTGATGATATTTGAAGATACAGCTTTAAATAACTTAAATAACTATAACTCATATGATGATAAAATATATAATCTAATGACAATAACAGTAGAAAAAAAGGTTTAAAATGTGGCAAACGAACATACAATTTTTGGTAAGAGCATGAGATATTATTTTCAAATATTTTAAATTTTATGTAAAGTGTTGGCTCCAAGTTTGAAAAGAACTAGTTAAAATAGAGGCAATTTTTTACACATCTAAGAGGATGTGTACTCTTTAAAAACAACACCTGTGTTGTTTGAAATTTAAGAAAATTGTATCAAAAGATGTTTAGCTTTCCCAGAATACCAAATAAAACACTTCATATTAAAATGCTGTTTAAAAATAATATTGTACTTAAAAACGTCTATTCCCCCCCAAAAAAAGTACTATTGATCAGATTTTAATCTCTGGCCAGCATTTACTGGTAGCAAATTTAACTAGAACTGAAAGATTTCATTTATTTAGTGAAGTGTACCATTTTGTTTTAAGTTCCCCTTTGGCAAATTTCAGAACTATGTTACTGCCCAAGAAATAAAATACTGTTTTACATAAAACAAAATTGATCAAAGCTAATTACTTACATCTTCAAAATACTCTGACTCTCTGTTTTGTGCCATATTATTATGATTCTGTTTATATGTAGCCCTAATGTTAGTCACACCATTGTTTTCAACAAGTTTATAAAAGCCTCTTAACTAGTCTTTCAGCATCATTCCTGGTTCCTGCTTCAATCAATCTATCCTGACAAAGAGAGCATGGGTGATCTTTACAAAATGCAATTTTAATCTAGTTACTTTTCTGCTTAAATTTCTTCTATGGCCATAACCATAGCTCTTCAGACTTTATTGCCTCAAGTCACTCTACCTATCCCTATCTCTGCACTATGTCCATCTTACATCCATCTACAGGGACTTTGCATAAGCTATTCCTTCTTCCTAAATAGTTCTATCTCCTCTCTACCTCCTTTGCTTCTTAATTTAACTATTGCTATTTATTTTTTAGGACTCAGTTTATAGTTGATTGCCTTAGGAAAACTTTTCCTGACACCCCATGCTCCATCAAATTCACCTTGTTGAATGCTGTACTTTGCTAGTACTTATGCTAGCCTCATTAATGAGCGCTCCCCCTACGTGATTATGAGCTTCATCAAACCAGGGACCATATATATATATATTGCCCATCACTGTATTGTCTATTATTTACTTTAGCACTTGGCATACAGCTTGTGATTATTTTGATTTGCCTGAATTAGGGCTCTGTAAATTATAGGCAAGGATTAGTACTGTAAAGAACTCCTGTCCACAGAAATGCAAATAAATTTTATGCCACTAGAGATACAATTAATTTCTGCCCTATGAAAAAGATGATTCCATATATTATGGTTACTGCCCTATAAAATATCACTCTATTTTTCAGATTCCTTTCAGAATTCCCGATTGCCCATATAAGTCTATTCTTAAATTCTCTTTCAAACCAGGTGTAACATTTTTTGGTTCTCTAATCAGTTAGTGAGTTAAATAGTATCTTTGACATGCATATGTATATTTGCATGATAGCCATTAATTTATCATTTTGAATATTATCTTTTAACAGTTTTTTTTTTATATTTAAAATTTAAGGACAAAACCAATCACCTCTAATTGTCCAACATTTATTGAAGTATGTTAATAATTGCATATTAATTGATTCCTTTGTTAGAGGAGATTTAACATAAAAATAAGTAGGCTATACCACATGGCTCCTTCACTATATATAAATATACATACATCCTCCATACATACCATATATATAGATACCACTAAATATACACTTCCATGTGTTTTTATACTGCCATACATGTAATACGCACATATATATGCATGTGCATACGTATACACGTATTTATAGGTGCATTATATATCATGAGCATTATATACATATTTTATATATGCCACTGTATATACATACATTTATACCACACACAAACATACCACATGATACCTTAACTATAAGTATACATACATATTATTTATACAACATTTTATAAACACTATAGAGAGAGTTCTTTTTCACAAGTGCATGCATTGAAAATAGCACCGGCATCTTATGTGATATACATGCATCAAGTTCTAAAACAGTAGAAAGATAACAAATGTTATTGGGCTCTTTGTCCAGTTGTTAGAGAAAATGACTGCAAAATGCTATTTTAACTAAAATAGCATTTTAACTCTTTTGTCTCCTATCACAGACAAAAGAGAGAAATTAATCATTTTAAACTACACAGAATAATTTAAACAAGTTATTTAATAAGTATTTTTAAGGAAGTTGAATTGTTCTTTTGAAAATAATAATATAAACTCTAACACAAAATAGGTTTTGATAATCAATTCCTTTTTTAATTTTTGAAAATAATTCAGTTTAAAATATAAAATCAGAAAAGTAATTATGGGAAATAGTTCTGGTCAAAACAAAAATTAAATGCATTTTTGAAGCACAATAAAAAACTAACTTCATATACAAAAGATCTAATAACTACATATTGTTCATTTTACCTATATTTTAAACTACATTGGACTACTCTACTACAAATGACCAACACAATGTTATATATGTATTTGTAAGTTTACATGTGCAATGGCTTTCACATCCACAGTGCCTTTCACATTCTTATTTCATTTGATCTATAGTCATGGGTAAGTTCCTTTTTAAAATTTCAGATTTACTTTTCACCAGAAGGTATACTGAAATTTCCAGAGGCATGACAAATGTGGTAAGTTTATATGTGCCAATGTGTAAACACTTTTAGGACTTATTTTTAAGTGGAAAATATAAATACAATTAAACACAGAGTATCCAACTGAGCAATGCTATAACTATACTTTTAACTTTATAGAACCATGAGATAATAAATTTGGATTTCTAGTTACTAAAGTTGTAGTAATTTCTAGTTACTGTAGTTGTAGCAGAAATAGAAAATTAACAGTAGCAAAAATCAGAATTTAGTCTAAAACAGTGATTGGCAAACTGTGTCTCGAGAGCCACTGGCAGTTTGCCGCTCTGTTGACCCATGAGTTTGCCGACCACTGGTCTAGAATAATAGGTAAAGACAAGCTACTTGCCTCTGATGAGGCAAAAAATAAATCACAGATTATTAACTGAGCTAAATGTAAAGACAGAGTATCAATAGAATGAGTCCAGTAAAAACAAAAATATTTATATACATAGCCCAAAAGAGGTCTCAAATACTAGATAAAATGTAAAAGTCATAATTGAAACACTGGAAATTTGATTATGGTAAATTGTAAAGGCTTAGACTTATCAAAATGGGCATTAAGAAAGTTAAAAAACAAGCCATAGACTGGGCTTGCCTTAAGGATTCTTCAAATTAAGAAGAAAAATACAAATCTACTAATAAAAAATAGAACAAAGGCAATAGGGAATAAAAGAAGTGCCAGTGAACTGCAAATATGAAAATAATGAGATGCCATTTTCATCCATTAGATGGGCAAGTGTTGTTGAACTTTGAAGAAACACATATTCTATCCACTGCTGATTAGAATTGGAAAGTAATTCAACCTTTTAAAGCACAATATGATAGTGTATCTTAACTTTATATCTATGTCACTTCTCTAATCAGGAAATTCTGCCCTAGAAATATAAAAAGATTATATAAGAGGTTAATATAAGAGGTCAATATTGATAACCATTTCTGATCTTACAAAGAAATGATTGCATAAATGGTACTACATCTATACTAAAAAATGCTATACATCAATATAAAATATGCATCAAATCAATACATAATAACATTGAAAGATCTTCTAGATACGTAAATGTACAGAAGTTTAACTAGGAAAATCCATAGTATGATACATGATTTTACTAATTAAAAAGTCCACAAAGAAGTAGTATATATACAGGTTCATATATACATATACCTATATTAATATATAGAAAGTAGTCTGGAAGGTATTTAACCATTAGTGGAGCTGTGTTTGAGAATGAAACTCAGATTAGAGTGATAGGCACTTGGCACACAATGATAATCAAATCAATGGTATTGCTCTAATAACCAAGACATTAAGTTTATATACAATTTATAGATTTAAAACTTTTTTTATAAAAGTAGAAAAGAAACTAAAATGGCCCTGACCAGGTAGTTCAGTTGGTTAGAGAAACATCCTGGTATATCTAGTTGTGAGTTCCATCCCCAGAGCAGGCACATATGTGATGCAACCAATGAAAGAATAAATAAGTGAAAACAAATCTCTCTCTCTCTCTCTCTCTCCCCTCTCTCTCCATTCCTTTCTCTAAAATCAATAAATTTAAAATAATTAAAAAGAAGCTAGCAATCTATAGATCCACTGCACTCCCTATTAAAATACCAACGGCATATTTCACAGATCTAGAACAAATTTTCCAAATATCCATCTGGAATAATAAAAAAGACCCTGAATAACTGCAGTAATCCTGAGAAAGAACAAAGTAGATGGGATCTCAATACCAGATATCAAGCTGTACTACAAAAGCCACTGTTATCAAAACTGCCTGCTACTGGCACAAGAACAGACATATAGATCAATGGAATAGAATAGAGAACCCAGAAATCGACCCAAACCACTATGTTCAATTAATATCTGACAAAGGAGGCATGAACATACAATGGAGTCAAGACAGTCTCTTCAATAAATGGTATTGGGAAAATTCATCAGATATATGCAAAATATAAAAAAATAAAACTAGACCACCAACTTTCACCATACACAAAAATAAACTCAGGATGTATAAAGGACTTAAACATAAGACGGGAAACAATAAAAATAATAGAGGAATCCACAGGCAGCGAAATCTCAGACATATGCCGAAGCAATTTCTTCACTGATACTGCTCCTAGGGCAAAGGAAACTAAAGAAAAAATAAACAAATGGGACTGCATCAAAATAAAAAGCTTTTGCACAGCAAAGGAAACCATCAACAAAATAACAAGAAAGCCCACTGCATGGGAGAACATATTTGCTAATGATATCACCGATAAGGGTTTAATCTCCAAAATTTATAGGGAACACATGCAAGTTAACAAAAGGAAGATAAACAACCCAATCAAAAAATGGACAATGGACCTAAATAGATACTTTTTGAAGACATACAGGTGGCGGAGAGACATATGAAAACATGCTCAAAGTCACTAATCATCTGAGAGATGCAAATCAAAACAATGAGGTACCATATCACATCTGTCAGAATAGCTATTATCAACAAATCAACAAATGAAAAGTGCTGACGAGGATACAGAGAAAAAGGAACCCTCGTGCACTGCTTGTGGGAATGCAGACTGGTGCAGCCACTGTGGAGAACAGTATGGAGTTTACTCAAAAAACTAAAAATGGAACCTCCATTTGACTCAGTGATCCCACTTTTAGGAAGATATCCCAAGAAACTAGAAACATGAATCAGAAAGGATATATGCACCCCTATGTGCATACCCCTATGTTCATAGCAGCACAATCCACCATAGCTAAGATTTGGAAACAGCCTAAGTGCCCATCAGCAGCTGAGTGGATTAAAAAATTGTGGTACATCTACACAATGGAATACTATGGTGCAGTAAGAAGTTCTTACCATTTGCAACAACATGGATGGAGCTGGAGAGCATTATGCTAAGTGGAATAAGCCAGTCAGAGAAAGATAAATATCACATGATCTCATTCATTTATGGAAAGTAATGAACATCATAAACTGATGAACAAAAACAGATCCAGAGACAGAGAAACATCGATCAGAACGTTAAACCTAAGGGAAGGTAGGGGAGGGTGGGGGTAAGGGAGAGAGATCAATCAAAGGACTTGTATGCATGCATATATGCCTAACCAATAGGCATGGGCAAGAGTGGGTAAGGGCATGAAGGGAGGGGGGCGTGGAGGGTAATGAGGGAATAAGGACACATGTAATACCATAATTACACTGAAGGTAAGCTTGTCTTATAATGACTAGTTCCAGCACCAGTGAGTGAGAGCAGCTCTAGGAAGAAAGAAAATGATTTTATGTCAGACATTTGGTCCAAGAAAAAACTAACACCGTTTTTCATAAATACATCCCTTTCCTCTTCTTCCAAATGTGAATAAAGATGCCATAAACAGACTGAAAACACCAGTGGTTTTCTTCCAAATCTCTCTTGAGCAAGGGTCTGAGTTCTGAAGCAAGCATGTCAAGCTCATGGCCCACAGGCTCTATGCCTCGTTTATTTGGCATGTGTTAGCCTTTGAGTTTGACACACTTGCTCTTAAGGATATTTCTAGGACCACTTCTGTGAATGATACCTCAATACCACTGAACATCTTACTTGGGAAATCAAGAAATAAAGACCAAGATCCATGCTTAAAAAGTCTATAGACTTCTTAAATGTTAAAACTTTCCTGCGCTTGCCATTTTTATTTTCTCTTGCCTATTTCACTTGTGCTTATTTTTCGGAATAGAAAGAAACTGGGATATTGGGAAAACTAGCCAATCTTAAGGAGCAATATTTACCAAGATATTAATAATTGTGGCTTCAGCGGAAACTGGTTTGGCTCAGTGGATAGAGCTTTGGCCTGCAGACTGAAAGGTCCCACGTTTGATTCCGGTCAAGGGCATGTACCTTGGTTGTAGGCACATTCCCAGTAGGAAGTGTGCAAGAGGCAGCTGATTGATGTTTCTCTCTCATCGATATTTCTGACTTTCTATCCCTCTCCATTCATCTCTGTAAAAAAATAATAAGATATATTTAAAAAATAATAGTAGCTTCAGAAATAAAAATAAGGTAAGAGAACCGGGGTTCACTGGTATGGTAAGCAGAAGACTGACTCCCCAAAGCTGCTACATCCTAACCCAAGAAATGGTGATTATATTACTTAATGTGACAAAGGGGACTTTGCAGGTGTGACTAAGGATCTTAAAAAAGTATCCTAGAGCATCCAGGTGGGTCCAATATAATTGCCAAAGTCTTTATACGAGCAAAGCAGGTGTTAGAGGGAGTGGGGTGGGCGGCGGGAGATTTGAAGATGCTAGGGGCTTTAGTCACAAGGAAAAACAGCCTGTAATTATTGGAATCGAGAGTCACTGGCTTTGAAGATGGAGGAAGGAGCAATTAGCTAAAGCATCACATAGCCACCACTGACATTTGGATTGTAGTCCCATGAAACCCATTTTGGGTTTTTAATGTGCAGAACTCTAAGAATAGTTTGTGCTGGTTTAAGCCACTAAATTTCTGGTAACTTATTACAATATCAATAGACACTGATACAAGTAGGAAGTGATCTTAGAGACAAAACCATTGAAACGATGTGATGTTTCCAAACAAATATATAAAAGTTGTATGTGGTTCTCCCTAAGGAAGAAAGAACTGCCAGAAAATACCTTCAGAATTCTTTGAATAAAAGATTCTAACTTTATATCTATTCATTAATTTCAATGATTTTTAGGTTCAAAGGGGCTTTAGAAAAAAATATTAATATTAAAACCCCTTAACATTACAGATAAGAAAAGTGAGGCCTAAAATGGGGGAGGTGATTTGACTGACACTCACCTAATAGTGAAAGAATTAGAACTAAGATGTTCTGATATTTCCAATTGCTAGAAAAGATGGAGAAAGAAGAGAAAATGTATCTCCTCCCTTTTCTCCAACTATAGCTAGAAAATTTAAAAACAAAATATCAGTTGCATGCTAAGGTTAGTCCAGTTATATGCATAGCCAAAGACATATATTATTAAAGGCTGGAGAATGTTCAAGGCAAAGTCACAAGATCAAGAGAAGGATGTGTGTCCAGTCAGATATTAAAGAAAACGATTTATTTTCTAGTTTCCTCAGTTTCTCTGGAAACGTAAAAAAGATGCACTAATGAAAGAAAGGAGCACAAAGACTGATTTCTTTGCATGCTAATGGATAGCTAACCAAAGACTAATAAAGATTCAGTGAACATGTTGATTAGATTATACTGGCTTGTTTTTTCACTCTGTAGGCAGTAGCACTACCCAGATTCTAATACAGATTATGCAATTAAAGGTAGCTGTGGACATTGTATTTGCACCTATCACAAAATGTCTCTGTTGTGATGGGATAGCAGGGTAATGTCTCGAAATATCCAAGGATCAGGATAATCATCTGAGACTAACCTTTTGTATTGACAATTACTACACAAAGGACAAGAAAACAAAATCTTTGTGTGAACTAATTTAGCAAAATTCAACATATTCTGAATTACAAAGCTTTTGAAGTTACCAGATTTTAATATGAACTTGCTTGAGAACACTCTAAGCCAGTATACTGCAGTATGTTTATTTCCACCATTAAATCCTGACAATTAGACAACACGGAAGAAAATATATGTTATGCTAAAGAGGACTATAAAAATAAAAATGTTGGAAGTCTGTGATTTGAATCCTTTATAAGTACACTGAAATATCTTGAAATTAATGTTTCCTAATCTATAAGTGGAGAGCTCCCATATGCTGTGTTTCTACCTAATTGGAATTCAAGGATGAGTCAACACAACAACCTTATTTGTAATTAAATTTTGGATTTAGGTTAAATCCACTTGAGTCATAAAAGCTCCTGAACAAATCTCTTCTCGGCAAAAATGCAAATAGAAAAATTCATATACTTTGAAATGCTAAGTTTTGGACACCAGCAACAAATAATACACATAGAAAAATACTTAGACTGTTATAATGAAAAACATTCATCCAAACTGACATTTACTTTGAGATGAGTTAGTTCTGCAATTTCTCATCCTAAAACATCACTTGTATCATCTAATATAATTCAAAATCATTTACCAGACAGTAAGACTGAGAATAAATTCAGATCCTCTTTACTTCTTAGGCATTTCTAGATTAATCATATATTTCCTAATGTGCTTCTATAGACTAACTTAAACATAATGTGAATATTCGCAATAAGTGGAGAATGAAAAAGCATCTATCATGTAGTTAGAACAGATACATTAGGAGCTTTATAAAAGTCTGAAATTAAAGTGTAATACTTTTCACAATTGCACATAGGCCTTGATCCCCAGCCAGGTACTGGGGAGGGCCATTGTGAACAGTTAGCCTTGGGTTTTAATAGCCACAGTAAAAGGATCTTCCAGGGACTTTCAGTAAGATTGTTCAATCATAACATTTTTAAAGGGTTCCCATCATTTAGAGTTTAGACAATCTCTCTTGAGGGGGAGAAATGCTGATCACATGTTTTAAGTAGGAAAAAAAGCCTTAAATACACAATTTTCTGTTTGCCTTTTTAAAAAAAACATTAAGCTAAAATAAGTAGCTGCAAATAAGTTAATTCATTCTTCTTTTCTTGTATTTAGTAACTTTTCTTCATAAATAAAACTATGATCAATTACAATAGGATATTGCAAGTTTAAAGAATATACAGGCTTCTTTTTTCCTGTTCAGATGCAGATTAGGTAATGAATAGTCCAAGTGCTGCTGTCTAGGCTTGGTTTGGTAGCTTCACAGTGTCAGTCACCTAGGATCCTCCTATTTTATGGCTCATTCTTAGACTACTGCCTACCACACTGCAACCCCAACATTAGCTCCAAATTGCTCTCCACCACATTTTCATTCCTAATCATTAAAGAAATAAACCAGGGCTCACAAGCATCAATTCTCTTAATATTCCAGTAGTCAGAACTCGGTCACAGTGCCACACATAAACACGTCTTAAGCTGGGAAATTCAGTCTTTATTGTGGCTGTCTTAAATGCCAGCTAAGTTTGGGTTGTGGTTACTTTTAGAAGAGGAAAGTAGATATTAGTGAAAAAATAACAAGCCTTCGCCCTATTAGACAAATTTTGAGTAAATCAAAATAATTCAAAATCACTTTTTATTTTCTATTTTCTCTTAATGATTTAATCCTTTGCCCCTGCACTGCCTCTGAAAGCTGTTTCTCCCAGGGAGTGACTCAGGCTCTGCTCCTTGTTTCTCAACATGTATCTGTCCTTGGCTCTGCTCTCTGAGAGCCAATTGGTGTTTTCTTTTCCTGAATCACAATAAATTTTTTAAATTAAAAAAAAACATTTAGTATAAATATATAGGATTCCATATTTACGTAAATAAATGACTGAATCTATAATAATAAAAGCATAATAGGCTAATTAGACCAGACAGCTGAACAACCTTCCAGACATCATTCTGGAGGTCCTTTTAGACAAAGCCTTGGCAGCAGGGGCCAAGGCAGAGGCAGTTAGGGGAAATTAGGCAGACAGGCAAAGTGGTTAGGGGTGATCAGGCAGGCAAGCGAGTGGTTAGGGGCAATCAAGCAGGCGGGCAAGTGGTTAGGAGCCAGTGGTCCTGGATTCCAAGAGGGATGTCTGACTGCCAGTTTAGGCCTGATGCTCCAGGGCCTAAACTAGCAGTTAGACATCCCCCAAGGGGTTCCAGCTGCGAGAGGGTACAGGCAGGCTGAGGGACCCTCCACCCCATGCACAAATTTCCTGCACTGGATCTCTAGTAAATAACTTAGAAGACTAGACAGATATCCCAAGTAGAAAGATTTTAAATACATTTTGTACTCAGGGAGGTGAAACGTAACTCCACACTCTGTAAATATGGACTGTGTATTGTGACTCCCTTCCAAAGCAAAGAGCATTGAAAGGGAAGGAAAAAAAGAATTCTGCAGTGGAGAACACTGACAAACACTACCTTAGGTGAATAAGTGATAAATCGTTACTATGTAGCCTCAATATAATGTTATGGGAAATGGCAATCTGCCTTTGTGGTCCTCCTCCCAGAGACCCATAGTCTCAGACTAATCATGAGAAAAACACCAAACAATTTCCAATTGTAGGGAATTCTTCAAAATGCCTTCCAAGTACTCTTCAAAACTCCCAGTATCCTACATAATAAAGAGGTAATTTGCAAATTGACCATCACTCCAACACACAAAATGGTCAAAGATGGCCACCCCCATGTAGACACAAGATGGCTGCCACAAGAAGGCCTGCAGGAAAGGACTGCTGGGAGGGACCAGGCCTGCAAGGGAGGGCAGTTGGGGGCAATCAGGCCTGCAGGGGAGGGCAGTTGGGAGTGATCAGGCTGGCAAGGGAAGGCAGTTAGGGGTGACTTCGGCCAGCAGGGGAGGGCAGTTAAATATTCCGATCATAGCAATAACAAAATATCACATGGTGTTTTAAATGGGATAACTCTGTTTCTCTGCTTTTTCCTTAGTAAAAACCAAGGAATACTGAATAAAGTATAAACTTGAGTTAATGATAATGTATCAACACTGTTTCATTATTTGTGACATTAAAATAATAATTTAATGTATACTACATGTAAAAGATGTTAAACTTGGGAAAATGGTTGAGAGATATGGGAAAACTCTATACTGTCTTTGCATTATTTTTTGTAAATATCAAACTACTCCAAAATTAAAAGGTTATTCCAAATAAAGATACCTTATTATTGCACATAATTTGAAAAAACAGCTAAATTAAGAAAAATGAGGAGATAATTTCCTAAGAACTTTCAGCTAAGCTGTGTAAAACAAGAATTTTCATGGGAAAAGTCTGAACCTGATGCATTATTATAGAATTATTCACAGTTATAGGATTATAAATTCAAAATTCTGTCTAGGTATTTTTCACGGATTATAACTAAAAAGGAAATATTTAAAGAAAAAAATAAAATGTTTTATTTATTTACAAATTGTTTTGAAAAAAATTCACAGATTATTAGAACAAAAATGAGAATCTTAAAAAAATGATAAATATTTTTACTGGGAAAATTGCTCATTCTGGATAAGAAAACAAAGTTAGATCCCAATTTTATTTGTTATATCAAAATAAATTCCAGCTAGATCAAGAATTTAAATAATAATGAGAAATATATCAGAGGTTTATTATTATAGGAAGGATGAAACTACTATATAAAAATATCTAAGAAAGTTTTGTAAATTATCTTAGACTAAGAAACCTTTTCTAATCATAAGGAAATCTGAGAATCATAATGGAAAAATATAGATTTAAATACCTAAAATTTTAATGTTTCTACATGATTAAAGAAACAAAAGAAAATTAAAAACTGTAAAGTCAGTATTTTCAGCAGTTATGACACATTTGGGGTTAATTTCCTTAATATACACAGCTTTCACAAATGGTGTCAAAAACAACAATGAAATAGAAAAAGTGTGATCTAATGAATATAGATATATATGTGTGTGTGTGTGTATATATATATATATTTTATGTATATGTGTGTGTGTATATATATACACACACACATATACATAAAATATATATAAGATGTAAGTATATAAATTATGTGAGTATATAAAATTATGTTTATCTAGAATTGTCAAATTTATAGAAAAAGTTATATTTTTTTTATGTAGAAATAACTTCTAGGTTAAACAAAGAGCTTTGATATGACTTGCCTCTGGAAGTTTTAGGGTATAGCATTGTATTCCCATCTTATGTCCTTACTAGAAGCCCGACTGACAAAATTGTGCAAAGTGGGTGCGGTCTCTTAGCCTGGCCTGCATCCTCTCCCAGTCTGGGACCCCTCCTTACTGCCGGTCTGCTCACTGCACTGATATGGAGGCAGAAGAGGCTACTGCCACCACCACTGTGCCCAGCTTCTGGCTGAGCTGCGCTCCCCCCGTGGGAGTGTACTGACCATCAGGGGGCAGCTCCTGCATTCAGTGTATGCGCTCTGGTAGTGAGTGCACATCATAGCGACCAGCCATTCTGGTTGTTCTGCCATAATTGTCGCTTAGGCTTTTATTATATAGACCAGAGGCCCGGTGCACTGAGGAAGCAGGGGCTCCCTCAGGCCGACCTACTCCCTTTCACAGTGACTCAGGGGATGTCCTCCTGGGGATGGAATTCCTTTGCTACCCCCAGCTTTCAATGGGTCTAGTAAGCCCTGGACACACCGGTCCAATGATTAGTACCTCTCACCTATTTCTCTCATTCCACTTGTACTAATTTGGTGTATTTCCATTCTTGTGCCATTGCTCTGACTCCAGCCTAATTTGATTGGGTACATAAAAATAAGTCCCATCTCCTAAGGAGTTAAATCTTATGGCTGTACCTCCAGCCATGGATTGGGATTTTACTTCAAACCAGGTATCAATTTCCTCACATAAATCAAACTGCATAAGAATAAAACAATTTTGCAGGGTATTCTAATACCTTTACACTAACTGGGTATACTGGGTCTTCTTAGACATTGTGATTTGGTTTCCTAGTCACTGTCTTTGGCGGCTAGCATTAAACTTACTGGTCAAAATAGAGCTCAAAACCTTCCAATGCTTCCACTAACCCATTGGTGAAGAGTTAGGACACTTTACATGAATCATCACCCTTATATCTGACATTGATACCCTCTTCCCTGCTTAACTGGGCTCTTGCCATCTTCTGGAATGACATATTGGCTATGGAAAAGGCTTTTTTTTTTTTTTTTTGGTATAATTATCAATATCTTTAGCACAAACTATATAAAATAGCAAATAAAATTTATTCTAAAGCCATCCAATGTTCTAAAAAATAATTATACTTTACATACTCTCCCTCTTATCTAAATTTCTGCAATTTAAATGATTCAACTATCTTTCATATGATCCACACAATGGGGCTTGTATGTACTTATAAAGAACATATTTAGAATTATAAACCTCCTAGAGGCCTGGTGCACAAAATTCATGCACAGGAAGTTGGGGATATCCCTTAACCTAGCCTGCACCCTCTCCAATCTGGGACCCCTTGAGGGATGTCCAACTGCCCCTTTAGGCCCGATCCCAGGAGGATCGGGCCTAAACGGGCAGTCAGACATCCTTCTCACAATCCAGGACTGCTGGCTCCAAACTGCTTGCCTGCCTGCCTACCTGATTGCCCCAACTGCTTCTGCCTGCCAGCCTGATCACCCCCTAACCACTACCCTGCCAGCCTGTTTGCTCCAAACTTCCCTCCTCTGCTGGCCTGGTCACCCCTAACTGCCCTCCCCTGCAGGCTTGATCGCCCCCAACTGCCCTTGCAGGCATGGTTCGTTCCATTTTCCCTCCCTGCTGGCCTGATCACCCACACCTGCCCTCCGTTGCAGGGCCTGGAACCCCCCATAGCCCTCCCCTGCTGGCCATCTTGTGGTGGCCATCTTGTGTCCACATGGGGGCAGGATATTTGACCACATGGGGGCAGCCCTCTTGTGTGTTGGAATGATGGTCAATCTGCAAATTACTCTTTTATTAGATAGGATAGAGGCCTGGTGCATGGGTGGGGGCCAGCTGGTTTGCCCTAAAGAGTGTCTCAGATCAGGGTGGGGGTTCCCTTGTGGCAAGGGGCGGCCTGGGTGAGGGGCCTATGGAGATTTTCAGGCTGGTCACACCCCCAGTGACCCAAGAAGAGGCCCTGGGATCCAGGAATAATCTATGTTCTACAATTGAAACTTTCTAGCCTGGAGTGGAGCCAAGCCTTCTGTTTGCTCCATGGCGACAGCCATTTCAGTTTGAAACTTTGTAGCCTAGAGTGGAGGCCTAGGCTGGCAAAGGCAGCTGAAAAGCTTGGCTTCCTCCATTGCCAGGGAAACCCAAGCCTCTGTTCCCTCCAGGTCAGTGACTGCTGCCATTTATGTATCTTTTATAATTGAAACTTTGTAGCATTGAGTGGAGGCCTAGGCCAGCAATGGCAGGCAGAAAGCTTGGCCTCCTCTGTTGCCAGGGAAACCCAACCTTCCTCCTGCTCTTAGTGGTGGCAGCGCTCTTAGTTGGGGTTTATTTGTATAATCTGCTCCTAATTGGCTGGTGGGCGTGGCTCTGGGTGGTCAAATTTGCATATTACTCTTTTATTTGATAGGATTTCTGACTTTTCAGATATTCTTAGAAATTCAACACCTCCAGAGAACAATGACAAGTACATTTTTGTTTGAGCGATTAATAATACACATTCTTTAAAAATGATACAAAACATATTTCATATAATTTCATTATCTATGCATTAATTGTTATATTTTAAAACAACAAATTTTCCTCATTAGGGCAGTTCATTTATGTTTAATAATGGATACTCTACCAACTTTATTCACATATTTTCTTTTATCATGCATATTAATAGTTTAATAATCAGATAAAAATGATTAGACATGTAATATTTTTAATAAATAAAGTCTTTCCTCCACTAATCTAATGCTGTTATTTCCAAAATTAATACTCTCAATTCTATTCTAGGAACTGCTTAATCAAAATAATATCTTCATAAAGCTAAACTATAATTAAGCATGTAGCAATGTAAAATCTTTACTTCTCAACCTATATAAAACAGATTAGATATTCAATATGTCTATTTTAAAACAAATTAGTAATAAAATAATTTACATCAAAAGACAAAAACCTACATTTCTAAAGTTAGAATGAAGAAACATTGCCCTGAATCTAAAAAGAACCTACATTTTACTTGGGGCTAGCTTATTGGCTTTATATTTTTAAATTCCTTTGTAACAACTACATTCTGTGATCTATAACAATCTTAGAATGTTTTGAGCCTGATGTCTTAGGAAAAGTTTAAACTCTGTCAATCATGAAATAGTCAGAATGGCCCTGTTTGGGAAAGCTTTAATAAAAAAGCAGTCATAAATCAAGAGAATACTTAGGAAGATGCCCTTAAGGCCTTACATAGGTAAAGATCAATTATTCTGGCCAAGGAAGGAGAGCTGGGGCTTTGTTTTTTCTTAGTGTGTTTTCTTAAATAACTGAAGCTATTTTTAGCTTTTATTTCCTTTCCCCATATAACTGAAGTACATTAAAATACTAACAGCCTACTTAAAAGAAAATATTTCTACAAATAGATCTCAGGGACAGGAATTTCAAAAATTTTTAAAGTATTTCTAGCCCTAGCCAGGTAGCTCAGTTGGTTAGAGAGTTGTCCTGATATGTCAAGGTTGCAGGTTCAGTGCCTGGTCAGAGCACATTGAAGAATCAACTAATGAATGCATAAGCAACTAGAACAAACCGATGTTTCTCTTTCTCTCTCTGTTCCTTTCACTAATAGCCAGCCAGCCAATCAATCAATCAATAAAAATTAAAAAGAATATTTCTAAAGCATACTGCATATGAATGGCTGCCTTGTACTTGCAGCCCTTCTGAAATAAGAAGATACATAGGTCAGCCCTTACCACACATCCAGGTGATGGGTAAACTGGAAAGTTTCCACTTTATGCCACCATCTCAATTCTGCTTCTTCTCTCTCCCCTCCCCACCTTGCCATGTGTATTGGCAAAAAGCTTTTTAAATATCAGAATAAAAAGACTAGTTGGAACCTGGTAAAAAGGCAATAGTTAATTATAGTGATTGAATTATTTTGACTAGTATTCATGTAGCAATTAAACTCCTCAAACTCATGTGCTTTTTTCATAGTAGTTGTGCATATAGTGTTTTAGTGATATTTATTTGGTAGGTCAGATATTGTAAAATCCTTGCAATAATAAACATGTTCATCATATTCACTTATAGAGTTTATGATGGGATGTTATAGCATTTAAACAACAAAAACTTACTGACTGCCTCCTGAGTGCTAGGCTCTGTGGGGGACACTGGGTATGACAAAGAACAGGGCATGTGTGTTTTGTATATTACTCAACATCCAGCCACATTGGCATAGTTGGTCACTTCTTATACCTCTCTTCTTGGGTTTTGACATTTATGAACTTTTAGTTTTCCTCCAACCCTCTGGCCGACTCCTAACCAGTCATTGTCATTAGTTTCTTCTCCTGTACAAGATTTCTGAGTGACTCAAATTGAGGGAGTCTTTTCTCTCTCTCCTGGATTAACCCATTCATTTTCTTGGTCTTAAATACCATCAATATACTGATGATTTATTGATATGATTTTTAATTGCTTTGGAAGTCAAAGAATAAGACTCAAATAATATTACCCTTGAAAACAATTTTTAAAGTCATCTCTTTAGAGGACAATTTACTACTTTTTATCCTTTCAGAACTAACAGATTATTGTTTCTTTAATAACCAAATGAAGTATCTAATTTGGCTGGAGGAACTAAGATGGCGGCAAAGGCAAAACACCTATCTTGCCGTCATACTCAGCAATTTTAATACTACAACTTAACGAAAGAACAAACACCTTCCAGAATCACCAGAAAGCTCACCGAGTGAAAATTCCACAAATAAAAGTGAAGATAAGACACTGTGACTCGGAGGAGCGGCAGCGGACAGCGTTGAAAGATTCGCACGGAGAGAGGTTTGGAGTGCGCGCTGCGGAGAGGGCGGGCGGCTGAAAACCGGCCAGTTTTCTCCAACGGGGAGACAAAGGCTTCCCACTGTACTGATTCTCCAGCTCTGGGCGAAGTCCAGAGAACCCACTATCACTCGGGGTGAAAACTGGACAGTGGGAGGGCACACCGAAGCTCGGGTGCTGTCGGGTCTCCCCGCTTGTGGAGAAGGCAGCTTGCACGAACAGCTCGGCTGCGTGATGGTGCAGAGAGCGGACCGAGACTTGCCTCTCATTCAGAAAACCGTCAGTCTGCTTTGTTTTATGACCCTGGGTGAGACATTGAGCATGCAGACTCATTTTGGGAAAGTCTGAATTCCCCGGCAGCTGGCAGCCGGTGGAGCTCCACAGCGGCTCCCTCTCAGAGGTGCTGGCAGCCATTGCCCCCAGCACAGAGTCCCTGGGGCCGCATAGGGAGGAGCTAACGCTGTCTGCTTGGCCCGGAGACTCCGCCCACCCAACCTGAGCACAGCTGAGCTTCATAGACAATTGGCCTGGAGGTCAACCCTCCAAGTGCTAACAATGATTAACTGAGCTTAACTTCAGCAAGACTGTGCAGCCCATATCCACCTCAGGTAACCAGGGAGGCTGAGCCACTATCCCTAGTAGGAAGTCTACCACACAAAGCTAATTGACCAACTCAGGGAAGCAGCCACCATGCAGCAACATGGAAAGAAATCAGATGTGAAAGAAATGGAGGGAAAAAAACGACTGGACATGGAATTCAGAACCACGGTTATAGGGTTTTTTAAGAGGCTCCAACAAAAGATCGAGGCTTATAAGGAAATAAGCAAGACCACAAAGGAAATGAATGAGTCCTACAAGAAAATGAACAACACCCTCCAGGATATAAACGAGAGCTACAAAGAAATGATCAAGACCAACGTGGAAATGAAAGAAACCCTCAAGGATGTAAAGCAGACTCTCAAGAATATGAAAAAGGACCAACCAGAAATTAAGCATACACTGACTGAAACAAAAAATATTATACAAAGACCTGAAAGTGCCCTGGAGCACCCCAAGAACCAAGTTAAAGATTTGAAATACAAAGAGGTAAAATCCACTCAGCTGAAAAAGCAAGAAACCAAAAGAATCCAAAAAATTGAAGATAGTGTAAGGGGCCTCTGGGACAACCTCAAGCATACCAACATCCGAATTATAGGGGTGCCAGAAAAAGCAAGAGGCCAAGACAATGAAAACCTATTTGAAGAAATAGTGACTGAAAACTTCCCACACCTGGTGAAAGAAATTGACTTAGGAGTCCAAGAAGTGCACCGAACCCCAATATATAGGAACCCTAAGAGGACCACACTGAGGCACATCATAATTAAAATGCCAAGAGCAAAAGACAAAGAGAGAATATTAAAAGCAGCAAGAGAGAAACAGTTGGTTACCTATAAGGGAGCACCCATACGACTGTCAGTGGATTTCTCAACAGAAACGATGCAGGCCAGACGGGAGTGGCAAGAAATATTCAAAGTGATGAACAGCAAGAATCTACAACCAAGATTACTCTATCCAGCAAAGCTATCATTCAGAATTGAAGGTCAGATGAAGTGCTTCGCAGATAAGAAAAAGCTAAAGGAGTTCATCACCACCAAACCAACATTATATGAAATGCTGAAAGATATTCTTTAAGAAGAGGAAGAAGAAAAAGGTAAAGATGAAAATTATGAACAACAAATACACATCTATCAACAAATGAACATAAAAATCAAGTGAATTGATAGGCTGTTGAACAGGATAGACTGGTGAATATAACAGAGACATGGACATAGAGAGGGAATGGACTGACAATTCTTGGGGAGAAAAGGGTTGTGGGAAGTGCAGCAAGAGACTGGACAAAAATCTAGCAACAATGGGAGAGGACAGTGGGGAGGGGGAGGTGAGGGTGGAGGGTGGGATAGGTACAGGGTGGAGGGAAGCTATAGGGGGATAAAAAGGGGAAACAATGTAATTAATAAACTGAACAATAAAGATAAAAAAAGAAATATCTAATTTGTATTTAGGATGTATGTTATAACAAAGAGTTTTAAGGTAACTATACTTTATCTCCACCCTACACCTTCTTTGTAATTCCCAGACTCTTTGACATCTCTTCCTGAACATTTCACAACCATTTGAAATATAACATATCTAAATAAGAACTCTGATTTTCCCATTAGAAATTAACTCCTCCTGTGGTCTGCTCCATCTAAGTAAGTTCAAACTACTTTTATCTAGTTGCTTAGAATCAGAAAATTAATCATAATGCTTTTCTCTTCTCTCTGTCTGATTCTGCACTTATTAAAACCATTCACAAGTGCTTTCACTTCTCTCTTTAAAATATATCAAGAATAAATTCACACTTCCCCATCTGTACTTCTATCATCCCAATCCAGGCTACACAGTCTCTCATCTCAACAGGACGCCTGGTCTTTCTACTTATACTTTAATTTCCAACCTCATCCTAACACCCACAAAGCCATGCGATACACATGGATTTATTGTCCACATATCTCAGAGAGAGTAATCTTTTTACTGCATAAATTGGATTATGTCAACAAAGTGTCCTGCTTAAAAGTCTTTAGTAACTTTCCTTTTTATTTAAAATACTAGAGGCATGGTGCAGGACATTCGTGCACGCGAAGGGGGTTGCCTCACCTTGGCCTGCACTCTCTCCAATCTGGGACCTCTGGCTCCTAACCATTTGCTTGCCTGCCAGCCTGATCCCCCTTACTATCCCCTAACAGCCTGTTTGCCCTAGCTGCTCTCCATTGCCTGCCTGATTGCCTCTAACTTCCTCTGCCTTGGTTACACCAACATGGCTTTGTTGGGAAGGATGTCCAGAAGGACATCTGGAAGGTTGTCCAGAAGATGTTCAGTCTAATTTGCATGTTTCTCTTTTATTAGATAGGATGCCACCTTATCCTAAAAATTCAGGTTGTTCCCTGGTTTTCCTATTGAGGAAGGGGAGTCCACAGTAGCATCCTGGGTTCTGACCAGGACTTATGCACTTGTGCTTTATCTCAGAAGATGTGATTCCTAGAAGAAGACTCTTGGATGTACCTTGAACATTTGTATCAAATTTGCTAAATCATCCTCCAAAAATGTTGAACCACTTTAAACTCCCACCAGAAACCATGTATGTGCCCTCTGTCCCACTTTGATGCCAATATCATTGATTTCTCCCTAGAAGCTTCCTTCTTGTCAGCCAGAACTTCTTGGTACTTGGGACTTGATTTCACAAGAGAATTATGGAGGAGGAAAAATAGTTTCTTCTACATTTCTGAGTTCTTGTAATGAAAAACAGATCACCAAGAGAAAAACAAAAGCTCATTAACATGTGTACCTTGTGTATATGTGGGAGATCCCTGGGAAAAATTAGTAACTCCCCAAGATGGCTTAGAATGCAGGTTTAAATACCTTCTTCCTAGGGAAAGGGGACGGGAGATATAGGCCTCTTAGAGGAGAGTAAATTATATTTAGAAAGATGAATGGGGTGGGAAGAAATAGTTTGTAACAAATTTTGGGTGTGATGTCAACTTCTACTCCCCCGTCTTGTGACAGGAGTCAGTCTTCTCTGCCTGATGACACCTCTCCCATCAAGGGGACCTATGACATACATTTAAGCTCCTTTAGGGGGGTCTGATTTTAGGGAGATCAAGAGACTTCAGTGAAATCCTCTGGATGCATTTGCTGTTTTCCAAGCATCTGCAGCTCAAGATCATCAATATAACAACAAAGCATATGTGGGGTTGTATGTTTCCTGACCTTCAGAATAAACCCAACAAAAGCTTGTTTCCTCTCTTAGGTGATTTGCAACAGTAGCTTTATTCCCTGAAGAGGGTATTCTGACCAGACCTTCCTGGGAGTGGTCATAACATTACCCTGTGTTTGTAGAAAGGTGTTGGCCACAGCACGAAATAATCCAGGGGCAGTTTTCTCATCTTGTGGAAAGGGGGATAAAGTTATGATAGTTTATCTCCTTTCCTCAAGCCTCTGCCTCAGGCCTTGGGGCTTCTGGGTGCCAGGCCTGTGGGTTTGTGTCTCCAATCCACGCCCCCCCCCCAATCCCCCAGCCCCTGGAATACCATGGCAGGACTTGGGGATGCTGGGGGCCTGCCTCCCTGCTGGTTTTGTGGCTGTGATCACAACCCCCAAGGCCCCCAGTGCCGCCATGGCTGGACTTGGGGCCAGAATTTTTGTCTGAGACCCCCGCGGCCCCAGCACTGCCATGGCCCAGTTTGCGGCCGGGTTTGTGGCTGCGATTGCAACCCACCCCCAGACCCTCAGCGCTGCCATGGCTGGTCTTGGGGCTGGATTTTTGGCTGCATCGTGGGCCCCAGCACCGCCATGGCCCAGCTTGGGGCTGGGTTTGTGGCTGCGATTGTGACCCCCATGGTCCCCAGTGCCGCCATTGCTGGGCTTCAGGCAGCGGGGCCAGATCCCCTGCTGGGTCTGGGGCTGGGATCAGATCCTTCCTGCCCCAGCGCCTACATGGCCAGCTCAGAGCAGAGAGGACCTGCCCGCCATCTTTGTTGGGGTTAATTTTCATATTGCTCCTATTGGCTGGTAGTGTAGAGAAGGTATGATCAATTTGCATGTTTCTCTTTTATTAGATAGGACAATCTGAACTCTTTACATTGAGGAGCCGCTGCACACCATTCCAACTTTGTTTCTTGCTAGTCTCCCACTCCTGACTTTCTCTGTTCCTTTATTTTCATTAATACTCTAGTTTTTTACAACTTTGCACCTGTTCCGTCTATAAGAAATGAGGTGAGCCCCCAAATTCAGGGGTCCTGGAAGAACATAAAACATACTTGGGAGCCAAGCAGCAAGGCAAGTATCTTTACTCCTGCAGGAGGACGCGCAGCACATGGTCTGGGAGCACGCACACACTGAGCAGGTGGTCTGCATGGCCTTTTAATCCTGAGGCACAGTGACTTGACCCTCACTCTTGATTGGAGCTCAGGTGCACAGTCTTTCGCGATTGGCTAATTCAAAGGGAGGAGCTTGCTCTTTGCCATTTCTAGATGGTGGCCGCCAGGGGAGCTGCACGTTATGCGGTCAACACGATGGGTGCCAAGTCACACAGTCCAAAATGGCGGCTGTCTAAACTGTTCTGTTCTTTGACAGAAAAGATGACTTGATTATTTTCATGCCTCTAGCTGGATAAATCTTTTCTCACAATTCCATGGGTTTAGTTCTTTCTCATACATTAGGATTCAACTTTATTGCTGTCTTCAAAGACAGCCTTCAATGACAGCCCTTTCACAAAGTATTCTATTGCATAAACATTTTTATAAATAGTTTTATTTCAGTGAAATTAAAAAAACAATACCCATTTAAATGTTTTACCTATATATACACACCCATAAATACATCAATAATGGTAAGATAGTGAATATATCCCGCACTCCTAAGATTTTCCTTGTACTCCTTTGTAATCCCTCTGTCACACTCTTCTTTAGCCACCACTTTCTATGTCTTTCCCAGCCCCATCCTCAGGTAACTACTGATCTATCTTTTGTCACTGTATCTTGAATTTTCAAGGACTTTATGTAAATGAAATCTAACACAGTACTTTAAGCTGGAATTCCAAATGTGTGTAAAACATTGTAGTGTGTGAAAGTAAAAAATGAGACAATATTTTTTTCTAAACTTGAGAAGCTAGAATGGGAAATATGCAAAAGTCAAATATATAATTAGAAATAAAGTACAAAAATAGTTTTCTAAGACAGATATTAACACTTGGCAGGCTTGGGGAAAACAAAGAATACATCATGTTGGTGTCCCCTAAAGGAATTAAGAAAGCCTTTGTGAAAGAGAGAGCATTCTGAACTTTGCTTTAAAGAGAGGAATTTTGAAAGGTGGAGTAGGAAAGAAGTAGATCAGGAGCTATTCCAAGCTGGTTAGGACTAAATAAGGAAAAAGAATAATATAACCAATGGGATGAAAGGGGGAAATCTAAAGTCTATGTAGGGAGCCTGAGTGATATATTTGAAGTAGAAGTTTCTGAGAGTACAAGGGAACTATGGAAGCACGTTAAGGCTGGCACTTAGGGGTGAGGAGGGAGGGGAGTTAAGTGAGAGAATTGGATTTAATGAAGTAGGACACATTGCTTGAGAATCCATAGCAATAAAACTTGGAGTCAATTATCCCAAGAAATCAACATGTTCTCTTCAACTAAACTCTTGCTCTGGAATCTTGGAGAAACCCTGCATTAACTGATGACAAAGCTCAGTTCTTAGCTTTTTTGATCCCTCTTTTCAAGGAAATGCAATCCAGCAGCCCAGGGATTTATTATCCACCCAGTCCTCAGGTTTACATTGTGCTTCTTGGTGATACTAGCTCACTTTGATAAAATTAATAAAGAAGACAATATTTAGAAAACAAAAAATTATGGGTATGGTACATTTAAATACGTAGAACTCTGATATATGTAGATTTGTTTAATCTTTAAATAAAGAAGAACTTTTCTTTAAAAATAATAATTTAACCATAGAATAATTTTTAAATCTATACTTAAAATAAAAGGAAATAACAAAGTAGAAGAGATATTTAAAAATATAAGGATTGGTTTCTTATACATAAGTTCTTGCCAAAAAATTTTAAGAGAAAAATAACTGTTAAATTACTAGTTGAGAATCCACCTATTATTTCCCTCAGTGATCAAAAAGCTTATGCCTATTAGTTCTGGAATATGTCCTGTATGACATTTTTTAAAAAGTTAGGTTGGCCCTGCTGATGTGGCTCAGAGGTTGAACATCAACCCATGAACCAGATCACTGTTCAATTCTCAGGCAATTCATATGCCTGGGTTGGAGTGGGTTGATCCCCAGTAGGGGGTATGTAGGAGGCAGCAATCAATGATTCTCTCTCATCATTTATGTTTCTAGTTTTCTCACCTCTCCCTTTCTCTCTGAAATCAATAAAAACATATTTAAAAAATAAAATATAAAAAGTCAGGGTGACTTCAAAACTTATGCTCATTCTACTATTTTAAACTGATATATCAAAAATACATTAACAACCTTGCATCCACAAAATTAGTAAACATATCTTTCATTTTAATGTAATTGGGAAAATGTATTTTTATATTAAATCAAATTCTGAAGTCCACTGTCTCCTCTCCTGAGTAAGTGTGATGGTTTAATATAATTATATTTCTAAAAGTATGAAAGTGATCTATTGCATACTTAACTACCATTTTTACAAAAGATCATAACACAACCTTCACTTCCTGGAAAGTAAATAGGACAACAAATTTACTTTCACTTCTCTTCTGTTGCAATTTGAAAGATGGGAGAGAAATCCCAATATCTGAAAACTGAATCTACAATCTCAAATTTTCATAAAATCTAGAACTCTAGGAATATTTTTCTGTCTTACTGTGAGGCACATAATTTTGTTTGTACTGTACTAACTGTGAAAGGGGTATTTTATTGTTCCAAAAGATTCAGTGGATTTCTTGTCCAAAGACCTTAATTTTCGTTTCCCTCCCATCCTCTCCACTCATGTCCTCACCACCCTCCCCCCCGCCGTTGTCTGTGTCCTTTGGTTAGGCTTATATACATGCATATAAGCCCTTTGGTTGATCTCTCTCCCTTACCCCTACCCTCCCCCACCTTCCCTCTGAGGTTTGATGGTCTGATTGATGCTTCTCTCTCTGGATCTGTTTATGTTCATCAGTTTATGTTGTTCATGATATTCCACAAATGAGTGAGATCATGTGGTATTTATCTTTCTCTGACAAATTTCACTTAGCATAATACCATTTACAACAGCATGATGGAACTAGAGAGTAAGAATTCCTTCTTTTTTACCATTGTGTAGATGTACCACTGTTTTTTAATCCACTGAGCTGCTGATGGGCACTTAGGCTGTTTTCTAAATTGTGCTGCTATGAACATAGGGGTGCATATATCCTTTCTGATTGGTGTTTTTAGTTTCTTGGGATATATTCCTAGAAGTGAGATCACTAAGTTTTTGAGGAAACTATAAATTCTCCACAGTGGCTGCACCAATCTGCATTCCCACTAGCAGTGCAAGAGGGTTCCTTTTTCTCTGTTCTCAACCTCGCCAGCACTTATCATTTGTTGATTTGTTGATGATAGCTATTCTGACAAGTGTGAGATGGTACCTCATTGTCTTTCTGATTTGCATCTCTTAAATATTAGTAACTTTGAGCATGTTTTCATATGTCTCTTGGTCTTCCTTCTGTCTTCTTTTGAAAAGTATCTATTTAGGTCTGTTGCCCATTTTTTGATTGGGTTGTTTATCTTCTTTTTGTTAAGTTATATGAGTTCCCTGTAAATGTTGGAGATTAAAACCTTATTGGTTATAGCATTGGCAAATATGTTCTCTCATGCAGTGAGCTTTCTTGCTGTTCTGTTGATGGTTTCTTTTGCTGTGCAGAAGCTTTTTATTTTGATGTAATTCCATTTGTTTATTTTCCCTTTAGTTTCCATTGCCCTAGGTGTACTATTGGTGAAGAAATTGCTTCGGCATATGTCTGAGGTTTTGCTGCCTGTGGACTCCTCTAGTATTTTTATGGTTTACACCATACCTAAACACGCCCGATCTAGTCTGACTGGTTGTCTTATGTAAAGGGGGAATTTGAAGACAGATAGGTACACAGGGACAATGCCATGTGAACATGAAGGCAAATATTAGAATGATGCATCTACAAGCAAATGAACACCAAAGACTACTGGCAGACCAGAAGCTAGGAGAGAAGCACAGAACAGATTCTCTTTTGTGGCTCTTAAAAAAAAACTGGCCTTGATACCATAGACTCAGAACTGTGAGAAAGTAAGTTACTGTTAAGCTATCTGGTTTGTGTATCTAGTTTCCTAGACGGAAACTTTTACAATTCTTAAAATATTTGTAATATAAAAAGAAAAATTTTGAAATGTTGCAAAAATAAATAATTCACTGATGAATATATTAAATTTTATAAGATTTTATATTTTTATCATGTTTGGCATTAGAAATCAAAATGCATATGAAGTGTATATTAAAAATTAAGTTTAAAAAAGTTATATTCTTGATGCTAGTATTTCAAATTCTTGAATTTTACACTCAAAAAAGAAATGGATCTTGGATGCTCTCATTTTGTCTTCACTAATTGCCATATACACTCTAACATTATTTAAACAAAGCCTCTCAATCTGGTGCATTTTAAAGAGAAAAAACCCTTAAATTATCTTTATATATTTATTTCTAAAACATAGAATTTAAAACAAATGCCATTCAGTGAAAACTATGAAACAGTATTGAGACTAATTGGAGGGAAAGGAGATAATGTTATAAATGTGTTCATTCTTATCAAATTAATATATAGATTCAAGGAGATTCCAATAAAATCAGTTTTACTGTGGAAATTGAAAGGCAAATTCAAAAATGCATATAAAAACATAAAGATATAATAGCAAAGACAATAAAGAACTACTTATGATAATAATACTTATTATGAAGATATAGCAATTAAGATTTTGTGTTATTGACATATAAATAAAGAGACTAATGGAATGGAGTAGAAGTTATTGATCCAGGTCAACTTTAAATTTGGACCTTATCACTAAATATATCATTACAGATTTCCTATTTTCCAGAAAGATTTTCTTGGATTATAGTTTTAAGTATTAACAAGGTTCCATTATTTTATCCTTTTCCAAGACTCAGGTTTTCAGATGTCCTTTGACTGTCTTCCATTCCAGTTTCTTTCTCTGGCTCCTTTCTTGGTTATTTTTCTTCTATGCTTCAGGCCCCCTTGCTAAATTTGTATTTTAATACATATCCATTTTTGATCATTTTAAAATTTAGCCTTTATTTCTGAAAAAGTTTTTTTTTTAATTCATGTCTTCCCTGAATTAAATCAATTCTTATTGCACTTTTGTGCCCATTTCTGTTCTTAGGTTTATTCTAATTTAAATTTTATTTGCATTTACTTGATTGCTTTTAATTTTTACATATCCCCAAATGCTGGTTTGAAGATATTTGATTAAGTTGGAAGATGAAAATTTTTTATTTCAGTGTGTTTTCTTCTGATAGTAGTAGTTCTGTACAGATAAATGTTGCTTGTGTCTGTGCATTTCATGAACAGGGTTGAAGTTTGGGAATTTGGGACCCCCTTCTGTGAAAGCAGTTAAATACAATTTGCCCAGGGGGAGGGGGGTTGCTGGGAGAAGGACTAGGTTTCTTTCTTTTTTCCCCCCCAGAAACCTACATATTCTCATCATGCTCCTTCCCCCTTTACCAGTTAGTCTCCAAATGTCACTTCTGTCTTCCTGTAGACCATTTTCTCCTCATAAATTGTTGCTTTGCTTCCTCAAGTTTCATATTTAAGTTCCTTTCCAATAGTCAGTACCTTGATTCCCAGGATTCTTTTTTAGCACTTTTACACTTGAGGTGTACTTTTTTGTAAAGAGTTGTCTTCTCTATGCAAAAGCTTCAGTAGGACCTCAGGAAAAAAGGGTGGCTGGGAATTGTTTATTTTCTTTGATTTCTAGTCATGATGAACGTTTGAAAACTTTTGAATTTCTTTTTTTCTCCTTGATTTGTAGGGGAAAGATTAGTGAAATATTTAGATTTTGGTAGCCGCTGTTCACCATTACCTTGACTACCAAAGCTAATTTTTTTTATAATTAAGCAATATTCTCCATTGGAGAATATAATGTATCACCTATGAGTTGTACTTGGCTGCTAGCAATAGGAACATGGAACAGTAACTTAAAGATAGGAATTTATTATTTGCTCTCAGAGAAGTCTAAAGGCAGGCAGCCCACTCAGAGTAGTGCATAATATCACCATTACCCCAGGATCTGTCACTTTTTTTCTGCATATCCATCTTTAGCTTGTGGCTTCCATTCTCAAGCCTGCCTCATTGTTGCAAGATGCTGAAAACTCAATCATCACTTCCATTTTCCAAATAGAAAAAAGGAAGAAAAACGGAGGGTAAAATGAGGGCAATTCTCTCAGATGACTCAGCTCCCTTTAAATGAGTGCTCTTACAAGCCTACACAGTAGCTCCTGTTTATGTCTCACTCGTCACCACGACCTGTGGGAGTGATGAGAAAATATAATGTTCTGGTTAGGCACCTTTCTAAAGCTCAAGCAAGTTGTTCTTTTACTAAAGAGAATAGAAAATGAGTACCTGATAGGTACTAGAAGATTCAGCTATAGAAAATAAGTCTTTGTTTGGACAGTACGGCTGGCTTAGTTTTTCTCCATGCCTAATAAATCCTGTTTCTAGGCCTCCATTACCTTAAATGATTATGTGTGTGAAATGAATAATAGTCAGGCTATATTTAGTTTAACTAACTAATTTTAAATCTGTACATGCATTAACCATATTTTATACTAATATGTGTTCAACTTTATAATTCAAAGGTATTAACTGAGAGAAATATGGCAAGTTTAGAAAAACTTTATAAATTTGAACACCCGTTCTGGCAAGAGAAGTCAAATCATTGTAAATTTTTCTGTTATGCATGCATTTGAAAACTCTTTAATATAAACTATATTTTAAATCTAATAGCTTTAACAATAGTTTTGATAAATGTATTTATATTTGAATCATTTAATATTTTACCACTGACTAAAAATTTCTGGTTAGCAGTATAACTGTCATTCAGCTTCTAGCTTCAGAGTTAGAAATTTATTTATTTGATTAATACTGAACTTTTACTACTCTGAAGAGCTTAAGGCAGTGAATGGCTAATTCAAACCTTGAAATATTTAGCATTACAAAGGCATAAAAGAAGGTGAGGCAATAAATACAGTGTAGAAAATAGGAGTAGAAGACAGAATGTGACAACTTTAAGCCCAGGTAACACTCCAGGCAGTGTTCTCTGACAGTAATGCATTAGGGGAAGAAAAAGGGGTGTCCATTTTTTCCTGCATTAGTAATTTACAAAGAATAAAACTACCTCTTTCCACAATTTATTTTTCATATTTCCAAATTATTGCATATACCTTCCAACCTTTCTCTCACTCTATCTCACAAAAAACATACCCATGGCATTTATACAAAAATAAGGCATATATTTTAGATTGTCCCCACATATCTTGAAGCTGACTCAAAAAATTTAGAAGTTGAGGAACAGTGACTTAAAAGTTGTATTTGTCAACTCAGTAGAAGGGGGAAGGAGAATATTATTCCAGGCAGATACGTAGATGAGCAATAGTTTCAAGGTGCAGTATTTGATCACTGCCAGGAATTTTATATTTATTTCAAAATAACAGGAGGATTGGGAGGATAAAGGAATGGATAAAATATTGTCGAGAGATGATAAAACCATGCTATATCTTGAACCTTATATGTTTATGTATTCATTTTAGCAAATGATAGAACTGCTGATGTATTTTCAAGAGGCCCTGCTATAAGACACTTATTTATTGTCCTACTATATCCAAGTTAAAAACTAGGTAGACATTAAATAACTCATTGAGCATAGGAATGATATTAATACCATAATAATAATTTTGTTATTAATAACCAGGGGCCTGGTGCATGAAATTTGTGCACTGGGGTGGGTGGTCCCTCAGCCCAACCTGCTCTCTCTCACATACTGGGAGTCCTCAGGGGATGCCCTGACGGCTCACCCCTGGCCTGGCCAAGGCTTTACATCCTTGGGCAGGGGAACTCGGTCAGGGGACCCCAGCCAGCGATTGCCCTGCAATCTAGTCCAAGTGCTGGCTGGCTCCACCCCCAGCCCCGCCTGGCCTTGGGCACTCAGCGATTGCCCTGCCATGGGGCCAATCGCTGGCTGGATCTTCCCCAGCCCGGCCCAGCCTGTCATGGGCAGCAGCCATCTTGGTTGGGTGTTAATTTGCATATCACTCCTGAATGGTTGGTGGGAGTGGCTTGTGGGTGTGGCTTATTGGGTGTAGCAAAGGTATAGTCAATTTGCATACTACTCTTTTATGAGATAGGATTGGAAAGGAGCAAAGGGAAGCTATAATCTTGACACATTTCCAGTAAAGGTCTGGGTGACATGGGAAGATGCTGACTTGTCAGTCACACCTAGGATCAAGCAGTGGCCAGAATAGGCGTGGCTACTCCAAGGGCTCAAAATCTGAGATATTTAACTCTCTCTCTCTCAATCTCTCTCTCTCTCTCTCTCTCTCTCTCTTTCTCAGAAAGCTTCTCTCCTTCTTCTTCCTCTTCTCCCTCTTCTCTCCCCCCCACTCTCTGCTTGCCCCTGACTCCTGACTTGTGGGGCTCTCATGCTCTGCACTCGCCCATGCCATGTGGACTCCATATAATGAATGGACTTTAACTAGCCTGATGCTACATCAGACCCAGCACTACCATGGAGTGGAAACTCCAAACACTGACTTTGCTTTTAGTGCCACTAAAGCCCCAGCTGCTCCTTTTTTTGGGAATCGATGAAGGGTAGTAGGATCCTGAAACCCAAGTAATGTAACTCCATGAAAATAAAGCATTTTACCACATCTCATCCTCCCATAAGGGCCTCTGGAAATGTTTATTTCAATGGCAATCCAAGTATCCCACTCTGCACTAGTGATGGAGAAATTCAACTATCCTGTAACAATATGATTGAATATGCTTTTTTATAAATGAACTTGCTTAGACTGAAATACAAAGAACCAATTAAAGAGAATGCAGTGTGTTACTTATAAGGGTATTAGAGGCCCAGTACACGAAATTCAGTCTGTACCCTTAGCTCAGACAGTACCCTCTCCAATCTGGGATCCCTCGGGGGATATCCAACTACCAGTTTAGGTCTAAGGATCAGGCCTAAACTGGCAATCAGACATTCCTCTCACAATCCGGGACCACTGGCTTCTAACTGCTCACTTGCCTGCCTGCCTGATCATCCCTAACTGCCCCCTGCCCCCTGCTAGCCTCATCACCGTTAACTGCCTTTGCCTGCCACCTGGTTGCCCCTAACTGCCCCCATTGCCAGCCTGGTTGCCCCCAACTGCCCCACCCCCTGCTGGCCTGGTTGACCCCAACTGCCCCCACCCCCACTGGCTTGGTTGTCCCACACAGCCTGCTGTTCAGTCATTTGCTCATCCCTTGCTAAACCCCTTGCTGGCCTGGTCACCCCATGCAGTCTGCTGTCATTTGGTCATTCCTCCCTGCCAGCTTTGTCAGCCCATGCAGCCTGCTGTTTGGTCATTACTGTTACTTGACAGCATTCTGGACAATTTGCATATTCATCTATTATTAATATAGATGACTCTGTTCAAGGTGGAACATGATAGTGGCTCAGGATAAAGTAGTAACTGTGGAAATGGAGAGAGGTAGGCTGAATTGGGTACATTTCAGAGGTAGAATAGAAATAACCTTTTGACTGATTTGGTGAGAAAGTGGAAGGAGCCAGGAATTATTAAGGTTTCTGGTGGAATTTGGACCAACTCACTACCTGAGAAGAATAAATCTTTAGGGGGGATAGAGATGGAGAGAGAATCATGTGTTCAGTTTGAGACATGTTGAATCTTAGGTGCTTATGATGCATCCAGTTAGATATACGTACTGCAAATCATTTTTTAAAGCTCTGGGAAAGAGATTTTAAATTTGAGATATCAGCCATAAAAGATAAATGAAGCCATTAGTTCTAGCTGCAATAGATGGAATATAGGGGGAAAAAAGAACAAAAGCTTAGGACAGAGCCTTGACTTAAGATTTAAAGTTCAATGAAAGCTAGTAAGGATGTTTAGAAGTTGTCAGACAGAGAGAAAAGAGAGCCAAGGGACACTTGTGTTTCAAAGGAAAAAGAAATGGGGACAACTGCTAAGAATCAAGAAAGATGAGTTCCAAAATTTGACAAGTATATTTAGCCAAATAAAATGAATGAGAACCATTTCAGTGGGTTATACTAGGGGGTGAGAACCAAATTGGAGTGGCTCGAAGAATGGGTAGGACACAAAAGTAGTGGAGAGGACACCAGGGACCTCCTGCCACTCACCTGGCTACATAACTAGAAACTTTTGCAGCCTGAAAAAGAAAATTTAAAAAGACGAATTTGAAACTCAGAACACCTAATCTTTGAAAATTAGAAATCAAACAACAATGACTTTCCATTTTTCCTGGTGGCATCAAAATATATGGGAATGTTTCAGGATTTTGGCATTGTTTAGCAGCTTTTCACTACCTAAACAAAGGAACTGAAATTGAAATGCTATGCACTGATTGGGGCACAAGAGCACAATTCCCAAAAACTTTCATTCTAACAAGAATAAAACTCAATTTGACCAGAGAAAAAGTGAAACTGATATAAAATGTATACTGTGGTACTAAAAGGAGTACCGAGAAGATAAAGACAAATAATGTTAGGAAAAGTATAAAGTATTTTATGACTCCTTATAGAATATTTTTAAAGTACATTTCTTGGGCTAATATAAAATGTAATAATGTCAGTCTTCTTAGCACAAATACTGGTATGGTGAGGTCAGTAATAGACATATGAGAGAGATTTTTCTGGGAAATAACTATCTTAGAGACTTTGATGGAAGCATCTAAGATATAATATACCCAACATTAGAAGAGGAGGCAATTAATGCAGAGGATGCTCATGCAAAGAATTTTAATAAGATGGCATGTTCTAAAGAATGCTGGAAAGCCAGTTTATTACAACAGTCTTTATGAAAGCAGTTTTGAACACCAAGGGAAATTTATAACACTTTGTTATTCAAGCTTATACAAACTTTTATTAGTGTGTGAAATCATATCTTGGGGTTGAATTCAAGCAATTGTTCAATTCCAACTAAGAATAAAACAAAAGGAAATAAATAGATATAAGAAAACATATTGTCAGAATTCTCTAGAAAATGGGTCATGGCATGCCCCGTAACTTCTGTAACATATTGTTAATCATAAAAATGAAATAATAATATCATTGTGGGATCCATTTCTTTAAATATTTTAGGGAAAGAGAAAACATGTTCTATACAGAGTGAAATACATAAATAGATAATAAGGTACTTGGGTGGTTTTGATTCACTCTGAGTTTCACTATGTTTAGGCATGGGAAGAAGAAAAATAGCTTTGTTGAAGAGAGAAATAGTTATTGTCTAGTGAAAATTTTTGAATGTCTCATGGAACCAGACTCTACACAATTCTAAATGTTTACATATTCAGTGCCAACAGACAACTCTCAATATCTATAAACAACTCCTATTCCAGACCCAAACATCTGCCTGCTGTGGGACAACTAGTAAGCAAATACAAGCTGTCAAATGGCACCTCTGAGCCAGATCCCACATCCAAAGCAGCGTGGGTCTGCATGCAGACTGATTCATGTGCACAACATGTCATTTTCCAATAGCTGAACTTCAATCTATAAAGGAGAATCTGGGAAATCGAATACATTTGGTGTAAATAAAATACAACTTTTCTCAAGCTCCCTTCCTCTTTCTCTTTCTTCTCTCTCCTAAATGTCATAACAAAAACGCAGACACCAATTAATTATTTATGGATGAGGAAACCTTCAATAAGAAACAATGTATGAACATAGGGGTGCATATATTCTTTTGAACTAGTGTTTCGAGTTTCTTCGAGTCTATTCCCAGAAGTGGAATTGCTGGTTCCATTTTTAATTTTTTAAGGAAACTCTATACTACTCTCCACACTACTTTCCAATCTGCATTCCCACCAACAGTGCAGGAGGGTTCCCTTTTCTCCACATCCTCATCAGCACTTGTTAATTTGTTGATGGTAGCCATTCTGAAAAGTGTAGTTTTAAATTGCATCTCTCTTATGATTAACGACATTGGCCATTTTTTCATGTATATATTGGCCATCTGTATATCCTCTTCAGGCCCTTTGCCATTTCTTAATTGAATTGAATTATTTGTTCATTTTGGTGTTGACCCCTAATCAGATGTATCTTTGGTGACTATGTTCTCCCATTTAGTGGATTGTCTTTTTTTTTTCCTGTGGTACACTTACACAATGACATACTTACTCAGCAATAAAAAAATAAAGAAATCTTACTTTTGTGACCTGGATATTATTATGCTAAGTGAAATAAGCCAGTCAGAGAAAGATAAGTACCACATGATGTCTTCTACGTGTGGAATCTAATGAACAAAATAAATTAACCAACAAAATAGAAACAGATGTATAGACACAGAGAATAGACTGACACCTGTCAGATGGGAGAGAGGTTGGGGTACTGGGTGCAAAAGGTGAAGAAATTAATAAACAAAACAAAACAAAAAAACACTCAGACAGACAATAGTATGGGATAAAATGGGGATAAAAGGTGATGGAAGGAAACTTGACTTGGGGTAATGAACACACAATATACAGATGACATATTTTAGAACTGTATACCTGAAACCTATGTAATTTTATTAACCACTGTTATCCCAACATAGTCAAATGAAAAAAAAAAGAAACAATGTATGTTGATTATTTGACCCTTAGGTGTCCAGGGAAAGAGAAGGAACACAGACCAGTAGGGAAGACAATGGACAATAAAGACTGTGGACTCTATTCCAGAAACATTTATTCAAAGACATAGTTTTTTGTTTGTTTGTTTTTGGAAAAGCAGACATGAGACAAACAAACAAAAACAGAGAAAGAAGTCAAATACTCAACAATATTGTTGACCATGATGAGAGAAAAAAGAATTGAAACACTGTTCTGAGAGGTTTTGAACTTTGCCATCAAATATCATTTGACTATATTATCTCAAATGAAAAACAAAAATATTGGCATATTTCAACAGTGGGACTAGGTAAGTTTCCTAACTTGGAATGTACATTTTTAAAAATTCTGCATTTCTTATTAATAGGAAACATGTCTCATGGTATCTTAAAAATATTTCAGATCAAGCAACAAATGGTATATTTATATGTTCATCACAGTATTACTATCACTAAAACAGTATCTGCCAAACCTGAGGATGCCTCCTTGGTCATAACTGTTCTTGAGATTCCTTTAAGCCCTAGCTGGTTTGGCTCAGTGGACAGATTGTCAGCCTGTGGACTGAAGGGCCCTGGGTTCGATTATGATTCAGGGCATATTCTTGGTTCCATCCCCAGTAGGGGGTGAGCAGGAGGCAGCGGATCAATGATTTTCTATCACTGATGTTTCTAGCTCTCTCTCCCTCTCCCTTCCTCCCTGAAATCAATAAAAAATATACACATTTAAAAAAGATTATTTTAATTGCACTGAAGTGGGAATGTCAGGATACCACTACCATATGGAAGTCAATAGGTTTCACTAATAACTACTCAGTGCATTGTCCAAATAATATCCAGCCTGCTTTAGTCCTCTCATTTAAGATGAGAACTGCCCTTAACAGATAATGTTCTCAGCTTTAAAGCTGGCCTTGCTTAGTCATATGTCAGGCCCAGTGCATGAGATTCATGCACTGGGGGGAGGGGGGGGAAGGGCTGTCTGCTCAGCCCAGGCTGCATCCTCTCCTATCTGGGATCCCTCTCACAATCCACACAATCCAGGACTGCTGACTCCCAACCACTCACCTGCCTGCCTGATTACCCCCTAACCACTCCCCTGCCAGCCTGATTAATACCTAACTGCTCCCCTGCTGGCCCTACTGCCCCCAACTGCCCTCCTCTGACAGCCCTGTCGCCTCTAACTGCCCTCCCTTGAAAGCCTGGTCCCTCCCAACTGCCCTCTCCTGCTGGCCTGATCACCTACAACTGCCCTCCTCTGCTGGCCATCTTGTGGCAGCCACCTGTGTCCACATGGGGGTGGCAATCTTCTATGTTGGAGTTCCGGTCAATTTCCATATTACCTCTTTATTAAATAGCATTACCCTGTGAGGTTAATTTGTATAAAACCTCTTTTTTCATCCACATTCTTATTTTTATCGCAATTGTTTCACAGAAAAAAAAATCTTGACTCCATTATTAGGTTTTAAGAATTCAGGAAAAGCTGTCATTTTTATCCCTACATTTTTAAATAGAATTATATCTCAATAACACCAAACTGATGAGGAAACATTTTGTGTTTAAAGACCTTCAGAAAGAAAGATCCACAAACTTTTTTCAATAATGCACTCCTTAAAAAATAATACCTAAAAACTTTTGCCTCAGGAAACTATTTTCTATAATAACATGAAATCTTCAGATAGCAGCAAAAGCCCATTTCCTGCTGTTAGCTCTCAATAGGAAGGAGCAATAATTTTTCTTCATATCTTTGAACAATGTTTAAATTATTCCCCAATCTTCTGTTTCACACTAAATAATTCTTCACTCCCTGAGCACTTCTTCATGGGTGTTACTTCAAATTACCATTGTTGATCTCTATTGCATTCACTTCAGAGTCTCTTTATTAGTTATAAAAACCGAGATTCAAAAATATGAGAAAACTCAGATTTTACATTTTTCATTGTCTTATTTGTGATTCCAATCTTCCACTTAAAAAAGAGGGAGAGAAAGTGAAAAATTGCAACACTACATTCTAGAACTTATTTGTGAAGGCTGCCCATGTTTGCTGTTGTCAGCTTCTCCCCACTTTCATTTTATTCCATTTCCAGAAAAGTGGAATGTTTTTAAATGTTTGTCTAACTAAACGGATGTTCTAAAGAGATGTAATTTTTAAAGTTCGCTACAATGAACTGGGTTATTTGAACAGTATGTCTTCGTCACATTGTTAGGCTATGGAGCTTGTATACTTATTTTGCTTTTAGTCCATCTACTCCAACAGAAAGAAAGCTTCATGGTAACAGAAATTTTTGTCTCTTTTGTTCACTGTTGTTCACAAAGTCTTAAAATGGCATCAAGTATATAACAATTGCTTAATAAATATTTGTTAAATGAATGAATGGTTAAATAAATGTATGGCAATATCTAAGCAATAGGTAGTTAAAAGAAAAACGCAATCCAATAGGTTTGATAATTTATTGTTTCTATTTGGGTATCTATTATTCCTAGAGATACAATCTTTAATAAAACATGGGACTATGTCAGCCTCCTTCCTAGCATTTCAACCACCTGGACTTAAGGGCCTGTCTCTATACAGGTCTCATATCCACCAAGCACCTTGCTATGTGTTTCCATTAATGAAAAGAATAAAGCTAGGATTTTATTTTACACAAAGGTGAGAAAACTCAAAGAGATAGTTGCCATACCAACTACAACTTAGCCCCTCAGCTCATATGAATTTTAGCTATTCCTTATATCTGCTCTTAACTTTTATGTGTTAAAATATATAAAGGCAATTTTCTGTCTTACTACTGCTGTGGGATTTGTCTACAATTTATGTTTCTGGACTCGCCACAGGACTGACATAACAGAATACACAAAATTATTCTCTTTCTTTGGCTCTGAGCAAGAGGATTCATTTACTTTACTACTGAAGTCCACCCATAGAAGAGACCATTCACTTTTTCAACTTGCTGTTCCATATTCACAGGGGAGAAAAGCTAGAATACTTATATTCTACATGGGCTTCAGTTCTTCTCAAAACCTTGTCTTTCCTATGATGTCTGCTCCTATCACATGTGATGCTCATTTTAATCTACTTTATACACTCCAGGCACAAAGCCTCCCTTAATCTTGCAATTCATATGAAAATTAGTCATACAGACTTGCCTAAGTGAGATTGCTTTTTGGTGCTATCTATGAGAAAAAATAATGGAATCAAAGTAGCTGGAATGTCATTTTCTAGGACCTCCTCAGAATGAATATTTGATGCCAACATTATTTCATAACATTAATTTGTTTCTACCATCATTTTAGAAAACTAATACGTTCCTAAATATGGCTTCTGAGTCTATCATGCTTTGCTGCTTTATTAAATTTATGTATGTTGTATCTGTAAGATTATATTCTAAGTAGACTGAATTAAAAGACAGACAAGAACAAATTTACCAGGCTCTATGGCAGCCAGATAGTAAGAGGACACACAAGGAAAAGACTGTCTACCACTTAGCAAACTACACTGAGCTCAGCAAACTGGATCAGCAGATCTCCATGGATGAGAAATAACACAAAAGCAATTGTTTTCTTCCTTTATAAATTAATTTTAAATTTAATTATTTGAAAAAACTTGTTTACATTATTCTAAACCAAGAAAATATGAAAAGGTACACCTGAAAAGTTTTCTTCCCAACCTAGTTCTGCCTCCAATGCCCAATCTAAGGTTTGGAATAGAGAATCACCCTCATATTTGTCATAGACCCACATGTGCAGGTAAATATGGGAAGTACAACTTGCTTTTTTTCCTTTTGAAATAAAAGGTATACAAAGTAAAGATACAAATAGGTTTTAAGCACAGCTAAAATTCACTTATAGTTTCCTTAGTATAAACCTAACCAACTCCTTTCCTTCCAAATGCATTATGATATGTCAGTTATTTTTAAAGTGTGGCAATTAGGTATTTCTAAGTACATTTTGATTCTGAAGTGTAAAAGTTATTGAAGATAATAAATATTTGTTAGTTTATGATTGATTAACTAGGGGCCCAGTGCATGAAATTCATGCACGGGGGTTGGGGGTGTGGAGGAGCATGTCCCTCAGCCCAGCCTGAACCCTCCCCAATCTGGGAATCCTTGGAGGATATCCAACTGCCCATTTAGGACCAATCCCTTTCACAATCCAGGACTGCTGGCTCCCATCTGCTCACCAGCCTGCCTTCCTGATTGCCCCTATCTACTTTTGCCTGCCAGCCTGATCACCCCCCAACCACTCCCCCGCCAGACTGATTGATGCCTAACTGCTCCCCTGCCAGCCTGTTTGCTCCTAACTGCCCTTCCCTGCAGGCTTGATCACCCCCAACTGCCCTCCCTTGTGGCATGATCCCTCCCAACTGCCCTCCCCTGCTGGCCATCTTGTGGTGGCCATCTGGTATCCACATGGGGGCAGGATCTTTATCCAATGGGGGCAGCCATTTTGTGTTGGAGTGATGGTCAATCTGCATATTACTCTTTTATTAGATAGGATAGTATCTGTTTTTTCCAACTACAAAAATTAAAAATTTATTTTAAAAAATTTCTTAGGTGCTAAAGTACAGATTAGTTAAAATACTATATATATATATATATATATATATATATATATATAATAGTTTTCTAAAATGTAATAACTTATATTATGGTTTAGCTTGTGAATAAGAAATTAATACATTATCTTAAATTTATAATTTGTAATTTATAATGAGATTAATTTAAAAATGTAAAATGAAGTTAATTCTATAGGAATTGGGTTCATCTTCTGTATATATAGATAGCATACTCATGGTTAATTCTAAATTATAATGTCTATGTGTATTATTTTTGGCCTACACATATTAAAGGACATGTACTTTGAGATATTCCTCTCTTAGTGATAATTATTGCAAAATATACACCAACTTTGTAAAGCAGACTGTTTTAGGGGAATAATGATCGACTTTCAAGGGAGAAAAGTTATTTTATTCTAGTTCTGCTAGTTCTTAATAGAGTATGACTTTGAGCAAATTATTTGATCTGATTTTTTTAAAGAGTTTGGCCTGCTCAAAAACTTCAATTCCTCTATAAGAATTAGATATGAAATAAAAATAGCAGCAGACACTGAAATCCCTATTTCATACACTTGTTATTTGAACCTGATATATTTTGTAGGAGTGATCCAGAAGCGATGATATAGCACTGGAAACCATAATTGGTGACCCAGTGTCCCACAGTAAAACAGGAAGAGAAATATACCAAATCTAATTATTGATCAGTGTTTATAAAAAGTTTACTTTAGGTGTTAACATACAATAAAAATAAACAAAACTATATAACTGCCTTTCTCAAAGTTCATTCAATTGTCTTTGTTGATGTTAAAGTGTGGCAATTAAAAAAATATAGTCACAATTCAATTATTATACACATTCTTCATATTCTCTCCTTATATTGAGTCCCAAGCAAAGGAACTAATTGTTAAATTTGGCTGTATCTGGACTTCCAGAAAGTTCTTAAATTTCTGAAATCCTGTGGTTGAAAAACTCTAGGACAATGTCTTCATTAAGATTGAATTAAACAGGAGAAAATGTTGATTAATTGTAAAGAAAACCTAAGCCAGCTAAATCTATGAGACTATGAAATACACTCTCTAGAGGTATAGACTCTCAAAGGAGTCTTTCAAAATTACATAAGAAAAATTCTTTCAGGCAGAGACTAAATTTTTTTTCCTAACATTTTGCTGAAAGCAGAGTTTATGAACCCAAAATGAATTTTTTAAACCCATAATGTTTCCATTCTCACCTGAGTATATACATATATTTTTTCTAATCCTTGATGTAAAAAATATCTTTGCAATCTTGGCTATGCTGCCACCCCTGGTGAAGTCAGCCTGAAGGTCAAGAACCAGAGCCTGACTCCCAAGGCAAATTTTAAGACCATGTCTATTGTCTTAAAATGAGGCCATGTTCCAAATCCTAGACAAACTGCATTACTTTTCTACAGCTGCTTAGAAAGTAAAGTTGTTTACTAACTTTCTATAGTAACATATACCTATGAACTTCCTATTCCTTTTAGTAGCATTTTATAAAATTCTTAACCCTGATTTTCCTTTGACTACGATGTCTTACAATTTTCTGAAGACATCAAATCTTTTCTGGGATATGGATGGTCTATTGACCTCTAATTTCTGGCATTGACTATTCAAGACTTTAGGCTCCTATAATGCTCTTCCATTGGGTTACTAAATACACTTTATTCACTATTTGGCCTTGACCACAAAACCTCTGACTTCGTTGTTAATTTATTGTATCATTTACTTACATTTGCTATAACATCCAACTTCCCTTGATTCATGAATTTACATACATGTTTGTGGGTTCTCCTTTGTCCACACCCATGATCTCTGACTTATTCTTACTCTTTGTCTCAGAATTACACTAATTACATCTTTATGTAGATTATATAATGGGCTGACTAGAAAATGGCATAAAGTAGCTAAATGGATGAATAACTCCTATTGATTGATAATTTATGTAACTCTGCATTTCACCAAGTAATCGGTACATAGTTTAGATCATACAACACAAAGAAACTGTAGAACAGCCCTGCAACTAAGAATGCAGCCATGATAGATTTGTTTTTTTTTTGTGTGAAGAAAATAAGTTGTTAGCAGAAAGCTGGTGGTCACAGAAAATAACCAACAATTTCCCTTGGTACTTCCTGATGGATTTTCTTGAAAGAAAGTACAAATAGATGACCAAATTATGTTATCTATAAATACTAGTACTTCTGCCTGTGGCCACAGGAAGTTTATTTTAACAGACATACTGGGCTAAAGGGAAGATCTTAGCAGGAAGCAGAAAACGAGATTATTTCCAAATTTATGCCTGGGAGGTTATTTTAATTTTGCCCTTCTAGACATAAAAAGAATACAGTTATTAAGAGGAAATTCCATAATTTTTAATTACAGGAAGCATATTCTCAGGCCATCTCACACCTGAGCTGAACTCTAAAATATAAGATGACTAAAGCCAGCATGTGAATACATTTCCCATTATCCAACAACATAAAACTACATTTGCCTCTAGTAAAACATGCCCCAAATCAGGTTCTACATAAGATTAACTATTTTTCTGTCCAGCAAACTTTTGTGCCACTGTAATGAGTACAATGACTGGACTAAGAAGCAAAAGAAAGGGGGTGGTAGGTTTAAACAGCATCTTCTTTAATAAAGCATAGTTAAAGTACAGGTAAACTCAACTCTGTTTCATATTATAAAAAGAACATTGGTAAAAATTTTACTTTGTTTCTACTCCAATAGAAGAATTTTTGCCTTTCTGAAGCATGTGTTGTTTTCTCTATGAGGCATCTCCAATAATACATTTTACAGAGAGTATGGTCTGTACTTGTTGCTTCTTATGGTAAGGCTAGGATAATTTCTAAGTTTAGGTAAATAAATAATTAATGGTATATTTCATGAAAGTTTCAATTTTGGTTCCCAAATAGAAAAGAATGAAGTGGCTTGGTAATTCAAACAGTCCAAGGTTGAATTTGCAAATCTAATTCCTGGGTTCAGGATTGACTCAGAACTCCACTATATAATTCAGCCTATCAGTGGGCCCAAATTGAGCATGATGAAACAGTAGGGAAAGACAGTGTGGAAAGATACTAGTATAGCAGGAATTGCCCGATGAATATAACCTTAAGAGTGAAAGCCTCAGAGTCTACCTCCTGGTCATCCTCTAAGATTGGGATTCATGGAATGGCTCATTCATGAATGCTGAACTTCTTGCATATCCCTAGCACTTAGTGCTACAAGTGCTGAGCCCAGAATATCCATATTTATTCTAAGATACAGCTCTCTCCTTTCCATTTTTCTCTTATCCTAGTTATAAAGCTTAGGATTCCGCTTTATTCCCTAACCTACCCTCTGGTTAATCTGTCTAGTATCCAGGTTTACTTTGGGCTCATTTTTTAGTTTTGGAGGGGTGGGGGCAAGGGAGCATTTTCCTACACACGCTGTCTTTCTAGAATGGTTCCTTGCATTATGCCATTCACATGTACTTGAGTAATTCTGCTATTAAAAGCACCCTATTTACAAGTATAAGAGCTATCATGACTCAGTTAACATGATCTGCGCAATTTAAACTTTTCTGAAGTACACTCAATTCTAAAGGAGCACACATTTTCAGTTGGATCAGTTCATGCAGGCCCTAGCCTAGACACGGAAATCTTGCACAAGCAATTAGTTCTGTTCTTTAGTTTATAGAATGAGATACAAAAACATGGACATAGTCTTCTTTCTTATAACAGTCTGCATCTGTCTTGAAATTCACGTGTGTTCATACAAGTTGACTATCCCATAGCCTCTCTCTTGGTCCCAATAAAATGAACCAACACCTATGGCGCTCTTCCTCAGAAAGCAACACAGTCTTTATTACTGTTCATATTCTCATTCAGAAATGTGCCCTAAACAGGGCAGAGTTCAATAAGATGTTTTTAAATTATTTATTTAATCAACAAATATGTAAGTGCCTATATTATGTTAACTCTTCAGTGTCATAAGACTGCTGTAATAAACAACAATTAGACTAAAACTATTGCTTTGGGTAACATCCCAAATTTGACTAATTGGGGTTTAAGGACATAGTGAGAAGTCTAGATGGCGTCTACTCAGAAAGTACATAGTCCTTTTTTTTATTATATAGCTTTCATTCTGTATTAGTACTCATTTGGTGTTTCAAAATGACTCCCTCTTACCCACAGCTCCTGCACCGACCATGCTGCCCTAACCAGCAATAGGGCTCTTGGGTTCAGAATGATTTTCAAATACAAGTGGCACAGTAGGCTTCCATATATTTCCTTAATATTTTTAAAAAGATACAGAATGCAGATAACATGCACAAAAACAGCTTAGCATAAGTTTCCCAGGCAGAGTTAGCAGTGAAACCCAAGTACAGCTCTAGATGAACCATTTTTTCTATACCGTATAGGGCATATGTAGTAACAAAATAAGTGGATGCATGTGTGTACATAAGCTCAATTCAGGGAGCAATCAGATCTGGAGCTCTTACAGATTTTATACCCAGCTATCCTAGTGGTTCTTTTGGAAGAACCTCACTATCACTTGGTATTGTCAACAATGTTAAATTTTGCCTTTAACCAACTTACACAAGACACAAAAATAAACTCAAAATGGATAAAGGACTTAAACGTAAGATGGGAAACCATAAAAATCTTAGAGGAATCCACAGGCAACAAAATCTCAGACATATACTGAAGCAATATCTTCACTGATTAGTTTGCAATGGAAACTAAAGAGAAAATAAACAAATGGGACTACATCAAAACAAAAAGCTTCTCCACAGCAAAATAAACCATCAACAAAACAAGAAAACCCACCGCATGGGATAACATATTTGCCAATGTTATCTCCGATAAGGGTTTAATCTCCAACATTTACAGAGAACTCAAACAACTTATCAAAAAAAAAAAAAACAGATAAACAACTCAATCAAAAAACGGGCAACAGACTTCTAAATAGATACTCTTCAAAAGAGGACATACAAGCTGTTGAGGGATATATGAAAACATGCTCAAAGTCACTAATCATTTGAGATGCAAATCAAAACAACAATGCGGTACCATCTCACACCTGTCAGAATGGCTATCAACAAATCAACAAAGTACAAGTGCTAGTGAGGATGTGGAGAAAAAGGAACCCTCATGCACTACTGGTGGGAATGCAGATTGGTACAGCCACTGTGGACAACAAACAGCATGGAGTTTCCTCAAAACTAAAAATGGAACTCCCATTTGACCCAGTGATCCTACTTCTAGGAATATATCCCAAGAAGGAGGTGGGAGACAATGGGTTAATAAGAACATATATATAATACCTAAATTAATAAAGAATTAAAAACAAAGAAGATAGATGATACCTAACTAACATCCGCAGTCTGGCTGGCACCCAGCTGGGCTGGGCGAGTATCTCTTTGAAAAGCTCACCCTCAAGAATAAGGAGGAGCTTTTGGAGTCCAGAGGCCTTTGAGGGCCCCTCTGCATTCCCTTGATGTCTGGCTTTTACCTGAGCCTCTTTCTTAAACTACTAGCCATTCTTTTAACCACCCTGAAGCCCTTTCCCATGTATTACAACAAATGGAAACAATAAAGCTTTTTGCAGACAAAAAAAAAAAGGAATGGGAAAAATATCAAGTGAGATTAACAACAAAACACTCAAAAGAACATACAGTATGTAGTATGTTCTAGTGTAACATAATTTGTCCGTAAAACATTTTACACCTGCTCCCCACATTGAGCATTACAAAAGAGCTTCACTGGTTTTGGCAATGGCTTGACTTATTGTTGATAATACTCTGACACAACCCCAAACATGGCTAATTGGCCATAATCTTATAGAAAGCATCTAAATAGACTGTGAAATGATACTGAAAGAGAAACAAAACCATGATTCTGCCCAAGCATGTTATAGAGCAATTTCTCCTTGGATTGCACACCTGCTTTTTGACCCATTAAGTCCTGCTGTCTTTATAAGAAACTGAGGTTGTGATGTCTTTCCTAAATGTGTATTTTTTCGGGACCATATGTAACAAGTACACATGAATGTACATGTTTCCAGCCTCATTTTTAATATCTTCAATTTGACTAGAATAGGAAAACAGTCACCTTAGAAGATAAATCCCTTAACTGCTTAAAGCTCTGCTGTAGTTATTCTCTGACAAGCATTGCAAGAATTCCCTGTAACTGTGGAGAATTAGTCTTTCCACTTATACATTCCTGACAACATGATCTGATATCATTTTTCATGAAGAAGTGGTATTTAGGAATAATAATGTGCATATCAGATCTGATTTTCTTTTTATGCATATCAAAATTCCACTGCACCAAACCCCTGCAGTCACATATCATTACAGTAATTCTGGCTGGCTATGTCTCCCCTTTCACTGATGTGCACAAAACACTTCTCAATGATGTTTTCATGGTTTGCAGAACATATCAAGAGTCAGCTAAGAAATAATTTCAACAGTAGACTTCGACTGCGAATGTCAATGAGCTAAAGGCATTTTGGACACACTAGCTGCATTCCTAAGCTTTATTTTATTTGCAGGACTAAAGAGGTAAAAGAAGCAGTGATCTGTACCTGATGGAATAATACAGAACTCTTTCATCAGAGATGTGTGTGTGTGTGTGTGGAAAAGGCAAGGCAGCTGCTATGAGAGGACTATAAAATAGGTTCAAGGGCTCTGGAACCCTAATATGCAATTTTTTAAAGTTTTACATTTTGATTCAAAGCTTTAAGAGTTATTATATTATTTCCTTTACTATAAATACATAAAGGCACACCTCACTTTATTGCACTTCACAGACATTGCGTTTCTCAGAAAATGAAGGTAAAACTCTCCACCAACAAAAAAAATTATGATTCACTTTGTTACAATACTCACTTGATGATGGTGGTCTGGAACTGAACCCACAATATCTCTGAGGTATATGGAATTTATTTTTTACTGTCTTGACTTAGGTCAATTATATTTCATGATAAAATAAACTTGTGTTGGCAGGCTAATTAAGATCAAAATGCTGAACTGATTTATCGACCATATAAATATAGTAAATATTTATAATTAAATGTATTATTTATTAAATTATATTTGTTCAAATAGCCTATGCAAAAATTGATTTTGTTTCAAAAATTTGAAAGGGATAAAATATATTTCAGAAGCCTCTACTGCATATTCCTAGGGAAGAGTGGTATTTAAAGAAAAGATAAATGGATTTAACTTGAAAGAGGACAACCTTTTAAATACATTAATTTTTTTTGTTTATGATACTCATTTTAAAGAATGAAAACCAGAGCTGTGTCAGGAAGTACAGATGTTTCAAAAACCAGAAATTAATCTGAACATCATTTTAAAAATTATTGCTATATACTTATTCAGTTTGTTCCTTTCTTTGTGTTTTCTAACAGCATTTTCTCTTTATATATATATATTTTTTGGTGAACTTGACATTGTTATTACAAAGAGACAAGGAGAAAAGAAAGCAATCTCTTCTCAAGGACAGAGTCAAAGTACCAAAGGGAAAATCAGAGAGAGAATAGCCATCTGTTCTGTTTCCTAAAAAAAAAAAAAAGTAAAAACATGCTGTCTCTCTCAACAAAGGAATTGATTTTAAAACTGTTTTTTAAAAAACTAAACAACAGGTTCAAATTCAATTAATAGTAATATTATTTCTCTTGCATGTTCACATTATTCAGTGCAGTGGCTGACTTAATTAAATATACTAGTTGCTGCACATCTCTTCATTACAACTGATGTGCAAGAAAATAGGGTTGGGGAGGGTTGAGTGAAAAGAAAAGGAATTATCTGCATAACGCAGTGAAAATGAAATCAGTAACAAAGACAATAAATGTTTAAAGCTCTTATCACATAATTCTCATGTGGTTTTTTAAATTACATAATTCCTTTCTGCATTGTTGCAATAAAAAAATTTTCAAATTATATCCAAATGCTTTGCGATTTGACTTTGAGGGAATCTCTCTCATTGTGCAGATTATCAGAGATGCTCCTGTGTGACTGAATCAGGCTTCTGAAAATTGTTTGCTTAAATGTTGTTACTAAATGATGTCAAACTACTTGAAAAGTGAAAACTTTATCAATTAATTTCCTTACCCAACTAATACCAAAACAGTAATTACTTTCTTTAACTTAACAAATACATTGTTTTGCAGAGCAATGATTCCAAACACTAATTTTGTAATGTTTACAGATACTGATATACTTATCTATAATTCTCAAAGAATTGACTTTAATATAATTTATTTAAAATATATATCACTTTTACAGGAAATAGGAGCCCAAAATTATTCAAGTTTTATTGGGGGTGATGAGAAGTTGCTAATGTTGATTGAAGAGTAAATACCTGCAAAATGCTATTTATCTTACTTAATTTTCTTTAGGATCCTGTGAAATATTATTGTTACGTTGTGCATTTTGTTGCATGAAGTGCTTGAAATTCACAGAAGTTAAATTATTTACCCAATATTCCAAAGTTCTGATTTGAAGCCAGAGCATTTTGATTCTCACCTCTGTGTTTCTATGAGGAATAATGGGTTTGGCAACACCACATAGTAAAGAAATAAAAATGGCTCTTAAAAAATGGGACTTAAAAACATTTAATCACTTAACTAATAATTCTGCTATTGAGTTAATTTCTACCTTAGGTCAAATAGACTAACTAGAAAGACTAAGCAGTAGCTGCTCATCACTAGGCTGATATACATTCACATTTTCCTTTCACTCAGAAGAGCACCCAGATTCTCTGGTCCAGGAAGCAGTGTAATGATAAAGGATGTGGGAGTCAGTAAGTCTGAACTCCAATTCGGGCTCTAAGTCTTACTGGTTGTGTTAAGCTAGCTTGCCCTCTTTCAGTGACAAATTTCTCACCTATAACTGGGGGTAATTATCAGAGGCAGAGAGTGAATATGAAAACGGGAAGAAACGGATTATACTTCTAAATAGAAATAAATTCAAGGAGGGGGGTCGGGCAGAGTGCAAGATGGAGGTGTAGGAAGAACCCTGACCGTACCTCCTCCTACAGACACAGCACTTATACAGCTACTAGGGATCACTTCTTCTGAAAATGACCTGAAATAGGCAAACTTCCCTCTAAAACAAAAGATAAAAGGACCACATCCAAAGGGTAGGAGAGTAAATATCTGGTTTAGAAAACCCACAAGGCTAATAATGTCTAAGAAACCAGAAGTGCGATAGGAAACAGAGACTCCTCTCCTAAAGGGATCACATGTGGCCTTACTTGGCCTAAGACCCCGTGGAAAAAGTTAGTTTGAAAGAGCCTTAAGCATATGTGAAAGAAAATCATCAGCTAATGTAAAAGTATTGGCTGAAGGGACTTAATAATCGATTTGATAAGAATGAATTATGGGGAGAGTACATAGAGCAGTCAAGGAACAAAATCTGAGAGACGCTGGGTGACAAAAGGCTAACATTTGGGATTAAATGGCATGACTTGAAAGAATTGTCCTTGGGGTTTTAATGAAATCTTTATGTAGTAGCATAGTGTGATGTGTGGGGGTGGGTTGAGCGGAAGCGAGAGGCAGATTTGGGTTGAGGAGTATAACAGGGGCATTAAAGGTAGAAATCATAATGTAATACTACTCTCACCCTCAGATCATATATGGGAATCAGGATTAAGATTAAATGGGCATTAACTAAAATAATGATGCCACCATACCTTTATTTTTCTTAAGTTAAAATATTAAAATAACTAACTTACATTATAGGCTTTACATAACTGATCCCATTTAAAAATTTCATTTATGTTTTTCTAATGTGGGGAGGTTATAAATTCTTTTTTCTACTGGGTAAGAATAGGAGAATTTGGAGGCTCTAAATTAAAATGAATGGGTAAAAAGTTGCTTTGATGCAAGATTGAATTTTGGTGAAAGTTGGCTAATACTCCTCAAGCTACAATTTGAACATTATTTGGAAAACACTTTCTTTTTTTTTATCACTCTCAAGTGCCTTTGACAATAAGCAGAACATTTCAGGTGTACTTTAAGATTTTTAAATAGTAAATTAATAAAATTAAAATCAAAAAACAACACAAAGTTAGTTAATGAAATCAGTCAAAATGACAAGTAATTCTCAGTATGTGCAGCTTAAAGTTTATCCTAATAGTCTATATCCTGGTAGCAAATGGCATATTCAGCTTATTTATAACAGCTGATTTTTATTAAAGTAAATCTTTTCTCAAAATTGAATATTTTTCTCCTTCATTCATTCAATATTAATACAAAAAATATTTAGGTAGCCCTTGCCATGCACCAGGATTGGATTAGGCAACAGGTCTGCAAAGGTAAACCACATGCAGTCCATACCTTCCCATCCCGTATAGTTCAACTAGATTCAATTCCGTGACATTGGTACCAAATATGGAAAATCATATAACCAGATAAACAGATGAAAATGTTTTCAAAGATGATGAAACATTTTAAAATCCAAAAATCTTTTTTACATTGGTATTTTCAACTGGACATATATTATATACATATACATTTTTAAAATCCATAATGTATATGTAATATTTGCCATATTACATCTTAGTAAAATTCCTAATAACTTTAATGCTTAAACCCAAACCAAAGATAACTTTTCTAAATTTCAATACTAACATAAATTTTCTGTTTATCTCTAGACAATGTTCACACTTTAATATGTAACCATGTTTTTATTCCCCTATTTTTTATTTCTATGGCTTCCTCACAGTCATAAATCAATAAATGATCACATCAAAAGTCTATATTTCCTGACAGGTATGATTTTTATACTAGATAAAGGAGAGATAAACAGCATATACCAGGGGGGTAATTGCCAAAGTCAATTTAGAGCAGATGGAAGCTTTGGTCTCTGCTCCATTTCTTGCTAACAAAATGTATACTGATGTCAAACAAGCAAATCACACCCCGGGCATTCTGTTCTATATTATTTGCAACTTTTACCATTGCACCCGATATGAAATGGGCCCTTCTTACATAAGTGTAATGTAGTAGTTTTGAAATATGAATTCTTGCTTTGTGACAATTGTCATAAAAGGGTTGATGTGAAACATAACTAAAAATATTTTTTAGGAATGACAAGATGTATATCCTATCCTATATTTGCAGATTATTTTTAAAACTAAGGTTGAAAGGCTCAAAGTAGCCTATATAATAAGAGAGAAACATGCAAATTTGACCATACTTTTGCTCCTGATTGGCTATGCTACCAGCCAATCAGGAGTGGGGGTGGGGCCAAGTGGCATGAGCGCTGGGCCCCAGGTGTGGAGATGAAACAGGCTGCAGCAGGGAGTGCCTGACCCCTGGGCACTGTGAGCAGAATTGGCAGCGAGCACCCAGCCCCCGGGGCCCAGTGGTCGCCGGGGCTGAGCTGAGCAGGGCGATGGCTGGGTGCCCAAGGCCTAAAGCCTCTAGCGAGTCTTTAAGCCTTGGGCAGGCTGGGGGTGAGCCATCAGTTGGACATCCCCTGAAGGCTCCCAGTATGTGAGAGGGGGCAGGTTGGGTTGAGGGACCACCCATCCCTAGTGCACGAATTTCATGTACTGGGCCCCTAGTATACTAATGTAAAATTCACTTTATAGCCACTCTGTTGATATGCTATAGTAGTTCATTATGAACTCAGACGGCACAAAATAAACCCTCTTGAACCCATGAGCCTGTGTGTAGTAAATGTGTTTTGTAGCTTGATTTTAATGTATTGTACCTCATGTTACATTTTTAGCTCTTTATAAAAACAGTTGATTAAAGTACTTAGTAAATTTATCCTATGTAATCCTATATAATAAAAGACTAATACACAAGTTATCCCCTAGACTGGGAGTTCTACCAGGAGTTCATTCTGGGGGGGGAGGGGGAAGCCAGACCCCACCTGTGCATAAATTTGTGCACTGGGCCTCTAGTATATAATGCATGAGCATTTCCATATTTTACATGAAAATACTATGTCTTTACATTTTTAGACTATTTTAAAAAGTCATATTGGTAATATTTTTTCATTCACAGTGCTATCAGCACTTGTGAGGTGAACTCCTCATTTATGAGAAGACTGACTTTTCCAGTTTAGAAATATATATTGATAGTAGTTGTTAGGAACATTCATTTCTTTTATCTTGTTGTCAAGTATAATCTACAAAAGCAAATTATGCTTAAATTATAATATTTGACATCATAGTGAATTAAACAAATAAAAGGCAGCTACCAATGAACTAAGCATAATGTACTGTTTTCTTAAAAAGATGTTTTCTTAAACATCTATTATTTAAACTGATGAATAAAAATAGACCCAGAGACATAAAAGCATCAGACTGTCAAACCTTAGAGGGAAGGCAGGGAAGAGTGGAGGCAGGAGAGATCAACCATGAACTCATATGCATAACCCATAGGCACAGACAATAGGGTGGTAAAGACTTGAGGTGAGGCAGGGATTGGAGAGGGCAACAGGGGAAAAGGGTCATATTAATACTTTCAACAATAAAGATTTATTTTTTAAAAATCATTATTTAACTAATTTATAACTAAAGCTCTCCCTGAGTCATGTTAAAAGTAACAACTGTCAATCTAGTTATTTTTAAAAAGTCAAACCAGTTATAGTTATTGGAAAAAATAGGCTCCTTTTCCTTTATTCCATTAAAAACTGCCTTTCTGAGGCAGATAAGGTTCATGGTACAACAGCTTCAGTTGTATGCTGGCAAAAAATCATTAATTCAATGTTTCATTTTTGAGATGTTTCACAAAGATATATACTCGTGTGCTGATTTCATATGCATTTTCTCACATTTGTGAAATTATTACTTAGGAGACTGGATGAATTCGGGGTCCTTATTTTAAACTGACCATGTCCTATAGTCTCTCATAGTGTACATATAAAGGATGGGGCAAAAGTAGGCTTACAGTTGTTTGTAAGGAAAGTAATAACATAAGTAATACAGAAAAAACTTTGTGTTTCATGTACTCACAACTGTAAACCTACTTGAATCTCCAAGATGAATTTCCATAAAAAAATAGAATCCATCACTATATAAAGATGGTCATGATGGGCTGAAATGCCAATTATTTATATTGGCACATATTCTCAAATGCCAATTAATTATTCATATACTAGAGGCCTGGTGCACGAAATTTGTGAACAAAGGGAGAAGGTCCCCTCAGCATAGCTTGCACCCTCTTCATTCTGGGACCCCTCTGGGGATATCTGACTTCTGGTTTAGGCTTGATCCCTAAACTGGCAGTCGGACATCCCTCTCATAATTTGGGAGCGTTGGTTCCTAACCACTCACCTATCTGTCTGCCTGGTTGCCCCTAATTGCCCTCCCCTGCTGGCCTGGTCGCCCCTAACTGCCTCTGCCTTGGCCCCTGCCACGTGGCTTTTTCCACATGGGTGTGTGCATGTGCATGGACCCAAGCGACATGCTCACACACACCCATACAGAATCCTCAGATGTCCGCAAGGATGTCCAGAAGACGTCTTGTCTAATTAGCCTATTACTCTTTTATTAGTATAGGTAAGTATTTATATTATTCTCTACTTTTCTATATGTATTTAAAATATTCCAGAATATTTTAAGTGAATAAAATATGCTCCAGTTGCAGAAAACTAAAAGTTTTGAGATACAACCTGGTAGGCTTGAAAGCAACAACATGTGTATAAAAGGGCGTAAGTTGCAGTCAGCAACAAAACTTGTTGTTAGGATTTCTTGGTTAATATTCTTTTATTGGAAAGGCATGGTTTGGGCAAAGAAGAAAAGGAAACCAACCGTATAAAAGAGAATGTCTGATTGGGCCGTTGCCACAGCAGAGAGGGGCAGGTGCAGCAAAGGTCCAGGCTGTTCCACAGGCAAGGATGTCCGTGTGTATGGGACACCAAAGGACATCTGTCATAGCTGAAACAATTTGCTAACACAATTGCAGAGCTCAGGAAGAACACACCAACACACCCGCACTCCTGCTCTGCCCCCTCAGGCCCCAGGAACCTCGAAGATTTCAAACCTCTCACCAGTCCCCGTCCATTTGGTTGTGCCTTCAGTAGGACCCTGGGTCTGTATATAAATAGATATCCACATATATGCCTAGCAGCTAGCAAGTCCTTTTAACCTCTCTGCTAAGATGTATTCTATTCTAGTTTCAAAAATGTTAAATTTGAAGAAAGGAGTATGGGTAAAATGGAGGAAATATAGTACTTCGAGTGCAATTGAGGACTACTGCAGAAGTGTTTATACAGGCAATTTTGGAAAAACAAAACTAAACTCAAATATATCCTCTGTCTCATCTCGCCCCTGTCATTTGAGAAGGTAGATGGCTCCACAGTGACCAGGTCCAGTGTATCTGGAACCCCCAAATCAGTCCTAGATCCCTGGAAAGGAAGCTGACCCTACTTTTTGAAGTTTGTGGGGAAGGGTATGTGGTTAACGGGCATCTTTTTTTCAGCTGTGACTAGTGCAGAGCAGGGGGCTGCATCCTACTGATTGGAGCATTTGGGAGCTATCCTAAAAAGTAAATGTCTTGTTACCAAAGTGGAGAAATTTATGAAACAGTTAATGACAGAGATGCTTCTTTTAAAAGATACCCCTTCTCACTACTACTCCCAGACACGCCTCCCTCCAACTGCCTACAGGCAGGGTGACCTCCTCCTCACCAGATCTGCCTCTGCCACTGGTAGGACCGAAGATGGGGGCCTCAAATCACTTGTTCTTGAGGCCTTCAGCTCCAGAGTGCACCTGTTTGGAGGAGGACTGGTAACAGATTTTGTTCTTTTCCAGCCTTCTACAGAAAAACCATATTCACAAGCAAAATAATCATTCTATAAAAGACGCCCAACGCTCACATTGGCCTCCGGACTGCAAGTGGGTCTTCTCCAGATTCCCAAGGAGAAGTGGCATAGGGTGGGTCTGCTGCTCCTGATCAGCCAACAAGGGCCTTTCCTCACTGCACCTCTAGGAGCCGGGCTCTGGGCGCTGCAAAGGTGGAGGTTCCCTGAAGCCGCTTCCCACACACCTAGGCTAGGATACATCTCCTAGGAGGCTGCTTCAGTGCTGGGGCAGTCAGGGGCAGGTCCTCTGGTGCCTCACCTCCTGGGCTGCAGTCTGACAGTTCCTAGCGCCCCAGCTTTGCTTGTGCCCCTGCAGTTGCCCAAACCACCAGTTGCCTCAGTGCAGGTCCCAGCAGCCTAAAGCCAGCCTCCCAGCAGCCCGGCCACCACACTCACCAGTGCTGGTAGCTCTCTGCTCCTCACTCACTGATGTGCCCTGTGCACTGGAATGGGGGCATGCTCCAAGCCGCTCCCACCCCTGGCATGTGCCCACTGCCCAGAGGCCCTCCCTCTCTCTACAGCCCTGCCCAGGAAGCTGGCCTTGTTGCCAGGGCTATGATGCCAGCACCCTGCCCCTGCCACTATGGGTGCTGCCATCTTTGTAGCAGAGTGACAGTTAATTTGCATATTACCCTTTTATTAGATAGGATTCACTTTCTAGGTCCATCAAATATAATTAAATCATAAGCATGGACGTTTTTTCCGTATTTCCGTATTCTTAAATTGGCTTTGAACAACAGTATATATTCAAACTGATAGGTTTTTACAGATACACTTTTAACATACAAATAATTTCTAAATGTTTTAGCTGGATGCTTACTAAAGTGGTGATAGAATTAGAATGCGAAAACAGCACTTTAAGATCTCTCTTCCTATTTTAACAGATTTAATTCTGTCATGACATGCCACTCTTCTGTCATTCACAATACTCTATACTTTAGTGACTACAAAACAATTGTTAGGTCAAAATTGTGTATTTAGCCACAGCTGTAAAGGTTTTCTGTAGAGAGCGATTGGCAGCCACCTATACGGCTTACTCTATAAAAGTGGGCATATTTTCTGTTTCAAGTTCGAGCTCCTGTGATGTGAGTGAATATAATATGTATATTAAATTTAATTGTTGGAGAAGTGTCACTTGTTCTACACAAAGCTATAGTCTACAAACATATTAAGCATAATCCTAGGAGGTACCCTGGTATCATTACATCAAAAAATAAGGTGGCCAACTTTTCAAGAGTTAAAGTAGTTTTGCAGAAAATTCAAGATAGTAGAGTTCTGTTTTATCTAAAGCCAATTCCCTCTATTACTTTTGCTTCCAGCTATGAGATAAAATTGACATATAACATTGTGCGAGTTTAAAGTATACATGATGATTTGAAATAAGTGTATATTTCAAAATGATTACCATACAAAGGTTAACACATTCAACACTTCACATAGTTTACTTTTTTATGTTTGTGTGGTGACAACTTTAAAAATTTACTCATTTAGCAACTTTAAAGGATATAATCAAGTATTGTTAACTATAGTCACTATGCTATACACTAGAGCCCAGAACTTATTCATCATTGTAAGTTTATAACCTTGGACCACCTTCACCCATTTTCCCTACCCTTCTCTACCCATGGTAACCACCAATCTACTCTCTGATTTTATTTATTTGGCAATTGGAAGCTGTTTCGTTTGGCTCTGGTTTCACTTTGCCATACCCCATCATTGTTTTATTTGTTTAAGCATTCCTTATTTACAAGAACTACAAAATGCTCAGGGATAATCTTCTATATTTCCTACTCAGTCACTTTTCTAAGTAGTCCTATTCCTTTTATTGAAGAGTGACACTAATAACCAAGATCTGGGTAACAGGTGTGCATATTGCTTCTGGGATATTGCTTCTGTTCTCTTCGCCCAGAAAGTGAGAAACATACACTGAGTGGCCAGATTATTATGATCTCTGAACGCATAATAATCTGGCCACTCAGTGTATATCTTATATAAAAGGCTAACACGCAAATTGTCCCCTCAACCAGGAGTTCGACCAGCAGGCAGGCTGGTAAACCACCTATGTCCCCTCCCCTTGGCCAGGCTGGCTAGGTCCCATCCATGCATGAATTCAATCACCGCACCTCAAATATATATATATATATATACATATATATATATATATATATACACACACACACACACACACACACACACACACATATACTGAGTGGCCAGATTATTAAGCATTCAGAGATCGTAATAATCTGTCCACTCAATGTTTGTGCACATACTACCCTGTGAGTATACACAAATCTTTAAGTATCTCTATATGTATCCATCTAGATAAAGCTGAACATGATGCCATACTAAGATCTTCAACTCTAATCCATTAGCACATGGATTATTCTAGCTTCTTCAACTTGTTTGTCTGCAATCCCCTATTTTGATAGTAAGAAATGTGGCTCCAAATATCACTACTGACTTAAGTGTTAAATTCACACACACACACACACACACACACACACACACACACGAATAGTGGTTTCATAATTATTAATCAACTAGAGGCCCAGTGCATGAAATTCATGCATGGGAAGGGGATCACCTCAGCTTGGCCTGCACACTCTCCAATCTGGGGCCTCTGGCTCCTAACCAATCACCTGCCTGCCAGCCTGATCCCCCTAACTGCTCTCCCCTGACAGCCTGTTTGCCCTAAGTACTCTCCCCTGCTGGCCTGGTCCCCCTATCTGCTCTCCCCTGCCTGCCTGATTCCCTCTAACATCCTCTTCCTTGGCCCTGCTAACATGACTTTGTTGGGAAGAAGGTCCAGAAGAACATCTGGAAGGTCGTCCAGAAGATGTTCAGTCTAATTAGCATATTACCCTTTTATTAGCATAGATGCTACCTTGTCCTAAAAATGCAGGTTGTTCCCAGGTTTTCCTATTGAGGAAGGGCAGCCCTCAGTAGCATCCTGGGTGCTGACCAGGGCTTATGCACTTGTACTTTATCTCAGCAGATGTGATTCCCAGAAGATGAATCTTGGATGTACCTTGAACATTTTTATCGAATTTGCCAAATCCTCCTCCAAAAATGTTGAACCACTGTAAACTCCCACCAGCAACCATGCATGTGCCCTCTGTTCCACTTTAATACCAATATCATTGATTTCTCTCTAGAAGCTTCCCTTCTGTCAGCCAGGACTTCTTGGTACTTGAGCCAACCTCACTGTTCAGCTGGGGACTTGATTTCACAATAGAGAATTATGGAGGAGGAAAAAACAGCTTTCCTCTACCTTTCTGAGTTCTTAGTGGAGGCCCCTGTAATGAAAGACAGATCAAAAGAAAAAAAAAGCTCATTAACATGTGTACCTTGTGTATATGTGGGAGATCTCAGGGAAAAATGAATAACTCCCCAAGGTGGCTTTGAATGCAAATTTAAATACCTTCTTCCTAGGGAAAGGGGATGGGGAGATATAGGCCTCTTAGAGGAGAGTAAATGATATTTAGGAAAGATGAATGGGGTAGGGGAAAATAGTTTGTAACAAAGTTTGGGTGTGATGTCAACCTCTACTCTCCTGTTCTGTGAAGGGAGTCAATATTCTCTGCCTGATGACACCTCTCCAATCAAGGGGACCTATGACATACATTTAAGCTCCTTTGGGGGGTCTGATTTTAGGGAGATCAGGAGATTTCAGTGAAATCCTCCGCGTGCATTTGCCGTTTTTCAAGCATCTGCAGCTCAAGATCATCAATATGACAACAAAGCATATGTTGGGGTGGCATGTTCTCTGACCTTCAGAATAAACCCAACAAAAGCTTGTTTCCTCTCTTAGATGATTTGCCCACAGTAGCATTATTCCCTGGAGACAGTATTCTGACCAGACCTTCCTGGGAGTGGTCATAACATTATCCTGTGTTTGTAGAAAGGTGTTGGCCACAGCACGAAATAATCCAGGGGCAGTTTTCTCAGCTTGTGGAAAGGGAGATGAAGTTATTATAGTTTATCTCGCTTTCCACAGGTTTCTTGTGGGTTTGTGTCTCTGCTGCCCCAACCCATGCCCCTCAGCAACCCAAGTGCTTCTGTCTCATGCCTTGGGGCTGCTGGGTGACAGGCCTTTGGGTTTTTGTCTCCAATCCACTCCCTCCTCCACCACCCCCCCAGCCCCACATTTGCCATGGCCAGCCTTGGGGCAGCGGGGGGTCGGCCTCCCTGCTGGGTTTGGGGTTGCGATCTGAACCCCTGCTGCTCCAGGTTTGCCATGGCTGGGCTTGGGGAAGTGGGGGACCAGCCTCCTTGCTGGGTTTGGGGCTGCGATCTGGACCCTTGCCACCCCAGTACCACCATGGCTGGGCTTGGGACAGGGGATGGAGGGAGTGGCCTCCCTGCTGGGTTTGGGGCTGCGATCTGCCTGCCATCTTGGTTGGGTTAAATTGCATACTCACTCCTTTTGGCTGGTAGCATAGCAAAGATATGGTCAATTTGCATGTTTTTCTTTTATTTGGTAGGATACTCCCAAGAGAAGCAATTTCATCAATTGATTTATTTTGGCCAGCTAGATCCTAGCTGCAATCACTGACCCGGGCAGGCAGCGTAGGGCAGTTACTGATGATGCCGGCCCAATCCAAGCCTCATTGGGGGACGGGCAAGCAGCATGGGCCCAATGCCCCCAGCTGGATCCAAGCCATGACTGCGTGCCTGCCCGGTCCAAGCCGGGATGGGGGATCGGGCAAGCTATGTGGGGCAGTGCGGGATGCTGCTGGCAGGATCCAAGTCGTGATGGGGAACCGGTTATGTGACAGGGTGCAGTGCCCTACACCACCACCTACAAGCCCCAAGCCGTGATCGCAAACCCGGGTAGGCAGCGCGGGGCAGTGCTCAATGACACTGGCCGAATCCAAGCTAAGATGGGGGATCAGGCAGGTAGTGTGGGGGGTGCAGCGCCCTACACTGTCAGCTGGATCCAAGCCACGATCATGAACTTGGGCTGGTGGTGGGAGCAATGCCCAATGCCGCAGGCCAAATCCAAGCCAAGATGGGGGACCGGGCAGGCAGCACTCTATACCCCCTGCTGGATCCAAGCCGTGATCAAGCACCAGGGCAGGTGGCATGGGGCAGCATCCCACACTGCTAGTGGAGTCCTAGCCACGGAGACCTGGGCAGGCCCCGCCAAGGCCCGCCTGTGGGGTCGAGTGGAGGGAGAAAGCTGGCAGCTTAGAGGGCAATGGCAGCTATTGGAAAAACATGCTTTGAAGCCGAAAAACACCAGCATCATGGACAGAAAATGTGTGAAGACCAACGTACCTTTGAAGTTGAAAGAAGACAGTGGCGAACAGTCATCAACAAGTACTAGCCTTCTCAGAGAAAATAGAGTACAGGAGGATGCAATTCTCAAACATAGTTGTGGTGGAATGACTGCTAGATATGAATTTTGCCTATCACTAAATTTCTCTGATGAAAAACCATGTGATGGGAAATTGACTCAATGTTGTAACAAAGGGAAAGTCTGTCTAAATGATATACATTTTCCAGATTACCCAGCATATTTAAAAAGATTAATGACAAATGAAGATACTGACAGTAAAAATTTCATGGAAAATATTCGATTCATAAGTAGTATTTTTGCTTTTTGCTTCCATGGGTGCAAATATTGCATTGCCATCAGGGTATGAGCCATGATGTTTTAGAATACACGAGACAAGCCTATCACCGTACTGGAACTTTACATCCTTTGGATGGTGTTTCTTGGAAGTTTGTTCAACTCTATATTTTGGATACAGCAGAAGTTACAAGTAAAAGATTAGCAATGCCAGAAAACCAAGGCTGCTCAGAAAGACTCATGATCAACCCCAACAACCTCATGCATGAAATAAATGAATTAACAAAATCATACAAGATGCTACATGAGTTAGAAAAGAAAGCTCAATCTGAAGCAGCAGCAAAATTCTCCCATGTAACCAAAGTTGCTGTCACATTCAGAAACGAAGATGGAGAACATATTAACATAAGGATATATTGTAAAAAATCATCACAGATGTATTAGATCCAGCTTAATCTTTATGTATCTACTTTATAATATTTCCTGTAATAATTATGCTTTCCAGGCTAACTTAATTTTCAATATGTCTCAACTGAAACACTGATTTTTCCCCCCAATGTGAACAATAAAAATTTCAGGAAAAAAAAGCAGTAAGACACTTGAGGTTATTTAAAAATGAAAATACCTAATAGACACTACTTATAATAAGAAAAAATAAGTGTCAAAACAATTTACCCAGACCTAGTGGTGAATACTTATTAGCTATATTTTGACATGGTGAATATATCTGCTCTGTGCTCAAATATCATGTAAAATAACAATATGAATAGGTTCATGCAGCTGAGCAACAGAAAATGCAATCAGGAATGTGTGGCTTACTGTTTATATGCTTACTCTTGATGATGGACATTCAACACTCAAAGTTCAATTTACCATATAAGGTAGTTTTCTTAGTATGCTAGAGAAAAGAGGGACTTTATTTTAAACCAGCTAGCCACTTCAACAAAGAAAAGCTGTATAAAATAGTGTCATTATTTGAAATCACAAAGACACATTGAGATGGAATACAAATAAAAGAGCAGTCAATATGGCTGTACCTCTCTGAAAGTGTTATATTCTAGGAAAATATAAGGAATAATTGTATTTTGTAGTTCAGATTATTTTTTTCACATCCTCAAGAAACCAGTCACTAAGTAAAGACTGTTGTTCAAAAGTTTACCCTGAAGAATTAAGGAGTAGGCAGAGTGAATGTTACTAGAGCAAGTTCCATCTACAGGTGCAAATAGTAAAAGGTAAGTCGGAAGGTGGATTGCTTGTATGAAGTGGAGGAAGGGAATAATCTGTTGAAGACACTATATACAAGAATAAGAAGAGCTAAAAATAAACTCTAGTTAAGTGACTCCAACTTCCCTGTTCATTTCCATTGCTTTAATCAAACGATAGCAATATTTCATATAATGTATTTGTTGATGCAAAAATTATATGGCTATTCACTGACAACCATTCTTCTGGTTTGGTTCAATCTTTTACTTCAATGAAAGCCTAGTAACGTTATTTAAACAACAACTTGTGAGACCACATTCCATAAGGTCTCAGAACTACTGACTTAATTTCTAAACTATGGCTTGCCAATTGCATAGCAATAAAGAGCAAGTGCAGAGCTGAACTGTGACATGATTTATATATCAAAAATCATGAAATTTACATATTGAAATCATGAAAATGACTAAAATAGGACAATTAAAAACATACATATTGAAAAAAAAAAGATGGCGGCGGGTCAGAAGGACGCGTAATCATTTGTGTCCCGGGGAAGACGGGGTGAGCAGCTGAGGGTCGCGGGGGGAGTGTTTGTTGGCGAGTGGGGGGACAGCAGGGCTTTGGGAGAAGGAGGGGGACTGCCAGATTAGCCCCCCTTAACGGAGCGGCTCCGGTGCGGCTCAGTTCTCTCCCGGAGCCTGGCTCAGAGGCGCCTGCGCCATCTTAAAGGGGAAGAGCCTGAAGATTTTACAGTTGCGGTACCCACTGGGCGTCTGAGACCCACACCTCCCCCCAAACATCGGTTCCTAGTTGGTGAAGAAGCAGACTCCGAGGAAACCTGTGCTCAGCCACGGAAAGGTCAGGTTTCTCCGGGGGTTAAGGGAGCTGGTAACACAGGGAGATTCGCGCCTGGCGAAAAAAGAGGAAAAACCCGCGGCTGTTGGAGCCGGCAAACGTGGAAGAGGGTCCTCGGAGCCGGTGACAGGAGGGGGGATACATAGAGGGCGACACATTTGGACCTGAAGGAGAGGGCCAGCCTGGCAGTTTGGGGAGGGAGCGGGCTGCCAAACCCAAGGGGAGAAAGGGTTTCGCGCAAACATACAAGCAGGACGTGAGTTCGTGCGCCTGCGTTTGTCCTCTCTAAATCCGAATTTCTCAGCGCAGAACGAGGAACTGGGGATCCCCTGGTGGAAGAGAACCTGGGAGACCACAGGGGCTAGCTGCTTTTCTGATACTGGGGATCAGAACAGGTCCTCACAATTAGAGAGGCAGCTCTGGGGTAGCCAATTTCCACAAATCAGTAGTAAATACCATAGACATAGCGGGATTTTAGATCACGCTAGAGAGGACCAATAGACCCGGAGGTCAATTCAGAAACACTACCACCTAGGGACTGAATCATAAATTGTCTCTTGTGTAACACAAATTAAGGAATCAATTTTATTTCTACTAATATTTAAAAATTTTTAAGTGCCATTTTATTGCATCTTTATTCTACTCAGAGATTAGCGAAATATAGTCTTTTTTTTATCTACCCTTTAGTATCTCTTTAACCTACTTCAACCTCCCCCTTATGCCAGCACTCTCTTGCTAACCTTTCCTTAGTGTCTTATTCCCCTTACACTTTTTCTGGTTTAGATTTTCCTTATTCTCTCTTTTTAGCCCCTGTTAAAATTTCACCCCACTTTTATATTCAATCTCCAACCACCTGCTCCAAGTCCATACACATCCAATGCTTCTCCGACTTCACTATCCTAAAATGTTTTTCTCTCGGTCCTGCTGATGTTGTTTATATTTTATGCATATTTGTGAGATTGGTTTGGTTATTCTTTCCTTTTAATTTGTTTAGTGGGGTGGGAGTTGGCATTGTTTTGTATATTGGTGATGTTTACATTGTTTTTTGATAGATTTAAGCTTCTGTCTTCCCTAACCTCCCTTGATATTAGTTGTTGTATGTAGTTTCTATCAGTCTCCAGGTACTCGTTGCTGGCTTTTGCTGGGATTAGTGGCAGTCCTCTGGGAGGTTCCAACCCATATTTATAGTTTACTCCCTTTTCCTTTCTTTTTACTCCTTCCCCTTTTCCCAACTTTATTTTGGCATTCCCTTTCTTTCTTTCTTTCTTTCTTTCTTTCTTTCTTTCTTTCTTTTCCTTTCTCTCTTTCTTTTTTTCTTTATTTTGTGTGTGCGAGTGTGTTTTCTCTTACTCTCTCTTACCCACCTATCACCTAATTTACCTTCCTCTGGCAATCACTTTTAATTTGGAGTTACCAATACTGTGAATACATTCTTCTTCTGTGCCTGGTGTGCTGCACCTGGTTGTGTTATAGTCTGAGCCTTTAAATCAACACAGGAGAGTGAGAACTACATAACAAGACACACAGAGAAGAAAGACTATGGGGAGACAAAGAAATAGTCCACCAATGAAAGAAAAGCAAGCCTCACCAGAAAAAGAGGTAACCGAAATGGAAGCAAACAACCTATCAGAGAGAGAGTTCAGAGAAATGGTCATAGGGTGGATGAAGAGAACAGAAGCCAATACAAGTAAGAACCATGAGGAATTGAAGAGGAATCAAGAGGAAATAAAGAAGAGCCAGGAAGAAATGAATAAGAAATATGAAGAAATGAAGAATTATGAAGAAATGAAGAAGACCCAAGAAGAAATGAAAAGTGACATTGCTGAGGTAAAGAACTCCATAGAAAGTATCAGGAGTAGACTAGATGAAGCAGAGGACCGCATCAGTGAGCTGGAAGACAAGGTAGGAAAAAACACCCAAATAGAGCAGCGTCTAGAAAAAAAATTAAAAAGCAGGAGGAGAGCCTAAGGGAACTTTGGGACAACATGAAACAAAACAACATACGTATAATAGGGCTTCCAGAGGGACAGGAAACTGAGCAAGGAATAGAAAACCTGTTGGAAGAAATAATGACAGAAAACTTTCCTGATATAGGAAAGAAAAAACCCACACAAATCCAAGAAGCTCACAGAGTTCCAAGCAAATTAAACCCCAAAAGACCTACACCAAGGCATGTTATAATTAAATTGGCAAACATCAACGACAAAGTGAGAATCCTAAAAGCTGCCAGAGACAGACAGAAAGTCACCTACAAAGGAACCCCCATAAGATTAGCAAGTGATTTCTCAACAGAAACTTATCAGGCCAGAAGGGATTGGAATGAAATATACAAAGTTATGCAAAGAAAGGGTCTGAATGCTAGAATACTGTACTCAGCAAGGCTATCAATAAAAATTGAAGGTCAAATCAGGAGCTTCACAGACAAAAAAGCTCTAAGAGAATACATTACCACCAAACCAGCAATGCAAGAAATGCTAAAGGGTCTGCTGTAAAAAGCAATAGGAAGCCATGAAAGAACATAGGGGCAAAGAACAAAAATGGCTACAAATAACTATCTATCAATAATTACTTTAAATGTAAATGGTTTAAATGCTCCAATCAAAAGACATAGGGTAATAGACTGGATAAGAAAACACGACCCATACATCTGCTGTCTACAAGAAACCCACCTCCAAAAAAAAAGATGCACACAGACTGAGGGTGAAAGGATGGAAAAAGGTTCTTCAGGCGAATGGAAATGGAAAAAAAGCTGGGGTAGCAATACTTATATCCGACAAATTAGATCTCAAAGTGAAGGATGTAACAAGAGATAAAGAAGGCCACTACATAATACTAAAGGGAGCAATCCAACAAGAAGAAATAGCTCTGGTAAACATATATGCACCCAATATAGGAGCACCCAAATACATACAAAAACTCCTGGAGGATATCAAGGGAGAGATAGACAGCAATACTATCATAGTGGGAGACTTTATTACCCCACTATCACCATTGGACAAATCCTCTAAACAAAAAATCAGTAAAGAAAAATCAATCCTCAATGACTCACTAGACCAGATGGAATTAATTGACATTTTTAAGATCATTTCACCCCAAAGCCACAGAATATACATTCTTTTCAAGTGCCCATGGGTCATTCTCAAAGATAGACCATGTGTTGGGTCATAGGCAAAGTCTCTCCAAATTCAAGAAGATAGAAATCATATCAAACACATTCTCAGATCACAATGACATAAAGCTGGAAATCAACTACAATAGAAACAACATAAAGAAATTAAACACATGGAGACTAAACAGCATGCTATTAAACTATGACTGGGTTACTATAGAGATCAAGGAAGAGATAGAAAACATCATGGAAACAAATGACAACGACAGCACAACAATCCGAAATCTATGGGACACAGTGAAAGCAGTTCTGAGAGGGAAGTTCATAGCTCTACAATCCTACTGCAAAAAACTAGAAACAGCGGCAATAAATTATCTAAACCAACAACTCGAAGAGTTAGAAAGAAAGCAACAAGAAAAGCCCAGTGTAAGCAGAAGGAAGGAAATAGTAAAGATCAGAGCAGAAATAAATGACATAGAGACCAAAGAAACAATAGAGAAGATCAACAAAACCAAAAGCTGGTTCTTTGAAAGATTAAACAAGACTGATGAACCTCTAGCCAGACTCACCAAGAAGCAAAGAGAGAGGACCCTAATAAATAAAATCAGAAATGAAAGAGGTGAAATAACAACAGACCCCATTGAAATACAAAGGATTGTTAAAAATTACTATGAACAACTCTACTCCAACAAACTGGACAATCTGGAGGAAATGGATATATTTCTGGAAAAATATAACCTCCCAAAACTCAATCAGGAAGAATCAAAACAACTCAATAGACCAATAACTGTGGAAGAAATTGAAGCAGTCATCATAAAGCTTCCGGCAAACAAAAGCCCAGGGCCAGACGGCTTCACAGGGGAGTTTTACCGAACATTCAAGGAAGAACTAAAACCTATACTCCTCAGACTATTCCAGAAAATTCAAGAGGATGGAACACTTCCAAACTCCTTCTATGAAGCTAACATCACCCTAATACCAAAACCAGATAAAGATGACACAATGAAAGAGAATTACAGGCCAATATCCCTCATGAATATAGATGCCAAAATCCTCAATAAAATTCTAGCAAATCGGATCCAGCAGTACATCAGTAAGATCATACACCATGACCAAGTAGGATTTATCCCAGGAATGCAAGGATGGTACAATATCCGCAAATCAATAAATGTGATACATCACATAAACAAATTGAGAGATAAAAATCACATAGTTATATCAATTGATGCAGAGAAAGCATTTGACCAAATTCAACACCCTTTCTTGATAAAAACTCTCAACAAGGTAGGAATAGAAGGATCATACCTCAACATAATAAAAGCCATATATGATAAACCCACAGCAAACATCATACTCAATGGGCAAAAACTACAACCATTTCCCTTAAGAACAGGAACAAGACAGGGCTGCCTACTCTCACCACTCCTATTCAACATAGTACTGGAAGTATTAGCCATTGCAATTAGATAAGAAGAAATAAAAGGCATCCAAATTGGAAAAGAAGAAGTAAAGCTATCCTTATTTGCAGATGACATGATATTGTACATAAAAAACCCGAAAGACTCCATAAAAAAGCTAATAGACTTAATAAATGAGTTCAGCAATGTAGCAGGCTACAAAATCAATGCCAAGAAATCTCTGGCATTCCTATACACCAATAGTGAACTTACAGAAAGGGAGACTAAAAAAGCAATCCCATTTACCATCACACCAAAAAAATTAAGATACCTAGGAATAAACTTAACTAAGGAGGTAAAAGACCTATTCGCAGAAAACTACAGGACGCTAAAAAAAAAGAGATAGAGGAAGATGTAAACAGATGGAAGAACATACCATGTTCATGGATTGGGAGAATCAACATAATTAAAATGTCCATACTACCCAAAGCAATCGATAAATTTAATGCACTCCCCATTAAAATACCAATGGCATACTTCACAGACCTAGAAAGAACTCTCCAAAAATTCATCTGGAATAAAAAAAGGCCCCGGATAGCCACAGCAATCCTGAGAAAGAAGCACAAAGTCGGTGGGATTTCAATACCAGATTTCAAGCTGTATTACAAAGCTACTGTTCTCAAAACAGCCTGGTACTGGCACAAGAACAGACATATAGATCAATGGAATAGAATAGAGAATCCAGATATCAACCCAAACCACTATGCTCAATTAATATTTGACAAAGGAGGTATGAGCATAAAATGGCATCAAGATAGTCTCTTCAATAAATGTTGTTGGGAAAACTGGATAGATACATGCAAAAAAATGAAACTAGACCACCAACTTATACCATACACAAAAATAAACTCCAAATGGATACAGGACTTAAACGTAAGACAGGAAACCATAAAAACATTAGAGGAAGCTACAGGAAATAAAATCTCAGACATATGCCAAAAGAACTTCTTTGATGATACTGCTCCTAGGGCAATGGAAGCTAAAGACAGAATAAATAAATGGGACTACATCAAAATAAAAAGCTTTTTCACAGCTAAAGAAACCATCAACAAAACAACAAGAAAACCCACTGTATGGGAGAACATATTTGCAAATGTTATCAGTGATAAAGGTTTAATCTCAAGCATCTATAGGCAACTCACACAACTCAATAAAAGGAAGACAAATGACCCAATAAAAAAATGGGCAACAGACCTAAATAGAACCTTTTCTAAAGAAGACAAAAGGAAGGCCCAGAGACATATGAAAACTTGCTCAAAGTCACTAATTATCCGAGAGATGCAAATCAAAACGACTATGCGGTACCATCTCACACCTGTCAGAATGGCTTACATCAACAAATCAACAAATGACAAGTGCTGGCGAGGATGCGGAGAAAAAGGAACTCTCCTGCACTGTTGGTGGGATTGTAGACTAGTGAAGACACTGTGGAGAACAGTATGGAGTTTCCTCAAAAAACTAAAAATGGAGCTCCCATTCAACCCAGTGATCCCACTTCTAGGAATATACCCCAAGAAACTAGAAAGGCGAATTAGAAAGGATATATGTACCCCTATGTTCATAGCAGCACAATTTATCATAGCTAAGACTTGGAAACAGCCTAAGTGCCCATCAACAGATGAGTGGATTAAAAAACTGTGGTACATCTACACAATGGAATACTACGCTGAGGTAAAAAAGAAAGCGCTCCTACCATTTGTAACAACATGGATGGAATTAGAGAGCATTATGCTAAGTGAAATTAGCCAGGCAGAGAAAGACAAATATCACATGATCTCACTCATTTGAGGAATATAATGAATGACACAGACTGATGAACAAGAATGGATCCAGAGACTGAGAAAAGTCCATTAAAATGTCAAACCTCAAGGTAAGTGGCAGGTGGTGGGAGTAAGGGGGAAAGTCGATATATTTGAATGCTTGAACTAAGGTAAGTGATTTGTGTTTTTACATCCCTGACAAAGTTTATATAAAGTTATAAAAAAAATTGGCAGCTAGTTTGAGATTGAATTAACATGGCCTAGAGCATGTCATCTCTTATGGACACCAGTTCTTAGGCTAGGCCCTCCTTAACCTCCCGTGACACCACAATACCCTTACATGATATTATTCTACAATGTCATTATAGTATTTGATATTTGACAACAGCATATTATACAATTATCCCAAATAAACTTACAAACTAATTCTTTGAATGTTGGGCAGCAACTTAAAAAAAGGATAGGAAATCCCTTTCAGATGGGATTAAGGCACTGGGAAGGCATCCGAGCATTCTATATTGGCCCCTCTGGCCCTTTTGCCAAGAGGGACCCTCTTCTTATTATCCAAATACACAAAGCTGATGTGTGAACTTTCAGTTCAAGCTGCGGCTGAAGTCTCTGGGCAGTTGGCACCATGGATCTGTCTCTCGACCAGTGGAGTGAGCTGGGCCCTCTCTGGAGAAGAAACCTGGGTCACCTGAGATATGTGATCAGTACCGGGACCCCGCCAGAGGCGAGGGGACCCCATGGCAGGTGCTGGACGTGGAGGCCACGGGGGCATAGACTACAAAGGAGACAGAACTGAACCTCACATCACCCTGTTTGGCCCCGGAGGATGGCTGGTTAGCCAGAGACGGGTAAGATTCCTCAGGGAAGGAACAACCTAAGACAGGCACAGTCGCAGAGGGGCCAACAGGAGAGAACTAAAAGATCAACAGAGGTGGGGCACAGACCCTCATCCACAAACCTTGCAGGGGTTTGATTTCTCACCCCTCTTGAGGAAGGTCTCCTACCCCCACGGCTGCTACGCCTCCCACGCACAACTCACACCGGGACCCAGGTGGTAGACAGAGACTCGGCCAGCAATAGCTGCCCTATATCAAAATTTAATTTATTACAAAGAATTCTGAGGACCTACTCAAAAATGCAAACATTCCTTTCCACAAGTATTTACTGGGTAAACTAAGATTTCTGCTTGAGTATTAAAATTGATAGTAAAATAGTAATCAAGTTTTCAGATTAATTTAAATTGGCCAAGTGAAATAAGTGAATACTCAAGAAAATCTAACTGTACTGGACAAAAAGCTTTTCCTAAAACATTAACTAAATTATCTATTAGTAGTTCATCTCACTGCAAAATTGCCTAACATCCAAAGAACCTAAAGTAGTAATATTTGTATGCAAAAATTAAAATTTAAAATTACCAAGACTGCAAGATAAAATTTCCAAAAGCCCCTATTAACCAAAAAAAAGGGGTGTGGGGGACAATGAGGTAATATCATGTAAGGAAAAATATCCTATAAGTAAAATACATGTAGAAAATTCTTACTCCAGAAAAGAAAATTCCATTTTTAAAACCAGCTGCAGGACACCCATAAAAAAAACACACCTGGTGTCAAAATAAGCCAAAGGAAAATCATTTAGGCAAAAATAAAAAGAATCCCAAGTCTATTTTGCAGAGAGGATCCCTTTGTTAACCTTTGGTCGAGAATGTGTTTGTGTGTTTGCAGAGGACAACTCCAAGACCATGTGGGTTCCTGCGACAGTGAGGAACTGACGGGCCTGTTCCATCCACGAGGACGGTCCAGAGAGGGCGGACGCTGACGACACCTTGCCATGCTAGCAGTAGGCAGCTGTGTGTGGCTGCAGGCGGCCCAGGAACATACCAGAGAGGATGGATCTTGCATTGCCATGATGTGTCCACCATCTGGATACCATTGCTGACATGTACACATGAATAACTATTTGACATTGAAACTGGGACTCAGAACAGTTGGACATTGAAACTGACACTCAAACTTTTTTTGCTCTTATACGTTTGTTTTCAGTATGCAGAGGCAAGATATTTTTGAAGAAAAGAAACAGGGGAGAGTGATTGATATAGAGGCAGGGTGGCCTCAAACGGGCTGTCAAGCTACAGGGGGAAGGCTGGAGTGGAGGGGAGGCAGATGCTGGGGGAGATCAACCGAAGGACTTGTATGCATACATATGAGCATAACCAATGAATAAAAGACTCTGGGGTGGGGAGGGAGGCAGGTGGGGACATGTGCTGGGGGGTAGGGGAGGCTGGGGGGAGGATATTGGGGGGGAGGAAAACATATGTACTACTATTAAATATAAGTTATATTGTAAATAAAATAAAAAAATACATATTCTACTTTGAGATTCATTCTCATACACTGGAAAAAAATGTATTGAATATCTATACCTTCCATTTTAAAATTTAAGATAATTTAAACTAAATAAATGTTAATATAAATCTTAGTTCATTTGTGCCTTTCATGATAGAAGTCAATTTTGTTGTACCCCTGTTATAACTCCACTGCCTTGCATATTGTAGGTGAATTATTAAATGACTAGCAATTGAATTTTAAATAGATGAATATGTGAGGGCACATGTGAAAAAATTCTCTAGTATTCATCTGTTGCTGATCTAGATAAAACTTTGTCATTTTACTCTTTGGCCCCTGCCTCATGTGCTGTTTCACTAGTCTTTTGCAGAACAGAATGCAGGTGTTCACTAACCAGAAGGTGGGAAACATCTATCTGGCCTTGAATTCACCAGAATCCTTGAGACCCCTGGTAGACGCCCCTAACAACATCCCCTCTCAGCTGGAAGTAGCTATGGAAAACAGTCCTTCACCCTTGACTTTGCCTGAACTCTGAATTTTTTTTTTAATATTACCAAAAGCCTGAAATGATAGATCTTCCCTCCCACCCCCCCAACTGGTGGGCAGAGTTATGGTATAACTGGCATCTGCCGCAGAGACATCCCAGAGACATTGAACCACCAATCAGCATGTGCTGAGTGCCCTAGGGCCCACCCCTTCCCGTTCTGCCCTGGGCCCAACCCTTTCCTGTTCCTCCCCTCAAAAGGTGTCTTCACAGCTCCACATGTTGCTGTCTCTTCCAATCTGCATAGGCAGTCTGGCTGCAGTTCTCCTCCTTCTTCTCCCCCTCCTCTAACCCTGGTCTTTATCTCCCCGGTAACGAACCTCGCTCATTAGTGTGAAATAAACCTTCCCTTTAACATGTCTTGGTCTCTGACTCCCGTTTCCTGGGCCTCGAACCTTACAAAAAACCGACATGATTTTTCAAATCTGTCCATAGTCACTTATAAAGACTTTACCTGGAAGGCCCCACAGGGGAAGGCTGCTGCCCACATAAGATGTGGTACACAACCAAAGCATTGCATTATCTAAAGGAAATACAGTCAGCGACTAAGATATTCCTGGTCACGCATCATTTTGTTCTGTGTACACTTTCAGGAATGAAACCACCCCAACCCCCATGTCTGTGCTACCTGAGCCTGGATCAGTGTGCATTAGGAGTCATGTGGAAGAAAATGGAAGGTGAGGGAGAGGGCCAGCCTTTTTTTCTAGATTCAGCCTCTGGTTATACCACCACAGTAAGTGATTTAACTCCTCCCATGTTTTGCTTGTTGCTGTAACACATTCCTCTGTGGCCTGACTGACAGCATCTCTCCTCTAGCTGGCTGAACTCAGGGTAGTCTCTTCTAAGAGGGGCATGAAGAACCCTGAGCTCAGTAGTCTTGCTCACTCTATGTAAATCTCAATTTTCTCACTATAAAATACAGAGATAACAACTACACAATCTTTAAAGGGTTACTGTGAAGATTAACTAAAATGAGGCATATAGAATACTTAGCACTGGATAGAGACTTTTCAATAACAAGATTAGATGTTTGTATATTTCTAACCAATTTGTAGTTAATTTTGCTTCTTTTTGAATGGGCAATCTATGAATAAGGTACAAAAATTGCAAAGAGAAACTACATATAATCCTTACCTCCTGGTCCCTGCTGCCCATTAATTAAAACATAGGTGAAATAATCCTGCAAATATAAGTGTAACTCATAGGTAGGCAGAACTCTTAAGTCTCCCCAAAATGTAGATTAAAAATTTAATATACTATAGTTAATATAAATACCATTTTAGCTCTTTATACTTTTTCACCAAATTAAATGTCATCAAATAGAAATATTCACTATAGTTCTAGAGTCTAAATATACTTTTCTGAGTAAAATACCTCACTGGTTAGTTGTATAAAGCTTCTTGTGAAATAAATATCCACCTTCTCTTTTAAATATGTTACACTCTCTTATTTCCCTAGACTAGTCCTTTATGTATTTAGAAAGGCTTTTCTACTTAAGCAGAAAGAATAGTGAGGCTTATCAATTATTAAGTTTTGAGAAAAGGCTTCAGTTTTAATTCTCAGGGTGATGTAGATTCTTCATTACCGATTATTAGTAGAAATTATCTATTCGGTGTATGTGAATGCCTTTTGTTGTTAAGTACCCAGTAATGTGCTTTGAAATACAAAAGAGAAAATAGATTCATTATAAAAATTAAAGAGGTTCATTCACTTTTAATTAGTTTAACGTCCACTCCTAAGCAGAATTGCTAGAACAAATGGTATATACATTTAGCATTTCTCCCTCTGTGTTAAGAGATGAGGAAGGAGCTCTTGTACTTTAAGTAAGTCTGCTCCAACTCTGACTCCCTTGCTGAAGCCACGGGGAAGTTCTAGAGTCTGCATGCTCCTGGCAAGATACCATGCCATTTTTTTCCTCTGAATACTCATTATGTGTACCCTTTTCCCCTGCTTATGTCAAACTCCAAAGCATCAGTGGCCTTTTTCAGATATCCTCACCTGACCTGTTCTGCAGATCATCTCCTCAAACTACCATCCCTCCCCGTGGGTCATCTGGAATTCATAGCTAATCCTATATAATAAAAGAGAAACATGCAAATTCGACCGTACCTTCTCTCCGCTACCAGCCAATCAGGAGTGGGGGGCGGGGGCCAAGGCTGAGGGGGCGGGGCAGAGGCATGCACAGGGTGGGGGCTGAGGTGCAGGGGGCGGGGCCTAGGCACACACAGGAGGGGGAGGGGGGTGTCTAGGCGTGGGCAGCGGAGTCGCTGGGGTGGGGGTAACGGCGTCAGTGGTATTACCGCGACACTGGGTTCCCTGGTGTTGGGATGGGGAACCTGAGGCCAGGCCAGGGACTTAACACCCTTTGCTCCCGCACTGGGCCAGGGGACCAGAGGATGCACCCCCCACCTGGAGGGGCTTGATGGGACACCTGATGCCACATCCCCCACCTCAGCACTGGGGGACCTGAGGTTAAACTGGAGGTCCTAAGGCTGCACCCCCTGCCCTGGTGCCAGAGCCGAGGGAAATGAGGCTGGGCCAGGGGACCTGAGGCTGTACTCCCTGACCTGTTGCCTGGCCAGGGGACCTAAGGCTGTGCTGGGGGACCCGAGGCCATGCTCCCTGCCAATAGGACTTGATGGGGGACCTGAGGCTGCACCCCCGCACCCAGTGCCGGGCTGGGGGACCTGTGCCCCCTGCCCTGAGCGGGGCTTCATGGGGATGGGGATGGCTGAGTTTGGGTCTTGCACAATTTCAAGGTGAACACGGGTGGGCGGAGACTTGACTCTGAGTCCAAGGCATGCCCCAGACTCTGACAGGAATGGAGATTTTCATATATACTTGATTAATTTTCTTTCATCTCTGACAGTTCTATTATAGAGAAAGGGAAAGTAGCAATATTAAAATATTTTCTCTAATTAATTCCCTTTTAATGTGCATGAATTTCATGCACTGGGCCACTAGTCATTAATAAAATCCCTGTAATTCTCATTGCATCTCTAATGCTTCTTTTCTCTCCTTTGTCTAACTGGAACCTGACTATCCCTGAGGTAAGTGCTCCCCCTGAATCTACTCAGATATTGACTGGTTCTCTTCCACAGCCCTCCTAATACCAGGAATAACAACAGACTCAAGGAGGTGGCAACTAAATGCAGTATAGGATACCAGACTGTACTCTGAGTCAAGAGTACAATACAGTGGATCAGACAACAGTATTCTACCAATATTAATTTTTCCTTTGATAATCATCAAATGCTCATATCACACAATTATACTGTGGTGACGCAAGATATGGTTCTTATTCTGAGAAAATACATAAAATATTAAGCAAAGGGACATAATATTCCAACTTACTCTAAAACATTCTGAAAGTTATGTGTACATCGAAAGAAAGTGAAAGAGAAAAATTAAAATAAATGATGCAAAATGTGAACAACTACTTAATATGGGGTGGCTGGCACAGAGGTGGTACTTTTGCAAAATTTTTGTAAGAATCTGAATTTTTTATCTGAAGCAGAACTCACCAGTCAATCATGGCTAACCCCTCAGTTGTGAGCCTGGATGACTGGGAGATGAGTGGTGTGTGGTGCCACCAATAATGCAGGGGCAGGGAGAAAGGGTGGAAGGGGGAGTGTCAGACTAAGTTGCAACCGTATGAATTTTTAGGAGTGACACACTCCGTTGGATACGACCCTCAGGCAACAGCCAGAACTTAATATTCAGAAAAAAAGACTGGCAACAAGACAGATGCCCTATCATTATTAGGAAGGAGCTACAAATACAGCCACAACTCTCCAGAAAAAAAGGTGTTAAGAATGATTTTGTGCAGATTATTTTAAAAGGCCAACGAACTAATCAGAAATCTCACTGAATAAAAAAACTCAGTAAGACATACTATTCACAGTTCAGAAAACTGCAGAAGAGGATCTATAAACTGCTTTAAATCAAACTGATCACTGTCCTCCGTTTCTCTATACTGTGTTGACTCAGATTTCAGAAGGCTGGACTGATTTAGTTGTTGCTTTCACTGTGAGCAGAGAATAAAAGGGTCATTTCACACTGTAGTATTTTTATTTTTTATTCCTGAAAGCACCAGAGAATATGTAGCTTTATATTATACTTTAGAAGTAGCTCAAGACTGCATTTTAATAGACAAATAGACAAGCTTGACTGACTCCTCTTCTTGAATGACTGATGTGTGGTTTCTCTGATAATGCTGAATGCCACCTGTTCTGTAATCATTTTAATCATCGAGTTGCCACACAGCACTGGTTATGGATGCTACTAGTCTGCAACATGACAGGTATTTTAAGGGCCATTTGTTTTTCTATTTAAATTGTACTGATAAATTAAATTTGAGGAGATATTCATGGTCCAAAGGGGACTCATTTAGATGTACCCTCCTCTCTAAAATAGCGCTTCTCTGACACCCAAGAATCAGAGAGCCCATCCACCAAACCAGAAAAACATGTTTGTTTTCTAGAATTGCACAGATAAATGTAAATTGGTATAAAATTGTTTTTCCCCTAAAAATATGTCTTATTATAAAACTAAAATAATAGTCACACAAACAACTATTTTAAGAAGTGGTTGCTATAAGGATGTTGCATACCGGAGGGGATCTTTTCAAAAACTTCAGTCTCCAATGCAAATTCATTTCTTAGATATCACCACGCAGCTGTGCAGTAAGTGTATGTGCTCTTGGCAATGTATGTGACACATTCTTTGAAGAAAACCTCCTCCATAAAAATATCAGTCAAAAGAGGTACAGAAAACAGACCATGATCCACTCCATTACCTTTGTGCTTACTGCTTTCACATGGTGTAGTTTCATGCTTGTCAGAACTTTCATAATCATATTTATCTTAAAAGAACTGGTTTTATTGTATACTTAAAATAATACCAAAGTACATAAAACAAGTACCTGTGGGAATTGGAAGTGCTCCCCCTCATTTGAACACAATGATGAAGTATATCCCCATTTTAAAGCAAATGTATTTATGGAAAACTATCTTGCAATTATCTTGCCTTTGAAGTGGCTGTTTAGCACTAGCCTTGACCCCAAAATACAATTCAGTTTATTTTTCCATCAATACTACTGCTAACAGTAGAGAACTTAAGTAACACAGGAGGAAACTTAATCAAATTCATGTTCCGATTGCTCAAAGTACATTTTACAATGGCATTTCTAGTTTTTGACGGTGCTACCCAGGCTGCAAACATCTTCTTTTCACCATCCTATATAATATTTACTAAAGTAAAACTGTTACATAAACACATTTCCTGCTTTCTGTGAACATAAAACTATAGTAATCATATGGTTAATTTACTACCCAAAAAGTGTTTTTGGTTAATTAAAAGGAATGTATATATCATCTGTTTCAGTGTAAATACTCTACATTTTTAATGTTACTGATGGTAAAATCTAATATCCAACTCAGTTTATTAGCATCTACATATTTTAGAATGAAAAATGCCTGACAACCATTTTCTTTCTGTCAAACAGTTACAGGCCCCAAATGGCATCACCTGTGCTAAAGCCCATGCCCTAATTGCAGCTCTGAACTTCACCAGAGAAATCATCTTAATCAACCAGTCTGAAATTTTCTGGTCAACACCAAGGAGGTCATCTGTCACATGGCCACTGAATTCCTCCTGGTAAGAAGAGGCAATCTGCATGATAAAGTCCTTGCCATTCCCTTCCCCCAAAAAAGATGATGTCCTGGCATAAAAATAATCCATTCTTTTCTTTTTTCTAATAGTTTCCTTGCCCCACCCTTGTTGATATAGAATCTCTCTGTTTTGTACAACCCCTTGAAACTCCCTTAGAGTTGCTAGATAAGATATTGCCAGTTCAAGAATGGCTCAATAATGGCGATTACACCTTCAAATGTACTTGGATGAATTTTGTTTTTTAATGGATTGAAATTAAGTTCTGTTCAAATAAGCTAACTGAGGTGTAGACAAAAAAATACACATAAATATGAAAAAACATACCAGGAAACCTGCTGTCAAATGAAGTAAAATAAAAAATTAGTAAGATGAATAGATTTCATGCTCATCTAAGATCACCAGGTGGGGAAGTTGGAGCCTGTCCTCCAGCTTCCAGTTTAAGTGTTCTAGTCAGAATGAGTTAACTCCTGTGACTTTAAAAATTGACAATAGAATCTGTATCTTGAATTTTAAAACATAAGATTTCAATTTCTCAAAATGTCAGAGCAAGAGGTGTGAAGCTGTGCCCATTAGGAAATACGAGAATAATAAACATTTTTAAACAAATCTAAGCAATAAAATGTAAAAAAGCAGAAGGTAGTTCACCAAAAAACAAAAAAACAAAAGTAATTTAAAATATAATTTATACTCATTTTAACAGTGTCAGGATAAGGAATATTCAAGCTGTAGGAATTTTTTAAACAGTTAGTTGAAGTTATTTGAGATTGAGCCATACTGGTGACAAATGCTGGGAAGCAAGATCTCAAATGCTTTGGAGAATGACAGTTTTGCAGTTTATTTTACACAATTAAAATAAATAAGGGAACAAAAGGAAGAGTACATGAAGGTGAGAGAAAGCAAGGCACAGGATAGTTTACAAGATTATGTGCTCCTTTGAGAGTGGTTATGCCTCTGAGGGATCTATAAATGGTGTAAGGGGTGTTAACCTAGGTGCAGGCAAACAATGGATGTGGCGTGTTTAAAATGAGACCAAACCTTTTACTAAATAAGTTATATGCCTGAAGTGGGACAATTCACCATGACCTGTCCAACTAGGAATTTATAATCAGATGATCCTGTGAAGCTGCTGATTTTGAGTATAGATCTAGTAACATAGGCATGGGGGGGGGGGGAGTGGTACGGGCAGAAGATATGGGATTTGGTTACAAATTGTGGGGAAAAGACAAAGAATCATGGAGGTAATGCAATCATGATAACAACAAAAATAGCTGCAATTCATGCATTGTATATTAGCATACAAGCTCAAGTGGGCAGAGGTTTTTCTGTGTATTTTTTTAAACAGTTTCTAAAACTGTTTTTGACACATAATAGGTACTCAATATTTGTTGGATGATTGAATAATGCGCCACATAGTTTATGTAAATTTTGTTTAACCTTTATACTTTAAGGCAAGATTTTATTGCCATATTTAAAATTAAAAACTAAGGCTCACAATGGCTAAATATGAGTCTATAACCATACAGATTAGCTATTATTAAAATACAGATTTTTCTAACTCCAAAGGTGGTCTTTCTTCTGCAGGATAAAGCAATTTACTAGGAAAGATACATTTGAATTAGAAGCATCAAATATCTGAAGAACATATGGCATTATTAGAGTCTGGCTCTGCATATATGTGAGTGGATTTTAGTATGATGGATTAGAACCTTACTATTACATTTTCACTGTTGTTTTCTCTAGGTACGCAATGATCACTGGAGGGCATTGGTCAGATTATAGGCTTTTTTCCACTCATTGACAGTTCTTTGTGCATAGAATAATTATATATTCACAATACTTTTATTAGTAAAAACTGAGAATGATAAAACACATTCTTCTGAAAAAAATGTCAGCTACATATTATTTTGAGGAAATGAAATGAGGGATAAAGAAAAATAGGAGGAAATGAGGAAAGATTTAAGGAAGTATCTCCTGTCAGACCCTGCACTTCTGCAAACACCATAACAATGATCACAGGACCTGCCATAATCGTTCTGTTTACCACTGACAGAAAAAGAATAAAAATATGTCCATTAAAGTGATGATTTTTCAAAGTCTTGGAGTTTGTTGGAACTTGATTGGCTGTCTTTTCATGCTTGAAACTCAAGTTGGAAAAGATTCTGGAAGAGATTAAAAAATGGTCTGACAACCCATCAGAATTTTCCCAGACTTGTTGAAAAGTAAGAATTTTGAACTTGGACTCACATGCTGTGAATTCTGACATTCATTTTATATGACATTCTTGATTGCCTTTTTGGAAACATTTCTGGGGATTAGTCTTGGCTATGTTTACAGAAAGAAGTAATATTAGATCAAGAATTAAAAGTGGGATTATAAGACACGTTTCTCTAGAGTTCATTTTAATGCAATGAACATGATTAACATCATCTTTCTAGAAGGCAGCCATGAGTGTGCTTTTTCCGTAATGTAAGGCAGTCTAACCAGATATGTCCGATTTCATTTCTTCCAGTCTCAAAAGGAGGCAGTGAGAAGTGCAACTGTCCAGACCACTTAAGTCTGGGATCTTTCTGGCTTTGTAAGGGTAGTCTTTCTGTGGCTGAATTCATTAACTTTTTCAAGAGTATTCCCAGTTTATAATATATTTTTTCTCTTAAATATTGCTCCAAATTGTTACAAGAGAACCTTTTTACCCCTTTTCCCCCTTCCAGAAGTCTCCATCGTTGTTCACTCTTGGCCCATGTTTACTCGACTTCCTTAGTGTGTACAGAGAGGAAAATGAGTCTGCACACATGGCTCACCCACTCAGGGAGCATAAGCTTGAGTTTTCTCTTGACCATGTGATAAATGTGGCAGCCACATCCCTGATCTTTTAAGGGAATGCTGTTATTTCCAAATTTGCCCTTACCAGTTTTATAACTATGCCTGATTCTGAGGTTCATTATTAGGAAGCTTATGTTTTCCCTAAACAAGACTTGTTCTACAACCTCTATCAGTAACAAGGCTGACAATTTTGATGACCATCTGCCCAATTCCTTTGTCTTGGTTGGTTCAGATCTTGGGTGAAAAAAGCAAAAGCATTATAGTGTTATTTATTGGTCCTCTAAAATTTTAGTACGTATATTATTAACCTTTACTAATGTAGAATTTAACTTTTAAGAAGGCATAAACATTAGCCCATAAAAAAAACAAATATGGATTTCAAGCATTAGTTGGTCTAGTCTTAGAATGATTTATCTCCTAATAATCACTGTTTATGTCACCAAGTGATTATAACTTAGGTTTAATTCTCCTTCAGCTATGTGTTTCTCTTGGGCTTCAAATGTTGTCATTAAGACCTCAGTTTCATTCTAATATGTGATAACTAGGATGCTACATTGCTTCACGATTACTTGACAAGAATTAACTGATGAACCTGTATTTAACCCAGCCCTTTCCCTAATAATATTTGATATGTATTTATATTTTCTCATCATTCACCTTCATTGAGATTTATCAATATTAGTGTTATTTCTTATGTGGGATAAACTGACTGTGTGCAACATAGACATAGCAAGATTTGACCTTTAATATTTCTCTTCCATCTCTCTGATATTAGTTTCATCTTCTTCAAACTCTGTTAATATCACAATCCCTTGTATTTGAAGCCTACAGCTCATATAAATATTTCCATGCATTGGTTAATTTTAAAAGTAATTTTTTCTATATAAATCAATATTCTGAAGTTAATGGTTTTTGTCAAAGACAGTTAAAAAGTCTTGCTCCATTTAACATTGAAAAATATATGTAAAAAAGAAAAACAATTCACACATCATAGAAATGCCATTCACTAACTTTTGCCAATTTTGTCTTTTCCTATGTCTCCAGATTGTAAGAAATTACCTGGCAACATCATGTAACCCCACAGATTCTATTTAATACAAATCCACTCTGAGCTTCATCATTTGAGCAAAAACTATCATTTGGCAATTCGTTTTCTTGTCACCTACTTACTGAAAGGGTTAGGTAACTAGCTTAATTGGGAAAGTTTAGGGAGTCTTAGAGATAAAGAGGATCCATGGGAGAGGAATACATAGATGGAGATTTGAAGAACCAGGGTGCTTATCTTGCTTGTACAGAAGATAGAGAAATACCACAGGCAGATGGAAACATTTCTGGCCTAAGCAATTAAAACAGCCATAAACCAAGGAGAAACAAAGGTATTTCTGGGCTGAGCAATTAATGTGACCATAGGTTGACCCTGACTGAGTAGCTGTGAGAGCTATAAGATAAGGCTTTCTCTGCCAGCACAACTGGGAGAAAACCATAAGATAAATCAAAAGTGACTCCAACCAGCTAGTGCGAAGACAGGGGTGAAGGGTTGAGGGGACGGGAGGTACCACATGGGCTTTGAGCTTTGAAACTAATTCTATGTAGCAGAATGAGCAATGAGGAAAGCAGGGGATGGGGTCCAAATTAAGAAAGGGGACCAATAAGAAACAATCAGATTCAAGGAAAGAACTGCAGCTTATATAAACTAGAGACAAAGGGACACAAAGAGGGAATTTTTTTTATTTTCCCATTACAGAGAAAGAGCAGGCTTTTCCTATTTGAGGGGGGGTCCCCATCCCTCCCCAACCCTCCCCATGAGGTCCTCTATGGGGATATCCTGCCTTCCAGTAAACTTCTATATTTTTTATTAAGGAAGCCTGGTTGTCTGTAAGTTTATTCTTCAAACTTCGTGAGGACAAGAACCCATGAGAAGAAAAGTCTGCACCCCAAACCCCATGTTTCATTACCACATTTATCTTATTTTAAACATTTTGAAGTTGTACAGTTTTAACAGTTATATTAGAGATCAACAGCATAATAAAATTTATTATCAGTTGTGTTTTAAACAAATTAAAAATCTAAAAATGCAAATATGAGTTGAAGTTGTCTCAATACCTTTACATTATAAATATAGGCAATAAATTAGAGAAAGAAATTTATTGCTTAAGAATGCACATGAACCCATTTTGAAAATATGATAAAAACCTTAGTAATTAATAGGAGGAATATTTTGGAAGCAGAGATGACTAAGAGTCTTTTAGATGGATAATGGTTGATGTTGGGTAACAAATTAAAAATAAGGTTTCACTTGGGCAGTGGTAAGTGACATTTTTTAGGATACTAATCATCAGACTAAGGGTGATAAAGCCACAGGCATAAGTCATTCCCTGTGTGACTATAGGGGTTTGGTTTGATTTTGGGTCACTGCACTGAGAAAGCTGGGGTCAACTGCAGGGAATGTTCTGGCCAACTGGAAGGAGACAATGGGAATAATTATGTCTGTAGAAGAACCAACTTTGGAGAAAATGTTCAAATATTAACATACATTATATACTGCATTGCATATCAGTGAGAAATTGTGGCTCACCCATTTTAAGATAGGCTATAAACAATAACAATGAAAGGCTTATTTAATTTCCCTTAAGGGCCATGTGAAATATAGAAGCAGGAATTGGCTAACAGTTTAAAATTCTACTTGACATCTTTTAGACATGTACCAAAGAAGTTTACTGTAAATAGTGTACTTGCCTAGGGGCACTGTAGAGTTTTGTCTACTGAAATGTGAAAATAAAATTTAACTGAGAATGAAAATGTGAATTTTTTCTCCAAAACTGTGCCTTAAGATATTTGGAACTTTTTGTTTTAGCTTGTGTTAAATTTTCTTCACCACTAGCACTTGTGCTAAGTTATCTACTTAATTTTTATACTTCCTTTTATAGTATGAACTACATTTTGTTAAGTGACTTAACATCTTGTGAGGTAACAAACCAAAATTAAGATTTATGTTTAATTATCATAGTCTCTTAAAACGTAACTAAATCACTAAGTTTCCTTAAAAACAATTATATTAATCTGCTTTTCTAGTAGAATTAGTTTTCCTATTTATGACTTAAATGATGAATGGGAAATGAACCAATTTGAAAAATTAAAGGCTTTCTAATATTTCCATTGTGAATGTGTTTCCTTTTTTATTTCAGAACCTGAGACCTTCCAGGGAAGGTGTTGACATCTCAGCTAGTAAATTCCAATATGAAGGAGATACCTGCAGGATATACTAGTATGGGACAACTTAATTTCACCTGAAATCATTTCTGAACTCCAAATGGCCGATTTACAACTGAATTTTTGAGAACACAGTATTTCATGAGTCAATACTCTCTATAAATATCCCAATAGCATACATAAACATTAATTTTGCAATCTAATTTGAAGGCTATAGAAACCTCAAAAATCATTAAGAAAGGGTTAATAAACAATTTTACTAAGAATTCTTACGACTCTTCTCAGGGAATTTGAGTGTATATATGAAAAAAATTAAAATAATTATTCAGTTCCCTTTGTTTGCAAAATATAGAAAAGGAACATTAGGAGAAATTATTTTATTTGTAAGGTAAACAGTTAAAGGCAAATTTTACCACTGCAATTCACTATTTTTGACTCCTCCGTTTCTCAAAGTCATTCAATCTGCAATATTTTTGTAGTTGTTTCTCAAGATTCTTTTTTTTTCAAGATTCTTTTTTGATGTGCATCCCAGCCCTGACTAAGGATGTGCACTGTCATTATTTTAAGCACCTTAGTGCAAAGATTTTGTTTCCCTGAGGCATCATACATTGTCAACAGTTCAATAAACCTGCAAAATGTTTTACTTATTCTAGAAAAGTAAAGAAAAAAACAAGTTTAGAAAACAGTAAGCCCATATGTGGACTTATATGTAGTGACTCTCCAATAAGAATAAATGTCAAAATAGAATCTTTCTTATAAAATGTCAGGTTAGCCAAATAAGGTTTTTGTAGGTCAATGGAATTTGGGGATATATATCATTATTCCTTAGATTTTATTTGACTCATATTATATGATGAATGGCTTTATTCTAATTTGTTGTAAAACATACCCTGAAGAAATTAGTCCCAAATGTGAATACAGAAACAGAAGTAATACACAGCAGATACCATCTCTATACCATCATATCCCAACTGAAATAGTCTCTGAAGTCTTATACTGATATAGTCAGAAATATTACTCTATTCATTTTGCAATAAAATTAATAAAAACAAAGGTATACTCATGGCTAATGAATGTAAACTACATGTGTGGGATAGACTCCTGAAACTAAAGTATAAATGTAGCAAAAACTGTTTTTTCAAGAATTCTTTCCATTAATTATTTTTGCATACTAAGTTTAACTGAAGAGCTGAGTTCAATTTCAAATAATAGATGTTGTTTCTCTCACCTACTTGAGGAAAACATTTACACAGAAAGATTGTCCCTGAGACACATTAAAAACTTTATGACACACTTAAGGTTTCTTAGAAATAATGCAAAAAAGAAATTCAGAGGAGAAAATTATTAGTATTTAAGGTTCATTTTTTCTTTGTCTAAATTTATATATTTAAAGCTACAGTTTGAAACAAACCCATCATATATCATTCATCTATGAAAATTTAAAAGAAAAATAGCTCATGATTTATGTTCTCTTTTAAAAGAGCAAATAAAATTCATGTCAAAATACCACAGTGCATTTTAATACACTGCATTGATTAGACTCCTTTGAGAGAGATTGATAACAAGGCAGTGAGGAATTATAGAAAAATATATGAAAAAGGGAACAATTTAGTGAGGTAAACTTGAGCACAGCTTTTGCCCTATAGGCATCTGATTATTCCAGAAGAGGAAAGTGACTGTTGAAATCTCTGCTCAGAGTCAATTGAAAGTTTTGTTCAGCCTCTCAGAGGGGCTAGGAGACAAAATTTGACATTCAAGCTACAGATTTCAAATGTGCCATGAACACCAAGAAGCGTAAGTACAACAAACAACTTACCTCTAGGTACATCATAGCAAAAAAGCAAAAACCAAAGGAAATCTTAAAAACAGCCAGAGGAAAAAAGACTCATTACCAACAAAGGCGAGGCAATAGGAGTTACAGATGACAGCTCAACAGAAACAGGGGAAGCTAGCCATGATGAAATGGTAAGTTTTCAAGTGCTGGTAAGTTCAAAACGCCTTACAAGTAGAAAATGGGCAAGATGATTCAATGGACACAGCATAAAATACAACGTCCACATGACCATTGGACACTTGAAAAGGTGCTCCTGTTGTATTGCCTGTGATCCAATAAGCATCCTCCCTACCCACATTTAAACTATCTGTGCCACAAGAAGCCAACAAGGACATGTTCTATAATCTCTTTCCTCCTACGGGTCTAGTTTCAAGTATGCTAATAAAAGGCATTTGCAATAGAGTTGAAAGTGGGAGAGGAAACAAGGCCTGGAGACCAGAAGAGTGAGATATTTATAGAAGCTGCATGAGGAACTCTTGACTAACACTATTATGTATATTCCCAACCAAATTCCATGCATACTTAGGCCCAAAAGCATATACAAGAATCTTCATAGAAGTTTTAAGATATATATTTTTATTGATTTCAGAGAGGAAGAAAGAGGTAAAAAACATCAGTGATGAGAGAGAATCACTGATTGGCTGCTTCTTGCACATCCCTCACTGGGGACTGAGCCTGCAACCTGCGCATGTGCCCTTGATCAGAATCAAACCCAGAACCTTTCAGTCCATAGGCTGATGCTCTTTCCATTGAGCAAAACCAGCTAGGGCAGCACTGTCTTTAATATCGAAACAATGGAAATGCCCCAAATGTCCACTTGCTATAATATTCTGATTTACCCATAAAAAGGAATTACAACAGTGAAAATGAGTGAACTATAAATGTATGCTACAAGTACTGTATCCCAAGATAAATAGGTTAAACTCAAGTCCATTCTTTTAATAGTTTTTCTCCCCTTTCTAAAAGTTTAAAGATAATTTCTCTAGTATAAATATCTGATAAAACATCAATCAAGAGAAACAAATTAGAAACTTGGGATTTTACAAAAATTCCTTCGGCATCATTATAATCCACATTCAGTCTCTAAATACGGGCCAGTCTAACAATAAGTAGATAAAATATTTAAAAATTTTATGTGTTAGTCTCTATATTAAAAACTGTACATAAAATATATTAAGATGCTCTCATAAGTACTGTTATCCCCTTTTTTGATGTGGAAGCTGAGGCACAGCAAGCTTAAGTAACTTCTACCCCCCACAACTAGAAACTGTTAATGCCAGGATGCAAACTCAATCCCCTGATCTGAAAGACTGTGTTCTTAACCCACCCACTAGCCACACTCTGAAGTATCTTCAAAATCTATACTCCCAGCCATCTGTCAATGCCGTCTATCTCTAAGAGCCTCTTAGGATCTATGCTTATTATCACCCTTCTTCTATTGTGTTGCCTGATATCTTTCTGAATACCTTCACTAATTACCACATAGCCTACTGTTAGTTTTTTATACCACTAATGGACATTATCAGGGATTAATAAGTGTGGTGTTTTCTTTGAAAGTATTTTGAACTATATAATTCCATCCATTCCACAGTTAATTGTATTAGCTAGATTAAATGCTTGGGGGTGGGGGTGATGGTGAGGGAAATAAACTAAAATTGTCTTTATTTTCTTCCTTGAAGCTAAAAGCACATAATATGTATGCTCAAAAAATCCTATCTAATAAAAGAGTAATATATAAATTTGTACCTTCGCCACACCCACAAACCATGCCCACAGCCACACCCACCAGCCAATCAGGAGCATATTATGCAAATAAACCCCAACCAAGATGGCTGCCACCACTGAAAGCAGGAGGAAGGCTTGGATTTCCCTGATAACAGAGGAAGCCAAGCTTTCTGCCTGCCATTGCCAGCCTAGGCCTCTGCTCTAGGCTACAAAGTTTCAAATAGAAATACCTGCTGCTCCCAGCAAGCAGAAGGCTTGGCTCCGATCCAGGCTACAAAGTTTCAATTGTAGGCATAGATTAATCCCAGATACCAGGGCCTCTGCTTGGGTCGCTGGGGGCATGGCCAGCCTGCAAACTTCCACAGGCCCCTCACCCAGACTGCCCTTCACCTCAAGGGAACCCCCACCCTGATCTGGGACACTCTTCAGGGCAAACCAGCTGGCCCCCACCCATGCACCAGGCCTCTATCCTATCTAATAAAAGAGTAATTTGCAGATTGACCATCACTCCAACACACAAGAGGGCTGTCCCATGTGGTCAAAGATCCTTCCCCCATGTGGACACAAGATGGCCAGCAGGGGAGGGCCGTTGGGAGGTTCCAGGCCCTGCAAGGGAGGGCAGTTGTGAGTGATCAGGCCAGAAGGGGAGGGCAGTTGGGAGGGACCAGGCCTGCAAGGGAGGGCAGTTAGGGATGACCAGGCTGGCAGAGGAGGGAAGTTGGGGGCAAACAGGCTGGCAGGGGAGCAGTTAGACATCAATTAGGCTGGCAGGGTAGTGGTTAGCAGATGATTAGGCTGGCAGGCAGAGGTGGTTAGGGGCAATCAGGGAGGTAGACAGGTGAGCAGTTTGGAGCCAATAGTCCTGGATTGTGAGAAGGATGTCCAATTGCCTGTTTAGGCCCTACCAGGAACAGGCCTAAATGGGCAGCTGGACATCTCTTGAGGGGTCACAGACTGGAGAGGGTGCAGGTTGGGCTAAGGGACATCCCCCCACACCCTGTGCACAAATTTTGTGCACTGGGCCTCTAGTCTAATAATAATTATGGACTCTTTTATGTTTATAACCCATTTACTTTTGAGAAGAAATGAGAGGGTTGTTATGCAGGGGGACAAAGACTAGGCAGGAGAAAAGATGTTACTATACATTTGCTGCAGCTGAAAGACAAGTAGGATGTTCCATCAGTTTCCAGGGGAAACAATCACGCATCAGTAGTTAATGTCACACCCTCCACATCCCTAGGTGGGACTCCTTAGGTTGCAGGGGTTAATGTTGAGTGAAATACTGCAGCAAAAAGCCAGAAGTGGTTTAACTTACCATTCTCTTGGGCCAGTTGGGTCTCCATTGCCTGCTACAGCACATTACAGAATAAACTATTTTAAGTATCACTAAAAAAGGCTCTTTACTTTCTGGCCCCAAACCTGCCTCTGAGCCTTCTTTTTCTCTGTCCCGCTGCTACTGCTACTGCTCTTTGTCCAGGACTATAGCACAGAGAGGAAGAAAATCCAATGGGTTTCCCTGCTTCCACTCTTACCCTTCCTACAGTCAGTTCTCCTCAAAGTAGATAGGAGTTATCCTTTAAAAGAATAAACTTCATGTGGGCACAAGTCTTGCTTAAAATCCTCCAATATTGCCAGGAGCACTCTAGCTGTAACTATAGTCTTTCCAATAAGTCACTTGATGTCCTGACCCCCAAGTAGTATCAGGGATGCCTGATCAGAACAGAACCCTGGTGGTTACTTGGCCCTCTAGGTTCCCGACACCAAGCAGTAACAGTGAGCAAACACAAGTGAGTCAACCTAGCTCTTACTACTCACAGATTTAATCCAAATAATAAACACCACACACACACACACACACACACACACACACACACACAGAGAGAGAGAGAGAGAGAGAGAGAGAGAGAGAGAGAGAGAGAGAGAGAGAGAGTACTAGGGGTTAACAAAGGTCTAAGATTCTCAAATGTCACTTGGATTGGCCTATTTGCACATCAGTGGTTGCTGGTCATTCAAGAGTCATAGAATGCTAGGTATCCAGGGAGTTTGTGTCTTACAAGGAAGACTGCTGAACTAGCTCAAGACAGCAAGACCCCAGAATAACCAACAGCCACATGAGCTATCAGCATGGTTTATTTGCAGGAGGGAGAAGAACGATGTCCGGATGTGTGGATGTCCGTGGAAGTGCTCAGTCATTGTGTTTACTTATACCTGCAGACTGCTTCCCTTTTGCTGGTAACCCAGGACTTGGATGTTGGCCCAGACTTATGTCTGTTCCAAAGATAAGGTTCAAACTGAAGTTGAAGTGCTTATAATAACTCTGCTCTCCATAAATATTTCCCAGAACACTTAATATAGACCTCAGAATTTCTGCCATGCTCTACAAGCCCCATATTATTGTCTCTTAGTTTCTATACTGGCATCATCCCCTACCCTTCCTACTTTACCATTGCTGGAAGATACCAAACACACTCCCAACCTCAGGACCTTCGCACTTGCTGTTCCCTGTCTCTGAATTGTTCTTGCATCAAATATTTGTATGGGTTTCTACTTTCTCTCCAAAAAGACTTCCCTTAGCCCTTACTCTTCTTCCATAATATGTCTAATGTCTGAGAGTGTTGGAAGTATATTTCCAATTTCATGTTGGATGTCTTTAAAATATTATAAATTAAAATTTTGTTAATCAAAAAGTTGACTTCTAATTTGTGCTATTTTTCCTTCTTGTACTCCTGACAATAACAGATTGGTTGACAATCCCGTAGCTAGTAATCCAATTCCTAATCTCAATTTCCCTTGTTTACATTTAGTATTTAGAAGCATGGATGGTGCTAGTGAGTACTGTTCTTGTCTTTGACAACTACACAACCTGGCAGTAAGTAATTAGATGTGAACTGCTATTTAATGAAAGTTACGTGATATTTTGCAATTTTCAATTTATATAATATTCCTACGAGATATAACCTGTCAGGTTTTTAAGGGCTTTTTGTGTATAAATATTAGTTTTGGTGTCAACAGACCCCTGGTCCATGGTGGTTTTCCTATGTTCTTTTTTTAGGCAGTGGGTGCTATTAAAGCATCCTCTTTGAATTATACATCATCCAGGGTTGTTGTCCTCAATGTAACAGCTTAATAAATATTAAGCTTAATAAATATTGGTAATTCAGTATAAGTACTGTCATTTTCTGTAATTGCTTTGTGTGGATTCCATATTTTTCCCCTGAAGGCAAAATATAACATCAATAGGGAAGCAGGGATTATTAAGGCTATGAAAAACACTTCTCTTAATCCTATTTCTATGAGCCTGATCAACATTTCCTAATATAAAATTTTTTATTGTTAATGATAATTATTACCACTAACCAAGGAAAATGATCCCGTCCTTCTTCAGAGTGAGAGTTGTGTAATCTTATGCAGTTCTTTAATTCTCCTTTTCCTCCTACTGCCCAATAGGTATTTCCCTCTCCATTGATTATGATTTCTTGTGGGGAGAGAGATCCCCTTGATTTTTTTTTCAGTCACCTCATAAGGCATAATGCATTTCTTTTTCTGTATTTAATTAACTAGTATTTTGCTCTAAATATTTGCATGGTATTTCTCACCCTAGCCTCTCTTTCATTTAAGTGGAATATAGCACAACTGAATACTTTTGTGCCAGCTTTTGGCTGAGTCAATTAACTTGAATTCTAATCCATTAAGTCATTCAGTATTGCCTGCTGCAGGAGGGTTGTATGATAAGTGAAAATTCCACTGTATGTCTAATCATTCTGTCAAGTTTTTTTTTACTTTAGCTGCCATAAAATGGGAACCTTGATCACTCACTCTATTATTTGAGGTGTTCCATAATGGCTGCACCATCTTGCCAATGCTCTTATGGTTGTTTTAGCATCTGGATTCTTCTTACTCAGAGCCATATCTATTGCTGTGTGTATATCTATCATTGTGCATGCATATTTCTGCTGAAATCCTGATTTCATTGGTCCTTGGAAATCAATCTGCACCACAATATCCATCCAGCTTATAAGTGTCCAAATTTTATATGTCTAAATTTATAATATGTCTAAATTTTTCGCTAAAATGTTGCAAGTCTCACATTCTTGAATGGACATTCTTATCTTTGCCAAGACATCTGGAGATTTCTTTTCGTGATCCACATGTTTAAAGCATGTGTTCCTGGATGTCTGGATTCTATGTGTAGTTTTCTTATGTCATCTTCACTAGGCTCTCTTAACTATAGGATATAGTACAGAATCATGACATTTTTGTGGATATTTAATTCATTTTTATGCCTATTCCTCTCAGGAATATTCATCTTAACTTTTTCCTTTTCTCTGTCTTCTGATTTTATCTCACCTCTTGTTAATTGATTTGCTATGTTATTAAATCTAGTTTTGGCTTCAGAACAGATATGGGAATCACATATATTTGGAATCTATATTTTGCTTTTTCCAGCTCCTGCCAATATTCATGTGACCATACATTTTGCATTTTAAAATTAGTCTTTTCCCAATTCTGTGACCAGATTGCTATCCCATTCACCACCACCTATGAAGCAGTACAAATAACTTTTCCTTTGATTTTCTGCAAAGGAATGTTAATGCCAATACTATTGCTATGATTTCTGTACATTGTGCATTTTTAGACTAACCAGTGAATCGGAGGATCCGATTGTCCCTGGGCCTGAAAGCTACCGCCGTCCATGCGGTCTGTCCACATATAGTGTGCGAGGACCCGTCTGTAAACCAGGAATTGTGCAGAGTTTTAGACCAGGAGGAGCCCCATTTCCCTATGGGGGTATGGATGTGCTCCTCCCTCGGAAGTATTTCCGGCAAGCCTATTTCTGCTCAGTGTGTTTCCTCTATGAGGAACAGAAGCTGCCCCTTGGCTGTGCCATCTCTTGCACCACTTCCATGTAAGGGCCTTCTGGTTCAGACACATTCCTGCCACTTCTTCAGGACTAAGCTTTGTCCAGGCCAGGACCGGAATAGCCGATCTTAGATCCAACTGTGAATTGCCAGCTAATGGTGCTGTTATTTTATAGGCGTCAAATAATAGCCAAATGATGTTTTTTACTTCTAAATTTGTATATTTGGTGGGGGTATATGAAAAAAATCTGGTCCAGAATCCCACTAGTTGAAATAATAATTTACCCTGAGGACTTTTGTCCATAGAGTCCATGATCCAAAGTCATTAGAATAAACAATCTATTCTTTTTTTAAAAAATCTTTGTTGTTCAAAGTATTACCTATGTCCCCATTTTCCCCCATTGATCCCTTTGGGCCCACCCATGCCCTCCACCCTAGGCCTTCACCACCCTATTGCCTGTCTATTCTTAACGGATCTCCAGGCCATGGAGAATTTAGTTTTTAAAAATGACTGATGTATTCTTTCATGAAGTTAAATGCCTGTTGTTGTCCATTCAAAATCTGAGGCTTTTCTTGTTACATCATATATAGGTTTAAGAATCATACCTAAGTATGAAAATTGTTGTTTGTGATACATGCCTTCCTTCGAAGGACCAACTGATCCCTAAAAATGTCACTATGGTACTTGGACTATGAGTTTTGTCATTATTTTAATAGTCCATCCTTTACTTCTTAATTGTACTATTTAATTTTTCTGTTTGTCATTATTTATCATGATAATATCATATATGTAGGTTATTATTAGTGATTGGAATTGTTGTGTGTCTATCTGTGATGTTAATAATATATGTGCTATTACCAGGCTATTCATTAACTCTGTGATAATCTTTTAAATTGATATTGTATTCCTTAAGAGGAAAAAGTTATATATTGTCTAGATTTTTCAGATATATAAATAGTGAAGAAAATATCAGGCATATCAATGGTTACAAAATATTTTTAATTTCACTTATTCTATTAATAACATCCTCTGCATCAGGCAATACTCCATTTTAAGTGAACATTAATAAAAGTTTTTATAATCTACCGTCAGACTATATTGTCTTTTTGGTTTTAATACTGGCCATATAGGGTTATTATAAAATGAGATCTGCTTTTTTCTATAATGCCTTCTTTAAATAGAGCATAGATTTTGTTTCTAGTTTATTCATGTCTTCCCCTTTAAAGGAAATGGTTTAGATAAATCTACAGACTTAATTTTCACTACAGCTAATTTTACTTGATATTGTTTAAGTTTTTACCAAGGAATGAACTCTCCTCAGATTTTTGCAAGGCTATCCATTCTTAGTATATTTTCTACATTTGATGATGTGTAACCCTATAATTCTATAGGTTCCAGCTTATAATTATACAACAGGAAATTTTATGAGCCAACAATGGGTTACTTTTCCTCATAGTCCTTCTACCTGTACTGGAATATTTTACATATTCTGAATTATTGTTTTGAAAGTTATTTGTGATCCTGTATCAATTAAAATTCTGTAATTTTACCTGATACTTTATTTGTATTTTTTGCTTGATAAATGGGGTATTTTCATATCTTACTTTCTACTCTGCCTGGGATTCCACCCCCGGGATTACTTGTTTTTTAGTGATTGAAAAAGTTTTAGCTAATTCTGTAGTCCTATATTGTTCAGGTGTTTTTTTCTTTTGATAATTCTATGTTTTCCTCCTGCTTGATGGTTTCTAGATGGTATAAAGCATTTGTTTTGGTTGTACATTTTGAAATTCTGTGTGTCTGATGGCTTGGAAAATATCCTTTGCTTAAAGAAAGGATTTTTTTCTACTGATAATGTGATGTTATTTGTTTTGTACCTAGCATTAAATGTAAATTTGGTTGTTCATTTAAATAATTTGCTAGTTTAAAAATGTTTAATGTCTTCTATTGTTAGTGTTGTGAAATGGAATGCATACATGACATTTTCATTCTCTGTGGTGCCCCTCTTAAAATGGCTTTCTTAAATGCTGGCATTGCTGGACCTATAAAGGTGTGTTTAACTCTGAGCAGTTGTAAACCAGTGACAAAATGGCTAGTTTTCTTACTATCTTCACTGGCTTCTCACTTGTGTTTGTCTCGTGTGGTCACCATATGTTATCATATCTACTTTTGAGTATGCATTTCTCCATGCTCTAGCGATCCACTCCCATAACGAATAGGCTTGGTTTGGATATTGAGCAGTTAGATCAGCAGCTCTGAGTTTAGTAAATACTATTATTTCATGCCTGAAATTTGCTTCATTTCTTTCATCTCAGTAGAATTGTATTTGGGACAAATATAATTGTCCTAAATACTAGCAAGCTAATGTCTGCCCAATTTCCTTGCTGAAAATCTACTTATTGTTTGTAACTCTTGTCTATCATCTGCCTTTTTGTATTCTATTTGGGGACCATTTCCATGGATATAATCAATAATTTCCTTACTTACTACAAGTCTAGAAAAATATCCATTATCAAATAGATTACCATAGTGCCCTAGATCCTTGGGGTATAGATTTGTGAGGTTTGTTTGTTTGGTACTATATCTTTATCTACTCCTCTGAAGTTTATTGTCATCTGACTTCTCTGAATAATTCTCCTGAACACATGTTTTCCTTTATGTCTATCTGTGTCCATGTATAATGGGGTTTTTAACAGTAAGACTGGCACTTCCTGTTTATTTGCCCTACTTACTAGTGGTTCTACATTTCTAGGTATGGTGAGGTCTATATGTGTATCATCACATATTTGTACCAGCAATTTCTTAAAAACTTGCACCTCCATCTCATACCCATTGGCTCCTACTGACAATAGTTTAGGCCTCCTTTTCAACGTCAACTTTCTTAGTTTATTTCCCAGTGCTAGTATTTTTAAGTAATTTTTGTTGCAATCTTAATATAACCCTTTAACTATGCCAAATTCAAGTTCCCAGCTTAACCAGCAAGCAGTACCATCAGTCAATCTTTTTTTCCCTTTCTGCCAAATTATATATTTGTTTAGCCAACCAGTTTCACAATAGCTGATAGGCTCCTTATTATTCCTTGGTATCACTTGATGTCCTGACCCCCACATAGTATGAGAGGTGCATGAACTAGGCCTGGACCCAAGGTGTTTATGGGGTCCTATAGATTCTGAACACACCAAATAATAACAGTGAACCAATAAAAGTGACTATGCTGTCAACTTAGCTCAACAGAAAACACTCACACGTATTAGGGGTTAATGAACTGAAAGTCCAAGTGTCTCAAATGCCCTCCGGATCTGGCTGTTCTCACAGATCACTCAGAGTAATAGAAGCCTTCATGTCCAGGGGTCTGTCTTGTAAAGGAGACTGAAGAACTAGCTCAAGACAGCAAGACTCCAGAATAATCAAAGACCATCAAGCCAGACATGCAAGTTGTCAGCATGGCTCATTCACAGGAGAGTGAATAAATAGCAAGTGCCACTGTTCTTAGTTTCCCTCTTTTCCTTCTTGTAGAGGTACCTCCCCTCATCTGCACTTGTTAGATTAGTTTGTGGTCTCCTTAGATTAGCCCTCGAAGTCCAAATCAAAATATGTGGCAATGTCCATGGAAGTGCTTGGTCATTATGATTACTTATATCTGTGGGTTATTTCTCTTTCGCTGGCAGCCCAGGACTTGGCTGTTGGCCCAGATTTATGTATTCAGATGATGAGGTTTAAACTCAAGCTAATTCTGCTCTCTACAAGTATTTCTCAGCACACTTAATATTGAATGCAGAATCTCCGCCATGCTCTACAAGCCCTACATTTATTGTCATTTAGCTTCTATGCTAGCACCATCCACTACCATTCATGCTTTACCATTGGTTGGAAGACACCAAACACCCTCCTACCTCAGGACGTTTGCACTTGTCACTTCCTTTAACTGAATTGTTCTTGCATTAAATATTTGCATGGTTTTCTTCTTTATTTCCCTTGGCCCTCCTAGCTAATAAAATATCACACTCATTATTCCCCTTTTCCCACTTGTATTTATCACATCTTCCAACATTATATTATCTATTTGATGGTATTTTTATAGTCTTTTTTCTTCTTTACAATGTTGGTAGGAACTTTATATTCACTTACTATTAAATTCCAGAATAGTGTATGCCACACACTACATACTCAATCAATTTTTAATGAATTATGAACATATGAACATAGCATATGACATACCTACTTAAAAATACTATTGTCTTTAGACATAGGCATATAGGTCTCTTTCAGAGAAGCTCTGTCTACCTTCTAGTGGCTTTACACAGCCTTCTTACTTAAAACCTGGGCTGCTTATTTCCTACAATGCTTCAAGATGTTATATCTTTACACCCTTCCTTAAAACAAATCCTCTTCCTAGAAACTTCTATACTCTCTTCTCCACTTAGTGAAAGTCTACTCACCAATCAAGACTCATCTCGATGATTACCTCCCATTGTGAAAGCCCACTAGAAAATGTTTATGTTCTATTAGGAATAAGTATGGTTTCAATTACATAATACCTGGATGCAAAAATAAACAGAAAATCTCTATTATTGTTGTAATGATATAAAATTTGCTTCAATTCCTGCATTGGCCCAGCTATTGGAATATTCATTCTCAATCATTATTGGGATTTTTCTCAGGTTTGGAAATGAGGGTCTTGGAATCTTATAAAGTCCAGATAATGTGTAGAAATGTTCCATAGTTTTCAGAGCATGTTTATCTCTGTCAATAAGTCCATTGTCTTAGTTTGTTAAAAGTGGACAGCTCCAGCTTTGCAAGTTAAGCTCAGGTCTTGACTTGTAATTCATGAAGTGTTTGATAACTCCAACATGGAGGAAAATCCCCCATCAAAACCCTGCATGTAAATGAGGCCTATTATGTCTAGTCTATGTAGATTCACAATTCCAGAAACATATTCCTTCTTCCATTCTAATCCCTTCTTTAGATATATTTTTTAGGTATTTTGCTTTTACTGAAGCCTGACCCTAAAATCTAATACTCAATTCTATTCTTTTCTCTTTCTGGAACATACTAATATTTACTCATTAATTAGCTGAATTAAAGCCAATGGTGAGGAAAGGCCATAGATAGGCCAGGATACCTTCTTGAGATGTGTGAGGACAAAATAGAAATTCACATCTCAAGAAATTAATTCTTGCTATCCCTATTAGACAGAAGTGAATTAAAAAACAAGTCAACTACTTCTACAACCACAAATGCAGAAAAATATCTTTGAAGTAGATTTTATCATTACAGAACTATTCTGCTTTTGTACAAATATAAGGCAAGCAGGAAATGCCCACTACATGAGTGAAGAGAGTGATGTAACTGTTGAAAGCTGCCCTTCCCCATGACGTTAGTATGCTCCCATTTACATGACTGTCCATGGGAGAGTGGGTAAGACAATCTGTTCAAAGAATAAAGAGGACTTCTTGAGAGAAATATGCTTGAGACCTCAATCACTTCTCCTGGAGATTCAGAATTAAAAGAAAATTTTGTTGGACATGATGGTCCTAACTAATTTCTGCTGCCTACAGTGAAATAACATGAGCGAGGAAGGAGTTTTTGCTTCTGATCTGGTTCAGTGTAACAATCAGTTTAGGGGGAAAGGCCAATCCAAAGAGCACACTTGACTCAAATAGCTTGGAAACAAAGGCTAACCTTGAGAATAAACAAACTGTACCCCTTCAGCAAGGCATCACCAGGTTATGAAGAAGTATCCATCAGACTTGGAAGAACAATGTTCAACAATGACACTTTGCTTTTCTTAAAGAAAGGTAATCCAATTCCATAGATTAGACATAATCTCTTGAGGCCAATGAAGGTAAACTCCAGGATGCATGAAAAATCATAAAGAATAAATATACAATGGGATTTGAATAATTAATTGGATGAAGACTATGAATGTGACCATATTTGCTCCCAAGAAGGCAAAGCAGATACTATTTTGGCATGCCTATATTTCCAAATATAATAAATTTTTATAGATCTAGATTGCATTTTCTAGTAATTTTAGTATGGAAAAAAGTTCAAAAACTTTAGTGAAAGAGCATCTTATTGTTCAATGTTGAGAGTTTTTAAAACTGATACATTTCAGTCATCAGGTTCTAAATTTACTATTAATTTTCCTTTTCTTCCATCCCTTACTCCTCCCTAATTCTAAAATCCTGCTTTGACTAACCAAAACTATTGCAGTATATTCATTCAGTTAGGCTTCCTGCCACATTCACGGTTTTAGTGTATCACACCTTTAAAAGTCATGTTATTCAGTTTTCATGAAAATATTCACATGAATAATTAATGGGGTTTTCTAGCTGTATAATTAGTAGGAAAAGAGAGAATCTGTGTTTTTCCCAAATCGTGTTGGTAACTAAAGAGGATAGAAGCAGTCTCCACTTCAGTTCTCCTCCATTGTGAGTTAAAGCAGGTTTTGAGATCCTGGTAGCCACAAACATCGCTCATCCACAGGCTCCTAAAAACACTCATTTATGTTCTGGTTTGACAGAGGGATCATTTATGAGCAGCCTACTCAGAGTAAAGCATCACTTTTCTCATTGCCTGAGACACTTTGATCTTTGGGGAAGAGAGTAACACAATGGTGAACACAAAGTAAGCAGCTAGAAAGTGGAAATATATCACCCCCATGAAACACACACACAGAATCACACAGGCACCATGTAGGAACTCTATAAATCAGAAAGGAAATATTTTACAAGCTTCTTCTTACCTGTCAATATCTATCACCCAAAGAACCAGGAAAGCCTTAGGCAAGCAACAATTTCTTTAGACTCAGCAGGCTGGCAGGTTCACTGACACCTACCACTGGACCTGATCCCACTCGAATATTATAAATGTCTTCCTTCCAAGCCACCTGACTCTCACCATCTCTCTGCTTACACAAAATGAAAAATGATCAAAGTTTTAAACTACTTTTTGATAGGACTAAGTCTATTTAGCTCCTTTCAAAGGAGGACTGGACAAAGATCCAATGATTTTGCTTGACTTATAGTTCTGCAAATAATAAGAGACTGACTCTGGGTTCACCAAATCAAGAAACACACTTGCTATATCCCAAAGTAAAATTTGCCAGCACTTTTCCTACAGGTCTTAGAATGTCTGTTTCCAGTGAACCTATTGACTATCACCAAATCCATATCAATCTAATAATTTGAGAGATATTTGGGGTTGTATACCTTATTATGTTGTGCCTTTCTAAGAAAGAGTATCATAATTTGATTAGGTAACGTCACCTAATTTACAAATCAATACAATTGCTATTGTCTTTTTTCTTACAGCTATCTCCTACATTTTCATACCTTGATTTATACATGGTTTTCCTCTGATGATGCACCATTTCTTTTATAATTACTTTAGAGCAGGACTGCCTATTTTGCTGCTGTAGAGAGATCATTTTGGCTTTGGTGGGAGGGAATAATTAACTGTATTTTCCTCAGGATTATCACTTTCACATCATTAATTTTTTATTCCCAGAAAAAAATGTTCATGATTCCACCTACAGATACCATCCTCTTTCAATCCTTGTCACCATTATCTATTTGTCTGATTGTTATTCCACTTTTATCAGGGACTTGAGCGCTAAATCAGAATCCTCTTGTCCCTGTCATAAGTCTAGGTGGTAGCAATGTCCTATATGCATATTTAATTACATAATTTATCAGTTCTTTGACATCCTGAACTCCTGTGAGTTTCTTTATATTCCATTTAAATCTAGGTAGAAACGTCAATATCTGGACATTTACCTTATTCAACCCATTATTTAATTAAAATTTAGACTGAAATGTTTTCCACCCAAATATAAATTAATTGGCAGAGGTTAAAGAAAACAGAAAAGAGGAACAGTTACTCTGCCTGGTAAGCACAGCGATAGGTAGTCTGGAAGAACGATGTCTGAAGTTAACATTAAAGGAAAAGTAGGCGAAGCTTAGCCTGGCAGTGAGGGAGGCAGATTTGGATGAGAGATGATAGTGAACATAGAAGAAGGAATTTTATTCAAGTAGATTAATGAATAATGAGAAAGATGTGAAACTGGTTGTGGATTAACTCTATGTTTGCTGAGGCTGGGAATAATAATAAATTAATGTAAGGAAAGATAGAGTAGGGATCTGATCATTTGTCTTGCTAAAATGCTTTAATCTTATTTATGGGCAGGACAGAGCTATTGAAAAGTCTTAAGCAGAAAAAGTAAAATGACCAGATATTCTGGGTGGCTAAACATAATTTGAATAATGATATTCATGTCTTTCTTCAGTTCCAGAAAGTTAGAGCCTTCATTGCTTTAAAAGTTTTATGTTCCCATTTCTTTACCATCTATTTCTTGAGTTTCTATTAGACATTTTTTGCAAACTTTTGTCTTCAATTTCTCTATATTTTTAAAATATATTTTCCACCTCAATATTTCTCTGTGTTGACTCAGTGATTTCCTCAAATATATCTTAAATTTACTATTTTTCCTTTGGCTATAACTAGTCTGTTTAATCCATCTATCAAGTTTTAAATTTCACTGAGTATATTTTTTTATTCCTAGAAATACTGCTTGGTTGCTTTCATTTCTGCTTACTTTCATAATAGTCTATTTTATTGTTGGATGAATTCTAATACTTATTTTACTTCTTTAACAATATAAACATACTCATTTTTATTTCTCTTTATTCTTCAGTTTCTATAGTATACTTTTGTCATCTTTTTTTTTCTTTCTCATACCATTAAGTTATGTTCTTTATAAATTTTGTTTGTGAGCTCATTTTCAACATAAAATTTCTTCTGTGAGTGCTGAGCACATGGGCACGGTCCTGGCATGAAATAAGTAGTTTAAACTCCACAATGGGAGGATTTGTCTTGCTATTTTCACTAGAGTGCTTTGGGGATTCCAGTTTTACTGTATTCTCTTATATTTGAATTTCTTAACCCTAATGATTATAGAACAATGTAAGGCTCCTACCCACAAATGGTGCTGCTTATAGACTCTAACATATTACAACAGGGTCTCTTACAATCTATGCTGAGAACGAGTAGCCTATTTTGATGTCTTGATCTTATGAGAGCCATTTATTTTTTGGTTCCTAGGAACCAGTCCCAACAACCCCACCTCCTACGTGGTCACATTCTCCTTTATCAGTTATCATAAATTCCATTTTTGTATCAATGGAATCCCTCAAGTTAAAAAAAATAGGACATTTTAGATTAAAAAGCTTAGGATAAATGTACCCACATAATATTGATTTTATGTATCAAATTAAAGGATAAATATATTTCTCGTAATTATCCTTAAAATATCATTATTGTTATTATTGCTTTTTAAAAAAATCCCTACTCAGGATATTGATAGCCCTAAATTTTTCTACATGACTTATATTTTTATTCTTAAATATTTGACAAAGAGGAATAATAAAGATAACTATTATATTGTATATGTTAATAAAATAAAAATTAGGTTATCTTTCAAAGTAGTCTGCTTCAAGAATTTAAAAAACAACAAAACTGTTGTTAATATGTTTAAAATTTCATTAAATCAAATTACAAATGAGATCCATAGTGGTACTGTTTTGCCCAATCTCCTTCCATCAGAAAGGACAAGAGATAGTGTTTTGAGTTGGACTGGTTTCCATCAGAGATTTTATGATAGATCTAAGAGATTTTATGATAGTCATATTGATGTATTTTTTTGATAAAGATGCCTACTCACACTGAAGAAGTTCTCAAAATATATATTCTATAACTACTCTGCATATTTTAAATTTTATCCATTTTAATAAATGTCTTTAAATACCTGTAAATCAATAAAAAACCACAATAATGCTATAGTTTGACTCTTAGGGTTGTTACGACAGACTTAAAAATATTCTATAAAAGCCAAGTTCAGGTTGTCATTTGAATTTCAGACAATAATAGTTTTACCATCCAAAACTGTCCAATAAATATTTCTTAAAAGTTTAATGTGAATATTCATCTACCTAGAGATCACTTTACAAATTCATTTTTGCTTTCTTCATAAAGTACACATCTACCCTAATATTGCACATGATTGGTAAGTGAGAGAGTTAAATATGTAATTTTTGAATAAGTCAATAGTGTTATTTGTTGTTAAATTTCTAACAGTAACAAAAGAAATTTATAGTAGTCATAATCTCTCAATAAGAAATCTTTTTTAAAGACAATGCAAATTTAAAAATATATATATATTGTAGGGCTGACAAAATTAGAAAACCACAATTTTGTTACACAGTGAAACAACTGAACAAAGCAAGGATCATCACATAATGCTGAAACTATTATGTAAAAATGTATAGGATATGCAACAGAGCAAAAGTATCACACCACAGATACCTTGATTATTGCAGAAAGGAAACTACCTCCAGAGAGGAGTGATCTGGTCATTACTACCTTCAGCAGTTATGTAGGGCCTCACCAATAATTAGGGATCACCTGGCATTAGCTATCTTCTTAATGTGATACAAAAGAAAATCAGAGTTTTACCTCTGAAACATTCTTTTGCAAAATTTTAACCTGAATTGCCTTAAAATATAGACCTAATTTTCAATGTATTAAGATGCATACAGGGATTAGAAGAAGCCCATGAGGAAACACTAGTAATAGACAAATACAGAATAAAGAGGTAAGGTCAGTTACATTCTACAAAGAGCCAGTGCCATTGGGGAAATAAAAGTGTAGGGGACTATACCAGATTAGAAGAGAATAGGCATAACCAAATACTTATGTGACTCTTGATGGGAAAGTTGAACATTACAGAACACATTATAAAAGATACAGAGGGCACACAAAGAAAATTACATGATTTGGGAATACATGATTTGAGGTGTTTGTAATTGTTTTGGCATCATGGCTTCACAGTTAATGTGATTTGTAGAAAATGCATGATAATATATTTAGGCATGATGTGTCATGATTTCTAAAGCTTACTTTTAAATGGTCCAGCCTCCTTCCCTCCCCCAAATACACCTGAGTAAATAGAAAAATCAAACATGACAAAATATTAGTAATTATTGAATCCAGATGGTGAGAATATAAATGTCCATGCCATTTCCATCAAGGTTCAGCCAAAGACCGAGAACCACCATGAACAATAGAGAATAAATGAAGTAGACCTTAGACCTTTGCCCTCATGGGTGCTGAAGAAGCAGTCCATGTGTGCTGCTGGCCTTATGTCTAGGGTTGAGCCTGAAATCATGAAAGGTACACAGCCTAATAGGCAGCTGGGAAGGGAAGCCAGGTATGGAGAAGAAGGACGACAAAATGGAAAGTATGAGGATTCACTGGAATCCCATTTGTCTCTCACCATTCAAGCTGCACTGTCATGGTGGCCTGTAGGGAAAGCTGACAGCATTTTTCACAGAGGCACCCAGGTACTTTCCCAGAAATAATGAAGCTAAAGGAGATCTAGGAGGAGCTGGGGGAAAAGCTGGGCAAGGAGCTGCCCCAATCCCACAAGGCGAGCTGCCAATACAGCAACAGCATGCCTGACACCCTGTATAAACCTCAGAGCATAAAAATTAAAGCTGGTTTTCTTAACAGCTTTCCAAAAATTATGCATAAAATGTCTTTTGTGGTTAGGGCTAATCAGAAACCATAAAAAATAGCAACTGGTAAATTAAGCACATATAATACAAAGCCACCAAAATTCATTCGTGTATATACAAGTTTTCATAACAAAAGTTAAAAAAGTCTCATAAAACCAGAAACTGATCATTGTCTCACTAATAGAAAGATGTGGGCAGAAAACCCAGAAGGCTGGTCAAATAACTTTAATTGTTCTGAAAGGTCAGAGCTAATCACTCACTGTTTAGTTGAAACACTGTTAGCTGGAGCAGCCTACACCTCTGTTTGTCTTATGTAAATTTCTGTTATTGGAATTTCCTGCCTATAGGATATAAGTATATCCCATCCTATCTAATAAAAGAGTAATATGCAAATTGGCCATACCTCTGATCAATCCATGCACACAAGCCCCGGACATCAGCCAATCAGGAGCTGGGGCAGAGCTAGCCAGAGATGCCTGCAGCCCCTAGAGCCAGGCAATCACTAGCCGAGGCAAGACTGGGGTTGGAAGGGCAGAGCCAAGCCAGCCAGCAGGCCACAGCGCTGGCAGGGACTAAGGCTGGGGCCGGGGGCGGAGCTGAGGCAGCCAGCTAGAGAGGGGCACTGGCCAGGGCTAAGGCTGGGGCCCGGGGGGAGGAGGGGTGCAGAGCAAGGCAGCCAGCGAGTGCGAAGTGCTGGCCAGGGCCAGGGGTGGCAGAGTAGCGGCAGCCAGTGAGTGTGAAGCCCCTGGGTGGGCGATCACTGGCTGGGGCTAAGGCCAGGGCTGGGGAGGGAAGGGTGTGGAGCCGAGGCAGTCAGTGAGCACACAGCCCCTGGGGCCAGGCAATCTCAGGGACTTGGGGGGGGGGGGGGCGGGAGCCTAGGCAACCAGCTAGCGAGTGGTGCTGGCTGGGGCTAAGGCCAGGGCCAGGGGAGTGTGGAACTGAGGCAGCCAGTGAGCGTGTGCCCCCGGGGTCAGGCAATCGCTGGCCGAGGCAATGCTATGGCTGGGGTGGAGCCAGCCATTGGTCCCATTGCAGGGCAATGGCTGGGTGCCCAAGGCCTAAAGTCTTGGCCAGAGGCTTTTGGCCTTGGGCAGGCCAGAGCTGAGCAGTCAGTAGGACATCTCCTGAGGGCTCCAGTATGTGTGAGGGGGAGGCTGGGCTAAGGGATCACCCACCCCCAGTGCATGAATTTCGTCCACAGAGCCCCTAGGAGTCTCAATAAAAGGGATAGCAAGGCTAGAGCAGTATGTAGTCCTCTCACTAGAGGTGGCCTTCCACCTGGCCCCCAATATTCCCAAGTTAATGCTTTCCTAGTCTCTTTCATCTGTGTGCGGCCTTCTCCAGAACCCGAACCACACAGGACATTAAAAGGGTTCCCACATCTGATACCTGAATGTAGGATGTCTGAAGGAGGTGATATTTTTCATTGAGAGCAAAGGAAGGAAAAAATTTACAGGAAGAAAAGATGTGGGAAATTCACTGCAAGCAAAGACCAAGACCAGCTGCAGAAACCTGATCTGTAAGTAGGGTGGGAACATCTTTTTCAGCCAGGCTAATGGGGAAGAATTAGAATTTTGGTTTGTATGCTTAAGGAATTAAAAGTTTCAGAAGTATTCTTTTATAGTTTTTTTTTTAATGTTATAGAGCATAACCCTTGGTTTCCTAAAGAAGGTACATTAGATCTTGAGTATTTGTCAAAAAGTTTGTCAAAATTTTTTAAAAAGCTCAGCATCAGGAAAAAAGTTACATAAAAAAACAAACCTTTTTTTCCATGGGGAACACAATATTGCGTTTGCTAGAGCCTTTTTGAGAGGCTGAGGAGGAGCCTCCTCCCCTGGTTCCCTCCGCTCCTAAAGAGGAGCAGGAAGAGAAATGGAAGGAATAGCCTTTATAGCCCCCTCCACCTCCATGTCCTAATTCTGAAACATTTAAATCGTTGCCAACAGAATCATCTATACAGAGAGCCATCAGAGAAGGAATGAAGGACATGTCGGTGGAAGAAAAGCTTGCTTTTCCTGTTATACAAGTAGCTGACCCACAGCTCCCAAGATAGATAAGACACCATGAAAAAATTAATTTTAAAATGATAAAAGCTTTGCAAGAAAGCATTGTTCAAAATGGTCCAACGGCTCCTTTTATAGGAGAAAATATGAATAATATTTCTGAAGAATTCTTAGGTTCTTATTGATATTTCCTCCTCCCCTCCCCCCAAATGGTGGGCAGAGTTCTGATAACCTGCATCTGCAGCCAAGACATCCCAGAGACATTGAACCACCAATCAGTGTGTGCTGAGTGCCCTGAGTCCCACCCCTTTCCTTTCTGCCCTGGGCCCAACCCTTTCCTGTTCCTCCCCTCAAAAGGCATCTATCTTCACTGCTGCACATTGCTGCTCTCTCCAGTCTGTGAATCAGGTCTGTGAGGCAGACCAACTGGGTCCCTCATTCTTCTCCTCCCCCTCCTCTAATCCTGGTTTCTCTACCTCCTCCTAATAAAACTCCCCTTCAAAATATCTTGGTCTCCGGCTCCCAATTCCCATGCCTCGAATCTTACATCTGGTGCCAAACTCAGGAGGGTGTGTGCTTCCCATAACTGTTCATGGTCTGGGATTCCCTCTCCCACACTAGTGTGGGACTCTCACCCTCCTCCTGGCTTGGCAGCTTCAGTGGTAAATCCCAGCCCGTGCTACTCCCTTGCAGTTTTTCTGGTGTCTCTGTCCATAAACCACTGCCTTCCGGGCATAACCTTCCGGGTCCCTCCAGGAGGGATTCCGATACTGGGAAGGCACCGAAGATGTTCCTGCTCCTCCTCAGTTCTCTGGCCTTTTGGCCTCCTTCCAGACCCCAGGAATTAGGAGAGATGTCCTCTACTCTCTCTCGGGGCCCCCGATTTTATAGCATTGGCTCAAAGATTGGGACACTGGTCCTTGGGCCTCTGCTACCCAACTGCAGGAATTAGAATGTGCAATCAAAAATCTAACCTGATCCAGCCGGCTCAGTGGATAGAGCTTTGGCCTGTGGACTGAAAGGTCCCAGGTTCGATTCTGGTCAAGGGTATGTACCTTGGCTGCGGGCACATCCCCAGTTGGAGGTGTGCAAGAGGCAGCTGATCGATGTTTCTCTCCCATCGATGTTTCTGACTTTATATCCCTCTCCCTTCCTCTCTGTGAAAAATCAATAAAATATATATTTTTTAAAAAAATCTAACCTGATCCAAAGACACCTCTAGGGTGTCCCCTCAACCAATCTGACTACTGTAATGTGGCATGGCCTGATGACCCAAAACTGGGACTTAACATCCTCACTGATTTCAGTAATTTCTCCCAGAAAGCTGGGAAGTGGCTCGAGATCACATGTCCAGGCATCTGTGCTCCCATCTCTCCCTCTGCTCCTTCTGTTCCACAATCCAGGTTGTCCTAGCCTGCGAGAAACCCCTGAAAACCAGTCCTCAGCCACTCTCTCTGTCTCTGACTGTCTCTGACACTTTTGACCCAGCCACTCTCTCATTTCCACCTCTCCCAGTCCTGTCACCCTGCCCTTTTGTTCCTTCTCTTCCCCCTCGTCCTCCTTTGCCGAAGCTGTCCCTTTCCCAGCCACCCCTTCCCCGCAGCTGCCTCTGCTGTGGGAACCACCAATGCTGCCTCCAGCTACGTGACCAGGGAGCGCGAGAACCACCCACCTGCAGTCCCGCCATCTGGTCCAAACAGCTAAGTGTAATTTCAGTTTGGGGTTTCTCTTCCTGGGTGTATTGTGAGCAGCTGCCCATCTCTGTTCACATGGCCAGCCATTCCCATGGGGGCCTACCATCTTGAACCGGCAAGTCCTGCCCCCTCTGGCCACATGGCCTGCCATTCCCATGGGGGCTGCCGTCTTGAAATAGCAAGTCCAACCCCTCTCTTTAGTTACCGAGACCTCCCTCAGCCTACCCCTGCTGGCCGCCCACCACCACATTCCTCCTCTGGCCCCCAGCCCGCTGCCCACTCCACCACCCTCTCCTCTAGCACCTTCTCGGACCCAGGTCTGAGATCCAAATACAGCATTTAAGGTTTTAATGCCCCTGAGGAGCAAGCAGAGTAAACCCACCTCTGACAAAAGGTGAATCTGCAAACTCAAGCCTTAGCAGCTCTGAGGCCAATGGCTATGATCCAGAGGGGACCATGCATGGTAGGGGTACAATGAGAAGAAGAATCACACCTGGAGGATGCTTCACATGCAGAAACAAAGGCCACTGGGCAAACCAGTGCCCCCGACCCCTGGCTCCAACCAAGCCCTACCAGGCGTGAGGTCAAAACTCTGGAAAAGTGACTACCCCTGGAAAAGTGACGGGCCCTCCACATCTCAGCATGGAGAGGTCGCCCTTCTAGGTCATGACCATGCTGGAACTGGCTGAAGACTGAAAATGCCCAGACTTGACGACCCCATCACCCTCACTGAGCCCAGGGTAATGCTCAAAGTAGTGGGTAAGCAGATCTCTTTTCTGGTCAAGGTGAGGGCTACGTTCTCTGTCCCGCCTCCCCTTTTCTGGGCTACTCTTCTCTTCCGCAATCCTGGTCATGGGTATTGATGGCAAATCACCCGTTAGCTCTGAAAACTGCTCTGGCCTCAGCCCTTCTCACCCTGCCCTCTTCCTCGCTCCACCCTTCCTAGAAAACAACTTTCTTGCTGGCACAGGCTTATCAGAAACTTAGATCTTTATCTGTAAAAAAAAAGTGGCAAATAGCATATAATACTGAAACATTAATTGCTATACATGTTTAGAACTACTTAATCGAAGGAAGAAGGAAGAAAGAAAAAAGTCCTAAAGTTAACTGTTGACAAGAATTGTAAAAGGACCCACTACACCAGGCCACTAAAGAAACACCAGTAGGCCCCCTCTCCACACCCTCTCTCCTTCGCCAGGCTTTTTTCTAGCTCCTGGATGCTTTTATGGTCTCTCCCTCTCCCTCTCTTTCTCTCTTCCCGGACATCTGTAAGCCTTTCCAACTGTTTACTAATGATAAACAGTGAATAGCTATGGGGGTCCTTACCCAGCCCCTAGGGCCAGGCCTACCTATGCATACAGCTTGATCCCATGGTTCAGGGATGGCAACCCTGCCTCAGGACTCTGGCTGTAGCCACCTTGCTCAGCAGGAAACCTAGAAGCTCCCTCCAGCAACCCTTACAAGTCTTCTCCACCCGTAGACTACAGGATCTTCTGTCCCACCAATCCTCAACTCTTCTCGCCCCCTCTTGCATGCAGGAACTCCATCTCCTGACATCTCCTTAACTCAGTCCCCAGCCCTGAACCCAGCCACTCTCCTTCACGCTGCCTCCACCCAACCTGTGGCAATGCACTCCTGTCCTGAGGTCATCAGTGGCCCTCATTCAACCTTGGGTGGGACTCTCAGATCTTCCTCTCTCTAATACTAACTTAACTAAATTGCACATAGCCTACCTTCCACAATGACCGGATAAGATCAAGTGGATCAACGCTTTCCAAAAACACCATCTAACTAAATTCTCTAGAAATTCGCAGGTCCTGGCCAGACCTCCTGACCATGTCCCTGACCAGAATCCAGGCTACACCAAGGAGCCCCACCTTCTTAAGCCCTTTTCAGTCAACTGCTCTGAGAACACACTGACCGGTTTCTGCCCAGGGCAGGACCAGCTGATCAAGACTCCTAAGGACCAGCCCTCCAGCCAGGAGGACTCAGTCCTCAAGAACCTTACCCCCAGGTTATATTTCAGCTCCAGGTGAAGAAAAAAGCTACAAAACCAGACAAGTGATGCTGTGGCAGCCTCAGGTCCAGTTTTTACCTCTCAAGTGACTCAACAGAATCACTCTCGAGACTTCACCAACCAGTCCCTTGGAGAAACCATGCTGCTGCACCCTCATCAAGCATGGAAAACACCCCGTTTTTCACTCACTTGCCCCATGGCTTCTCTCATTAGGCACATTGGTATCTATTCCTTTAATTTTGCTCTCTGGCCACTGTCTCATGCACTGTTTCACTAGTCTTTTGCAGAACAGAATGCAGGCGTTCACCAACCAGAAGGTCTGAGAGATCTGTCTGGCCTTAAATTCAGAACCAGAATCCTTGAGACCCTGGGTAGACACCCCAACGATGCCCCCCCCCCCCCCAAGCTAGAAGTAGCTACAGAAAACAGACTTTCACCCCTGACTTTGTCTGGACTTTTTTTTTTTTTTTTTAAATATCACCAAAAGCCTGGAATGATAGATCCTCCCTCCCTGCAACTGGTGGGTGGAGTTCTGATATACCAGCATCTGCCACTGAGATATCCCAGAGACATCGAACCACCAATCAGTGTGTGCCGAGTGCCCTGGGTCCCACCCCTTTCCTTTCTGCCCTGGGCCCAACCCCTTCCTGTCCCTCCTCTCAAAAGGCATCTTAACTGCTGCACATGTTGCTGCTTTCTCCAGTCTGTGAATCAGGTCTGTGAGGCAGACCGACTAGGTCCCTCATTCTTCTTCTCCTCCTCCTCTAATCCTGGTTTCTCTACCTCCTTCATAATAAATCTCCCCTTTAAAGTGTCTTGGTCTCTGTCTCCCATTTCCTGCACCCCAAACCTTACACTTATAATTAGTATTCTCTGGCTTGTGCAACTCTGGATGGAGGAGATTATTTACTATGGAAATGAGAATATTTGGAGAAATGTCTAGAGCAAGCTCGCACAAACGGAGGGCCTAATGCTCAAATAACTTATGAAATGCTGGCAAGATTGGGACAGTATATGGATGCACAAAATCAGTTACATTGTGTGAAACAGGCATATAAGAAAATTAGACTTTGTGGAAGAAAATCTTGGTGGGCTTTACCAGCAAAAGGGGGCCCTGAGGGAGCTTTTAGTAAATGTATGCAGAGATCTACAGAGTCATTTTCTGATTCTGTGGCTCGTCTCACTCGAGCAGTGAAATGACAGAATCAACACAGATAGCTGGAGATATTTTAATTCAGCAATTAGCTTACGAAAATGCCAATGCTGATTGTAAGAAATGCCTGACACCTCTGAGAAGAAACAGTACCATTACAGAAATGATTCCATGTTGGAATGTGGGATCAGGCACTTTTCAAGCAAATTTACTCGCTGCTGCAATAAAAGTGGTAAATAAAAGGTGTTATAAGTATGAGAAAGCAGAATATTTCCAAAAGGAATGCAGGCAACCGAGAAGGACAGAAGGTAGTGCTCTAAGGAGAGGCATAAATACTCAGCCTCTGTGAGATTCAATCTTTCAGTGTTCTAGATGTGAGAAAGGGAACCATTGGGCCAGTGTGTGTAGACTGAAATTTCATAGAAACAGGCAGCCTTTAGATCAAGATAGAGAGCATGGTCAAGCGCTGGGAAATGGCCAGAGAGGTGCCTCCCAGTCCCGTCATCAATAGGGGAAATCTGCCCTGCAAGGCCCACAGTGGATTCCCTCATCTGAGCAACTCCAGGAAGCACAGGCATGGATCTTAACAGCATTATAGCACTCACTTTAACCCCAAATATTGCTCAGCAAGCTATTCCTACAGGAATTTGGGGACCTGTGCCACTGGGAACTTCAGGATTAATCTTTGGGAGGACTGGTAACACTCTAAAAGGACTAACTGATCTGCCTGGAGTCATTGATTCAGATTATGAGGGATAAATTAAAGTTCTACTAGAATGTAATCATGTTATGCAAGTTACTCCAGGACAAAGAATTGCTCAGATACTATTTCTACCTTATGTTCAGCAAGGTGAGGCTATAATTAGGAAAAGAGGAATGCAAGGATTTGGAAGCTCAGACATTTATTGGAAATAAATTAGCAAAATCCATCCTATGATTAATTTAAGAATAAAGGGAAGAGAATTTAATGGTCTAGTGGACACTGGAGCGGATGATAGTATTATCAGCAAAGAATTCTGGCCTCCAAGTTGGTCCATGACAGAAGCTATGGGCTCAGTTAAGGGGGTAGGAGTTCCTGATGATACACAACATAGTGCTGCAGTGCTAAGATGGCAAGATGACAAAGGACAGACAGAAAGGACAGACAGGATGGTTTCAGCCCTACATCATCTCTAGAACTGCAGTCAACTTATGGGGTCGGGATGTTTTAGAAGGTTTACAGGCATGTATTATTGCCAGCAGTTAATGACTCAGATGGTGTATCAACCTTTTTAGGAGCAGTCACTGCTCAGTCTCCTCACCCTCATGCTGATCCTATATAATGGAAAGATGACAGACCTGTATGGGTGGATTTTTCCATTAAACAAGGAAAAATTAAGTCATATTCATGAATTAATACAAGAACAAATAGAGCTGGTCACATACGCCTATATTTACAATCTTTAGAAAGGCAACAGGAAAATGGTGATTGTTACATAATCTTAGAGCAATTAATGCTACTATGCATACCATGGGAGCTTTACAACCTGGACTCCCAGTGCCTTCACAAATCCCTTTAAATTGGTTTCTTATAGTAGATCCTAAAGATTGTATTTTCACCATTCCCTTGGCACCTCAAGATAAACAGATTTGCATTTTCAGTGCCCTCTACTAATAATATAGGACCCATGAAAAGATATCAATGGAAACTCAAGTAATAGTCAACAGCCCTACTTTGTGTCATAAATATGTGGCTCAAGCTGTTTAGCCTTTAAGAGACAAATACTCCGAATGTTACATTATTCATTACATGGATGACTTGCTCTTAGCAAGCCCACAGGAAGAGCAGACCTTGGTCATGTTTTCCCAATTAGAAGAGAAGCTCCCTAAATGGGTCTTAAGACTTGCTCCAGAAAAGGTACAGAAAGAAGCACCCTTCCAATATTTGGGAACAATAATTGAAAACCAATGCATTAGGCCTCAGAAAGTGGAGGCCTTTAAATGACTTTCAGAAATTATTAGGGGACATTAACTGGTTAAGACATTATCTGAAGATCTCTACAGAAGAAGTGACAAATTTATTTAATTTACTTAGAGGTGACTCTCATCTTTTCTCCCCCCAAACATTAACAGATGAAGCTAGGAATGAGTTGCTAAGAGTTGAGCAGGCAATTTCCTCAGCCCAAATAGCATGGGTACAGCCCAAATTACCTTCATTGGGACCAATTAACCTTACTACAAATAGTCCCACTGGAGTCCTCTTTCAAAATAAAAATTTTCCTGCTGTTACTGAATGAGTCCACCTACGGCATCAATCCTCTAAAACTGCAGTTACGTATGTAGAACTATTGGCCCAATTAATATTTCAAGTTAGAAAATGTTGTCAACAGCTTAGAGGGGAAGAGCCCCAATGTGCCTACCTCCTCCTCACTGGAAAGCAATTAGAAATGTTAGTTCAGACTGATATAAATTGGAAAATTGGGTTAAGTGGATATTCAGGGGAATTTAGTTGTCACCTATTAAAACATAAATTACTACAATTTTTATGTAATACCTCCATCATTATACCAAAAAATACTAGGCAGGAATCTATTCCTGGAGCTTTAACTGTTTTTACTGATGGATCATCTAATGGGAAAGCTGCCTATCATACAATAAATTCAGACTGAGCCATACTGGACCAGTCATACTTCTGTACAAAGAATTGAACTAGAAACTATTAAGGCTGCACTGTAGGACTTCCAAGAGCCTCTTAACATCATCTCATTCCTTTCATTCTGCAAACTTAGTGAATAGAATTGAAACTGCCTGGTTGAAATGGCTTAGTGACCAAAGTTTATTTTTACTAATTAAACAAGTTTAGCAGATTATACAACAGAAACAATATCCTTTTTATATCACTCACTTCAGGGCTCATAGTGTCTTACCTGGTCCTATAACAAAAGGAAATATACATGATGATCAATTGGTTGCTTTATTAAAAGAAGCCTTAGAATCTCATCAGCTTTTATATCAGCTGCCAAAATGCTGTCTAAACAATTATCAATTACTTGACAACAGGAAAATTATTAAGGAATGCCTCACTTGCATGTTACATCTACCTCAAGGGCCTAACACAGGAAGGAGTCAACCCTAGAGGTTTGTTAAGGGACCACATCTGGCAAATGGATGTAACGCATTATACTTCCTTTGGAAGCCTTGGGGCATTACATGTCTTTGTAGACACGTTTTCAAAAGTAATATGGTTTACTGCATCTATAGGAGAAACGCAAAACATGTTATTAATCTTTGCCTAACTACTTTTGCCATCATGGGAGTTCCAAAAATTATTAAAACTGATCATGAGCCTGCTTACACAAGCTGTCAATTCCAGGCATTTTGTAAGAGATGGAAAATTCAGGACATTACAGGAATACCATATAATTCACAAGGTCAAGCCATTATTAAATTACAGCATCAGTGGTTAAAATCCCAACTTGGAAGAAAAAAAGGGGGGGATGATGGAGAAATCACCTGTGGGTAGGCTGCACCAAGCCTTAATTACTTTAAATTTTTTCACTTGTGATACTGATGAAAAGGCACCTATTGAGCTATCTTGGTGTCAGAATAAAGCATAAGAAAATGGTCTAGTTAAATGGAAAGATCCCAAATCTGGTTTATGGAAGGGGCCCAATCCATTTTTAACCTTTGGCAGAGGGTATGCTGGTATATTTCCAGAGAATTTTCCCAAACCCATGTGGATTCCTGCTAGAAATAAACTGCAATAGGGATCCAAAAGAGATAGCCAGACTAATGAGGATCTTGCGCCTGGAGCGACACCATGCAGCTGCAGACAACTTCCTCATCCACAGAGACAGCGACTCCAAGCAATCCACTGAAGATGAGGAGCAAGAAGATGACAAGCTGGACAACAAACAGCCCAGAGACCACCTGGGGTATGGTAAAGAAGATGGTACAGAAGCCTGAAAACGTCTTTCTTGCTATGCTAGCAGTAATCAGCTGTACAGTAATATTACCTGGTGGAAATGGGGAAGTATTTTGGACTTATGTTCCTGAACCTTCCTGGGTAAGAACCCTTATGTGGCCTGATTGCCCACCTAATGTAGTCACCAAGAACACCAAACACCTTGGTCATCCATGAGTGGTGAACATGAGTGGGGCAAGGAAGTATAATTACACAGGTGCTGCCACCCAGCTTTCCTTTTTTGTATGATGCAAAATCAAACTGCTGTTCCTTTGTGTGAAACATTAGAGAGAGGTTTCTAGCTTGCATGGGCACCAAAGGAGGTGAGGCAAAAGCAAAAATATGTCTACTATCATTACTTGCTCCTGGGAAAGGTGCAAAAAAAAATTAAGACCTTGTCTAAACAAAAATAAATTGACAGCCAGTTTGAAATTAAATTGCTATGGCCTAGAGCAAAGAATACCCATGCATGATATTATTCCACAGCATCATTATAATTTTTGATATTTTATAACAGCATATTGTACAATTATCCCAAATAAGCTTACAAACTAATTCTTTCAATGTTTGACAGCAACTTTAAAAAGGACATGAAAGGAATTAAGGCACTGAGAAGGCACTTGAGCATTCTCTATTGGCCTCTCTTGCCTATAGGGACCCTCTTCTCACAATCCAATTGCCTACAGCTGTTGCCTAAGCTTTCTGTTCATGCTGAGGTTGAAGCCTCGTGGTGGCTGGTACCACAGATATGTCTCTCACCCAATGGTGCTAGCTGGGCCCTCCCTGGAGAAGAAACCTGGGTTCCCCAAGATATGTGATTAGTGCTGGGGCCTGGCCAGCAGGCGAGGGGATTCCAAGGCAGGTGCTGGGCGTGAGGCCACAGGGGCATAGGCTACCAAGGAGACAGAACTGAACCTCAAATCACCCTGCTTGGCCCCAGATGATGGCTGGTTAGCCAGAGATGGGTAAGATTCCTCAGGGAAGAAATAACCTAAGACAGGCACAATCACAGAAAGGCCATCAAGAGAACTTGGGGGTCAACAGAAGTGGGACACAGACCCTCAACCCCTCAACATTGTAGGGGCTTGAAACCTCACCCCTTCTGAGGGAGGTCTAAGTAATCATCTTTCTTCTCCTTAATAAGCTAGAAATTGCTAATAATGTACACGGACCTGTTAAAATTTTTTGAAAGCAAGACTTAATCAGTTACCTTAAACAGTGAATTTGACCAACCTTCCCTAAATGGTCTATCCTAAACCATCTAATACAAATGAATTATTCGAGCAATTAACTAAAAACACAGGCAGATTGCTTGAAAGCAAGAAGACAATATTTAAAGTCATGAGGAATAGCTAAGATAAAAGCATATATTTGTTTGAAGTATAAGCAGACAAAAAAATACCACACAAAAAATACAAATGGTTCTTATTAATGAGGCTGAAAGGTTTTTTTTTTCATAAGAGAAATGTCAGTTGAAACTATGATATAATTTCTCACTTTTCAGACTAGTATAGATCAACTTTTTAAAAACCCACAATATTGGCGAATTCTATTATTTACAATTTTTCTCACTAATTTGAGTGTTTTATACATTAGCATTTCTGTGGGACATGAGCTGCAAATATATCTACCAAAGTTGTTATTTATCTGTTGCCTTTGTTTATGGTAAGTTTTAAAGCAGAAATATATAATGATTACATAAATTTTTATGGCTTCTTGGATTTGTGTCAAAATGGGATTTTCTATAAACTATAGTCCTTAAGCAATGTAAATAAAACATTTATATTCCAGACTGTAATATGAAAATATGAAAGCAGAAATATAATGGAATGTACAAAAGTATATTTAAAAGAGGAAAATGATTTCTTAAATTCTATTTCAAGTAAAGATTAATTGGCAGTGTTATATCACATCTGTTTCACCCACTCCTGATCTACCATTAAGAACACTAACATCCCAAATAACACTTTCTAAGGAGACCATATTTCAATAGCTTTGGCACTAGTGCATAAATAAATCTTAATTTCAAGCTCTAGTTGACAATTCAACTGGCTATTATACATTACTTGAATTCTTTTACAAGTGAATTTGATTTAAAAGCTTCTAAAGCTGATGGACAGGATATGACAGTGGCCAACCTCTATATTCACTGTAAGTTTTAAACATGCATATCTGAAATTTCTCAGTATTTGAATGTGTCCTGGTAGAAACTGCATTTAAGAAAAAGAAAACTTGGTAAAAATGCCATCTGTTTTGTGCAGTATATCACTTCAGAGATTCCAAATTCAAACACAAACAATCCTATCTAATAAATAGGGAATATGATAATTGACTCACACACCATCACAAAGATGGAAGCACCCACAGCCAATAGAAGGGGATATGCTAATTGACTGTCATTCCCTCAAAGATGGTGGTGCTCATAGCCACAAGATGGTGCTCATAGCCACAAGATGGTGGTGCCCACAGCCACAAATGGTAGTGCCCAGTCCCCTCAGCCACATAAGGGTGCCTACCTCCAGAGTCCCCAGTCCCCCAGCTGCCCAGGGCTTGCCTGAGGTACAGGCAAGCCTTGGATGGTAGCTACCCAGACATCCAGGGCCGCCCAAGGCTCAGGTAACCAGGGCAGGCTAAGGCTTGTGCTCCTGACAGTGGCAGCAGCAGAGGTGTGATGAGGGCATTGCCCCCCCTGATCGATGGGTCACTTCCTGCCCCTAAGGGATCCCATACTATGAGAGCGGACAGGCCAGACTGAGGGACCCCCCTCTAGTGCATGAATTCCCATGCACTGGACCTCTAGTAATAATAATTTCATTCTATTTGACTTTTTCTCCCCTCCCCAAGCTTCCTAACTTCTTTCATTCCTCCATCTTTCCTTATCTTCCTCTCTTCCCTTCTCTCTTCCTGCATCCACCTATCTCCCCCCACCTATTTAGTCAGAACAAATGATAAGAGCTTATCTAAATAAATTAATTTACATGTAGACCATAGACTTACATGCAGACCAAGTGAGGTGGATTATATTTGTAGCCTCATTTTACAGATGAGAAAACTGAGGCTTGAAACTGCTAAATAACTTGATTAATATCACAAAAAATGGAAGTACAGGGATTGAAATCCAGCTATATCTAACTACAGCTGTACCTTTAAACTATGCCTCCTGGTATATTTAAATGTAAAATTATCTGACTGCATTTCATCTTTTGTTTTGTTTACATACTTAAATAGTACCCCTTTGCATTATTACATACAAGAAGAAAAAAATAACCTATCCTATCTAATAAAAGAGTAACATGCAAATTGACCCTACCACCAATCAAACCATGTCCACCAGCCAATCAGGGGCAAAAAAAAAACCCCAACCAAGATGGCCGCAGCCACGGAGAGAACAGGCTGGCCGGGACAGTGAGCTCAGCATCCATGCCTCACCGGCCCGCCTGGTCGTGCAGAGGGAGAGAACAGGCCAGCTGGGACAGCAAGCTCAGCATCCACACCCCACTGGACCGCCTGCAGAGAGGAGAAAGGGGCTGGCTGGGGCCAAGAGTGCACTCAGTATCCATACCCCACCTTCCGGGCCACGTGGGTGTGGAGAGAGGGAACGGGCGGCTGTGCGAAGGGAGGGGAAGAACCAGAAAAATGGGTCTTTCCAGTTCCTGCTGCTGATGGAGCCCTATGGGTGCTGGGCTCCTCCACCTGCAGCCCCCAGTCACAGCCCCGCACGCAGTCCAGACACTACCAGCATGGCCCATGACAGGGGGTGTCCGGCAGGCACAGTACAGATATCAAATCACTGCCGCGGAAGCCCGCCCCCCCCCCCCCCCACACACACACACTCGCAAGTAGTATGGTCCAAGGGGGCTAACTCCTGAGGTGCTGCTCCCATGGCAGCAAATGAGCAGCATGCCAGGCTGGGAAGCCAGACCTGAAAGCCCTATCTCCCGAGTACCTGACAGGGTGTCATGTGCTGGAGCCCTGAGGAGGCCCCAGGACAAGCATCTCCCCAGAGGCTGTGAGGTGGGAGGAGAGGAACCTCTGGCTAGAGGCCAGGATGAAGGATGCTGGCATCTTTTCAGGCTGAGCTGAGGGACACCACCCCACCCCCACCTCCTGTGCACAAATTTCACACACTGGGCCTCTAGTAAATTTATGAAAATCAAAAGGAAAATTTATCAATGCTATCCCAAAACACTATTGCTCAATTTGCTCTATATTTCTCACAAAATAGTCTTAAGTTAGTGAAATAATTTGATCACAAGTCAATAGTTCCTTGTCTTTCTTATCATTAAAATAGAACCTCCTGTCTGCCCAGATAGAATTATACACTGATTAGCAGCTCACAAGTTTGGGCTAACATAAATCCCCAAGCATTAGCACTTTAGCTCCATGGTTGGCAAACTGCAGCTCTCGAGACACACGTGGCTCTTTGGCCCCTTGAGTGTGGCTCTTCCACAAAATACCATGGCCTGGGTGAGTCTATTTTGAAGAAGTGGCGTTAGAAGAAGTTTAAAAAATTTGGCTCTCAAAAGAAATTTCAATTGTTGTTTGGCTCTGTTGACAAATGAATTTGCTGACCACTGCTTTAGCTTATAGCACCATTGATTATTTTTCAGTTTTTTTCCCCTCTCCTTTGTAACATTTTATGTTCCCTTCACTTAGGATTAGGAAGAAGAGGTTTTGCTATTTTTTCTCCGCTCCAACCCTCATTTATTCTAAATTGCTTTTCCTTCTGTCTCTAATCATGATAAATTAACTAATGTCTGAGTTTTCAAAAGTGTCCTAGCCTTCTTTCCTTTCACCCTAACGTTTGTGAAAATATTCAACTTCATTAAATTTTATTTGCCTAATAGAATGTGAGTCCAAAATTTCTAAGCAGTGTTGTACCATGTAGTTCCTCTGACATCCAGTGCTTATAGAAAAAGAAAACTAACATAAATTGATATTTTAAATGCATTATTTGAAATCTTCCTTAAGATAAAGACCTAAAACTGAGGCTGACATTTTAAGTAGTACATCCATTAACACATTGCTAATATAAGGCAAAACCAGAATTTGAATCTCTATCTGAAAAAAATTTTCTTTTTATTCCACTACCCTGACACACAACTGCTTTTATGGAATTTCAAAAACTGAAATTTTTGTTCATAATTATAGGAGCTTTTGGCTATTTATTAGTTCTTAATCTCTAAAAAGCTCAAAATACATATTGCTCTTTCCTTATTCACTTCTGATTATAGTAGATGCTAGGCAATTTGATAGGTTTGTTGAATATTATCTAATTTATATAGGGTTTTCTTATGTTTCACACTTTATTATTATAGAATTATTTAGCTCCTCACATTTATATAGAGAGAAACATATTAGGCCCTTCTTTTCCTAGCTTTGCTTATCTTAAGTATCATCACACACCCTTCATTCGAAGTTCACATTGAGGCTTATTCATGGTGTCTCAGTCATTATTTTCAGTTTCCCTGTTACTGTGTAAGACTGCACATGCTATAATTGATCCAAATAGCTTTGAAAAGCAAAAAGCAATGTTGGAATACCATACTAAAGCAAATCCTTGAATATGAAAATACATTAATAAAAAAATTCAAAGTTTTACCCTTATTCTAACATTCATTCTAAGAACAAACATATAATAAGTGAAACTTTAAAAATTAGTAATAAAATTAGAATCTTGGTATTCCTAAAATTAAAAATCCTTAATATGAAGGTAGAATGAGTCATGAGCTATATACTGAAATTTCTCTTTAAAGATTATTATATAAGAACATCGGCCTGCAGACTGAAAGGTCCCAGGTTTGATTCCGGTCAAGGGCATGTACCTTGGTTACAGGCACATCCCCAGCAGGAGTTGTGTAAGAGGCAGCTGATTGATGTTTCTCTACCAAAATGTTTCTAACTCTTTATCTCTCTCCCTTCCTCTCTGTAAAAGATCAGTAAAATATATTTTAAAAAAATAAAATAAAAAATATTATATAAATCCAGGTTAATAAAATTCAGAAGCTTAATGCTAATAACCACATTGTCTAACAATTTTAATTGTTACAAATCAAAATTATAGTGATTTAAACTAAATAAAAACCTTTTTTTTTTCTTTTTTTCCATGAGAAGTTGTTGCCAAATTCCTACATAATACTTGGCAAGAGTCTACATCATTACAATAACCTCAACCATGGATAACATGATTTTTATTTAAATGGATGCAGTCTTTACTATGTTTTTCCTTTTGCAATAGAAACAGTGTCACTTCATATTGAGTGTTTTCCTATTAGGTTAATCTTATCCTCTGAGAGATATAGTAATGTGAAACAATAAATTTAATCTTCAAACAAGTAGCACCCTAAATCCATATTTATGCTTTTCATAATTTTTATTTTAACTTACTATATGCTTTCCAAAGTCCTTCCAGTTTGATTATTATTCTATGTGCCTCAGTTGATGGAAAACAGTGTAGCACCCACGCATATTTCAAAATTTGAAGCCCAGCAGTTACTGTGATATAATTTTGCCCAGAGTGTACATCTTACTACTTGAGCAAAAGCAATTCTACTTCAAAATGCAACAAATTATAATGTATATGTTTATATGTGTGCAATTACAGCAGGAAGGTTGGATATCAATGTTGTTTTATAATCCAATCAAGATTTAAAATTTAAGGAAGCTTAAGAGGAGTTGTAAAAGTTTGCCTTATAGCTATCACACATCTGCCTTTCTATCCTCTATGACAGTTTCCTTTTCCTTTCCCTTATCTCAAATCTTCCCCTGAAGTCATGCGTCACTTATCACAAAGAAAACTCCTAGGGATGTTTCCTGAGAATTTCAGTCAGGGCTGATAGCTCACATCTTTCCTTGACTACACATTTTTTAATGTATTCCTTGGCAGATGGTAAAAGCAAAGTAATTAAGGAATACAGCTTTATTACTGATTATGGATTTGATATTTATGACCAGAAGGTAATTTATAATCTTTGATTCTAAATACCGTCATCCAAAGCATATGTTTTATTTACATATTCAAAGGCACAGTAACAAGATATGAATGTGATCTGAATGAAAACAGACTTGTCAAATTGTGACATTTGTCCTTAAATACTCTTATTTCTAATCTCATAAATAAAAAACATTCAAGCCATGACTTTTAATTTATTCCTTGTTGCAAGGTACTTTTGAGACAATTGAAAGAGAAGGTACAGCAGATGAGTAATGGAACTTCTACATGACAAGGGAAGAGAAAGACCCACGATAGAGTGAAGTACAAAACTAGCTGAGAAAGCCCCCATAAGAGAAAAAAGAGTCACAAAGCATTCCCATAAAGTCCAGCGACCCAGATTTTGGGTAGGGGAGACTAAGGAGGACAGGAAAACATAATTCATAGAAATCTGAATTAGTATATACATGTTGTAAGGAAGAATCAATCAAACTGAACTCAAGATAATGAGAACATGAATGTCTTTCACAGCTGAAAGAACATTTAGTAGAGTCTTATATTGCATGGGTACAAGTCTTTTACTTGCTATATGGCATGGTTTTTTAAACACTTGAGTATTTTTTAGAGCAACTTTAAGTTCACAGCAAAATTAAGGGAATTATACAGATTTTTCCCATATACTCTCTTGCCATCACATATGCATAGCCTCCCCCATGATCAACATCCACCACCAGAGTGGGGAAATTGAGAAACCTACACTGACATGTCATTATGACCCAGACTCTATTTGGTTTGCATGGTTCACATTAGGGTTCTCTTTAGGTATCATTCATTCTATGAGTTTGGACAAATACATAATGAAGTATACCATGGTAGTATCATACAGAATGGTTTCATTGCTCTATAAATCTTCTGTGCTCCACCTGTTCATACCACTCTCTTGCACTATTTGAGAGAATGAATACTTCCTGCTAATCACTAATGTGTTCACTGTCTCCATACTTTTACCTTTTCCAGAATGTCACATAGTTGGAATCACAGAGTGTATAACCTATTCAGATTAGCTTCTTTCACTTATGAAGAAAACTGAAATGCATATTACTATTGTTTCACTAAAGGTCATGTTACTTTTTAAATATTTTTACAAACAGGAGAATATTATTCAGAGGATAACAATGATAACACAATGAGAAGCTCTGGGGAAATCAGAGTACCTGAAGAAATCAGTAATTCATCTCTCACTTTGGGGCAAGTACTACTGAGTGGAATGATAGGCAGAATCATCAACATTATTAAATTGTTTTTCTTGGAAGTATTTTTTTTAGTGTAGTCATGTTCAAGTATTTATTTACATATCAAAATGAACATTCTTTTTTTATTGTTTAAAGTATTACAAATAGTAGTACATATGTCTCCTTCCCCCCCCACCATTGATCTCCCCCCCAGCCTCCCCTCCCCCCAACATATGCGCTCTCAACTGTCCCCCCGACCCCCAGTGTCTTGTATCCATTCTTAGAAGTATTTTGGTTTTTGTTTTTTAATTTTTATTAGACCCCTCTGCTTAGATTTTTTTTCAGTTTAATGCAAAATAATATGCGTGCACTCTATAATTGCTTATTGTCACAGTAAAATAGTATTTAATAGCATTATGAACAAAAATTAATGGAACAATAAAATTAATGAAAGATTCTTCGTTTTGTATACTGTGTAGAAAATCATGAGTTAAGGGTGAAGTAACCTTAGACAGTATCACCCTCTGCTCCCTGCACTGGGGCAGGCATTTATTTGCAAAGCACCCCACAGAAGTTAAGATGTAGGAGACACTTTTCCATAGACACCCAGGCAGGCTGGTAATCTACAGCACCAAGAATTTCATCATGTATTTCCTTTATGTATGATGACAAAAGAAGTCAGGGAGGGTTTGGGTATGTGGCAAGTGGAGAGTGCTTGCTCCATCCACAGAGGCCAGTTCCTACCCAGCACTGGCCGAATTTTGCTATTCAGGAAAATGAACTTAGTCTTGTCAGATTTTTTTTATTATTATGCACAGAAAGCTAGAAATTCGAATTTTTTTTGTAATCTCTAAATTTCAGCAATCAATTCTATGCTAGTATGTCAACATTGTTGCAACCAAACTGTTTTTAGGCTGAAGAATGCCTAAATCAATGGAGCAGTTACAAAGTTGTGAGGCTAATCCAAGTGAAATATTTAAGTCACTTCTGATCGAAGGTGTGTTTACCTAAAGAGACTAGGTAAGAGATAGGGTCTCTCTAGAAAATGCTATGGCCATAAACCTCTGCCTGACCCATCTATACACATACAAGCTAAAACCCTCCCTATTTGTACCAAAACAGAGAGTAATTAGTACATGCCAGACAATACCATTTTCCATTTCTTATTCATTTTGTCTTACTAATACATAACCCAGAGGCACACAACAAGAAAATGAGGAAAAACGAGGTGGAAGGCAATGACAGAAAAGCACTCTTAACAGTTTATAATATGGGGAACTAGGCACAAAGCAAGTTGAGAGAGTTCAATTTTTTTTTTTAATAAAGAGTATGTCTTCAAAAATATTTTAGTAGAAAATCTATTTAAAAAACTATTTGTGCTTGTACCTAATTTACTTTTGAGTAGACTGTAGATTACTTTTTACCTACTTTGCCCTATATTGGTTGCTTCATATTTTTATTAATAGTTAACATAGTACCTGCCATGTGCAGCATATTTGGCTAAGTTGACATACTGATTTATCATTGCAAAAACAGAAAGAATATTCACTAAAATAAATTCTTTTAGATCTCAGGGAAATTTTTTCTGTATGAAAATTGACTTACAAGTCCCACAGGGATATAAAACAATTAACAACAAATAAAAATAAAAATACATAATTACAAAATAGCAAAAAAATGATTATTAGGTTTTTTTTGTCCAAAAATAGTTTAAAATCATAAGAATCAGTTCTGCTTTGTTTCAAAACAATGGAAAATAGGCAAGGATGAGCAATATCAAACAGTATATAAACATGTACATTATTTTCTCATACATATGGAAGAGTTATAGAAACAGTACAGGGATTTCTCCACCCTTCATTCAGCTCCCCCTAAGATTAACAGATTGCATATCCATTGATAGTAAAATTAGGAAAATTAAGAAATTAAAATTGTTGTAATTCTGCTAACTGCAAACACCATTTAAATTTTACCTATTTTTCTAAAGTCTTTTTCTGTTCCAGGATCCTGTCCAGTATTTTATGCCGCATTTCATTGTCATATCCCCCTTAGCATCCCGCAATTTTTGACACTCCCTCAATCTTTCCTTTTCCTTCTTGATGCTGACACTTTGAGTAGTACTTGTCAGGTATTTTGTACAGTGTCTTTTGGTTTGAGCTTGTGGAATGTTTTTTCATGCTCAGATTGAGTTTGTGCATTTTTGACAAGGATAAGACGAAGTGAGTGATAGTGTGCCCGTCTCACTGCATCTTACCAGGCGGTGGCTTATTCTGTTTAACATTATTGAAAGTCCACAAATGGATACCTTTAATTGTCTCTATTCTTTTTGTCGTTACTAAGAAAAGCACTGCCATAAATATCTTCAAGAAATATGTAATGCTTTTCCCATGTGAGTATATCTACAAGACATTTCAAAAAGCAGGATTTCGGGATCAAGTCGAATTCCTGAGTCTTTTGACAGACATTGCTAAATTTCTCCCCATACAGTTAGCACTAGTTCACAGTTCCATCAGCAATGCTCTGTCCACCAACTTCTGAATAATCCATCCATTCCCCCCAATTTGAAATGTGGCTAATTATCCTACTTTATATTATAACTAGAGGCATGGTGCATGAAATTTGTGCACGGGAAGGGGGTCACCTCAGCTTGGCCTGCACTCTCTCCAATCTGGGACCTCTGGCTCCTAACCACTCACCTGCCTGCCAGCCTGATCCCCCAACTGCTCTCCCCTGACAGCCTATTTGTCTTAACTGCTCTCCCCTGCTGGCCTGGTCCTCCCTTACTGCTCTCCCCTGCCTGCCTGATTCCCTCTAACCACCTCTGCCTTGGCCCTGCCAACATGGCTTTGTTGGGAAGGATGTCTGGAAGATGTTCAGTCTAATTAGCATATAACCCTTTTGTTAGTATAGATGCCACCTTATCCTAAAAATGCAGGTTGTGGTGAGGTTTTCCTATCGTGGAAGGGGAGCCCGCAATATCATTCTGGGTTCTGAGCAAGGCTTATGTGATTGTGCTTTATCTCAGCAGATGTGATTCCTAGAAGAAGACTCTTGGATGTACCTTGAACATTTCTATTCAATTTGCCAAATCATCCTCCAAAAATGTTGAACTACTTTAAACTCCCACCAGCAACCATGTGTGTGCCCTCCATCCCACTTTAATGCCAATATTCTTTATTTCTCCCTAGAAGCTTCCCTCCCATCAGCTGGGACTGCTTGGTACTTGAGCCAACCTCATTATTCAGCTGGGACTTGATTTCCCAAGATAGAATTATGAAAGAGGAAAAATAGCTTTCCTCTACCTTTTTGAGTTCTTAGTGGAGGCCTTTGCAATGAAAGACAGATCACCATGAGAAAACAAAAGTTCATTAACATGTGTACCTTTTGTATATGTGTGAGATCTCAGGGAAAAATGAGCAACTCCCCAAGGTGTCTTAGAATGCAGATTTAAATACCTTTTCCTAGGGAAAGGGGGCTTTGGGCGGCGGGGGCTGGATCCCCTACTGGTTCTGGGGCTGCGATCAGGACCCCCACACCCACAGCATTGCCAGAGCAGGGCTTCACGTGGTGGGGAGCTGGATCCCCTGCTGGGTCTGGGGCTGTGATTGGGCCCCTGCCACCGCAGCACCGCCATGGCCAGGCTTCAGGTGGCAGGGGGGCCGGCCCACCATCTTGGTTGGGTTAATTTGCATACTCACTCCTACCGGCTGGTAGTGTAGCAAAGGTACAATATGCATGTTTCTCTTTTATTAGATAGAATAACTTGTATACAGTTCTTATCTTCCTTAATATAGTGTCATCTAGTAAGGATTGAATTTGTCTCAGTGTTTCTAAAACAATGTATTCCATATCAGAAGAACTCAGTAAATATTCACTAAATGGCTGAGTAAATAGGGTAACATTAGATTTTAATTCCAGGTGACTTTGCTCAAGGCACTAGATCACAACAGAATTGCTCTACTGTTTATGAATAAACAATAATTCAAATATGCAATAGGTTATGTCAAAATATAAAGAATTGCCTTTTAGCTCTTACCCAGGCATCATTAAACAAATCATTACTATCATCAAATAACTTTGAGGAATAGTCTTTTTAGGGTCTAGGAGTTAGACACACCTCTTCTTACAGAATTTCTATATTCCTGTGTGTTCACACCTATTATTTGGGGGAAGGTCGATAGTTAGGGAGGGTATAACTGGTCCCAGCAGCTAGAAATGCAATACATATATCTTTTCCCCAATGTAATAAAGTGTAACATGTAGAAAGAAAATTTAATAAACCTCTCCCAAGTTTCACATTATTAAAAAAGGAAAACATGCAACTGGTGACATTTTTTAATGATTTTGTGCTCACCAATGGTTAAGGTGATTGTTCAAGTACATAAATCATTGTCTTTAAAATTCTATCTTGAGTAAGAACTGCTTAAGATTTAATGTTCAGAATCACCTGCTAAGGCAGGATTCTCATTCAGCACAACCTGGTCACTGTGAAGTTCCCACGCGTAAGGACTGTTTGAGGGCAGCTGTTTCCTCTTGGGCAGGTTCTCGCCAGTCCCTGAGGGCTGAGCTTTTCCCTCCCAGCACAGATCAGAATTATTATGGATGCCAAGGCCCTTTAAAGCCTTAAAAAGGAGGACTGGAAGAAGCCCAATTTAAAGGTAATATGTTAACTATAGAATTATACATCAGCATTTTTATTTAAAAATACTATTTGAGACTCATTCCAGAACCACAACGATGGGGTCAGAGAGTACTACGAATAGCTATGGTCAGGACTGTCATTTCAAAAGAAAAGTGTCAATTATTAATTTTCTCATGTGTGCCAGAAGCTTGTCTTAGAATCTACAAAATTACAACTCGAAATGTTTTCCAGTGAGTGTCTATTTTGCAATTAATGTTATTTTTTGTTGCAGAAAAACAAAAACAAAACTAAACTTTCCTTATCTTTTTGTTTCTTAAACCAGGAAGGGGCATTTATCATAGTTTGATACACACACACACACACACACACACACACACACACGAAAGACTTCATTAAGTTCAATTTTAACCAGGTTTGGAAGTCTATTATTCCTATATGTTTTATTCATTTTTAATCTGAGGTTTACTCTGAGTAAAGAGAGCAATTGTTAAGTGATTGTGACTGATATATATGTTCACTTGGGATACTGGATACTGATTATCTGAAAAGGAGATCAGATATTTTTCTGATAATTCCAGATTTCTGGCACTACATAGTCAATACCACAAAGATACCCCTCTTCATGGTAAATTAAAATTCACCCTTTATTTCCCTCTAAAGCAGTGTGACTGTTCAGATTTAGGCTTCAACTTTGTAACTTTACATTGCCTCCCTGCCCAGTGACACTGTAACACAGGAAAAGTCCTCTCTGTATCCTGTGCCTGCAATGCACTGATGAAAAGTTCTGCGCCAAGACCAGGTGTCTCAGTTGGTTAGAGAATCATCCCTATAAAAAGGCTGCAGGTTCAATCTCCACTCAGGGCACATACAAGAAGCAACAATTAATGCATAAATAAATGGAACAACAAATTCAATCTCAATCTCAATCTCTCTCTCTCTCTCTCTCTCTCTCTCTCTCTCTCTCTCTCTCTCTCCCTCTCTCTCTCTCTCCCCCTTCCTCTCTCTAAAATAAAAAATTTTAAAAAAATTGCTCCGGTCTAGACAAAATCATGAACTTGGAATAGACGAACAGTTTAGTCCATTTGGGTTTTAAATATTTGAAAGCTTGTAACTACCTCTCAAAGCAGTACAGCTATTTAAACCTCTAAATATAGTAATGAGCAATAAACACTCACAGTTTGATACTTAATAACCCATATGTACTCTCGATTAAAGTGATTGCATCATAATGAGTTTTGCCTCATAGCAAGGGAAACTTGTTTAAATCTATGTCATTGGTATTTCATATTAAAGTCAGTTTTATATGACAATGCCATTGGAGATTGGAAATTCTATGGGTACATTTTCTTGTGGAGAATAGTGCCATTATTAAATAACCTTTACTCAGTCTGAACTGTAGAGTTGATGGAGACTATGCACTGCATTAGCCTATTATTGGCCTGTCTGAAGTCTGTCCAGCAATCTGCCCAGAGCCCAGCCTAATTTTGAATAACCTCATGAAAGTTGCAGATTCTGAATCTATATAAGCACTGAATCTATATAAGCATATATTTCTGCCTTGATTTCACACAATTTTATATACTCTTATAAATAAATGCTTTATTGGGCTAAGAAATGTTCTTTAGGGGGAGCAAGTGTTCATTCTGCCTAAAGTATATAAACAACTTCATGGGACAAGAGAGAGTCACCCCTGACCACCAGTTAATAGATGAACTAAGGGTGAACAATATCAACCCTACCCACTTTGAAAGAAGTTCAGCTTTTCTTCTCCAAGGACTACAAAAGAGTAGCCCCTGCTAAATGTAGGGCAGAGCATGTGCTCCCTCTTCCTGCCTCTCTTTGAGCCTTTCTGGTAGAGAGACAGACACACCATAGTGCCTTGGTCGTGTGCTGAAGAATGGTCTTCCCTACTCCCAGCAGAGAAGCACAAGATGTCTTACTACTGCTGCACATGCAACAGTGGGTTCGATGTGATTTAAGGGGAACGAAAACCCCTGAGATATTCCAGCCAATGAAGGTATTTGATGACTTTACATAAGAAGGATCAAAGCCTTTTGTTTCTCCCCACAAAGCAACTGTTGTCTATTTAAGACCTTTTAGAAAGATCTTGAAAAAGGAGCATTCGGGAATTCCTACTGAGCATACCTTTTGTAACGGACACTCTACCATCACTTACAGGAGATGCACAGAGAAATAGACATCGTCCTGGCTTTCAAGATCATAACCTACAGGGCACATTTCTAAAAATAGCCATACAAAAATGGACAGAAGAGAAAGTGGAGCCAGCTTTTCACTAAAGTCAACGGACTATTTGAACTTCAGCCAAGAGTCTTTCATCATTTGACCCTGAAACTCTTCAGCAGGAATATTAAAATATGATTCCAAATTAAAAGAAAAATCATAACATTCCAAGCAACATCCTATATGAGCGCATGTCCTTGTTAGAGACCTCAATTTTCATAAAAGACTGTTGGTGCTCTTCTCCAAATTCGCTGGTCGTTAAAATGTATGTCTTGGCACTGATTCATGGACACGCAACACCTGTTCTCCAGGCACTTGTCAGGGAATATAACTCCGGCTCAGTGCAGCAAAACCAAGTAAAATTCGTCCAGAGAAGTAGAAGTAAATATGTAAACGTCAGAGAGAATTTTCATTTGTTTAAACTAATTTGAGTGGCAGAATCCTCTTTGCTTCCATTCCTTATAGGAAACAAAAGTCTCCTGGAAACCAAGAACAGGGGTTCAAATCCTGGTCTCGTGTGTGCTGTTCTCTGTGTACCTGGTTTACAGTTCCATCTACAGGCCGACTTTGACTGCTTGGCTAGTCCTACTTGGTTGTCTGACAATATCTAATCTTAACTACCCATGAGTTTATTTTATAGGGTTGACACCCAGAAAATAGGCTATCATATATCTTTCTCTCCATCTCTCCCCTTTCCTCCCTCTCTTCCAAATAGCAGGGGAAAGGATGATGATTGCTCAAGAGACAGCCTGAAGTGATAAACATGGACAAGGAATAGGACATAGAGTAAAGGTCACCTTGGTCCATCTTGAATCAGACTCCTATTTCTGATGCAGCTGAGAGGTCGGGCCTATTTTTGCAAAATCATCTTGCAGGTTTACTACTATGCAAATCATGGAGAAGAGAAAGCAATCAAAATGTGTGGGGTGTGAGAATTGGGATGGTAATATATTAGGGTCCACAACAGATATTCAGGGCATCCATTTCTATAGAAACTCTAAAACATAGTCTTTAATGGTGATTTATTTGCTAACATCAGTAGTGGCTACCCTGAAATATGTCATGACTGATGCCTTTAGCCTACAAGAAGTGTTTATGGAAAGCACCCTCAAGACACACACTGTGAGAATGCTATTGAGGACCTTAGATGCACAAGTAACAAGTCTCTAGCATCTCAGTATTGACAGCAAATATGTTTTTGTTTTATAAGTCCTGTGTTATGTGTAACAAGTCATTTGCTGTCTTTTCATTTCCTACCGGAAATCCAGAAATGCTAAATACATTTTTAAATGTATTTGTAGATCAACCTTCCACCTTAATTCACCTTTTTTTGATTCCCTTTACATTTTGCTTATAATCCTTCACTTATTTTAAACCTTATTCTTTTTGAGATTTTATGTGCATTTTTAACTGCCTCTAATATATTTAGTTGGTTGTAGCATTAAAAAATTAAAATTTTAGAAAAAATTATTTATGTTCATGTCTACATCTCAGATAAAATAATTTTAAATGGCAACTATATATGGTTTTGTTAATATAAAAATGCAGAAATTTTCCCATGGCTTGCTCAGCAAGTTTCAAGTTATTTTTGTTTGGCAGTCCTAGTTAGAAATCTATTCCCTTCCTCTGTGTTTTCTTATGCTCTATTGTAATTACTACTTCCTGGTCTCACAAGCCTCTTAAAGCTTTAAAAATTCCCATGTGGTTAGAAATTTCCAAACATATCCAAAAGGTACAAAATGAAGAGTAATGCTATGTTTCAAGCAGCTTTCAAGTGTCAAAAAAAAGAATAACTGTTCATGTTTCACTCACTCCTCAGGGAGACAGGTATATCCGTGACCCTCCTCTGCAGTGCTGACTATATATAAACTCTTTCAGAAATTTTTTATCTCACCCTATATCAAATCATGCTGCCTGTTATTGGAGGCAGAGCAGTTAACTTGTGCTCCTCAACTCTCCAAAGAGACAGAGTTTGCTCTTTAGCTCAAACAAGATGCAGAAGCCCAGCCCTCTGGCACCTCTACTGTCCCAGCCTCAGGCACGGCTCTTTGGACCTGTCCTGGTCAAGTGCCACTTCAGTAGGAAGCATCTTAGCACAACTGGACAAAACATTTGCTTTCTCTTCAACACCAACATGTTTGACTTGTCAAAATCTACTTAAGAATTATAAAATAGTGATGTATAAAAAGTTAAACTAATAGAAAATCAGGTTCTATTGGAACTAAATTTTCAACTATACTTAATCTCTGTTTTCAAAAATCTATAAGGATAATGGCTAGCTGGAGAACCAGGATTATGTAATAAAGCAAAAGTGACTGACCTCTGAAAAGCATTCACTGCTGGCATTTTATTTATGCATTGATCTAAATAAATCTTTATTGTTGAAAGTATTAATGTGATCCTATTTCCCCCATTGACACCCCCCCCAATGCTGGCATTTTAAATATTAAACAACTATTTTTTTGCATTCTCTCTATAAACATGTATTAAGAGCCTATCCTGCAGCAAACATTAGAGTTACAAAGGTTAACGAGATATTTTCTTGTCCTCGAGCAGCTGACTGCTCTGAATAAATGCATAAGTTCTGACTAAATGTATAAGAGGAAAAACTGAAGCAATAACAAAATACCTTATTCTCAGAGCATATTAATAGGGAAAAGAAACCAATTTGGGGTAACATTTTAAGGAAAAACTGTCTTATGAGCTCAATTTTAAGATAGGAGATTAGAGTTTTGGGAACTAAAGAAAGAAAAATAATGTCACAGCAAGTACTGAAACATGACCTGTGAAAAGGCAAAAGGATGAAAATAAATCAAAATTGTTTACTTTAAAAACCTGATAATAGTAATAAAATATTAAGCAAAGGCCATATATGACAAATCCATAGCTAATATGCTACTCAATGGAAAAAAACTGAAAACATTCCTCTTAAGCTCATGAATAAGACAGGGCTGTACCCTTTCATTATTGTTATTCAATGTAGTACTGGAAGCCATAGCTATAGCAATAGGACAGGAAGAATAAATAAAAGACATCCAAATTGAAAAAAATAAGTAAAACTGTCACTATTTACAGATAGTACTGTGTATAGAGAACCCTAAAGATTCTACCATAAAACTGACAGAATTCAGACAATTAGTAGGATACAAATTAAATATTCAGAAATCAGTTGCATTTTTACCCACCAATAATGAACTATCAGAATGGGAAACAAACTAAGAAAATAATTCCATTTATAATTGTATATAAAAAATGAAATACCTAGGAATATATTTATCCAATGAGTTCAAAGACCTGTACTAGGAAAATTATAAGACACCAAAGAAATTGAAGAATATACAAATATATGCAAGCATGTACCATGCTCATGGATAGGAAGAATTAATGTAATTAAAATGCCCATACTACCCAAAGCAATCTATAGATTAAATGAAATGCCTAACAAAATACCAATGTCATTTTTCATAGAACTAGAAGGAATAATCCAAAAATTTATATGAAACCACAAAAAAACCTGATCAGCCACAGAAATCTTAAGAAGAAACTCAGAGGTATCACACAACCTGCTATCAAAATATACTACACTAATGTAATCAAAACAGCATGGTACTGGCATAACAATAAGACTCAGAGATCAACAAACAGAAGAGAGAGCCCAGAAATAAAACCACACTTTTGTAGTCAATTACTGTATCACAAAGGAGGCAAGAACATTCAATGGGGTAAAGATAGTATATTTAATAAATGGTAGTGGGCAAATTAACAGATACATGAAAAATAAATAAAACTAGATCACCTTCTAAAACCATATATAAGGACAAACTCACTATAGATTAAGACTTAAAGGTAAGATTTGAAACCATAAAACTCTAGGAGAGAAAATAAGCAGTAAACTCTCCTCTCTGACATTTCTCTTAGTAATATTTTCCCTGATACATCTCCTCAGAGAAAAAATAAACAAATGGCACTACATCAAACTAAAACCTTTTTTCACCACAAAGGAAATCAACAAAGTGTAAAAACAACTTTTTATCTGGAGAAGATATTCACCAATGATACATCTAATAAAATTTACAAATAATCATACAACTTAACACCAAAAACAAACAAATAAACAAAAAAAAAACCCAATCTGATTGAAAGACTTGAATAGACACTTCTCCAAAGAGGACATAGAGATGGCCAATGCATATGAAAAGATGCTCAAAGTCAGGGATCATCAGAGAAATGCTAAAATGACAATGAAATATCACCTCACACATGTCAGAATGGTTATGATTAATCAACAAGCAAGTGTTGGTGAGGATGTAGAGAAAAAGGAACCTTTGTGTACTCTTGGTAGAATGCAGATTGGTGCAGCCACTATGGGAAATAGTATAGAGATCATAAAAAGTTTTTAAAAAATGGAACTGCCTTAAGACCCAGTGATTCTACTTCTGGATATATATCCTAAAAAAAAAACCCAAAACACTTATTTGAAAGAATATATATACCCCTGTCCACTGAAGCATTGTTTGCAATAGCCATGATATATGGAAGCAATCTAAGTGTGCAACAATTGACAAGTGGATAAAAAAAAGTAATGGTACACTTATACAATGGAATATTACTCAACTATAAAAAGAAATGAAATCTTACAATTTGCAACACTATGGATACTACAAGGTATTATGCTAAGTGAAATAAGTCAGGAAAAGAAAAATACCATCTGATTTCACTTATGTGTGAAATCTAAAGCACAAAATTTTAAAAAATAGAATGAGACTCATATAGAGAATAAAGCAATGGTTGCAAAAGAGAAGGAAAGTTGGCAAAAAGTTGAAAATAGACCTGACTTGGTAGCCAGACTTTTTAATATTAAGCTCTTTTAAATGATGTATGTAAATTCAATTTATTTGGCAAAGTAATAGCTAAGACTCATGTCATTGAATTTCAGAAATGTGGACTGCCTCAGCCTCACATATTATTGATATTACTGAGTCCAAATTACATTCAGAATATGACATTGACTGTATAGTTAAGGCAGAAATTCCAGATGAGTACCAGTGTCCTCGATTTTTTCAAATTGTAAAATCAAATATGGTGCAAATATGTGGAATACAAAATCCAAATAGTCCATGTATGGAAAACGGAAAATGTTCAAACGGATATCCGCAAGAATTTCAAAATGTGACCATTGGAAATATCTGGTAGTACCATTTCTATTGGAAATAAAATTGTCGGTAAAACTTGGATTGTCCCTATAACCCCTATTTGTGCCTCAAATATAACTGTCATATAAATGTTGAAGTCTGTGCATCAATTAGAAGTGTCAAATATTTATTTAAATGTACCTATAAAGGTCATGATTGTGCAAATTTTCAAATTTCTGAAAAAAATATTATCAATCATGACGAGGTACAGGACTTAATTGACCCTAGGTATGTGAGTGCTCCTGAGGCTGATTGGAGACTTTTTGGAATGGGAATGCATGACCAACCTCATGCAATCACAAGATTAACTATTCATTTGCCAAATGAACAAAATTTGTATTTTCATGCCGATGATTTTGCTGAAGTTTTAGATAAGGCTAAAAGACATAACTCAACTTTAATGGCTTGGTTCTTATTGAATAGAGAAGACTCTGATGCATGTAATTATTATTATTGGGAGATTCCACAGCATTATGTGTTTAATAATTCTTTGTGGACAAAATTCCGAAAGGGTGGGAATAAAGTATTAGGTAGACTGTTCACTGTCAGCTTTAGAGAACCAGTACGAATATTACCTTAGACTATTGCTTCTGCATGTCAAAGGTGCGATAAGTTTTGAGGATCTGTGAACTGTAGGAGATGTAACTTATGATACATTTCATGAAGCTGCCAAACACCGAGGATTATTACTTGACCACACTATCTGGAAAGATACGATTGACGATGTAACCATCCTTAATATACCCAAACAACTTCAGCAACTTTTTGTATACATGTGTGTTTGGATGTCCTTCTGATGCAGACAAATTATGGGATGAGAATAAATCTCATTTTATTGAAGATTTCTGTTGGAAATTGCACCAAAGAGAAGGTGCCTGTGTGAACTGTTAAATGCATGCCCTTAACGAAATTCAGGAGGTATTCACATTGCATGGAATGAAATGTTCACATTTTAAACTTCCAGACTATCATTTATTAGTTAATGCAAATACATGTAATGAATTGCACAAGCAACAACAGGCAGAGGTTTTGGTCAATGCTCTGAATGATGAACAGTTGGCAGCCTTTTTGACTATAACTTCAGCCATCGAAGATCAAACTGTCCACCCCAAATGCTTTTTCTTGGATGGTCCAGGTGGTAGTGGAAAAACATATCTGTATAAAGTTTTAATACATTATATTAGAGGTCGTGGTGGTTCGGTTTAACCCATAGCATCTACAGGAATTGCTGCCAATTTACTTCTTGGTGGAAGAACCTTTCACTCTCAATATAAATTACCAATTCCATTAAATGAAACTTCAATTTCTAGACTTGATATAAAGAGCGAAGTTGTTAAAACCATTAAAAAGGCCCAACTTCTTATCATTGATGAATGCACCATGGCATCCAGTCATGCTATAAACACCATATACAGATTACTAAGATAAATTATGAATTTGAATGTTGCATTTGGGGGAAAAGTTCTTTTCGGAGGGGATTTTCGACAATGTGTCAGTATTGTGCCATATGCTAAGCGATCGGCCATAGCACAAACAAGTTTAAAGTACTGTGATGTTTGGAGATGTTTCAGAAAGTTGTCTCTTAAAACAACTATGAGATCAGATGATTCTGCTTATTGTGAATGGTTAGTAAAACTTGGAGATGGCAAACTTGATAGCAGTTTTCATTTAGGAATGGATATTATTAAAATTCCCCATGAAATGATTTGTAATAGATCTATTATTGAAGCCACCTTTGGAAATAGTATATCTATAGATAATACTAAAAATGTATCTAAACGTGCGATTCTTTGTCCAAAAAAATGAAAATGTTCAGAAATTGAATGAAGAAATTTTGGATATAGTTGGAGATTTCCACACCTATTTAAGTGATGATTCGATTGACTCAACAGATGATGCTAAAAAGGAAATTTTTCCTATTGAATTTCTTAATAGTATTACTCCTTCAGGAATGCCGTGTCATAAATTAAAACTGAAAGTGGGTGCAATTATCATGCTATTGAGAAATCTTAATAGTAAATGTGATCTTTGTAATGGTACCAGATTTATTCTCAAAAGATTACTACCTAACAACATTATCGAAGCTGAAGTAGTAACAAAATCTGCAGAGGGAGAGGTTGTTCTGAGTCTAAGAATTGGTTTGTCCCCATCTGACACTGGCCTCCCATTTAAATTAATTCGATGACAGTTTCCTGTGATGCCAGCATTTGCAATGAGTATTAATAAATCACAAGGACAAACTCTAGACAGAGTAGAAATATTCCTACCTGAACCCGTTTTCACACATGGTCAAGTTTTATGTTGCTTTCGCTCGAGTTCGAAGAGCATGTGATGTTAAAATTAAAAGTTGTAAATACTTTATCACAAGGGAAATTAGTCAAGCACTCTGAAAGTATTTTCACTCTTAATGTGGTATACAGGGAGATATTAGAATAAGTTTAATCACTTTATCAGTCATTATTTGCATCAATATTGTTTTTATATCATGAGTTTGTTATTGTTACATAATTTTGTTATTTGTTAATAAAATTATGTATTATTTTCATATACATTGTACTCATTACCTTTTCTCTCTCACATTTCTATTATAGAGAAAGGGCAAATAGCAATATTAAAATATTTCCTCTAATTAATTCCCTTTCAATGTGCATGAATTTCATGCACCAGGCCACTAGTTATTAATAAAAGGAAAGAAGCAAAGGGAAGACCAAATATTACAGGCATGTCATTTGTGAAGTTTTGCCAGGAAGCTGCAGTTTAACATTCCACAGGAGGCCACTTGTTTGTTTTCCCCAAATCGCTGGGGGAAGTAACTGAACAGGTGGTAGATTAGATGCATGCCCAGTGAAGTTAGGGGAAGACTAATGAAGGTACTTTCTGTCAGTCACAACTGAGAACAGAGGTCCTTGGTTAAAATGGGCATGACTACCACAAGCATGGGAAGATATGGGATACTTAAGTCCATAAACAAGGGAACTCAGTTTCTTAGTGTGCTTTTATATTCTTGGTCACACTTGGTTGCTGGAGGCTAATTCCAGCAGGTCATAAATGCAAGAAGTTTATCAAAAGGTTGATGAACCTTGGGGCTTCATCAGAGCTGAATCATATTACCTACTGCTGGAATAGCTGAAAGCATTTCCCTAAACCAGAAGATCTGCATGTATTATATTGCCTGCTGCCAGACAGCTGAGGGCAGTTCCCCCAACCTGATCTTATTGTTTACCAAACTTTACCTTTGATATGTATATCTGCTTTGCTATGTGGAAAAAGCCTATATAATAAAAGCCTAATATGCAAATTGTCTCCTGGACCTGGAGTTTGACTGGGGGGGGGGCGGGATTGGCTGGCTAATCACCCATGGCTCCTCCCCACTGGCAGTGGAAGGGAGGCCCTGGCCAGCAGCCACTAGGGACCCTATCCATGAACAAATTTGGTGTGCTGGGCCTCTAGCATGTTAATAAAGAGCTAGAGTTCCAGAGATTCAAAGAACTTAAGTTACTAGATCTAACCCTCCTCTGGTTACCCCAATAGGCCTTTCAAATTTATATTTCATGTCTAGCCTCTTTATTATTTTACTCAAAGTCTCTTCTTCAGATTCCTGAACACTTCTAGATGCAGGTAACACCTCAGCACGTGGTTCTCTTGGGACTCTTGTTGCATGGGGTGCACTCTCTTAGTTTCCCTGCATTAGTCTATTTGGCCTAGATCCATGTGGATCCCACACACAAAGGACTAATGGACTTCAACTAGCCTAATGCTGTCCTGGGCCCAATTCCAATGTGGAACAGAAACTCTGGACATTGACTTTACTTTTAGCTCAACTGAATCCCCATCTGCACTTCTTATGGGAGTGGATAAAGGGAAATAGGACTCTGGAAACACAGAAACCCAGGGATGCAACTCCATGCAAGAAAAAAAACTCATCATCCTATGCAGGCTCCTTCAACTCAGCTCCTTCCTTCCCTGCATACTACGAAGCTAGTGTCGAGTTGCATGAATTTCAAACCCTCCTGTCAACTTACACCACAGATCCATCCCTCCTTTCACCTAAAATTATTTTTCTCAAGATACTGTAAGAACCCATTCCAAGAATTCATAAGGAAGGGGATACCCCACTTCCAATTAAAATAACCAGTCTTAATGCCTCAGATGAAATAAATATTGTGATGATGCTGATCTGAATAGATAGGCCTTGAGCAGAAGTAGCTGAATTAAAGATAAAACCCAAGCTGTCTACTGCTTAATTACAAGTTATCACATTATACTAGATCTTCTCATTACCTACTTTAGTTTTGTATTTTATGATTTAACTAGAGGCCTGATGCATGAAATTTGTGCAAGGTAGGCCTTCCTTTACCCGGCTGCTGGCATCAATTTCCTTCTGGCACCCAGGACCCAGGCTTCCCTCTAGCCACTGGCAGGCACCTGGGATCTGGGCTTTCCTCACAGCCCCAGCTTCATCTGAAAGGACATCTGGTCTAATGCACTTTATTACAGATAATACTGGCACCAAAATAGCATTATAGGTCTACTCTAAAATTTTCAACTTTGGAATACTTACTAAACTATTGTTACCAATTAATTTATAAAATACTAGAAGTCCAGCACACAAAATTGTGCAGCCCCACCCACCTGTGTGTGCCCTGCCCACTGCCCCACCTTGACACCCTAACCTCTCCACCCAGAGCTCAAGCGAGCTTGGCCCTGCCCCCGACTCCTCTGGCCTTCTCTGGCCACTTCAAGCCCCGCTCTTGGTCCCACAAGTCGCCTCAGATTGGTGCTGCCTCCTTCGGGCGCCTCTCGGCTTCTGCTCCATCTCTGGAGCTATGCAGCAGCTCTGCCCCATCATGGCGCCAGAGGAGAGCATAGAAGCCTTGTGCCTGCTGCAGAATTTCGAGCACTACTTCCTGGCATCACGCACGCTGCGCTATTTCCCCAGGCAGGTGGGCAGCGGGTGTTGCTGAGTGCGAGTGGTGGGTGGCAAAGGACTGGTGAGGGGGGTGCTACAGGATCCCGCCCATGGGATGGTCCCACCTCCTCCAGGCTCCTTCCTGCTTCTTCCCCACTCCCGAGCAATGCAGTGGCTCTACCCTGTTGCACAGGTGCATGCAATCTCCTGTTGATGGGTCGTTACAGCATGAGGGTGTCAAAACCATTAGCATATTAGCTGTTTATCATATAGGATGACTTTGTGCAGAATACAGTCTCTCAATGCAATCCATACCACCCCACACTGATCCCAATTACATGCCTGGCACACTACATATTTGCACACTCTTTACCCTATCCTGAAACTAATGAGTAATATCACTGTTGAGCTGTGTCTCAGAAATGTTCATGGCTGGACCAGGCACTACAGGTGACTTTAAAAGTGTTTCAGACACACTAAGGACACTAGAGCCCCTTACTACCTACATAAGAAGACCATGCTACATGACTTACCACTCGCCCCTTAACTTCTTGGTACAAAAAGATTACTCAGACTGATGGCTTGCCTTGCATTCTTGCCTGATTAGAACCCATTTCCACATTTCATTCCCACTAACCTTGTTTTCCAGGGGATAGACTCTAGTATTCTCTGCCTTATTTCTCCAGAATGCTACAATGGGCTTGAAGATTCCATTATTTCTTTTCTGTTTCCCTATACCAGATATGACCTGAAGCATTGAATAATCTACTGCAGTCTATGTCTGATTTGAATTTGCCAGGATCCCTTTAAATTTGATGGATAAATTTTATTTCATTCCTTGAACTAAAATCACAGTTCCCATCACTATCCTCTTTCCTGTGCAATCCAATCCCTTACTCCTCAACTCAGCCCCTTCCTTCCCTTTCCTGCATGCTACCAAGCTAGTGCTGAGTTGCACATATTTCAAACCCTCCAGTAAGCTTACACCACAGATCCAGTCATCCTTTCACCTAAATATTCCTGACTTCAACTACTAATTCCTCACTTTCACCTGCTTCCGTAATGTCATGCGCAGCAGATATTTTAAAGGGTTTTTCAGATCAGCCTTATGTTCTGTCATTTTCTAACATATATTGCCCCCCCCCCCCTTTCATTTATTGAATTCTACCAGGCCTGATGTAAAGGTCAGACTTGGAAAGCACTTTTTTTGTATCAGAACTAATCATCATTTTCAACAAACTAAAAAATGGGTGTATGAAGCAAACTAAAGTGATCTGTGCATTTCATATCCATGCCTCTGTACTACAGGGTCAATGCAGTTCAGTTTGATTGCCTCTCACCCATCTTTAGCCTCCTTCACTTTGGTCATCTCCATTTGCAGCTGAACTGGCAACCTGCTCAATCTATTTGATCTTCTTCTAATATTCCCATATCCACACAAATTTAGAGCAGGCAACACAGGAGCAGGATGGGGAATGGGTCTGACATCACCGATACAGATTAAGCAAATGTTAGCTGAAGAGACAGACACGTTGGGTGGAAATTACCCACCTGTTATTCATGGGTATATCTAAAGGTGTCATTTAGATTATAAAAATAAAGGTGTCCTGCTACATAGAGTTTTTATGTAAATTATCTATAGATTTATAACCCTGAAGAATTTCTAAGGAACTGTAACAATGTCATTTAGATATAATACATATGCTTAAAAGTAAAAAGGAAACATCAAACAAAATATGAAAAAATACTGTATGATGTGAGAAATTATATGCATACAAATAGATGTGGGAAGGGGTATTAAAACAATCACATCATCACAAAAGGTAAAGGTAGTAAATAAAGTGTTCAACATATATAACAGAAGAAAATATTTCCACTAAAACATCATTAAAAGTGTAGGCTAGTTTTATTATTCTCTCTTATTGCAATTTTTCTAGTCCATCACTTTAAAGACACTGTAGCAAATTTGGGGGAAGAGTCTAATTGCATTACTTATTCCTGAGAATAAGGAAAAAAGCTTCAGTACCTATTTCAAATGGAAAGTTTAACTTGCATTTGAAGTTCAGGATAGAGATATGACTTCAGTTTGAAGATTATAAGGAAAATAAAAGCTTACTCTCCCAATGTATATCACTATACCAAGAATGAAATGATGTTCACAGTGTCACCCACATGCACACAAAATATCAAATTTTAATCACTTCAGTTATTAATAAAGTTTTGCAATAGAAGCGTTTTCTGTTCTTTTCTGAACAGATACTTGCAGGTATAATAGAAAGCTATTTCTCCCATCTGGTTGAACAACTGTGAAAAGCCATTCATTGTAATGAAAGCATTTCTTTTTCAAAATGTACTTTCAAAATTTTCTTCCCTGTTACCTAATGAAGTATTTTGGTTAATAATAGGCAAAAGCCTGGCTTACAGTCTCAAAATCATTCTTCTGACAAAATTCCATTGCACTGAAACTGTTTATTTTTATGCATGCATACATTATCCCAACATGGATATGTAAAATGTAGTAATTATTCTTCTTGATAAACATGAATTAGAGAGCATTCATCCACTACTTGTCTTTTTGATTCATGAATACTTATCAGGTATCTTCCAGAAAGAAGCTCTAGAAAAGACTTAAATGCTATCGTTATTAATCAGTACTACTATGGTGCCCAGGCCCCAGGGACCAGAGGAAAGAACTCAAAATTTTGTCACATTTGAAAGGGATGTGTATTTACAACAGAATTCTTATGATCAAACCTCAAAAACAGGAGTCTTAAACTTATATAGTTCTAACTCTTGTTCTCTTACTTTTTAAAATCAGAACTTACTTGTATTTTATGAAAAATTAGTAGACACAGGTCTGGTACACATGCCTGCCTGGGCATAAACACAGTCCTGAGATATGAGCTCTGACTGGTAGGAAAATATTTTTCTCAAGTCTTTCATAACCTACTTTACATTACATGTGTGTTTGCATCATTCTGCACAATGACTAACTCCTTCTCCTCCATCTTGAAAAATATTGTTTCCACAAATCACAGAGATGCTATTCCCTAAAAACAAAGAAGAAAACTAAGCTAACACATATTTATGTCCTACTAAGCTACAAGAATCTTACCCAACTGATATCTTTAAAATTTATGCCCAATGTACCTTGTACATGCAGTCCCTGGGTTACGTCGGACTCCATGTACCTCATTTTGTGCCATCTCCCATTTATTTTTATTAAAAAGTTGCGCTATTTCAAAGTATGTACATATGTGCTTTATGTTTTGTATTATTTATTTACCACAAGTGAAGGTCAGGAATTGTTATCTTTCTTTTAATTTTTTTACTGTTTCACTTCACTACTGCTGTATATATGCTCCATGTGAGTGATGTAGGTGCTTAAGTGAGTTCCAACTTACAGTGAAAATCGCATTACATCACACCATAGGAATAGATTGACAACATAACCTGGGGACCTACTGTATTGCTTTTATTTCAGCTGAATTCTAGAATGCAAAAAAAGTTTTTAATGAGAGAGACTTCCAACTCTAAAATACAAGACTTTGGGTATAGTATAGACCAGTGGTTGGCAAACTGTGGCTCGCGAGCCACATACGCCTTGTGAGCCATAGTTTGCCACTCTGTTGACTAATGAGTTTGCCGACCACTGGATAGAGGCTTAACCACAAGGAACAGCAGCAGCCTGCACTTATTGGAATCAAGAGTCTAGGTCAGTGGTCTGCAAATTTATTAGTCAACAGAGCGGCAAACAGAGGCTCGTGAGCTGCCATTTGCCAACCACTGGTATAGACCAAAGCCTTATAATACTGCTTCAAGTTAGCACAGTCATAGATTACAAAAAGTGTTATTCAACCACTTTCCATGACTATTAGCTTGAGCACACAAGTAAACCATTCCCATGTCAAAAAGGAATTCATGCACTTTTAAACCAAGAATTAAATTATTTGTAGTTATTTGTAATACATACTTGATTGGCTGTTAGGTTTTAAATGTCCCAGAGGTCTGAAGTTCTGACCTGATATCACGTTGCTTATGGATTCTTTGCAATTGAAAGAGCAGGTTGAATTAAAGAGTATAAATTCTGCTAATAAAAATAATTCAACAAGCAGACACAGTGAAGAAACAGCAGAAAGGCAAGCAGCAAACCATGTTGTCAGGGAATTATCTTGGGATCTTAGCAAACAAGAGATATGACTCTTTACCTGTCTGCTATCGCTACTATTCCACAAATATCTTGGGTAGTTTTAGTAGCTACTCAAAGTGTGGTCACCTTGGAGCCCAATAGAACTGCAGAACCTCAGGTCACAATGCAGACCTACTGGATCAGAATTGGCATTTTTTGAAAGAAAAATATATTTTACTGATTTCAGAGAGGAAGGGAATGATAGGTTGCCTCCTGCATGCCTCCCTCTGGGGACTGAGCCTATAATCTAGACATGTGCCCTGACCAGAATCGAATTGTGACCTCCTGGTTCATAGGTTGACACTCAACCACTGAACCACACCAGCTAGGCAGAATCTGAATCTTAAGACACAATGATGATCTGAATGCATGGTAATGTTTGAGGACCACTATTTCGGAGCATAACTTCTAAAATACTGAGACTTTTTTGTTAATTAAGATAAATTATAAATCATAATTATTACTTTAGACAAACCAACTTCTTCCAAAAGAAACAGAATAGAAAAATCTGAGGGAGGTAACAAAGGTCTTTCTCTTCAATGTGTGGGGGAAAAAGAATCATTGTCCTTATTTCCTCTGTGACAATTCTAGAATTTCTGTGGGATTAAATAGTGTCCTGAAAGTATGTATTTTCTGTATGATTGAGAAAACATCTAATATTCATACAAGGAATGGGGAAGGGGACTGATGTACTAACCTGGAATATTCTTCTGCCTTATAAATACCTGGAACTATTTCTGCCACTTCTAGGAATTTACCTTTTATTTTTGTCACTGCCTTGTGTACAAGCCTTCTCAGGAGGGGAAAACTTATATCAATAATTTCAGTTAGACTCTATATTTATGAAAAATTCCATCTGAAGATTTGAATAGTTCAGGAGATCCCTTATTATTCTTGATCTGTTCTGGGCATTATTGATTACCAGAGGTCTGGTGCACGAAATTCATGCACAGATAGTGTCCCTAGGCATCATTGGTGATCAGACCTGATCGGGGCCTTTTAGCTGCTGGCCAGTGCCTCCCTTCCACAGTTACCAGCTACTGGCTGGGGCCTTCCTTCCCCAGCTGCCAACTGAGAACTTCCTTCATTCTGTGCCACACCCTGGTGGTCACTACATGTCATAGCAAGTGTCTGAACTCCTGGTCTTCTGGTTGAACTCCTTAGGGAACTATTTGCGCGTGCCCCCTGGACACAGCCTCCAGCTCACAGGCCCAGATATTCCAATGGCAGCAGATCCAGCCTCGCCGCTGGGATCCTGTGGCCCACAGACATACCAAAAGGCCCAGACACTCCAGAAGCAGCGGAGTGGTGAGGCCCCTATGATCCCTGGCCAGGCAGACAGGCCCAGACATTCCAGCAGTGGAGGAGAAGCGAGGCTGGATCCACATCCTCCGGCAGCAGATCCAGCCTCACTGCCCAGCTCCCACGGCCCCTGGCAAGGCTGACCAGCCCAGACACTCCAGCAGTGCCATCTTTGTTGATTTGCATACTCACTCCTGATTGGCTGGTGAGTATAGTGGAGTGTTGGTCAATGTGCATATTTCTCTTTTATTAGTGTAGACTAGAGGGCTGGTGCATGAAATTCGTGCATGATGGGAGAGTCCCTCGGCCTCGCCTGCAAAAATGTAAGCATTCTTTGCCCAGCCAGGGTCACAAATTTCAAAAAATTGCTTCATTTGCCAACTCAAAAACCATGGCTATAATCTCAACTGCTATCTGATTTTAATCCTCCTGAATATTTACCTATTTTCTTCTCTCATCCCTCCCCCAAACTAATCCTAGAGTTCTGACAATATGGGAACTTGGGCAAAGGAGTAAACAACCAAGAAATCTAAAGTCTCAGTTCATAATCTCAACCAAAACCAACAGAGCCTTTTTGTTTGTATTGGTTCAACTCAAATGATCAGGTCATGTGAATCACAGAGCACAAAATACAGGTGTCCTTACTGACTGTGAAAAGTCCAAAGTGTAATTAAGTGTGCTGTTTCTGGGTGGCAGTGTCATTTACTTTACAATTAAACGTTTGCGTTTCCTTACCTCTCGCTTTGTTGTACAGCCACACATGGTTGCATCATACTCAGATTCGCCAGCTGGGACTGGAGAGTGTGTATTTTTCCTACCAGTCCTCAGCATTAGCTTTCAGATGCACTAACTGTTGCTTTCTTGCTGCATCTACCTCAATGGAACATAAACTCCTGGCAAGAACAGCGCCCAGAGAGTATTCTTGACCAATGCGTGGTTTGCTTTGGCCAGGTGCTTGGCTGCAAAGTTTCCTCTAATCATGAACACCCACTTTCAATCCCTGAAGCTGACAGGGTACAGGCTGACTGGGTTCCTGCTAGAAGGGGAAAGAATTTTACACTCACTCTGCTAGACCTGAAGAATAATCTCTCAGCCAAACTCCTCCAACCCTCATGGACAGGCTGTCCAAAGCTCTCAGGTACTTAGAGAATGCTGAGGTCCCCTCTCCACAAAAGGGTTTGTCCAGCTGGAAATCTGGGCACTGAGGTAGACTGGAGCCAGGAGAGTGGGGGCACAGGAAGGAGCTAAACGTTGGAGGCAAAAGAAGTGCAGAAAGGAACGGAATTCAAGAGAGAGTGGGGGTCTCAGGAGCCAGCAGGGACTCAGGTGAGAGCCAGACCCCATAGGGAGCTTGGGGACGCTGCAACCAGCAGGTGCAGATAGAGGTGCACTTACAGGCACTGGCATGTGCCTGGGAAGCACTGGCTAAGAGATCTGCAGCAGACTCCCCAGAGCCTCTGAACTGTGGGTGCAGGGAGGATGTGGGGAGTTGGGGTGGGGGCAGGGGGAGACATTTAGGGGCATGCCTTTGCCCCATTTGGCTATAGGCGTCCGACAGGCGGCTTCGGAGATTGGCTTGGGGGAGTGGGAGCAGGGTAGGGTGGGTGTTGGGTGCCTGGGATTCAGGCTCAGCGTGCTCACAAACATGCTGAGGTCCTGGTGGCTGTTCCAGCAGTGGCAGTGGTTCCAGGAGTGGAGGCAGCAGTAGCAGAGACAGAGTACAGCTCTGGCAGGGCAGGCACTCAGCTCACATGCCTCTGGCTCCACACCATGGCTGCCCTGACCTGGCCATGACCGCCCTCTGTGAGCCCAGCTGCCCAGACCTCTGGGGTGTTCCCCAAATGCAGCCCAACCGTGCCACCCCACCCCAACCCCAGCCTCTGTAGCTTGGCATAGGCATGGGGCACTCACCCTGGGTTCCTCTGAGCCCTGCAACCTGTCATTAGCCGTGCCTCTCCCCAATGGTATGGCCACTGCTATGAGACTGCTGGTGCCTGCATCACCGCCTGGCTCGCTGCTGCCCCTGACCAGTGAGGGCCCCGTGCCACTGTCACAGCAGTGGACAGCCAGCATGGGGCTGCTGATGGTGCTCATTATGCTGCTCATCTGCTTGCCTCATTGCAAGCTTCCTGACCCAGCCACCACCATATTTGTTGTGGCAATTTGCATATTTCCTCCTTATTGGCTGTGGGTGCCACCATATTTGTCACGGAGTTATGATCAATTTGCAACATCCCTCTTTATTAGGATTGTTATGAATGTGCATTTTCAATTTCTGGCAAAGGTGTAGTTAAAGAACCTGCAATGCATTTCAGCTAACCATCCACTCACTTAGCAAATATTTATGGAATACCCACTATACTCAAGGCTGTATATGGATGCTAAGTGCTAGAAATACAATAGGAAAAAAAAACCACCCTACTCAACACATGGCCCATGAAAATGGCATACAAATCAGTAAGAACACAAGACACTAGAGTATAACAAGAGAACCTTCATAAAAGTGTTCACAGAGGTAAAGATACATGAGTGGGACTTGGAATTCAATGAATTGCATATAGTAGTGCAGTCAATTAGTCTTCATATGTCATAATTATTTAAATATGGCTTACTACTATCTGAATTCATGCTTTTGAAAGCATCCCTTATTAAGAACTATAAAAACAGTAGTATTAGTTGTTACTAGCCACACATTGGGCTGAGCATTTTATTTACAGTCCAAAACAAGTAACTCCAAATAAATGTCATACTCACAAAATATGTCTGTCACCTTGGGTGGTTTACAGTTATTCAATCCATGAATTCTTTAAGTAAAAAATTCAATAAATTTAACAGTGACTGGTTGTTAATGTCATTTACAAATAAAATCTTGTAACTTTTAATTGCACATCACAAATTAATTATAATGAGAGAAGAAATTGAAAAAAGTAAGTATGTATAACCTTTTTGGTTTTATATGAAAAAAATGAACATAATCACTGGGCTATCACAGCTCTCAGCTCCCAACCTCATCTGAGATCAACAATACTTTTACATTAGTTGATAAAATGGATCAACAGTCTCCTAAGAGAAAACATCTTCTTACAGAGTCACATGTTGGTTTTTTTGTAACAAACCAATGCCCCAGTGCATAGATTCGTGCACATCAAAAGAAAATTAATTGGAAGGTGGCCAGTGGAGAAGGACGAGGCAAGATAGGTAGAACACACCCTAAAGCCAACCTCCTGTGGTCCCTTCCCAGCTGGCCGCACCTGGGGTAGTGCCACAACTAGAAGGGCATCTGCAGAGTGAGCAGTCCCTCTGGCAGGTGGGTTCCATCAGCCTGGCCAACGTGCATGCCAGCAGGCAGAGGGGCGGGGATGATGATGGGTTGGGGGGGTTGGCAACCAGTGGCAGCAGAGTGATGGGGGCTGGTGCCATCCCCTGATCACCCGGCTGGTCACCTCCCACAGAGAAAGGCCACAGGTGGCAGCAGCAACAGGGCAATTCAGTGTAGGTCTGCTGGGATTGCCTCCTGCAGAGGGATGCCATCAGTGGCTGTGGCAGAACTGGGGGTGGGGCCAGCCACTTGCTGCCCATGCTATCCCAATCAGCCCCTGGTGACCTCCTGCAGAGGGAGACCAGACTGCAGCTTAGGCCCAATCCCCGCTCCCGTAAGCCATTAGTAGGACATCCCCTGAGAGCTCCCAGACTCTGAGAGGGGCCAGGCTGGGCTGAGGGAGCCACCCCAGTGCTTGAATTTTGTGCACCAGGCCTCTAGAATTATATAAATAATCTGATAAACAGGTCAATCAGTTTATCTGATGGTATTTTCCTCTAGATTGAGTTTGGTGAAAATTATGGTGAGAAATGTAAAATAGGTGAATGAGCACACAAAATGAGTACATTGGCAAATCTGTATTAGAGAGAATCTTTTTTCTTCCAAGGAACATTCAGATATTTATAACATCATTTGTGGGCCATACGTTATCAACTTAAAAATTAGCTTGCTATATTTGATCAAACATTTAATTGACTCACCCCTAATGCCTTGGCAGGACCAGACCAAATGATTTTATGGGCCTTACTTATATAGCCCTTGGGCTGAATATTCCCCATCCCTGATCTACATAACATTGTGGACTACACCATACATGATTGAAACTAAACTTCGTATGACCTAAAGAAATCTTATATCCATGTGATTTCTATAGGACACTCCATAACTATCATAAAAGGAACCAAAAGGCAATAAATAACAAAAAATAATCTTGTATAGAAATCACTCTAGCAAAATATTATTTAAAAGATGAAAGATTAAAAACAACACATTCTAATATTTATTTTATACCTCTCATGAACAAACTATGATATAAAACTAAGAATTGATTGCCTGACCAGAGTACTCAATCTATATATGGTTACTGAGGACAGACATATTTCACGTTCTTTATCCTCTCCTACCAAATACACACACACGTACACACACTTCATTCTGGGTTCTTGCACGTCATCATTTTTCACAGGGTATAACTAAATCTTCAAGGATTGTAGCTAATACGTTTTTTAAATCTATCCATTAATTTTAAATCGTAACTTTCTAGGTTTATAGAGGCTATATATCATTTTATATACAGCAACATGTATTGAATAATATTTTTATTATTTGTTTACTCAAAGGAGATATACAAGGTGGGTCAAAAGTAGGTTTACGATTGTGAGTACATGTAACAGTTTATTTTTGTATTATTAAATTCTTATGTTATTTAACATATAAACAACTGTAAACCTACTTTTGCCACAGCTTGCATATGTGTGTGGATACTATATATGAGCAAGTTATATGAAGACAGTTAAGTGGGAAATAAAAATAAGTGAAAACTGACCTCAGAACAAAGTAAAATTTAAATGTCTAAGAATGTGTTACAAGAAGAAACACCAGCAGATTTTTGCCTCTATTAGAAATGTTGCACATTGATGCAAAACCAAAAATAAAACATCAGAGGTCATAAAAAGTTTAAAATATGCAAGATTTAGGCCCCAAAAGTCTCTAGTAAAAGCTCCACACGAGGCTTTATTTGCATATGGCAGGCAATGGACTGACCGTCATATCTGAGTGTTTTTCACAATATACATACTCAATCTCAATAAATCTCATACCTAAGGAATATCAAAATTCATTCGTTTCATCCTGATAAACTACCCCAAGCAAACAAAGAACTTAAAATCTTCTATTTTATATGAAATATAGTGTACTTTATAAGTAAAAGATTTAAGAAATATAATTATTATTTGATTCTATGTTTAAAAGAAAAATGGTAATAGCAGCAATATAAAGGAAATTTGCTCCAAGAGCTTTTGTTCACCCGAAGCAAAAGATCTGCCCTGGTAGAAGTAATAAACGTGAATATTAAAGAAAATTCAGCAAAGGCTATAAATTACAACTACAAAAAGTCTAAAGACTTCCTTTAACACAATATAAGACTTTAGAATTCTGAAGCAAGAGAACATCTTCAAAAAATTAAGAATGGAGTTACCATATTATACAGCAACTCCTCTTCTGGATATCTATCCAAAAAATATTGGGAACACTTATTCACAAAGACATATGCATCCCTATGTTTATTGCTGCATTATTCACAGTGGCCAAAGCATGAAAATAACCAAAGTGTCTCTATATAGATAATGAGCTACTACTCAGCCATAAGAAAAGATCAAATACTGCCACTTGAGACAATATGGATGGATCTTGAGAATACCATGAAAAGCACAGTCAGACAGAAGTCATGAACCATATGATTTCACTCATATGTGGAATATAAAACTGAAAACAAATGAACAAAAAAGACAAATAAGTAAAAACTCAGACACAGACAACAGTGTGGCAATTACCAGAGGGGAAGGGGGCTGGGTAAGTAGTTAAGGGTAAAGGAGGTTAAATATATGGTGACAAAGAGGATTTGACTTTGGGGGTGGGCACACAATATTTATCTCTATTAGAATACATTTCTATTGGATAGTGTTGGTTTAGAATCTTCTATTAATCACAAACTTCTCTGTAATAAAAATATTTTTAACTTGATTATGTTTCATTTCCTGTTTCTGTAACATTCTAAATTATTTTAAAAGTTATTTTTAATTAAGTTACCTTTCTAACTATTAGTGGAATATAATTGATAAAAACAAAAACTTTAAACTACTTCATGATTATTAAGAAAAAAGCAAAAATATCATATTTTAGTGGAACTGCCTATCCTCATCCAATAGATGGGGGCTTTCCCTCCAATTACTCTCTATAACCTTTTATATTGTGTAATATGACTTTTAAATGACAAGGTTTATCAGCCATTCATTTAGAAAAATTTTATTTTTGTGAAGTACTGAGACACATTAGTCATATAAAAAGATTGGAATATAAATTTTTAATGTTACTAAATTACCTGAATGTCATCCAAGTTTTATGATAAAAAACCCCTGGTGTTCTGGCATTAAAAATTAATTTAATAATCAATTGACACATACTTAATTTTGTTGAGCACACAATAATCAACCCTCCTCTTCTTTTGACTAATCACCGGAGTCATCAGATATCTAATTTATGGAGAGTATACTGCAAAAGGCACATTACCAATACACACCAGATAGCTATTCAAGATGCCTATTATTTTTTTTCACTTAGAAGCTTCTTATTCCACCATTAGAAAGATACAATCCTGCCAAGACCGGTTTGGCTCAGTGGATAGAGCATCGGACTGGGGACTGAAGGGTCCCGGGTTCGATTCCAGCAAGGGCATGTACCTTGGCTGCAAGCACATCCCCAGTAGGGGGCATGCAAGAGGCAGCTGATCGATGTCTCTCTCTCATCAATGTTTCTGACTTTCTATCCCTTACCCTTCCGCTCTGTAATAAATAAATAAATAAATAAATGAATGAATAAATATATATATATATATATATAGAGAGAGAGAGAGAGAGAGAGAGAGAGAGAGAGAGAGATACAATCCTAATAAAAGAGTAATATGTAAATTGACCATCACTCCAACACACAAGATGGCTGCCCCCATGTGGTCAAAGATCCTGCCCCCCTGTAGACACAAGATGGCCAGCAGGGCAGGGCAGTTGGGAGGGACCAGGTCAGTAGAAGAGGGCAGATATGGACAACTGGGCTGGCAGGGGAGTGGTTAGGGGGTGATCAGGTTGGCAGGCAGAAGTGGTTAGGGGCAATCAGGAAGGCAGGCAGGTGAGCAGTTGGGAGCCAGCAGTTCTGGATTGAGGGCACACTGGGATCGGGCCTAAACAAGTCGGGAATCCCTCAAGAGGTCACAGATTGGAGAGGGTACAGGCTGGGCTGAGGGACATACTCCCATGTACAAATTTCATGCACCAGGCCTCTAGTTAGAAATAATAAGAAAAACATCAAAATATATTTCCTAAATAACATAGGCAAAACAATTCTTTAGATAAAATATTTCTTATCATAGGTTCTAAAATAGCTTTTTTTTTTTTTTTGCTAAAGCTAGAAAACTACAGATTTAGTTAATCAATTTTAAGGAAGTTAAGAAAATCAGTCCTCATTAAAGTTTCCTAAAAGAACTTTTCTATCCCCCCCCCCAAAAAAAAAAACCGGTATGGCTTGATTTTTCAATTTAAATGATTATTTTAATAAAGATTCATATAGAAACAATCTTGCTGCATCCAAATTTTATAATAGAGATGAACAGATGGATAGATGTAGATAAAACAGAGGCTCAATATAATTGTTACAGAATGAAAGATCTCAAAGGGATCTTCCACAGGAATGGAGGTTTTTCTGGCAATAGAGGTGAGAATGTCAAATCTAAATATCTGAAATTGTCCCTTCATTTTTTATCTGCTAGGGCAATGCACCACAGTAAGCATAATCTTGAAGAAACTGAGAACTAAGCCTTTCTTTTGAAAGTGACAGGATAAGAGAATGGTGTGCAAGCACACTGCCTTGACCTCAGGTTCATTACCAGGCAGCTAAATTGTAGGCAGTTGACTTGGAAATTTATTTCTTAAAGCCTTATGCACTTCAAAGTTTTTAGGTAAGCCTCAGAGGTTACATATTTTGAGCACCACTCCATTATCTAACTGTTGCCCTGCTTCTATTCCTGACTTCTACAATTGAATCACAGCACAGAATACAGAGTGATTCATTTAAATTAGAAACCAAATATAAAAATCACTCTTTTGCTCAAAATCTTTCAGTCGTTCCCCAGTCTCACACACAGGTAAAGACCAACAACCATGATAGTACCCTATAAGGCTCTTAATAATTTGCCCTTCAACCCCACTACCTCTCTGACATCCTACCCCGACCAAGCTCTCTTGACACTCTTTACCCAAACCACACCAGCATCTTTACTGGCCCTTAACATTTCTTGGCAGGCTATCATCTCTGGAAGATGTTCCTGCCCAAAATGCTTTTCCTGTCCTCCAGAACTCACTACCTCACCTTCTTTAGGTTACTCACAAATCTCAGTGAAGCTTTCTTGGCCACACCCTTACTTTCCTGGCCCTCTTTACTGCTTTGTTTTTCCAAAGTACTTATTTACAATGTGACCATATGTTTTCTTCTTATAATTTGTTTTTCACTTTCCATAGAATGTAAGCTCATAAATACAAGATTTTTGTTGCATATTCTACTCTTTCCCCAAACCAATATAAAGTATATATGAGCCATCCAATAAATACCTGTCAAGTGAAAAAACTGTTTGATTTTCCTTAAAAATGAGTCCAGATTTCTATGAATATTGGAGAACAGAGCTGTTTTGTTTAGTAGGTTTTATTATCAATTTTGAGTAATTAATACAAAATTGTGAGAATATACAACTTCAGGTGGTTCAAGTAGAGTGGACATCATCACTTATGCTGAATTAGTTTGATTCTGCACATGTGATCCAAATGTGTGAATATTAGAGAGCCATATAGTATTTATGCATATATATTCAGTACTTGTCCCAGTAGCATGTGCATTCTTTTTAAATAATTTCCTTCATGTTTACTAAAATTAATTGTTCCGCCTTTACCCCACAGCAGTTTCTTTACATTAACTTTATCAATGACAACATATTCATTTTTTTTTGTATTTTTATGTACTTTATCACAGGTCTGGGGAGGAAAGCTGTATGGGTGCTATCTCTAAAATAAAATAACATTTCTACATCAAATGTCTGAAAAGAAAAGCTAGAATGTTAACCAATAGAAAATATACACAGTTGACAGCACACTGAAATTCGGATGCTGAACCGCAGCCAATCATGGATGTTATCAATTTTGTCCTTAAAAGCATTTCAGTAAAGTTTGCCAGCTGTCATTACCAGACTATAACTTTCCCATTGTCTTTTGTGTCATTTAAAAATCCCGTTGGGATTTTACCTTATTAACAGGTTAACAGGCTTATTACATTTCATTACAGTACTATGGACTAACTTTGCAAGGTTATTCGCTTTGCCTTTTGTCAACTTGTGTAGCACTTTTTTCCAGATATCAAAATATCAGAGTTATAAATGCTATGTCTTGAGGCATGTTTAGTACAATCTGATTGGCACTGAAGATACCTCAGGAAACCATGTACCTTATCTCTATCAAAAGTAGAACCTTATAAATGTTCATTAGACAATATTTATAAGCAGCTTATTTCATGCTTGTTGCTATTAATGGATATAAGAGTGAAAAAAAGTATAACTTATGATCAAAGAGCTAAGCTTATTAAAAGAAGCCAAACAAAAAAAAGTTTTTAAAATCTGAATATCTGTCCCATAAGCAAACAGTGAAGAAATAAAACTTAAAATCATCTCAATTAATACCTTTGGCAGATAATCATTGAAATTATTCACACTATGTTCACACTCTAGAGATGGTGTCCAGAAAGTCACAGAGAAAAACCTAGACAAAGTCCTTTTCCTCAAAAAGTAGTCACTTAACAGGAAATTTATAGGTTTAAAAGAAAGGTAATTTTAAAAAGTATTATATTTAAAATATGGTCTTAGTGTTAACAACAGTAGTAGTAAATATTGATACTAGCCTCTTTCATCTTGGAAGTCAAGGCTTTTCTCAAGTTTTCCCATAAGGGGATGATTCACCCCTAATTAATATAAAGTTTCCAATGATGTATTGGAAACTTAGAAATAAAGTTTAAATGAGATCTTCATGAAATAGTGATGTAATAATAGAACTAATTTGTCTCTGGCCTAGACTTACATTGTGAAAGAGGCTTAATAAAAGATGTGGAAGTATTTATTCTTCACAAAATATAACATATAAAGAATAAACATGCTTGCTTCCTAAATACTACCAGATTTTTAAAATGTAAAGTTTTCAAAAATACAGTTAATGAAAAAAAAAATCTCTATCTGAAAAATCAAGGGAGCTTTTTCAAATGAGAATTTTGACAATTTTGAAAATGCCTTTGAAGTCTTAGTTTTCTCCAAAACAAATTTCATAGCAAACCACATCACATATCAATTTGCACATAGATATTTAAAGCATTAGAGCTCCACAACAGAATTTAGAAATATTTCACAGTAGAAAAAATATATGTTTTATTTGAACAAGAGAGTGTTTTTTTTGAAATATTATTTTCAGATAATTATAATCTATGTTTTAAAGGAAATATAATTCCAAGAAGATACATTATTTCAAGTATTTTTCTCTAATTACAATGTTTGAGGGAAAAGAATAACTGACTTACACTAATATAGATATGATTTGGATAATGCATATAAAAATGTTAAAGAAATATTTTAAATATAGTTATATAATCTGAGCATTATAAAGTTTGAAGCAAAATATTAAATTATATACCATTGTATTCACTTTCTAGGATAAATGTTATTACTTTATATAATAACTAGGGACCCGGTGCACGAAATTTGTGCACTGGGGGGTGGGTGATCCCTCAGCCCAATGTGCCCCTCAATGGGGCCAATGGTTGGCTCTGTCCCGAACACTTCGGCCCCACTCCCCCAGCTCAGGCCTTAGCCCCGGAGGTGACAGCCCAGCCCTAGGGGCACCTGCAAGGGGCGAGCTGCCCAGAGCTTGGCCACTGCGTGGCACTGGGGACACTGGAGGCATGGGCACCAGACACAGCACTCAGACGAGTGTGTCCAACATTGACCATGGAGATTGGCAGAACTCAGGAGGAGGGTGTGGAGGTCTCTCGCCTTCTGGACCTTTGAGCCACATGTCTGCCTCTCTCTGCGAAGGCTGCCTTTTGGAGGGCCCTGCTATGCATACAGTGCCTCCCCAGTTCCCCAGCTCCCATTCTCCCACCTTCCCTGCCATGCCCAGAGATGCTCCGCTGCAGACCTGGGACCCCTTAGGCGCCTCTTCCTGTGCCTCTGCCAAAGCGAAGCACCAGTACTTTTCCAGCTCCCTTTTCCCTCTTGAAAGTGAAAGTTATTGAGGTTGCTCAGGGTTATTGCTCCAGCAGTTTCCTTCCCTGCCACCAATCTCCCCCCACCACCATGGCCCCTTCCCTTCCCTCACTTGTCTTTTCCTCCCTTTTCCCTTCCTCCTTCCTTCCTCCTCCCCCCCTCTGGGGTTCTCCTGGCAGCCTAGCCCCACTGGAGCAGCTCCTGCTCAGGAAAGACAGAAGCAGTTCGGGGTCTCTCCAGCACCCCTTGGCCATGGTGCCGACGGTGCTCGCTCCCCGACGCTCCGGGGCATCCGCCTCCACCTCCGTAGCCTCTGAGCCCCCTGTGCCACTGCCACCAGCTTGGACCCCGCCCACGGCTGCCCCGCACCATGCTACCTGCAGCTGCCCCCGAGAGGCTACCCGCTGCTCCCAGGACCCTCCTCACTCGCGGTGCTGACAGCCACCCTCACGGAGCTGTGGCGGCTCAGGGCTTGGATGCTGTGAATGTACAATAGTTGGTTTCTCTCTCTGCCAACCCGCTACGCTTGCCAGCCCAGTGTGCCCATCGGATCTGCACACAAAAATTGTGTCTGCTGCTCAGGGTGTCCCCTGCTCTCTCTGTGCGCCTCATATCTACATACATTTCTAAAACATTCAGCATACTCATCCACCACACCCGCGCTGCTGCTCGCACACACCTCAGTCCCACCCCCTACCTCATCCTGCTCAGCCCACCCCTTGCACAACTCAGCCCGCCCCCTATTCTGATTGGCTGGTAGCGCAGTGAGGGTATGGTCAAATTTGCATATTATCCTTTTATTAGGAGGATTACATATGTCATTCAAAATTGTAATTATTTTAAAGTTTATGCTACTCAAACATCAGAATCTACAGAACACAAACAGAATAATTTAATGCACCACAGCTTTAGTTATACCACCTTTTAAACAAAAATAAGCTTTTCACAAGAAAAAAAGAGGTTGGGTAAAAACACAAATGCTCCATTTTTGCTCTTGTAAAGACTGCTGACCCTGGCTATGATTATGTGTCCATCTAACATACTCATGGAGCTAACCCTTTTTGGTACCCTTTTATCTACATGACAGCAAACATTCATTTGCAAACTTCTGCAATGTTTATGGTAGTGGCTTTAGGATATGCAGACACTGCAATTGAAAATAGCCAACTTTCCTTGGCAGGCAAGTCAGTGAGACTGAAAAAAGAAGAAATTATCTTAATGCTTCCTTATTCATCCATCCATATGTCCTAATAACTCAGTAATAAGCATCTACAATCAGTGTTATTTAATTCTCAGAATATGACTAATCTACTAAGCATTATGACAAATGATAGCTGACATAATTTCAAACAATTCTACTCCCACTATACCCTCTTTCTGCAAGGTAAATATACAAAGCAAACTGGGAGGTAAATACACAAAAGCTGACTGGTTTGGTGAGTGTCCCTAGTCAAACATCATAGAGCTGAAAAGTATCTTGGAGATCCTTCCGTATTTCATCTACCTTTTTTTGAAGATTGTTGAATAAATAATGCATTTTCTGAAGCTATTTCTGAGGCTTTCAATCAAATAATTCATGTATCATACAAAATACTCTGTATTAAAAACAAAATTCACAAATAAGTCCAGTAAGGAAAGGAAATATTTTTCCTTCTCTTAAAACCTGCTTTTCCTGAAGCCCCTCACCTACTCTGCAGAACAACAGAGGAAGGGGAATAGAATCACCCACCAAGGACAGGTTGTTGCCAAGGATACTCTATAACTTTGATCTCTATAGAAATCAATGTTTGTGACATCCTTAGCAAGTTTTATGAAGAGGTATATTCTACAGTATAAAATATTACTTTGTTAAATTTCTTCAAATACTGTATATAATGAGTATTTATTCCCTGTGGTCATTCTTTGCTTATAAAACTGGTTCGCCTACTGGAAAATTCTTTTCATGAACAACATCCCAACACACAGTCCTTTTAAAGCGATAGAGCCAAACAATCTTTCTTCTAATGTTAAATAATATCTTGCTGTGGAATCCTAGCATCCTAACAGTACAAACGGAGCAGTGTGGCATAATTGAGAAAGGGAAGGAGGAGGTATTATTGGTCACAGCATGAAAAACAACTTCAAGTCAACTTAACTAAGTCTGATGGCCAAACACCATTAATATATTTATAATCGGAATCCAAATTAAATTGCATGACTTTTTTTTCCATCTGAGATTCAAAAAAAAGCACTATTATAGGTCAGAATAGTACTGAACTCTGAAGGTAAGCTCATCCTTCTCATTTTTGAACTATAATTCTCTGAAAATGTTCTTTATTTTGCAGATGTTCTAGATAATGGTTTTATTATTTAATGGAAAGAAGGTGCATATTTAATTCTTTCACTAGATATCCTCACAAATAGTGGAATATTTTGAGATTCTATACATAACAATGCAAAATGAGAAACATTTTAAATCCTTTACTTTCTCCATTCTCAACCTACTAGTGTAACCTTGACTAGTTTATCTTTGAAAGCAATCACCGCACTTAAATACTCATACTTCCTTTCTCTTTATCTCAATTTGTCTGTGTTTTTATTTAGTCTGTTTTATGGCTAGATGATATTTTGAATTATTAGGTGATGTGCATTCCCATCCCCTACTGTGTTCAACCTCTTTACTTGTACAAGATGCAAGTCCAAACACTTTCAGTTAGAAATGGCTTTCAAGGATGCATCACAATAAAAGTAAAAGTACACTCAATGTAATATAAGAATTAGAATCAAGTGAATTCTTATTCAGTTCCAAATGAAGATAGAAGACTGAGAATAAGAGGATCCAAGAGACAGCAGAAACAGGAACAAGTTTGATAGAAGATGGTAGTTATCACAGAAACAAGCTCAGCCTCTTCCGTCTTCAGCCACTCAGTAAAGACCTTTGAACAACCAAACTAGTAAGTCATACACTTGCTACATCTCTGTGCTACTAGACTTCATTCAACATCCCCCCAACATTACCACCACCAATAGCATCTGAAGTACAGTGGGTAGAGAAGCTCAGTTCAGTTGGCTAGAACTCACAGAAAGCTCTGAGATAATTGGAACTTGGACCCCTAGAGCAATATTGATAAATTGAAAGCACAGCTCTTATGCATGCCAAAGAGAGGACCATACAGAATCCTTTGTGCTCTTCTCCTGAAATGAATATTTCCCTTATCTTTCTTATACCTTGAAGGGAATGATGAAGCTTAGTCTCTATCTTCCTTTCCATTTAAATAGTGAACCATTTAAATTGTGTTCTTATACTCAGCTGCACCTTCCTCATCAAGACCTAGGTCAATTAATTTCCTGCCCCACTGCTTCTCACCTTCTTTTACCCCCAGGACCATTTTCCCTCCCTAAACTCCACAAAAGTTCAAAAAAAGATCCAAAGGAATTGCTGACCTAATTGTAAAGCATTAATTCCCTTCTCTGAGGCCTACTTGCCAGACCAGTGTTTCCTCCATGAGAATTAATATGGAGATGAGAAAAGAGAAACGGCAGAATGGTAACTCAGAATCCAAAATGTAAGGCAAATCTTTTGTGGAGAGGTATATACCAAGATGTATAGTAGAAGGAACTCTAATATATATCTCTCCATAACAGTGAAACTCCTTCCCCATCTCATCTGTGAATAATCTATTATTCAATAATCCTGGAAACCTATATGATCACCTCTACCACTAGCAGCATCCCATAAACTGTGAACATGACAGCTGTACACTCAGTGCACACACACAGGCTCACATAGACATGGACACAGTTTGTGCTAGTTGCAGCAAATGCAAATGTTATTCACTTTGGATAATTTCAATTGCTCTGTCTTCGAGTTCACTTACTTCATTCGGTCATAAGTCCATCCAATTAATATTTTTATTTTAGACTAGAAGCCCAACGTATGAATTTGTGCACCAGTAGGGTCCCTCAGGCTGGCCTGCAAGATTGGGCTGAAACTGACTCTCCGGCATCCCCTTAAGGGTCAGGGATTATGAGAGGGTACAGGCCAGGCTGAGGAACCCTGTACACTATCAGGGCCAAGAAGGGATGTGGGAGGTTGGCCAGCTGGGGAGGGACCGCAGGAGGACTCATCTTACTCGTACCGATGAGCCAGATCCCAGCAGCAAGCTAACCTAACAGTCAGAACGTCTGCTCCAGTGGTGAGTGCATGTCATAGTGAGCAGTTGAGCAGTCTTAGCATTTCATTAACATAAAGTCTTTAATTGGTTTAATGGCTGGCCGGACACTTAGCATATTTTATAGGGTATTTTATTAGGTTCTAGAATTTCCATGTGTTATTTCCTTATTGTATCTATTTGCTATAATTTATTCATTGAAAACATTTTCATTTTACTTCATAGGGAGTAGGGATTTTAGACCTTCTAAAATCTTTCTGAGTTCCAACAGTAGGTTGGTTTTGGAGTCAATTCAGAAGATTTTATTTTGCTTTTAAAGTGTGTTCCAATTTCTTGGTGCTTTGTTGTTGAGTACTTTGGGAGTTTATCTTCAAATTATTAATGTTAATTTGTAAAGAATCTGAATTCTTTTGTTTCTTTTTCTTTTTTCTGGTAAATGATGTTTTAGCAGGTATTTTCCCACCTGGACTTGAATTTCCAACCTGTTTCTTAAACAACAGCTCTAATCTCACACTTTGATCTTTTGTTTATTTTTTTTGTTTTAATTTTGTTTTCTGTTGATGTTGTGTGTTTTTAATCTGAGCTGCTCCAAGACTGTTCTGCACACACATCTGCAGAGGAAAGTCAGAGATGTAGGTAAAATGAGCTTGGAGATACTCTCCTTAACTCTACCTTTTGGGATTTTCTACTCTCTTCAACATTCATGATTTTCCAGCTTCACTTTTGTGGTTCCCAGAAAAAGACAGATGACTTTTTTTTTCTATCTGAGCCCCTATTGCCATTGTGTGGTAGAGTGTGTCACTATAAGTATTATTCATGTCACTCAGAGGGCATGTAGTCCTAGACTATAAGCCTCACAGAGGGAACACAGCACTGTAGTTGATAATCTCCCCTACACACACACACACACACACACTCCTCACAAAAATCTATCTACTTCTCTTCACTCTCCAGTAGCTTCAAAGAATTCTTTTTAACAGGAGTCCCAGCTTTTATAGCTGTTGTTTGCAAGCAGAAAAACTGATGAGGTCTTATCCTGCTATACATAAAAGAAGAACTTGGATCATTTGTAACTCCCATCTTTCCCTCAAATCCCACATTTAATCCTTCCTTAAATCTTTCTGCTTTCATTTTAGAAATATACTCATCATCTGGACACCTCCATGACTATTACACTGTTTGAAGTCACCAACCTCTCTCACCGGATTCCTGCCATAGCTAACCAGTCCTTCTCCTAGTTTTGTTGCCCTACCAATGTGGAGACACTGAAACCAGGGCAATTTTTCTAAAACATAAATCAAAACATGTCACTACATTATTCAAAATCCTCCAAGTGCTCCGCATCTCACTCAGAGGAAATAATCCAAATTCCTTTAAATCAGCTACAAAGATTTAGTGATCCAGAGCTCTATTACCCCATTGATATCCTAATATCCTACACCTTCAATCACTCTTCTCTAGAGCACTAACCTCCTTGTTGCTATCCATTTTCTGAAATTCACTCCTCCAAAAATGACCACTGCTTTTTTTTATGTTAGATCTCTGATCAAACATTATTTCACCAACAAAGCCTTCCCTATATAAAATAGCGCAAATTTCCATTTCCACCATTCTCTTCTGTGCTTCATTCTTACTTGGCCTTTTGCTTTCAAAGCACTTAGGTGTGCCTGACCTATTATATATATTCATAAATATTGATTGTCTGTTTCTCATGCTATCTGCACACTCTAGAAGTTAATCTCCTTTAAAACAATGGCTTGTTTTATTCCCTTCTGCATGTCCAAATCTTAGAAGATGCAGGATGCACAGTAAATATTCATTAAATAATTTGCTGAAAGGATGAATCAACAGTTTAAATTACATTTTAAAAATAAGTGCCATTCACAAATTTATTTAAAGAAATCTACTTAGAGATCTAAATATTTATTAATGTAATGTGCACTTTCATTTTTTGCTATTTTTACACACCTCAAAATATTTTGTAATTATTATATACATACAAATAGCTGAGTTATTTTAAACATATTTTAAAACTTTCAAATCAACATTTAAAAGAAATTTCAAGTCTTAAATTGAATTATTAAGGGTTTGCACCAACAGACTATCCCAATTGAGAGTAAAATTTACTCCTAAACTTAACATAAAAGTAAATACTAACACAAACCTGATTTACTTTAAAATAAAAAAGGAAACCTTATTGAAATCGTCTGAGTTTTAAATAAATCAGTTATTCCAGGTGAGCTGAGGTTGCCTTCTCAAGCCATTTGAAGATAATGGATGGAAATTTTGTGACCACAATGCACAGTGCTATTGGCCAGACATTTGTGACCAGGAAGGTACACTTTGAGGCTGTACCGCCCAATTCAATTGTCTGCCATTTAATGTAAACCTAGCTCTTTACAGTCTTATGAGAACAGCGATTTAAAGACTATGACATTTAGATATGGTTGATATTACCATATTAAGTCCAAACCCTAAAGAATAATAGCCTTTTTTTTGCTCATTGCCTGATTTTTGGTAGTTGTACCTCTTGTTTCTTCACAACCTGAATATATTCAGCCCATCTGTGAACCAATCAAATAGGACCATTAATCAGATCTTTAAGGTCATTTTACAGTCAGAATTAATTTTCCTCTTAGGCATCCCTTTCTCTGATACCACTCCTTTTTCATTTTTCATTTGATTTACTTAACTGAGGAACCCTTATCTGAGACATTCACAGATCAGTTTACTAGGTGTACTGGTTAATAATGCAGATTTTTTTCAAAAGATGGAGTTACACATATATTGATATATATGCAATTTGATATGTAAGCTATTTTGTTGTGTTGACAAGCTTTAAAACTTCTATGTCAAATGTGCTGAATGTGTTAACATCATAGATATTTTTACACTTAAAAATGTCGAATTTTGTGCCAAAAAGAAAGTACTTGCGGGAAGTTTTAATTCATTACTTTATTTTGAAGAAAAGTTATCATATACTTCGGGAAGCTTATGGTGAACATGCTCCATCTCAAGATACTTGTGAAAACTGGTTTAAACGCTGTAAATGTGATGATTTCAACGTAAAAAGGAAAGAACATCCAGGACAAGTGAAAAAGTTTGAAGAATTACAAGCATTATTGGAAGAAGGTGTGTGTCAAATTCAAAAAATTTGCAGAGATGAAACATTGCTCAGTAAACAATTTCTGATCATTTACAAGCAATGGGAAAGATTTTAAAGGAAGAAAAATGGGTACCACATCAACTGAACAAAAGACAGATGGAAAACAGGGAAGCCATCAGTAAAATGTTGCTTCAAATTGTGACTGGTGATGAAAAGTGAATTTATTTTGAGAATCCAAATGCACAATCATGGGCTGATCCAGATCAACTGTGGGGAGCCAGCACAGCCAAGGCATACTCTGCCCCAGGGTGCCTTATGTGCCACACCAGCTCAGCCAGGTTCAGTGAACCCAAGTGGGAGTGATGGAGGATTAGAAAAGACAGACAAGAGAATGAGAGCTGGGACTGGGTGGGGACGATGCTTCCCTGGTGGGAGACCCAGCAGCACCCACAGGCCGTGTCGAGGCAAAGTAAGGGCATGTTCAATATGTTTACAACATTCTCCTGGGTTTCAATCCTACTCAATCACATGCAGCTCATCAAACTTTGTTTACTTGCAGCCTATATCACTTAGGCATTAGGGGCCATGTGTTTGGACAATAGGTTCAAGCTTACAACTACAGCTGCTGGCTATAATTGTGCTTGGGAGGGCTCTGCTATCCAAGCTGGGACTTGCATGTGGCCACGAGAGGACTGTACCCTCACATTAGTCCATGGCTTAAACCTGTCTAAACACTGTAGCTGCGCCCCACAGTCAACCATCAACATGGATTGCAAGGCCAAATCACTTTGGAAAGAGACAATGTTCTGGGTTTGGTGGGAGCAGGAAGGTGTGGTGTATTATGCGCTTCTAAAACCAGGTGAAATCTTTAATACCAATTGCTATGGACAACAAATAATCAATTTGAACCACACTTTGATCGTGAAACGACCAGAATGTGCCAGAAGACTCAACAAAGTAATCTTGCTTCATGATAATGTACCACCACACATTTCAAAACCAGTTAAAGACAAGTTAAAAGATCTTGCCTTGGAAATATTAACCCACCTGCTGTATATCAGACCTCCAGATTACCACTTGTTCAGTTCAATGGCACACTCACTCTCTGAGCAGCACTTCAAAATGTACAAAGAAATGAAAAATTGGGTCTCTGAATGGTTTGCCTCAAAACAAGAAAAGCTCTATTGGGACAGTATCCACAAATTACCTGAAAGATGGGAGAAATGTGTAGCTAGCGATGAAATTACTTTCAATAAAGCACTTTTAATGTTTTTCTTGAAATTATCGTGTTTTCTTTTATTACAAAATCTGCATTATTAACTGGTACACCTAGTAAGTAATGGAAACTGCAGCTGAATTAGCAGCCCTAATTCCCTTTTCTTTTACCTTCACCACTCATCCCAACTTACCCAGCTCTTCTCAGAGCTATGATGCAAATTTCTCAGGACCATTAACCATACAAAGCCACTAAGGGAAAGTTGCTTGCTGCCTTATTACTCTGACCAAAATAGAGAAAATCCATTTTTCTCTTGGTTTTATGGAGGAGACAAAGTTACAGTTTTACCAATTAGAATTAACTTTCATTTAGTGCCTTATGTGTTACTTCACATTATAGTCCATTAATGTTCATAGTGAAGCAGTACTACCCTATTTTACAGATGAAAACATGAAGAATTGAAAAACAAAAGTGTATCTCTCAAAGACACACTGGCAGAGCCAGGAAACAAAGAACATGTAACTCTTCCTTTTCTATCAGTGTAGGCTGAGACCACAACTGTGAAATCTGAGAGATAATAAAAAGGTCAGGTTTATAGAGCACATGTTTCTTCTCATAAAGTAATTAAAGTTAATTTAGTCAGTCAAAAAGTATAAACTGACTTGGTTGAAAGGTCCTAAGGTACAATCTGCCCTGATTCCTTTATTCCTTTCCAATGATTAATTCTGCCTATGTGGATAGTGACAATAAAGGCCTGTCAAAGCTACTCAAACTTCTAGTCTCAGAAAGGTTTTTACTGGCCCACAGCCAAGACTGGAAGGGCCTCAAACTCTCCATTGTGGGGGGCACCCCAGGCAAGTCACCTTGAGCACTCATTAACTGTTTGTGGGCTAAATACAAGGTGCCTGGCTATCCCTTTTGTTAAGATTATGGGATCCACACATAGCCTTTAGCCAGGAAATTACAATAACAGAAATATACAAAAATCAAACAGAGGTGGAAGCTGCTTGAATTAACAATGTTTTAGCTCTGACCTTTCAGAGCAAGTAAGGTTGTTTACCAGGCTTCCTATCCACATCTTTCTATTAGTGGGGTTGGAGACCTTTGTATTTTTGGAATATAAACAAACTGCTGTTTGGGTGTCAGATGCTGTCTCTCCACCAGAGAGAACAGACATCCCACCCAGGCCCCAGCTATTTTTTCTATTACTGAGACTTTGTCTTCTATACTTTTATTTCTTAATCCCAGCTCCTCTACTCAGAAACTGGACCCAATCTCTCTCTCCGTGCTGGATGTGGAAAAGAGAAAAACACCCACACTCCATTCTTTCACTGAGTACAGACCTGGAGTCTTCCCTTCTGCATCTGCTGCTCTGAGGACTGGCACAGGGAATTGAACTCACAGCCTACAAGGCCTTGATGAGAAGTTCAACAAGGTATCTTTTCTAAAAGGCTCACAGAAAGTTCAGTTATAATGGCCAAATATCAGAAGCAAGTCTTTGATATCTACTAGTATGTTAAAGAACTATACTCACAGAACTAGAAATAGTCATCTGAGAACGTACTTACAATGGCGATAGAGGAAAGTCAAGAAGTTAATGACCACATTGTCTAACATGAAAGACAGCAAGCAGGCTGCATGAGAGCAGTCTGATAGCAGGTGGCATGGAAACAATCACCAGAATGATAAATAGGGAATGTACTAAGAAGGGCTAATAAGAGTGAGACACAACTACAGGCTCAGGGGAGTATGAGATAATGGCAGGGTCCCATGATAAGGTCTGAAGTCCAAAGCAATAAACTGGAATCCTAGGTATGTAAACTGTAGTAAAAGGTGAAGACTTGATCACAAAAACTAAGACAAGTAGAAGCCCTTGTATAATATTCATGGTAGAAAAGTTTGAATTCTTCCTGAGTTATAAATACTTAAATTATTCCTGACAAAAGTCAGAACCAATCCCAGTGCCTGGGAAATTAATTCTACATGGGACTATTCAGTCAAAGCAAAGCCCTAGCCTCTAGATGCTACTTCAAAGACTGTGTATTCCTTTAATTAGGCATCAGCAAATTTTGGCCACTAAGTGCCAAATAATAAACATCTTTGGATTTGGGGGACATTCAGTATATTCCTGTGGCAACTATTCAACTCTGCCACTGTAGGGTGAAAGCAGCCACAGATAATACATTAAAAACTAAGCAGCCCCATACTCCATATGGATATTGAAATTTACGTAATTTTCATGCCATACAACATTATTTTTGTGAGTTCTTCCCTCCCCTACCTCCCAAATCATTTGAAAAGGTAAAAGCCATCCTCAGCTTATAGACATACCTAACTAAACAGGAAGCAGCTTGATTTGGCTGCAGCCCACAGGTCACCAATCTTTGCAATTAGATGGCATGGTGCCTTAGAGTTTTTTGTGCAAAGGCTCTCTCCAAATCCCCCATCATTTGTAAAACAAGTAGCAGTGACCACGCCTCAGCTGAATGAATGGCCATGTCCTTTACACGTTGCTCCCTCACCTTTTTATTAATAGGAGGTGCGTATTAAAAAGAGTAATGTCCATACCACTTTTGCATGATTTTTAACCTTCATTTCAAAATTCTGTATAGTAACATACAGAATGGCAATGCATATATTTATGCAAAGAAATATGTATACAATAATTTTCTTCTATGTTACTAGCAATTTCCCACTCTCAAATTATCCTATAATTTTATTGTTATCCATCTCCTGGCATGATCTCCAATGATGCTACCAGTATGAATCTATATTCTCAAAGGTGCAGTCATATTTTCCAGGAAATAAAGGAGAATTTTCCCTTTATACTTGCTCATGTTATTGTTACACTCATAAAAGGAGCCCAGCACTCAAAGGAAATCACCTTAGTTTGAAATCAGTTGTTGAGCTGATGAAATCCAGTGATAAAGTTTTTGTTTTTTCTTTTTTCTTTTTCTATTTTAAAACTGTCTTTCTGAGTATTACAGTAACACCTGTTTTCTCATTTCAAGTCTTTCCTCTCCATCCTCATACTCTTTTGGATACATCTAAGTCAATGCTTTAAAGCAGCTTTGGATTCTACTCTATGTAATTATTTGCTATTGTCACCTCTTACTTTAATAAAGTATGAAAATATTCAAGCAGACATATCAGAAGCCCTACCTAGAAATATCCTTTTTCAACTTAAGAATTAGAAACTAAATTTGGAAAGTCAGAGGTGGGACCAAAAAAAAAATAACCCTCTACACAAGGACTGCAAAATAAAAAAAATTTAAAAAAATATTGAAACAAAAAGTGTCCCAAGATAAAAGAATTTCCTTGTTTGAAACTTTTGTTAGGTTCCTATTTAATTATTCAAACTAATGAAGGTCAGGCGTCATGCAAAAATGAATAAATCAAAACCATGGAATGTCCAATAGTAGTTTCCAAAGTCTGAGGATTGATGTCTTCTTTAAAATAATTTCATGATCTCACCACAACAAAATGCATGCTTATACATTCATTCTATTTATAAACAATTGGCAGAAATCATCTCTAAAACTACATATAAAGCTACCATTCTACTACATTCTAAGCTCAACAGTAGCTAAAATAAAATGAGTAATTAAGTGAACAGATGCATCATTATGCACAGATGCAATGTGATGGAAATCATAACAATGATAGCTACCACTTATTGGGGCACTAACCATGTGTCAAGCACTGTGGTGTGATTTTAATGCAGTCTTCATTTAATTCACTCAAAATCCATTGAGGAAGTAATAACTTTTTCTGTTTTACAAATGATAACATATTTAGCCTGCAATGGAACTTAAGGGTTTTGGAAGCCCTAATGTTCTTTCATGCAGAGGTAGAAACTGGATTCCAAAAGGCTGTCCTTGCTGCCATGGGTCACATCTCACTAACAAAGTACAGTTAGCAGAGTCCTGGTCTTGAGAATTCACTTCCTTCCTGACATTAGCTTCTCTCCACTATGCGTAGATCCACAGTTGGGGTTTGCATCATGGCCATCTGTTTTAGAGACTGGAGCCTAGGAAACGCAAAATGTTCTTACTTCATGCATCAAATGTTTCCCATACACTTAATTATTGCGAAGCATGGTTCTAAGAACTGTGGAGGGAGCAGGGCACAAAATCCTGGCAGACTTTGCATAATGTTGCCCTGGTTAATGTTTCTTGGGTAGAACACCTCTAGGCTTTTTATACTCAAACTTCACAGAAAATATCTGTTTCAATAAAACATATTTAGAATTAAAAAAAGAATTTTTTTGAAACTCAAATGCCAATGTTTTTTTTTTTTTTTACAAAACACTGTGCATGAAAATCTCAAGTCATACTGTGAAAGCATTTGTTAGACATCAAAATCACATGCCAATATTTAAAAATCAGTTGTCAACACAGAAGTTGTGACTGGGTTGTCTTTTGCTCTGAGAAGTGACATGCTCCTGAATACAAAGCAATTGCTAACATCTACATTACTTGTTTAGGGAACAGAAAAGAAAAGAATTTTTTCACGCATTTTACATTCTTATATGACAGTTTTTTACTTACATATAAATGTTTTAGTTACATATTGGGAAATTGGGTCTTGGGTAACCATATTTCCCCCTTACTATTAATAGGAATAGGTTCCCAGTTAACATTTTCACATAGAATAAATGATTTTTGGGAATGGATTATGAACATCAAGAGGGCAATACTTGTAGGCAGAAATATGCTTCGGTGGAAGAGAGATGGAAATAAACAACATGATTAATGAATGTATTACATAATATGTTAGGCTGGGGTAAGTATTAAAAAGAATAGTTAAGCCAGGAGTACAATGGGGAGCATATATGTGTGGCAGGGACAAATGTAAATTTGAATTTTTATGAAAGGTTTCAGTGAGAAAGTGAAACTGAGTAAAAACCTGAGGAAAGTGAGGAAACCAACTAGAGGAAATTGTTAATGAAGAACATTTCAGGCAGAGGAAGAAGTATAAAGACTATTCCTGGAGAATTTCAAGGACATCAAGTGGGACATCAAGTCTGAACTTAGCTGGAGGAATCTAAGCAAGGGGGAGAGTGGAAGATATATAATAACTTCAGAGAAACAAAGGGTGAGGGTACGGGCAGAGGCGCATGCCGAGGAGGCAGAAACAGTGGAAAACAACAGTTCTTTTTCTGGTATTTAACCACTGTCAGTACTCCAAGGTATTTTCCTTTTCTTTCTTCTTTACCTAAGATAGCAGCCTTACACATAAATCTTTCCCCTCCTGCTTTCTTGAGAACTCTGGGAAAGCTTTGTTTCACGGTCACAGTCATCATAGCAACTAATCATGCCCCATGGTATGAAGTTCCATTCGTTTGCCTTTTTATTCCTAACCTCACATCTAGTACAAAATGACACACACAAAATGTGCCCACCTCTGCTGAGGGGCCTGCCTACCATGATTCACTGAAATGTGTGGACAAAAAGAATTCTGGAACCTCCCTTCCATAGATGTGCTTAAGAATGGACTCACTCTGAAAGGACAGGTGTCAATCAAAAGATAGAAGCTAAGTGGATTTTGATGAGTCCTCTTAACACAGTGATTGTATTATTTCTCTGATGAATAAATTACTTAATGATTTTAAAGGGATTTTATTTTCTTTACAAGATAGTAATGTGCTACATAAATCATATATTGATTGCTATCAAGTTGAATGTTGCTCAAAACTCTGTACCTCCTAATTAGGTAGTTGTGGCTTTTTGTTTGTAATAGCAGAGGGCTGCTGTCATGAAATTTAGTATGATCCTGAAATGCTTAACATGCGGGAAGTAGAGGTCAGACCCAGACACTGTGCTGGGAGAAAGAATGATGATACAGATTCTGGTGACAGCTCTGAGCTAACCCAGAGGCAGATGAGGAGAAAGACACAGAAACTTTGAAGGTGAAAAAAATGATAAATCAAAGAGGGTGTTCTGAAGAAAAGGTTTTAAAATAGCATTTCCCAGGAAAGTGGTAGATTGAGTCATCTTTTTAATGATACCAGATGTTTCGTCCTACTTAAGAGCAGCTTGGGTTTCAGGAAAGGAAAATTCAAACAATTTAAACAAAGAGAGGCAGGAAAAGCAGGGAGAAAATTGGAAACCTAGCCTGGAAAAGAATCAAACATCACCAAATGCCCAATGACTTATTACAACAATAAAAGAAAACAGAAGTGATGTGTTATTGGGAAAATAAATTTCATCGTTATCTTCTCATCATTATATGTATTTTTTCTTAACCTGTATAATCAAGAGTTTAAATAAACTAAAAGTTAAATATAAGGTACATAACCTATTTCTTGTTTTTAATTGGATAAACAGAAATTTCAGTATGTGAAATAGATATAATGTTAACTTTTAAAGTAAAAATTTTAAACCAAAACGATTTCCAATTGTGAATGGTATAAAACAGAAAACATTCTTTGGGGAGCAAAATCAGTTCCAATTGGACCTGTGCCAAAAGCACTCATCACTACACAGGCTTGGCTGTGATTCTAATGTTGGCGCGGCTCTCAGTGGATTGCGACAGTAAGTCAAGGATGGACAGGGAACGCATCTTGCAGTTAGAATTACCATTCTCTTCTGACTGGCAATAAGGAAAAGGAAAACTCTACTAACTGGAACACTTGTATCAGGAGGCATCCTTAAAGAGAACTCATGTGTTTTAGAACTCCACGGAGTTGGTAACTGTGGTAAAATAAGCTGTATACATGGATAGCTGGTAATCACAAGAGTGAGGCTACATGATGCAGACACCAGTGCAATTATACATTTTACAGAAAAGGAAATTCTCTTACTAACAAAGAATTAGAGTAAGACAAACTATATGTAGGCTGTTAACTAGAAAAATAAAGATATGCCAAAGAATATGCAGGTGTGCAAGTATCATTTCACTGTTTTGATGAAGGGGTCTCAGAAATGAAGGAGAAATGAAAGGCACGGAACGTGCAAAATTGAAGGACCTTACAAAGATTCAGGCCAGACGGTATGTGTGCCTTTTGCTGTAGAAAACAGTACCATGAGGTTTGCTGGAGAAAATGGACAATTTTGATACACTAGGAAATATGTTTGCACAGTCATTCTCTGACTACAGCCTGCCCTAGTATCCCCTCAGCCTCTGATCCCTATAGCTGCATTCTGATGCTTAGCATTGGGACTAGGTTTAAGATCAAGAGCCTTGAATGAGAGGCAGTTATTTAGTACCAACTTTAAAAGAGGTGACATTTTATTAAAATGCATAATAATTGAAAGAAAACATTGAAGCAGAGGGTGTTATTTAGGCCAAGTGTGAATGAGGCATTTATAGAACGAAGGACTCCTAGTTCTGACAGCTACGCCCAGGACCAAACCAGAGAGGATGGATGCTGCATTGCACGATGTGTCCACCATCCAGATAGCATTGCTAACATGTACACATAAAGAATTATTTGACACTGAAACTGGGACTCAGAACAGTTGGACATTGAAACTGAGACTGAAACATTTTTTGTTCTTATACATTTATTTCTAGTATGCAGAGGCAAGATATTTTTTAAGAAAAGAAACAGGGGAGAGTGATTGATATAGAGGCAGGGAGGCATTGAACAGGCTGTCAAGCTACAGGGGGAAGGCTTGGGTGGATGGGAGGAGAATGCCGGGGGAGATCAACCGAAGGACTTGTATCCATGCATATGAGCATAACCAATGAATGAAAGACACTGGGGCGGGGAGGGGGGTAGGTGGGGACATGTGCTGGTGGGTAGGGGAGGCTGGGGGGAGGATAATGGGGAAGGGGAAAGGAAAACATGTACTACTATTAAATATAAGTTATACTGCAAAAAAAATTGTTTAATAAATAAATAAAGCTTAATCCTTCTAAGATCATAAATATTGAAAACTGATGTGCTAAAAAATTCAAGTAGCCAGTAAAATAAACTTCATGAATGTGTAACAAAGAACTATTTCCCTATATTTTAGTTCATCTAGATTATAAGGCACAATTAGTAATAAAACCCAGATGTTCAACACTTTTTCCATGAACACCCCAAACCTATGCCCCCCCACTCCCAAAATCCAAAGTATCTTGGTTATAATTCCATTCTCAGGTGCACCATTAATTAACTACATTATTTAGATAAAAGGAATTTACCTCTCCTTAAGAAGCATCTGTTACATAGTTCTTAAAAGTTAAGAAATCTACCCTCCAGTTAAAGTATCCATCCCTGTTGCTATTATAGTAAACTGACAGCCAATACTCAACCTTGAGCAAGAAATTCATATTAGTCTTCCTTAAAAATGATCAATTAAAAATAGGTTATTTTCTCCTAGTATAAAAAAGCTGCCAATGATATCTCAGAACCCATTATTTTCAGCTGATGAAAAAAATAAGTTACTATTGTCTTTGTTCATTTCTGAAATAGAAGCAGACAAAGTTTGACTTCATAGCAATATATATTTAGTCCACTCACTAGGTAACTGCGATCGCTCTGCACAGGCCCAGCAGAGGAGCTGATGGCGCAGGCCCACAGCTGGTTTCACATCTAAAACTTTCTATGCCAATCAATATGGAACCTTTGGATTTACCTCTGGGGTTTCCTCTCATCTCAGAGGAAAGACCATTAACTAAGATATAAAAGAATTTGTGTATCAGTGACTTATTCATATTACCATCCCAAAACTGAGAATTTTATAAACCACCAAATTAAATCATTAAAAATTATATTCACATATGTATTCCTTGACACCCCACTGAACAAAGAGGTAAATGTCAGAGAGTCAAATGTTATTTTTCAATTAATCCTAATATTGAACATATGAATAATTTTTTAATTGAATACTTATTTTCAGTAAACAGCATTCAGCTTTTCTCATTGAAAAGCTTTATCATTTCTGTTTTCACTGTGCATTTATTTGCTCTATTAAATTTTATGGAATTTTCTTGCCTGCCTAAATAAACTATCCATTTAACTATATTTTTATAATATATCATTGCTATATTTTCATTAAACATTATAAAAAATGAGTTAATGTGCTATGATACTTAATAATATTCCAGACAAAACTCTTGCCAAGTATAACCATATATACACAACTAAAACTTGAAGTAAACTAAGTCACTTGAAAGAAACTTGGCAGTCAGATTTGGTGGATCTACTGTGTTGGCTCATTTTCCTCTAATTAGAAACACTCTGGGAAAATCCTTAGGGGGGAAATTACTATGGATGATAAGAAGTGATTCTGCTTTGGCTATCCAGACCTTGTCTGCTCAATTAATTATAGCCATGCTGGGGAAAGTGTGACTCCTGAGGCAATTAACATACTCTTTGGACAAATAGAGTAAAGAAACCAGCAAAACTATGGTGCCTGGGTGACCTGAAATAGAGAGGCACTAACTTATTATTAAACATTGTTCTGAAAATAAAATGTAGTAAGGGGAGAGGAAATAGTTCTGATTTACAGATAATTGTAGAACAAATTGTCATTCTATCAAAAGAAGATGTCTAAACAGTGGGTGGTGAAGGTTTATGGGGAGTGGGAGAGGGAAATGGGGGAAAAAGGGAACATATGTAATGCTTTCAACAATACAGATCTAGTTTTAAAAAGATGATGTCTGAAATATTCTATCAGAAAAATCGTATTTTAAATAACAGAAGGCTGTTGAGGAAGGCAAAATAAGGGGCTTAGAGTTTGTCTACTCCCAAAGGAAGACACAATTCCTCCATTTCAGCCCACTTTAAATGCAGCTAAGATCAAGAGATGAAATTTTCTAGATGCTGATCCTGACTCCATCCCTTATTAGTTATGTATCTTTGAGAAAGCTATTTAATCATCTTTCCTCAGATTCTTCATCTATAAAACAATGATAGTACTACCACTTATCTTTAAGGGCTGATAACTGAGATAATCTATGAAAGGCATTTTTTATAATAATGTCTGGTGACTGGTAAGCTCTATAAAAAAGTATTGGCTACATTTAGTGCTCTTATGTCTGGAAAGTTTTTCATAGGCCAACTCATCTCTTGCTCCTTCCTCGCCATCACTTTCCACTGACCATTTCATTCATGTGGGTATCCTCTCTGCCCCCAGGCTCCATGCACTTTACTTTTCTGTCTCCAGGTGTATTTGTACCCTAGAATTGCCATGACAAATTATCACAAACTAGGTGGCTTAAAACAACAGAGAGTTACTGTCTCATGGTACTGGATACTGGAGACTGGAAGTCTGAAATCAAGGTTTCAGCAGACTTGGTACTTCCTGAAAGACGTATCTGAGAATCTGCTTGCTCCATGCCTTTCTGCTGGCTTCTGACAGTTGCTAAATTCCTCAGAATTCCATGGTTTGTGATGCATCACTCCAATCTCTGCCTCCTTCATCACAGAATTCTCTCCCTGTTTGTGTCTGTGTCCAAATTTCTCTTTTCTTGTAAGGACATTAGTCATTGGATTCGGACCCACTGTAATCCAGCATTACTTTATTTAGCTTGATCATTATCTATAAAATCCCATTTCCAATAAAGTCACATTAATACCTCAGTAGGTAGACTTGAAGTTATCTTTCCTGAGGACAAAATGTAATGCATAACACTACTTTTTGCTCCAATAGTTTTTCATTTCTGTAATTCTCCCTTTTATCAGCATTCTGTATTTGTCTTTCCATCCTTCATAACTTTTTAATTTACTTTTTCATGAAAGTTATTAGGGTGACATTGGTCAACGTGAACATATAAGTTTCAGATGTGGGTTCCTATGTTACAAGATTGGTATATTGTACTGTGTGTCCACCACCCAAAATCAAATCTTCTCCTGTCACCATATATTAGAACCCCTTCTTTCCCCATCCCCTTCCCACTGTCAACCACCACACCATGTTCCCAAGTTTGTTTTATATCCCACATGAGTAAAATAATATGGTTCTTAGCTTTTTCTAACTTATTTCACTTAGTATAATGTTCTCAAGGTCCACGCATGTTGCTGCAAATGGCTCTGTTTCATCCTTTCTTGTGGCTCAATAGTATTCAATTGTGTATATGTACCACATCTTCTTTATCCAATCCTCTATCACAGGACACTTTGGTTGTTTCTATGTCTTGGCTAACTTATTTTTTAAAGCAACCCCATCTACTACAGCAACCATCTCTGTGTGTTGCTATACATGAATTTAATGTATCTGGTATCTTAGTTCTGTCTAGCAAGCTCGACTTCAAGCTATTAAAAAGCAAGGATCTTAGGACCCTTCTCATTTCCCTCATGGTACCCAAAACTCTTGTGGGCAGAGAGGGGACCTTTTATAACTATTATTGCTAAATTTATTACTTTGTTAGTTTAATAAATGTAGCTATATGTATTGTTTGCTTCTGTTTATAAAATAATTTGGAGTATTAAGGCTGTGTCTTGATTATTATCTTTATTAGACCAGCAAAATTAACTTAAGAGCAAAGAGAGGTATTATGTACTCTGGCATTGTCAGTAATTAGAAACTCATTATATAAATTCTGACACTGAACTAATGAGAAAATAAGACACATCATAAGGAGCTAATATTATATAGGAACACTATAAGGGCAAAGGAGAGAAAAAAAATCAATGTTTTAAACATAAAACTTCTTTTGGCTATCTTGTGGCTTTAGAGTATGTATGCTAATTTCCTTTTGTTCCAGTTAATTCACACAAGAAGATGTTAATTTCATTTTATTACTTCACAATTAAATAATGTCTTATCATTTAGGGGATTTGCAGTGTGTCTTTCTAATCCAGAGTGAGTGACAAAAAGCTGTGTTACTTACATAAATATAATATAATATCACAAACCCTGCAGCAAGGCACAAAGTCATAACAACAGAACTTGAAATCTCAGGACCAGAAGAAACCTTCCTGACTGTATCCTCCGAGGACTGCTCTGACTAAAGAATGTCAGGCCATATATTACAGCTGAAAGCTGTCCATCTGATGTTTCAATCCAGTGGTACTAGTTCTTTTGGGCCACACAAGGTCAAGTTTAATTAATCCGTCTCCCTCAGGACAACCCTTCAAAGAGCTGGAAGTAGTGATCAGTCTCACTGCATTTTCCTTCTCTGGAGCTTAAGCCATGTGACGTGCCATCAACAGTCTCCCTTCTGCTCACACTCACCCATCTGCCCCAACTTGTCTATCACCCTGCTAAAGGATGATGCCCAGAACTGAATCACTTTAAGGTGTCCAGTGACAGCGTATTCTCAGCAACAAGAACCCAGAAGCATCTCATGCCTCTTTGTCCCCTCAGTGTGAGCTTCAGTCTTTACTGCAGAGAAACCGGCCTCCTTCCTAGACCACTTACAACTACAATCCTCATTCTTTTCTATTTCCTTCATAATAAAATTGTGAGTTAGCATAAGAGCACCACCATAATGAAAATTTCTGTCGGCCCTCTATTTTCAAATCAATAAAATCCAATCCCTTAGGAAGACAGGGCAGGGCAGATGAAGGGAGGGAAAGAACATGCAACCATTTTTACATGTTCTTTCATTACCAAATTTTGATTGTGCCCCCCACCCCAAGATATGAGGCACCGTGAGAATAGTGATTAAATAAAACCACACACTTTTTTTTAAAGAAGATACACTCCCTGCCTTTACTGCATATTTAACATGAAAAACTATTAAATATTTAAGATAAAGTATCCACCAGCGAGTAAATATATCATCAGGATGCACAAAGTAGGAGGCAGAGCCTAAAGAAAAGATATACCTTCTAGTTGAGTGGTTCTCAAACAGGGGTGGATTTTTCTCATCCTAGAGGCATTTGGCCACATATGGGAATTTTCTTTTATTTCTTTTTTTACATAACTAGGAGGCAGAGAGCCACTACTGGTAACTAGTGGATAGAATCCATGGATGCTGCTAAACATCATACAATGCTCAAGACAACTGCACCCAACAAAGAATTCTCCAGCTCAAATGTCAATAGTTCTACCGATTATTTAAAGAAAAACAAGAACAAAAACCCACCAGCTTTAGCCTGATTATAATAAATGCCAGAAAACCTGGGCATGGGAGCTTCTATTCTCATTACTGCTGTACTCCTCTTCATTTGAAACTATCAGAAAAAAGGAAAGTATTTCTTCAGCTCCTGTGAGTAAGCAACCCATCCCCATCCTCACCCAGTAGGCTCCTGGAAGGCAGGATACAGAGTCCAAGAGGAACAGACATTCTGAGAACTTGTCCTGATGCCACACCCTCCGTGAGTGAGTCCAGCACCTGTGTGCACCCGTTTTCTATCTCAGCTGCACACTGACATGTTTCTCTCTTATTGAGCTCCACGCTTCTGCAGGGGAAGCCTTCTCTTACTCATCTTTGGATCCTTAGGGTCTGTAACTGCTGATGAAAGTAGCATATGAGTGTCAAATCACAAGAAATGCTTTACTTTAGTCACCACGTGATCAAATCAATGAGGCATGTTCTGTTTAAACCTCAAGGATGCATGAGGGAGCATAAAAATGAGTTATCTATACTCTTGCATCCCAGATTCTGGCATTATTGTGTATCCCTAATAAAAAGTTAGGCTTGTTATTCTTTTCATGTAGAATTAAAACTAAATGAGATGTCTGTATGAATTACCAAATTTCCTTCAGGAAAGCCTAGTGTCTGTTAAGGTAACTACTATTTTTAGATTACTCTATATATTTGTCTCATACTTGATTTGTGGCTTTTTTTCATTGGATGTCTCCCCTCTTTTTTCAGTGGTTAATGTGCCTAAAAATGGTTTTTAATATTTGTTTGAATAGTCTAACATTTTTTACTCCCACAATAGTCATTACAAGGGCTGTCATTTAAAAATACTTCCTTCTGTGTGCAAACATCTGGCCTACCCACTTAGTGTTTTAAATAAATAGGAATTATTTGACTCTGTTTTGGCATGAGATTGGGTGACAGCTTACAACCCCAGCTTCTATTCCCAAATGTGGTTGCTGTTCGTTACTGATCAGAATTCACTGATGAAAACTCAGGAGTTTAATTTAGTACAGCATACTCTTGCCTCCTAAAATTCATATTTAAGTGCTTGGCACTGCTTAACCACACAGTTAATGAAATCAGAAACACTGAACATGGTTCTCAGTATTAGACATAGAGAAGGCAAGAAAAATGTAAAGTCTAGATTTTGAGGTTGTGACATCCTGAAATTAAAAACTGCTTAAAAATATGCCTCAAATTGAGAGAGGAGAAGACAGAATCTACTGAGCATTGCTGAAGACACTTTTGCAAGCAGGAGTTTGTTCACGTTCACCAATGAAGCTAGCCCTTTGACATCATTTCTAATGGTCTCTATTTAATAGAATCTCATTGGAATAACACAGTTCAGGCAAGTTTTACTTAATTCACAGGGATCCATAGATGGGATGAACCCATTTGTGAAAGAGACTAGTTAATGACCAAACTTATTTCCTTCTCTTCTGGGACTATCAGGTCTACATTTCTCAACCTACTGGTGGAGGAGGGCTATCACCAGGTTTAGGCCAATGGAAGGTGAACTAAGACAATGTATGTCTCAAGCTGTGAGTCGTGGTCTTTACCCCTCTGCTGGCTTAATGCAAAAAAGGAGTGTCCATGTTAACGGGTGGAGCCAAAGGGGAAAAAATCTCTGCTGGGAGGAGAGCAGCCAGATGACCGTAAAACTCATTTAGACTCCTTATGGAAGTCTTATAGAAATAAATTATTATGTCAAATTACTGAGATTAGGGGATTTATTAGTAGCAGCTAACATGATCTTAACTAATGCACAATCTCTCGTATAAACATCATCTAGAGAGATTAAGGGGAATGAAATATTTACAAAGAGATGCAGTAGACAATAGGGGATTTTAGTTATTAATTTACTCTTCAACAAATACTAAGTTCCCACCATTTGTATGTTGATATTCTAGGAACCAGAGATAGAGAAATGAGCAAAACACACAGCATACCCATCTGCATAAAGCTTCTATTCTAATGGAAGACAAAGAAATGTAAGTAAAACAACATCTAGTATCTCAGAGAGTAAGTGATGCAATGAAAAAATATTTTTTTTAAACAAGAGAATGACCTGGTGGAGAAGAGCGGCGGGTAGGAGTATAACTGATCCTGACAGATCCAGGCCTAGCATATGGTTCAAGTGACAGGGAGAGCCTCTGTTTCATACAAGCTGAAAAGCATAATTAGGATCATCTTGATAGCGAAGAGAGTAGGTGGTGGTAAGTGCCTTGAAGTGCCATGGTTGGGCTGGACAAGCTGGAGTTTTACAGGAATACTCCAAGAGTTTAGGACCCATCTCTCCATATGGATCATCCCAGAATAAAATGCTCAATAGGGTGTTTATACCTTTAATAACAAGGAGGAGAAAATATGTTTATATGGAATACAGATTTGCAAGCTAGAAAAGTGAAGAGAAACTGAGAACACTAAACCTTCAAATGTTTACCTTTCACTTTTTCCCATCCATACGAAAGTTAGAAAGTATACGTAGAAATGAAGGATAAAAATTTTCAAAGGAAAATATAATTCATAACTACATTAAAAATAATAGTACAGCAATGGCACCACATTAGTCACAGCTTCTGCTGATCATAAAAATTAAGATCAGAATCAAAAAAAGGGACTTAATATTCATGTACACTTTGCTTTTAGAAAACTGAATGCAAAATAACTAAATCAATATTTTAAAAAACAAAAGATAACTTAGGCATGGTTTTCACATTAAAAATGAAAGGACTGATTTCTCTAGAAGAGTTACTTTGATTAGTTAAAATACAAAATTAATTTTCAGTGGATGTCTATCCCAACTGTATAAACACTTGCCATCCTGACCTCACACCAGGGAGGCTGGCCCACGGAGCTACCACTGCCCTTCGCACTGTCTTTGCTGACATCATGCTCCAGTTCCTGACTGGATTTACTTTTGGCAACCCGGTTGAAAGATATCTGGCTCAAAATTATGACATGCCAAACCTGGCTAAAAAACTTGAAGAAATCAAAAAGGACATGGATGCCAACAAGAAACCCCCTAGTTCATGAGGCCAACTCCAGCACTGGCTCCAGGAAATCCTGACTCTACTCTTCTCTAGGGCCTCCTTTACATCTGAACCAAAGCTTCTGTCTTCTGTCCAGTGTCAGCCTTTGCTTTGAGCACAAATGGGGCCACAAATTAGGAACTGTGCTTACTTTCCCAACATCCTCACCTCTTCCCTTCCTCCTAGCAGAGTGGGAGGTCCTAAGACTGGAATTAGGGTGCTAGTTTAGTAAACATGACCTTTAATTAGTAGTCTCTCCCTTATTCTTTGGGATTTTTTACTGCTTTTTTCAAAAGAAAAATTAATGAGTTTTGTATAGCTGATCAGATATAAATAATGCTGACTTCACAAGTTAGCAATTATAATGGGTAAACATTTAAATTGTTATTTTAATGTCACTAAAATTAAAATCTAGAAGCCAGTTTCTGATGAATTATCCACTTATTTTATACTGCTCTCAGTATAACTGACATATATAACTCCATAATTGCTAATTTAATGAGTAAATCAATTTGCTACTCATCAACTGAGAAACTATATTCTGAGAACTCCATCAGGAATTGTGGAGTTAAAAAATAATGGCCTCTGTTCTCAGTAGACCTCAGTATGCATGTTTTTCCTTAATGATGCATTTGATCTGGCTCTTTTTGCTCAAAATAATCATATTTACTTGACATTACAAGATGGATAAGTGACAAGTTGTCTACAAAGGAAATTTTATGTCTTTTCACATTAAAAGAAATGTATCAACATAACTTTATAGTGATTCTCACAAGAAAACTTTTTTTGCTGCAATCAGAAATTATCATTGTAATTTGTCAAATGTATAATTAATTCATTTGAAAAAAATAAACAAAAATGTTTGATTACATCACTTTTCCTGTGAGTCAAGATACAAAAGTGATTTAGAATGAAGGGCCTCTCCCACCTCTAGCTTCTAGATCCTCTTCCTGGAGCCAGGCACTGCCAGCAGTGCACTGTATGCTACTGAACAAGATTCTTGCTTAACCATGTGTGCCTGGGCTTTTTACACAAATGATAAAGGCCACTTTTGCTCTGGCCTTTTCCCTCCCATTTAACATCAATATGTAAGGAATAAGGAATCTATTCCCTTTTTATAGCTGCATAAGATTCTATTTTATGAATATACCATAACTTATTTAAGCTATCGTTGATGAATAGTTGTTGCCTGTGATAATTGTGAACCTGATGTTATCATACGTATCTATGCAAGGTATAGCCACAAGCTAACGTCCTAAAACTGTAATATACCTATATTTAGATATAGGTAAAGTCTTACTTCATTGTGTGTTTTGCTTGTTGGGCAGCTTCACTGATAATGCCACGTCTGAGGACATTTTAGCAAAATCAGTAAACTGCAAGATTACTTAACAACACCTTTCTTCAGACAGTGATGGCACGGATACTACAGATGATTATAAAATGAAGTGATTATACTTCTCTTTGAGACTATGTATCTCTCATACATGGAGATAAGTTTTATCTACCAGTTCATCCTGGTGTGTGAGACAGATTAGGATCATATTATAGTTTGGCTTCTCTCCCTAGCAATGTGATCATGGGCAAACAGCTTATTTGTCCAAAACTGTTGTATTCTCTGTAAGATCTGGACATAATACTTACCTCAGAGGGCTTCTAAGAGAAATAATTGCAATAATGTATGTAATGCACAGTGCTTTGCAAATTTGCCCAATAAATAGCAGACCTTAGTCCAAACACAAAAAAACTTGCCACTCTAATGACTTTTCTAGACAAAAAGGGAATCCTTTTTAGTATGAAACATTTCATATGAGGATGTGGAAAAGCACTGAACAGGAACACATTCCAAAATCATTCACATTTGTCTCATATCAGAACAGCACACAAAGAAATGTATATTTTAATATGATATAGCTATTTTAGATATTTACATAATATGGTGAAATGAATATACTCAAGCATTTATTTTAATAAATATGTACCATGTGAAATATGCAAAACATTTCTCCATTGTAAAAACAGTTACTAGAAACTATACTCTTGGGAACAGTCATTATCATCTAATATGCCAACCAATAAGAACAAAGCAAAGTCAACCAAAGTGACTTGAGTGATGCTGTGATTATAAATGAACTGCACACATGTATAGAATAGAGAATGATACCAGTACTGAAACCTACAGTTTCACACTATAGAAGATTAGGTAGCAATTTATAAACAATAGAAATAAATTTGAAAAATTAAATCATCTGTGGCTAGTGAATAAAAATAAAATACTAAAGCAATATCCACTGAAAATGTTCATGAAATGAAAAGCCCAGCCCAGCTGGTGTTTATCAGTGGTTGAGCATTCACCCAGAAACCAAGAGATTGAGGTTTGATTCTCAGTCAGGGTATAAGCTCAAATCATGGACTTCGTCCCCAGAAGGGGGATGGATGATATTTCTCTCTCATCAATGTTTCTATTTCTCCACCCCTCTCCTTTCTTCTCTCTCTACAAATCAGTAACAATGTATTTTAAAAAGAAAAGCACAACTCAGGTGTTTCACTTGGAGGCTGCTATGATGTAAAAAGGTAACTAGGTTCTTAGGACTGAGGTTGACAGAGGCCATCAATACAGAATAGGACTGGAATAAAACTATCAGAGTAAATGATCAGAGAGATCAGATATTCAAAACTGCAACTATGCCTGGCTGGGGTGGTTCAGTGGTTGAGTGCTGACCTATAAATTAGAAGTCACAGTTCATGCTCAGTGAGGGTACATGCTGGGTTTGCTGGCTGGATCCCTAGCATGGGACATGCAGGAGGCAGCCAATCAATTATCAATGATTCTCTATCATCGATGTTTCTATTTCTCTCTCCCTTCTCCCTTCCTCTCCGAAATCAATAAAACGGTATTTTTTAAAAAACTGCAAGCTTTTCAACAAGGGGTTGATAACCTTCATGTTTGATAGCCATTCATTTATTCTACAAATATTTATTGACTGTCTACCATATGTCAGCACCATTTTAATCAGTGAAGAGTCAGAGCTGTGTCATATCTGCTCCCATAGACCTTATATTTTAGTGGAAAGGGAGAGGGGGATGCAACAAAAAGGAAATGCATACACGCAGAAAAAAATATCAGAGAAATAAGTAGTATAGAAAACTCATGTCTGGTGATATAATGGAGTGTGACTAGGGAGCTAATTTATATTATTGAGAGTCTGAAATGAGCTCTTTGAAGAGAGAGCATTTGAACTGGTATCTGAAAGATAAGTAGCCAGCCATCAGTTCAGTGGGCAAAGTATTCCAGCCAGAGCAAACCAGGCCAAGTCCCAGATAGGAGAAAAGTATAGCTGGGGTCACTGTGAACACCTCAGTGGAGAATGGCTGGAGATAAGGTTGGAGGGAGAGGTAAAGAGCCAAGTCCTGAACTGAAAAATTTATAATGGCATGAGAAGATATTGGAGCATTTTTAACAGGAAAGTAAAACGGCTCAATCTACATTACCCAACCTACAAAGCAGGTTGCCTGTGTGGAGACGGGTTTGTAGGAAGAGTGGAAATAGAAAGAGTACTTAGATGTTTATTCAAATATCCAAGCCAATCCTAGAGATAACAGTGGTTTGAACAAAGGTGGTGGGGATGGAGGTTGGGGACAGCAAATTTCAGGGAAATGTTTGGGAAGTACATACAGCAGAGTTGCTGACGTGAGGAATGATGGAAAAAGAGTAATTTGGGATAAGCCCTTGACATCTCACTGAATTCAGATAAAATGAGAACTAAGAAAATTCCATGCTCTTGGGGGAAAAACAAACAATCCTACTCATATCTGAAGCATTTCCAAATTCTACAGAAAAAGAAATCACAGGAAAGACATATATGGCATTAATTTGAAGACAACATAATAATAGTCTTTTAAAAGCCATTATGTGACTGCTCCACAAGATGAATTGTAGCCTGACCAAGGAATTCAGATGAAAATGTAACAGGCTACATGAGAGATACTTTTATCACAAGAGTTAGAAAGGCAGATGTGAACCTCACTCAAACCACACTTAAGCCTGGGTGATTTACATACCATTTCATAGTTATGAGTTCATTTGTATAAGATTTGCAGGTTTTCTTTCAGCGAATATTTAAGAAATTATCCTCTTAAATGACTATTGTCCCCTTTAAAATAACCAATGTGGGAGAAAATAAACTTACACTGCAAGTATTCAAAAATAATTTTGGAATTCCTCTATGAGGCTTACTTTCAAAGACAGCAGCTCATTCTTAGAGGAACAGGTCTATGTCTTGTGAGAGTGGGCCAATTCAGAGGCAATGTGGGACTGTGAGCACAACACTGATGTTGAATTCTGTCATTGCTGCTACATACAAGGTGTTCTCAGAAAGAGCAGCCAGGAACTAGTGGCCAGCGGGGTATGCAGGCCATCACATACAGAGAAGCACTCAGACACCATGGAATTTCTCTACAATAAATACAACGACGGGTTAACCACGTGAGTTTCATGAGCAAAGCCATGGACATCAAAGAAACAAATCCACGTCATATCCACAGGAAATATTTAGTGTGACATTTTTATAAGGTCAGGATGGTAGTATGTTTTACTCAATTTTTTATGGCTTCCACAACTTCCCAAACATGACGTTTTACCATTGATTTCTAGGTTTTCATACATTATGTTCCCACACCTTGCCTGGGGATTATATAGGACCAAACTTTAATGCCTAATGTGGAGGCTTCTCTGTGCCTGTTCTTCGGTACAAAGTACATGGACAACTTTTTGGAAATTGCTTCATTTGTGAGTATCATTTTTGAGAATACCTATATATCTTTCTCTAAACTATGTTGTTCATCTGTCATTCTTACAGTTAATTGCTTATTTGACTGCACCAAATGTCTGACCTTTTCAAAGATTCTGTGGATTACAGTGTAAATGGCTGAGTGATTTCAAGATTTTCAGGAACATTTCCCCCCCCCCCCCCCAGAATAAATAGACGCTTGTCATTTTTTTCTCATGAATTTCTTCTGACATGTTTAGAGTCTCACTTGCATATTTTTTAAATCACACATGAAAAAAAGAGACCTGAATTATTTGCCATGAAAAATTTCCACTAGTTTATATGTTATCACAAAGCAACAGGTAATTCCACTCACTTCCTGCTGACACAAGAATAGGACAGACTGTGAGAGTATTTCTACTATAGGTAAAATAGGAATCTTTATTGCTCTTCCAACACTTTTGGATTTTAACTGAACCTGTAATCAAATTTACTACACAGGATAAATTAAGTATGTATTGCATCCTTTCTTTACAGATAATTTCATAATGATTTTACTTCCCATGAAGAGCAAATTTAAAAATAATGAAAATATTATACTGAGAATCAAATCAGCAATTTGGGATATAAGTAAACAAAAAACATCCAATCAGAACAGCAAAAGGAAAAACAAGAATCCAAAATATAAAGATAGTGTAAGGAGCCTCTGGAACAATTTCAAGTGTACCAATATTCACATCATAGAAGTGCCAAAAAGAAGAAAAGAGAGAACAAGAAATTGAAAGCTTTTTTGAAAAAGAAATGACAGAAAACCTTCCTAACCGGGTGAATGAAATAGACATATAGGTCCAAGAAGCAGAGAGAGTCCCACAAGATGATCCCAAAAAGGCCTACACCAAGACATCATAATTAAAATGCAAAAGGTTAAAGACAAAGAGAAAATCTTAAAAACAGCAAGAGAAAATCAGTTACTTACCTACAAGGGAGTTCTCATAAGACTATAAGCTAATTTCTCAATAGAAACTTTGTAGGCCAGAAGCTACTGATAATAAATACTCAAAATTGGTGGAAAACAAAGACCTACAACCAAAATTACCAGCATAGTTATCATTTAGAATCAAAGGACAGAGGAAGAGCTTCCCAGACAAGAAAAAGCTAAAGGAGTTCATCACTACCAAACAGTATTACATGAAATGTTAAAGTCTTCTTTAAGAAGAAAAAAATATCAAAAATATAAACAATAAAATGTCAATAAATACCTATCAACAATTAAATTAAAAACAAAAATAAATGAACAAGCAAAACAAAAACAAACTCAGATACAGAGAACATCTTTATGCCTGTCAGGTGGGAGGGGTACAGGAATGGATGAAAAAGGTGAAGTGATTTAGAAGTTCAAATTGGTAGTTACAAAATAGTCATGGGGATGCAAAGGAAATATAGTCAATAATAGTCTAATAACTATGTATGGTATTGGATGGTTATGAAATTTATCAGGTTGATAACTTAATTATGTATTTTTTGAGGAATGGGGTGTATACCTGAAACTAATTTAGTATTGTTATGTCAACTATAATTGAAAAATAAGAAAATGATTTTAAAAAGAATAAGAAAATAAGTATTTTATTTTATTAAGGTATTAGATATGTGTCCTTATCTCCTCATTGCCCCCCAACATTTTTAAAATAACTCCAGAGCAATTACTTTCCAGGCCCATACACACTTCATCTTTTTCTCCACCAAAATTGAGTTCCCAGACCACTTCCAACATGTAAGTGGGGTTCCCCCTACACCAACAATTTTTAAGACACCAAGCAGGGTATCTAAAAATTCAACTCATTTCTGATTCTATCAACTCAGAGATAGTGTCAGATCATATAAATTAAGAGTTCAGTCCTACAAATTGTCCCAATCCCATCCATGCACTTCAGATGCCAGAAGCAAGCCCAGGTAAAACTGTGTCTCTGAAGAACTGGTCACAGATTAGAGGTTCCAATGACACCCCACCCCCGCTTCAACTCTAAATGTCAATCACAAGTCCAGATTGTGACCTATACTTTTATCCAAAAGGCTATGAAAGCAGAGGTTCCTGCATGCTTTCCTTAGGTTCAATTAATTTGCTAGAACTCAAAAGAAACATGTTATCACCCTAGCTGGTTTGGCTCAGTGGATAGAGTGTCAGCCTGTGAACTGAAGGGTTCCAAGTTCGATTCCAGCCAAGGGCACATGCCTGGGTTGCAGGCTCAATCCCCAGCAGCTGATCAATGATTCTCTCTCATCATTGATGTTTCTATTTCTCCTCCTTTCCTCTCTGAAACCAATAAAGAAATATATTTTAAAAAAAGAAAAGCAACATGTTACCTACTAGATCACTAGCTTACTGTAAAAGGTTATAACTCAGGAACAGCAAGGGATTAAAGAAATGCAGAGGGAAAGGTGTGAGGGAGCTTTCATGCCCACTTACGGTGTACCACTTTCTAGGCATCTCCACATGTCCACCATTGGAAAACTCCCAGAACACCATCCTCTTGTTTTATGGAAGCTTAGTTTCAGTCAGGATAAAATCATTGGCCAATGGATTGGTTCACTAATTCAACCTCTAGCCCCCACTCAACTACCATGAGGAAAGAAGGGGGACTGAAAGTTCCAACCTTCTAATCACATGGCTGGTTCCTTTGAAAACCAACCCCAATCCTTACTTGCTTTCCAAAGTCATGATATTAACACAACAAAAGTCACTTTTCACTCTCAGCACTTAAAAAATGGTAATAGTTCTCCAAGTTTTGAACCAAGAATTGTGGACAAAAACCAAATATGTATGATAAATATATATATTTTGGTCACCTGAACACCAACTATATATCTCCTATAAATTATCCTCTAGTCTTAAAACACAGATCTCTTATGGTAAAACAATCATAAAAATCAAAAGGTACTAACACATTTCTAGAATCTCAGCTATTAAATAGCCACTCAATCATCACATCATATCGAAAATGTCGCGCAGGGGGTGACCACTCAGGTTTACAGCTTCTGCTTGATCTTGCCAGATTTCAAAAGCAGGTGTGATCTCCGCAATACATGGCTTCACCCATTCTGGCACTTGGTTATAATCAGGCTGAGAGGCAATGTCATTCTTTGGCTCTGAACTTCTCTCAAGGTATTAATGTACTATTGAATTTTCCCCATTACACAACACATTTTCTCAACTCTTTAACCTAAGATACTATTTTTCCTTCTCCCCAATTATACCCCAACTTTTCTATCTTTACAAGGGTCTCTGGGTTTGGTGACTGTGCTGATCTAGATGGATGGCAAAAATACTATTCTAGCACCTCTATTCACATAAAATAAAGCTATACAAGAACAGAACTGATTAACTATCTTCACCAGGAGGCAATAAAGCTGCATTATCTGTTAGCCCCTGGGTTGCCAGAATGAGTGAAGTATATCCTGCCCATCAGGCCTTCAGAGAATTCTGCATAAAGTTTAAAAAACAGCATAATTTCTTGTTTAGAAAGCATCCTTGTTTAAAGCCCTTGGAGTTTAATCCCTTATCCTATGCCCAATGCATCAAATAGGGATAAAAAACAATTTGAGGTGATGTGGAGAAGAAAAATACTCAAACTTTCCCCACCCCCACTTCCCCAGATCTACCAGTAAAAGAAAAATCTACCAAATGGGAATATTCCTTTAACCCTATTTGTCTTCATGTTGAGTGTGAGCACACATTTGTGAAGGTGTATAACCAGCCCTTCATGCTTTTATCTTGCCCCAATTAGACAAAATGTTTTAATTGCCTGTTCCAATTCTCCATCAAATTAGTACTGAGGAGGATCTCCTTCTGCCCATTGTGGGACATTATGGCTGGGAAAAGTGTGCGCCTTGGTCTGAAGAAATGATGCTCAGCCATCCAAGTTGGTGCAGTATGTCTGTTCAGGTTCTTTCATAATGTTCTGAGCACTGTCATCAACCATCAGCAATAAAAGCCCTCTCCAGAGGCAGTGTCTCTTCCCGTCAAGACCCATTTTAGCCCCCAAGGGTGACCAGCATGTCTGCTTGCCAGTTAAGCTCAGGGGCCTTCCCCTCAGGAAATATGCCACATAACAAGTTGCAATCACCGTCTATTTTGCTGGCAAACAGAGATGTTCTTTTAGCATTTTGTGCCTCAGAGGGTGCAAGAGGAGCATATTAATATTTAGCCCATCTTTGCATTGCTGAACTCAGATGTCCACTCATTTAATGGACATAGGTGACCATATCAGGAGAGCAGAGGTTCCTATTTGCTTGTTGATTCCAATCACCTTCCAGACCTGGAAGAAAGTTCTTCTGATGGGCACCATTATGTCCTACTCTAAGGTACCTCTCCAGTCTCCACAAGGCTGTGCCCACATGGCCATGGCATCCTTTTAGCAGACCAGCTTCCCACTGCTCTCCTGTGTGATCCTATAGCCACACTCTTTGTTTTGCAGAGGTTCTGGTGAAATAGAAGCCATTTGTCCATTGCAGGTACATCAATAAACCATCAATCTTTCCTGTCATATATCTCTGCTTCCTCATTCCTGTTCCCTGAGGTCACCTCCCAAATTATATGTAACCAAGGCCTATCTCAGCTCCCAGGGGGAACCCAGAATACGCGAGTAGACAACAGCCACCTCTGCCAGCATATGGTATTGTTAAAGCCAACATAGATGACTGTGGAAGAGGTTTAAGCCTAAGAAACTGAGTCCAGAGAGCTCAGACTCCTCAGTAGTATCTGCATCGGTACATGTGACACACGCCCAGCAGAGAAAGTGCTTTTGGATGTTGCATTGCTTGTCTCTGTCTTTCCCTGGCTTTAATACTTTCAACTAATTCTGGGTCTCTGAATCTCAAGTTTAGCTCCAGAACTTAGTGGTTATCAAAAACACCTACATGGGTAAATATAAACATTGGTCAAATGGTAAAAGGAAGAACTGGGCCAATTACCGAGTTAGAGATTCAGGCAAATGGAAACACCTCAGGATTCCAGTTATCTGAACAGATACCAGGTAAACATATGGTCACAGGAACAATATGGAAACTTGTTATTAGAATTAGAACCCAATTTTTTAAAACCATACTTATAACATTAGCTTGAGATCTGAATCCTTAAAGCATTTACCCCACACCCTGAAATGTGCCCAGCCATGATCAGCACTGAGAAGGGGATGTGGAACTTTCATGGTCCAGCCAGCACTGAGCCGACTTCATAGTTTCAGAACTACTATGATACTTCTTAGAAGATGCTGTCCTTGCTACAGTGAGAATAAAGCCAGAATACCAATCCTGCTCTTTTCCTAAAGATAAAAGCTTTATGAATTAAGTCTCAAAAATGTCTCCTTCCCTTTTCTCATTTATAGATTAGTGAAGCAGGCCCAATAATATTCTCTGCTGGTTATCAATAGGTTTTCAAAAATGTGTTTTGTAGACATTAATGATAGTATTTAAATCTATCCCCTTCTAAATGTCCTCTTCCTTTTTCTTGATCAGAGTCAACATTAGCCTAATTTTTTATAGAAAAAATAACTGTCTATTAAATCATCACTCTTGACCATTTACTTTCACTATAGTACACCCAAAGCTTCTTTCATGAACTTCACCTGAACATCAGCATGCTACATATTATTTCCCCACTTATTACTACAGTGTCATAGTCTGGTCTTATCTTTGCATACATTGGTTCACATGTTTCACTTACACATAATCATTTTTGTGCTCCTTGTCCATATCTGTCTACATTGCTTCAGGTTAGGTCATTCCCCTTCATTTAGTCTCAACTTTATGCCCTATGTCATATCATTTACATTCTAATCATGTCAGATAAAGCAATGCCATCAATGCTATGGCTTTCTTTCTGACAAATAAATTTGTGGGCTCAACAACTTTGACAAATAGCCATGAAACCAAATTTGAGTATTAAAACTGTATATTCACCAAATCACATAAATTCCTCTTTATTAAAACCTGCATGCAATGATTTAATGTCACATTGCTCAACTATGGAAAATTGTCTCTATTATTTGGGCCCTTACCTAGCTATAATGCTAATATTTTCCATGTAAAACAATGTAAACAACACACTTATGGAGATGGAGATTGAGCTACACAGTAATCATGATCATCTTCATCCAAACATATGTATAACGCTTCTATTTTGGGAACCAGATGACAGAAGTTTACACATGGACATATAAATATACCTGGCACAGGAACGACTAATAATCCTTGGGAGCCAGGGAATTAGAGGTGAATAAAAGGACAGAAGTCTAAAAGATACTTTTTCTAGGAATTGAACAGGTAAGGATTAAACCTAAAGTTGGATATTATAGCGAAACTAGAGGCCCATTACATGAAATTGTGCGTGGGGAGGGGGTTGCTTCAGCTTTGCCTGCCCTCTCTTCAATCTGGGACCTCTGGCTCCTAACCACTCACCTGCCTGCCAGCCTTATCCCCTTAACTGCTCTCACCTGATAGCCTATTTGCCCTAACTGCTCTCCCGCCTGCCTGATTGCCTCTAACCTCCTCTGCCATGGCCCTGCCAACATGACTTTGTTGGGAAGGATGTCCAGAAATACATACAGAAGGTCATCCGGAAGATGTTTAGTCTAATTACCATATTACCCTTTTATTAGTATAGACTAGAGACCCGGTGCACAAGATTTGTGCACTCAGTGGGTGGACGGGTCCCCCAGCCCAGCCTATGCCCTGTCACAATGCAGGTACCCCGAGATTGATCACCTCGAAGAGGCAGGCCCCACCTATCTCTCTGGGACTCCTTCATGAATTGTCCCAAAGAAGTAGACAGGAGCTGAGGATTTTGCCACATGGATCTGGGAGACAGGACACCTAGGACCTCCAGGGAAGCCTCGCCATGTGGATCCCAGAGAACCCCCCACCCAGGCAGGCCTTGCAATGTGGAGCTGAGGGACCCCTACGCAGGCCTTGCCATGTAGAGCCAGAGGACTCTCAGGCAGGCCATGCTGGACACCGAAGCAGGCCTCGCTATTAGAGCCGGGGGACCTGCCTCCTCCCAGCTCCACATAGCCAGGAGGAGGCGGAACTACCAGGCAGGCTCCATGTTATACACAAAGCATCAAGCCAAGCCCTGCCACCTACATGTGCCTGCTGTGTGTGCAGCCATCTTGTGAGGGCATCACAGCATGACCACCACTTAGGCTTTTATTAGTAATGTTACATGTTCATAAGGACTTTATTCATAATAGCCAGGAAGTAGGAAAAGAGAAAGAGTCTATACACATTTGAATAAACACCCTCATATATAAAAGTCATGACCCCCGCAGCCCCCAGCGCCACCACTGCCGGGCTTGGGGCTGTGATCCCATCCCCCAGAGCCACCTTGGCCAGGCTTGGGGCCGGGTTTGTGGCTGCCATCACCACCCTCTGGCCCCCAGTGCTGCCATGGCCAGGCTTAGGGCCAGGTTTGTGGCTGCGATCTTGGCCCCCGCAGCTCCCAGCACCACCGTGGCTGGTCTTGGGACAGGGTTTGTGGCTGCCACTGCGGTCACCCCTGGCCCCCAGTGCTACCATGGCCAGGTTTGGGGCCAGGTTTGTGGCTGCTATAACCCCCCCCCCGCCCCCGAGGCCCCAGTGCTGCCATGGACGGGCTTAGGGCGGTGGGGGCCAGAGCCTCTGCTGGGTCTGGGCTGGGATGGGAGGCCCGCTACTCCAGCACTGCCATGGCCAGCTCAGGGCGGAGGGAACCCACCTGCCATCTTGATTGGGGGTTAATTTGCATACTGCTCCTATTGGCTAGCAAAGGTATGGTCAATTTCCATGTTTCTCTTTTATTAGATAGGAAGGATGCCATCTTGTCCTAAAAATGCAGGTTGTTCCCAGGTTTTCCTATCATGGAAGGGGAGGCCTCAGTAGCATCCTGAGTGCTGACCAGGGCTTATGTGCTTCTTCTTTATCTTAGCAGATGTAATGATTCCTAGAAGACGACTCTTGGATGTACCTTGAACATTTCTATCAAATTTGTCAAATCAAAAATGTTGAACCACTTTAAACTCCCACCAGCAACCATGTATGTGCCCTCTGTCCACTTTGATGCCAATATCATTTATTTCTCCCTAGAAGTGTCCATCCCATCAGCCAGGACTTCTTGGTACTTGAGCCAACCTTGGTTCAGCCAAGAAGTCCTGGCTGATGGGATGGACACTTGATTTCCCGAGATAGAATTATGGAGGAGGAAAAACAGCTTTCTCCTACCTTTCTGAGTTCTTAGTGGAGGCCCTTGTAATGAAAGACAGATCACCAAGAGAAAAACAAAAGTTCATTAATATGTGTACCTCGTGTATATGTGGGAGATCCCAGGGAAAATGAGTAACTCCCCAAAATGGCTTAGAATGCAGATTTAAACACCTTTTTCCTAGGGAAAGGGGATGGGAGATATAGGCCTCTTTGAGGAGAATAATGATATTTAGGAAAGATGAATGGAGTGGGGGGAAGAAGTTTGTAACAAAGTGTGGGTGCAATGTCAACTTCTACTCTCCCATCCTCTGACAGGAGTCAGTCCAGTCTTCTCTGTCTGATGACGCTTCCCCATCAAGGGGACCTATGATATTTAAGCTCCTTTTAGGGGGGTCTGATTTTATGGAGATCAGGAGACTTCAGTGAAATCCTCTGTGTGCATTTGCCGTTTTTCAAGCATCTACAGCTCAAAATCATGAATATAACAACACAGCATATGTTGGGGTGGCATGTTTTCTGACTTTCAGAATAAACTCAATAAAAGCTTGTTTCTTCTCTTAGATGATTTGCCACAGTAGCATTATTCCCTGGAGACAGTATTCTGACCAGACCTTCCTGGGAGTGATCATAACATTATCCTGTGTTTGTAGAAAGGTGTTGGCCACAGCACTAAGTAATCCAGGGCAGTTTTCTCATCCTGTGGAAAGGGGTATAAAGTTATAGTTTATCTCCCTTTTTACAGGTTTCCTGTGGGTTTGTGACTCTGCTGCCCCAACCTATGCCCATCAGCAACCCAAGTGTCTTTGCCTCAGGCCTTGGGGCTGCTGGGTGCCAGGCCTACGGGTTTGTGTCTCCAATCCACCCCTCCACAACCTCAGTCCCAGGTTTGCCATGGCTGAGCTTGGGGTGGCGGAAGGCTGGCCTCCCTTCTAGGCATGTGGTTGTGATCAGCACCTCCGCCACCCCAGAACCGCCATGGCCGACTTGGAGTGGCAGGGGGCTGCCTGCCATCTTGGTTGGGTTAATTTGAATACTCACTCCTATTGGCTTGTAGCATAGTGAAAGTACAGTCAATTTGCATGTTTCTCTCATTAGATAGGATATTTAGTAAATAGTCAAGAGTCATGAAAAAATCATTAAAATAAGGTCCTACTGACTAGCTCACCTCATTAATAAAATGAAATTCAAAATTCAGAAACTCAAAGATAGAAAGTTTACTTTTTATTGTATTTTTAAAAATATTTTTTGTTGATTTCAGAGAGGAAGGGAAAAGAGATAGGAAACATTCTATCTAATAAAAGAAAATATGCAAATTGACCTTCACTAAATGTACCTTTGCTTAAATCCACCAGCCACACCCATCAACCAATCAGGAGCAAGGGCCAGAGCCAAGGCGGGAGGGGCTGGGGGCGAAGCCAAGGCAGCAGATGAGTGTGTGAAGCAGGGCTGAAGCGTGCTTGAGGCAACCAGCAAGAGCCGGGGGTGGGGGGACCCAGGGACGGGCGTTTGCCCAGGGCCAGGACCCAGTCCCAGGCAGCTGGCAAGCACGCGAGGCAGGGGACAGAGCTGAGGCACACAAGGTGGGGGATGGAACCAAGGCGTATGTGAGGTGGGGGTTGGGACCGAAGCACCTGTGTCTGAGGCCACGGAGTGCAGGGTGCCCTCGGGGCTGGGCGGTTGCCACCAGGGCTAAAGCCTGGAATGGGGAGGTGGGGCCAAGGCATCTGGCAAGCACGGAGCCCCCGGGACCAGGCGGTCGCTGGGCCACCACCAGAGGGCAGAGCTAAGGCCAGGGAGTGAGGGCGGGGCCAAGGCAGCCAGGGCAGAGCCAGCCATTGGCCCCATTGCAAGGCGATGGCTGTATGCCCAAGGCCTAAAGCTTCGGCAAGGGGTGAGGAGTCAGTAGGACGTCCCCTGAGGGCTCCCAGTATGTGTGAGAGGGCAAGTTGGGCTGTAGGATCACCCACCCACAGTGCATGAATTTTGTGCATGGGGCCCCTAGTCAATGATAAGAGAGAATCATTGAAGTGCTGCCTCCTACCCAACCCCTACTGGGAATCCAGACCACAACTGAGGCATATGCCCTTGACCAGAATCAAACCAAGGACCTTTCAGTCTTCAGTCTCACACTTTAGCCACTGAACCAAACCAGTTAGGGAAGTGGGAAGGTTTATTTTTAAGAGGACAGCTAACTTATTTGTGGAGCCAGTTTAGGAGGTAACAAATCTCAGGAGCTAGAAGTAGAGATGATAGAACTAGCAGAACCTATATATATAAAAGCCCAGCGACTGAACAGCAGAATGACCTGAACGACCTATACAACTGGTAATTATGACACGCACTCAGCAGTCAACTGGTCTGCCTGATCTTAACCTTGATAGCCTCCCCTCCTACCCACCCCTGCTGGTCTGGCCCCTATTGATCTGGGGTGAGGCTGGCTGGCCAACCGCCCAGGCCCCTTTCTCTGGGCCAGACCCACCCCGGATTGAACCACCACCCCGATCGGGGGCAGGGCCATACAAGCACCCACATCCCTTCCTCTCCAATAACCCCCACTGGAGTGGGACAGCTGGACCCAATCCATGCACCTCTATCTACACTAATAAATAAAAGAGAAACATACAGATTGGCTGAACCTTCACTATGCCCACAAACCACACCCACCAACCAATCAGGAGCAAGTATGCAAATTAACTCAACCAAGATGGCTGCAGCTACTGAGTGAGCAGGAGGCTTGGGTTTCACTGGCAAAGGAGAAAGCCAAGCTTCCCGCCCGCTCTGGCTGACCCTGAATTCTGCTCAAGGCTACAAAGTTTCTATTATAGAAGATAAATAAATCCCAACAAAAATGGCAGCAGCCACAGAGTTGTAGAGAGCAGGAGGCTCGGGTTGCCCCCGGCAATGGAGGAAGCCAAGCTTCGCACTTGCCCTGACCTCCACTCAAGACTACAACATTTCCTTTATAGAAGATAAGGAAATTCCAACAAAAAATGGTAGCAGCCACAGACCTGGAGAGAGCAGGCGGCTTGGATTGCCCCTGGTGATGGAAGAATCCAAGCTTCTCGCCTGCTCTGACCTCTTCTCAAGGCTACAAAGTTTCAGTTACAGAAGATAAATGAATCACAGATACCAGGGCCTGTATTTGGGTCACCAGGGACATAGTTGGCCTCAAAACTACTACAGGCCCCTGGCCAAGGCTACCCCATGCCTCAAGGAAATCCCTGCTCTGATCCGGGAGACCCTTCAAGGCACAACAGCTGGTCCCACCCATGCACTAGGCCTCCATCCTAATAAAAGAGTAACATACAAATTGATAGTCACTCCAATACTCAAGATGGCTGCCTTCATGTTGCCACAAGATGGCTAGCATGGGAGGGGCCAGGCCTGCAAGGGAGGGCAGTTGGGGGCAATCAAGCCTTCAGCAGAGGGCAGTTAGGGGTTATCAGGCTGGCAGAGGAGGGAAGTTGGGGGCAACCAAGCCTGCACAAAAGGGCAGTTGGGGGGCAGGCCTTCAGGGGAGAGAAGTTAGGGGAGATCAGGCCTGCAGAAGAGGGCAGTTGGGGAGACCAGACTTGCAGGAGAAGGCAGTTAGAGGTGACAAGGCCTGCAGGGGAAGGCAGTTAGGGGTGACCAGGCAAGCAGGTGAGGGCAGTTAGGGGCAATCAGGTTGGCAGGGGAGCATTAGGCATCAATCAGGCTGGCAGGAAAGTGGTTAGGGGATGATCAGTTTAGCAGGCAGAAACGGTTAGGGGCAATCAGGAAGGCAAGCAGGTGAGCAGTTGGGAGCCGGCAGTCATGGAGTGTGAGAGGAATGTCCCAGATTGGAGATGGTGTACACTAAGCTGAGGAACACACACCCCCGTGCACGAATTTCATGCACCTGCCCTCCAGCAGAAATATAAAACCTTATCCCATCATCACTCCAACCCAACTCAACAAAGGCTCCTGAAACCACAAAATTAGATCAGTGATTCAGGCTAGCAGTTCAAAGTGTAAAGCTTCATTCACACGTGAGGAATTTGCACCTTTCCTCTTCCCCTTGGATTCTGCATCTCAGAGGAGGCATGCACGGTATGGACTTGCAACTGAAAAATCAAAAAAATCACTCTTTTGGGGTCCTGTGGCCCATTCAGACAGAGACAAACTGATCACACAAAGCCAACCACCAGACTCCGTCCCTTCCTCATCCCATGGCCTCAGCTCCAGGCAGGCACTCCCCATGGCAAAATACAAAGAGAGCCGCCTCCTATCTTTTCAGAGATGGGAATGCTCAGGAGAGCAAGATAATAGAAACCTAAGGACTCTCCCCATTCGCCCCCCCCCAAAAGAAGTACACACTGTGCCTACCTTATCTCTTTCAGCAACCCTCCTTTGCCCCTTCCCTGAAGTAGAAGGATTGGAGAACATCCTAATAAAAGAGTAATATTCAAATTTGACCATACCTTTGCTACACTACCAGCCAATCATGTGCAAGGAGCAGGGCCGTGTGGCATGTGGCCACACCCCCCGTGCCACTGTCACCACTCTGCAGGGCCCGGACTAGGGAGCGGACACTGCACTGGCGATCCTGGCCAGCCCTCGGCACCCATTCTGTCCCTCTGTGGGACCCCAGCCTGGGGAGCCGACACTGCACTGGCAGTCCTGGCTGGCCTGCAGTGCCCATTCTGTCCCTCCAGAGGTAATCCGGCCCCCGCATGGCCTGCAGCGAAGGCCGGCCATATGGGCACTTTGCTGAAGCACCGGGGGTCCCAGATCACAGCTTAGCCCACCTCAGCAGGAGATCCAGTCTCCCTGCAGCCCGCAGTGAAGGCTAGCCTCACAGGCACTTTGCCTTGGGGGCTGGGAGCCCCAGATCACAGCCCAGCCCCAGAAGACAAAACCATGGTGGTGGGGCCAAGGTAGAGGCTGTTAGGGGTGATCAGACCAGGAGGGGAGGGCAGTTGAGGGTGATCAGGCTGGTGTTGAGGGGCAATTGGGGCTGAGCAGGCCAGCAGAGGGGACCAGTTGGGGCAATCAGGCCAGCAAGCAGAGTGGTTAGGGGTGATCAAGCAGTCAGGTAGGTAAGAGTTAGAAGTGGATTGTGAGGGGGTTGTCCAAGTACCAGTTTAGGCCCAATCCCACAAGGGTCTCATATTGGAGAGGATGCAGTCTGGACTGAGAGCCGACCCCCCCGCATGCACAAATTTATTGCACTTAGGCACTAATCCTATCTAATAAAAGAGTAATGTGCAAATTTGACCGTACCTTTGCTACACTACCAGCCACTCAGGAGTGGGGAGCGGGGCCAAGCGGCGTGAGGTGAGGGGCGGCAGTGGCGCAAGGGGCAGGGCAGTGGCGCAAGGGGCAGGGTCCCTTTCCGGCCCTGGGGTTAGACCGCATGCTCTGTGGTCCTGGGTGCCTGCGGCTACATGTGGCTGCAGCTGGCCTGAGTAAAGCTGGCCCAGGTCCTGGATGCCTATAGCTGGCCAGAGGGAGGGAAGCCTGGGTCCCAGGTCTGAGGCAAGACAGAGGCAGTTAAAAACAATCAGGCCAGCAGAGGAGAACTTCAGGGTGATCAGGCAGGCAGGCAGAAGTGGTTAGGAGCGATTAGGTAGGCAGAGGTGGTTAGGGGTGATCACACAGACAGGTAGAAGAGTTAAGGGGCAATCAGTCAGGCAGGCCAGTGAACAGTTAGGAGCCAGTGTTCCTAAATTGCAAGAAGGATGTCCAATTGCCAACAGTCAGACATCCCCAAAGGGGTCCCCTGATTGGAGAAGGTGCAGGCTTGGCTGAGGGAACCCCCACCCCATGCACGAATTTCATGCACTGGGCCACTAGTCCTAATAAGAGAGTAATATGCAAATTGACCATACCTTCACTACACCCACAAGCCATGCCCACTAGCCCATTAGGAGTAGGGGCAAGGCCAAGGTGGCCCAGGCCGGGGAGCAGAAGGGCTGAGATGGCCATTGAGCACGCTAGGTGGGGGTGGGGCCGAGGCGTGCGTTAGGCAGTCAGCGAGCATGGAGGGGGGTGTCCCCCCCCAAGGTCTGGTGTTCACTGGCGACCAGGGTAAAGGCAGCTGGCGAGCACTCAAGGCGGGAGGGTGGGTCCAAGGCATGTGTGAGGCAATGGGCAGGCTGAGGCGTGAGCGAGGCAAGGGGTGGGGCTGAAGCAAGGGGTGAGGCCGAGGCGCAAGTGGCAGCCTTGTGGTGCCTGTGAGGCCTCTGTAAGTGCAGGGTGCTCCCGGGGCTGGGCTGTCTCCACTGGAGCTAAGCTAAGGCCTTGGCTCAGGGAGTGGGGCCGAGACATTCGGCAAGCGCAGGGCCCCTGGGTCTGGGCGGCACCAGTGGCAGGGGCTAAAACCAGGGCCGGGGGGGGGGGGGGGAGGCTGGGGCCAAGGTGGCCAGGGAAGAGCAAGCCATTGGCTCCATTGAGAGGGTAGGTTGGGCTGAGGGACCACCCACCCTCAATGCATGAATTTCGTGCACTGGACCCGTCTTAATAATAAAAGGCCAGGGTTCTTATGGCTGATCACAGTATGGGTTCTTATGGCTGATCACAGTGAAATACTGACCATCCTGAAGTCAGTGCTGGGTTGCTATGGTGCCTGCCGGGATCGAATGCATGGCCAGCCTCCAAACCACTGGAGGCCATTAGCCCAGGCTGGCCAGTGTCTCACAGGAGACCGCTGCCAGGATCGGGAGGCATGGCTGGCCTCTAAACCGCCCAATGCCCTAGCTCAGACTGGCCAGCCCCCCAGAGGAGACCCCTGACAAAGGAAGCCTCCTGGCCGAGGAAGCCTGAATTTGTTCTTGACCTAGGGCTGGGCTCTCCCCATGAGGGACTCAGAAGCCGCCAGAATCTAACTGCTAGTCTCTGGAAGGTGGAGTGCATCCACTGTCCACCAAAACGTAGGACCATCACACTGTGCAGTCTCAGTGCAGACATAGGTCCGTGGCTGATGAGGTACAGGCCAGACCAAAACAAAACAGCAGAAACACCCTGCACCTGGGCAGGCGCAGCTGCAGTCCACATGGCCTGGGTAGTATAGAAAGTGCTACTTTCTCCCGGGTCCCGTGCTGGCCCCACCTCGCTCACCCACAAGCTCCCCTGAGTCCTAACAGGGAAGTGTATAGGGCATCTGAAGGTGTTGTACCATTCTGGGTGCTTTTGCCCAAGGACACCCTTTGGAATGAATTCAGAGCCACATCTCACTTCCCATGAGACTGGAAGAACCACGTAAAAGGATTTCGACAAAAGCCTTCCTCATCTGTTTATTCTTTTGAATCCATAAAACAACCTTAAAAGAAAAAGCATTCAGGCCATGTAAGAGATAATGCACTTTCTGGCCAGAGCACCCAGGATTCTTTTGCCCAACAGGTTAAATGAAGCAGAGAGCTGGCAGAGTGGCCCTGGTGCCCTATGAAGGGACCGGAGGAATAGGGTTGCAGAAATTCCGTAAGCTTCTCACCACCTTCTGCTATGCAATCCACACCATCCAGATCCACCAGGACTGGAGGCAACTGGGAGTCACAGCCGTGATTTGGGATGTGGTAAGCAAATCTTGGGAGGCCTCTGAAAACATCTGCAATTGATAGTAACACTGGTCTTTATTTAAAAAGAAATGAAAGAACAGCTTTGTTGAGATCTAATTCATATACTGTACATGTCACCTAAAGTGTACAATGAACTGGTTTTTTTTTAAGTAAATTCAGAGTAGTGCAACAATGGTCCATTTTTAAATATCTTCAAGATCCCTTCTCCTCAAAAAAAACAAAAACAAAAACTACCCACCAGAATCACTTTCTTGATCATCTTTCCTAAAATAGATTGCAAAATATATTTCCCAAAATAGATTTAAGAATGGGTAAATGAAAATTAAGGAAGTTAAAATACTACACAAAGGATATTGTAAAAAGACAAAGCCCAAAGTGAAGATTGTGTATTTTTTTTAATTGTTTGAGAGAGAAAGAGGGAAGGAGAGAAGACAGAAACATCAATGATGAGAATCACTGATCAAAGGTTTGCAGCACTATCTCTTTGGACACCGTTAGTGTCAAGTCTGCCCGGGAGGTTATAGGGCTTCCGTGCAAGTTTTACGCGCCCCTCCCGTCCCAGGCAAACATGGAAGTGGGACTCCGGGATGGACTGCTATTTTTAGATACTTTTAAACACCCCAGCCCTGAGATTATGGTGTCATAAAATAAGTTGGAAAGTGTTCCTTCATTCCTTTCTCTTCAAGAGTTTGTCTAAGAGAAAACATTTCTGGAACGAGAAAAATAAAATGGCAGCAGAATAGACAGACGTGTCCCAAGCCTTGTCCCGGAGCAGATAGAAAGAACAGCTGAGGGTCGCAGGGGGAGTGCCTACTGGTGAGTTAAGAGACAGCTATACTCCAGGAGAAGGTGGGGGACTGCTGGATAGGGCTCCCCTGATCGGGCAGTGCCCACTTCTGCTGGGTTCCCTCCCAGAGCCACCAGCTTGGAGGCAGAGACCATGTCATCTTGAAAGGGAAAGTGGATGTTATCAGAAGCCTGAAAATTTACAACTGAGGCACCCACCAAACAGCTGCAAACCCCAGAGCACCACTTCCCAATTGGCGCAAATGTTCGGATTCAGAGGAGCGCTACACTCCACCATGGAAAGGTCAGATTTCCCCTTGGATAAGGTGAGGTCTCCAGTCCGGCTACACGGCTACACAGTGAAATGCTCACACTGTGGGAGCTGAAGGACGGGGAAATCTGCACCTAGACAATTATGTGGCTTTGGGGATTGCATGATCCGTGAATGTGGAAGGGGATCCTCAGAGCTGCTAACAAAGGGGATCTCTAAAAAGCAACCCATTTTCATCTGACGCAGAAGGACAGCATAAAAATTTTGAAAGTGTGTTGGCTACTTAGACAAAAGGGAGAAGGTAGAACTGTGCAGACTTGTGCGCAGCCCCAGAGTTTGCACACTTACACTTTTCCCTCCTTGCTTCTGATTGCTAAGCCCAATACATAGAATCACCCAGTTTGGGACATCCTGAGAGACTGCAGGGGAGAATTTTTCTGAAACCTGGGGATCCCAGTGGGGAGTTAACATCGGGGCAGCCCACTCCCACAAGCCAACATCGAGAGCCACCAGGAAAGCAAGATCTAAGCACAGGCCAGAGAGGATCTATAGACCCAAAGGACACTCCAGAAACACTGCCACCAAGGGGTTAAATCACAAATTGACTCTTCTGTAATCACAAACAAAGGAATACAAGTAATTAAGACACACTGCCTGCTTAAATCAGGACTGGCTTACAACACTGAGGAGCACTGGAATGCAGGGAACTGCATGCCAAATAGAACAATAGAGTTAGTGAAGCAGGCATCACCAGGAAAGGGAGTAAATGAAATGGAGGAAAGCAACCTGTTAGAGAAAGAATTCAGAGACATGTTCATAAGGAGACTGAAAAGAATTAAAGACAAATAGACAATATGAGTAACAACCAAGAGGGAATGAAAAATGGCATTGCTGTCGTAAAGAACTCAATAAAAGCATCAACAGTAGACTAGAAGAAACAGAGGACTGTATCAGTGATCTGGAAGACAAGGTAGGAAAAAATATCCAAGTAGAGCAGCTTCTAGAAAAAAAAATTAACAGTAGGAGAGCCTAAGGGAATTTGGGACAACATGAAACAAAACAACATCTGCATAATAGGGGTTTCAGAAAGAGAGGAAAATGAGCAAGGAATAGAAAATCTGTTTGAAGAAATGACAGAAAACTTCCCTGATATAGGGGGAAAAAAAACAAAAACAAAAATCCAAGAAGCTCACAAAATACCAAGCAAAATGAACCCTTAAAAGACCGGCCCCTAGGCACATTATAATTAAATTAGAGGCCCAGTGGATGAAATTGTGCATGGGAAGGGGGTCCCCTCAACATGGCCTACACTCTCTCCAATGTGGGAACTAAACAATCACCTGCCTGCCAACCTGATCCCCCTAACTGCTCTCCTCTGCCTTAGCCCTGTCAACATGGCAGAGTTGGGAAGGACGTCCAGGACATCCAGGTCATCCGGAAGATGTTCAGTGTAATTAACATATTACCCTTTTATTAGTATAGATGCCATCTTGTCCTAAAAATGCAGGTTGTTCCCAGGTTTTCCTATCGTGGAAGGGGAGCCCTCAGTAGCATCATGGGTGCTGAGCAAGGCTTATGCACTTGTGCTTTATCTCAGCAGATGTGATTACTACAAGTCTCTTGGGTGTACCTTGAACATTTCTATCGAATTTACCAAATCATCCTCCAAAAATGTTGAACCACTTTAAAATCCCACCAACAACCATGTATGTGCCCCTCCATTCACTCTGATGCCAATATCATTGATTTCTCCCTAGAAGTGTCCATTCCATCAGCCAGGACTTCTTAATACTTGAGCCAACCTCACTGTTCAGCTGGGGACTTGATTTCCTGAGATAGAATTATGGAGGAAAAATAGCTTTCCTCTACCTTTCTGAGTTCTTAGTGGAGGCCCTTGTAATGAAAGACAGATCACCAAGAGAAAAACAAAAGTTCATTAACATGTGTACCTTATGTATATGTGGGAGATCCCAGGGAAAATGAGTAACTCCCCAAAATGGCTTAGAATGCAGATTTAAATACCTTCTTCCTAGGGAAAGGGGACAGGAGACATAGGCCTCTTTAAGGAGAATAATAATATTTAGGAAAGATGAGTGGGGTGTGGGGAGAAGAAGTTTGTAACGAAGTGTGGGTGTGATGTCAACTTCTACTCTCCCATCCTCTGACAGGAGTCAGTCCTCTGCCCAATGACACTTCCCCATTAAGGGACCTATGACATTTAAGCTCCTTTATGGGGATCTGATTTTGGGAGATCAGGAGACTTGAGTAAAATCCTTTCTGTACATTTGCTGTTTTTCAAGCATCTACAGCTCAAGATCATCAATGTAACAACACAGCATATGTTGGGGTGGCATGTTCTCTGACCTTCAGAATAAACCCAATAAAAGCTTGTTTCCTCTCTCAGATGATTTGTCACAGTAGCATTATTCCCTGAAGATGGTATTCTGACCAGACCTTCCTGGGAGTGATCATAACATTACCCTGTGTTTGTAGAAAGGTGTTGGCCACAGCACTGAGTAATCCAGGGGCCATTTTCTCATCCTGTGGAAAGGGGGATAAAGTTATGATAGTTTATCTCGCTTTCCACAGGTTACTTGTGGGTTTGTGCCTCTGCTGCCCGAACCCACGCCCCTCAGCAAACCAATCGCCTCCACCCTAGCTGGGTGCTAGGCCTGCAGGTTTTTGTCTTCAATCCACTCCCTTCCATGTCCCAGCCCCAGGTTTGCCATGGCTGGGCTTGGCGTGGCAAGGGGCCGGATCCTCTGCTGGGTCTGGGGTTGCAATCGGGACCCTGCCGTCCCAGCGTGCCGCCATGGCTGGACTTTGGGTGGCCGGGGGTCTGGTCCGCCATCTTGGTTGTGATTTATTTGCTCCTGATTGTCTGGTGGGTGTGGCTTGTAGGCATGGTTTGATCAGAGTTATGGTCAATTTACATATTACTCTTTTATTAGATAGGATTGGTAAACAACGACAAAGAAAGAATCTTAAAAGTGGCCAAAGACAGAAAGTTACCTACAAAGGAACCCCCATCAGACTAGGAACTGATTTATCAACAGAAACTCATCAAGCCAGAAGGGAATGGAATGGCCAGACTTGGGAGTAAGGCACAGTTAATTTGGGGTGATCAGGTCAATAAGGGAGGGCAGTTGGGGGCTATCAGGCCAGAAAGGAGAACAGTTGGGGATGATCAGGGCTGCAGGAGATGGCAAGATAGGTGCAATAAGGCTGGCAGGGGGGCAAAGTAGGAGCAATCAAGCTGGTACGGAGGCAAGATAGGGGTGATCAGGCCAGCAGGCAGAGGGGAAAGGTTAGGGGCAATTAGGCAGATAGCAGTGGGTTTAGGAGCAATCAGGTAGGCAGGCAGGTGAGTGGTTAGGAGCCAGAGGTTCCAGATTGTGAGAGGTAAGTCCAACTGCTAAAAGTTAGACATCCCTTGACAGGTTCCAGATTGGGCTGAGGTGCACACCACCAATGAGACAGGCCTGGAACTGCCCCGTGACACAGTGACCACTCCAACCAAATTCCCGCTACTCCAGCTGCAGATGCACAAACCCTGGGACCTCCACCTCTAGGGGTGAGCCACCCGGCAGCAGTGAGTGCAATGGCCCCCTCCCCAGCAGCAGAGCTCAGGGTTCATGTAAAACCAGCCCCTAATGCTCCGCCCCCGCCTCGTGCACTATGCCCTGGTCTAGCTCACGCCCAGCCCTATGAGCTCTGCTCTTGGCCACCCCTGCTAGCTCTGCCCCGGACTCGCGCTTGGCCGGCCCACACACTCTGCCCTGGTTTTGCACACACCCATCCCCACGCACTCCATTCAAGATTCGCACATATCTGCCCCGCTGGCAGCCAGGGCACCCCACTCCAGAATCACGAGTACTCAGCCCCACAAACAGCTAGGGAACCCCACTCCTTAGGCAGTGCCTGGGAGCCACTGAGAGCCCCCAAGGGTGGAATTCTGCACATAGCCCTGCAGTAGAATTTTTGAACTTCCTCTTCCTGGATAACTATCCACATTCCCTCACCCCGATGCCTCAACCACAGTGCCAGGACCCCTCAGAGTGCATCAGAACTCCACGCCTCACAAGTGTGCCTCCACATATCCGAGGTGCCAATAGGAAGGCACCCTGAGCCCATCTACCCACAGGGTGCTAGTGGGAGCCACTGAGAACTCTCCTGGGATGCAATCTTAAACAAACGGGGTCACACTCCCACCCAACAGAAGTTTTGAATCCTCTCATCTGAGATACTGGCCCACAGGCACCTCAATTGCACAGTTACACTGTCAGAGCCTTCAGAGTCCTTCAGGGTACCTCGCTGGCAAACTTACCTCAGGTACTCCTGAACCGCCAGTGGGAGTAAGTGCCTACCCACCACAGATGTAACAGCGAAACTTGGGTCTGCTCACCCCACGACTGCAGAACTCTGGGTACCACAGTCACACCTTTCCAGAGAATAGGTCCCCTGAGCCCCATCACCCCAACAGACTATTCCTTGTTGCCATTGTGAGTCCCTGCTGGACATGCGTGATTTCAATTAAGGGTGCAAGATAGCAAAAATTCAATCCCACAGTGGTTGAATTCTAGACACCGCAGTTATGGCTCTCAAGCTCGCAGACCCACATCAAGAGAACCCAAATAGCTCATGTAGGGAGCTACACTAGATTAACAAGACCAGGAGAATCGAGAAATTACGCCAGTAGCACGATCCCCAAAAGAACCTGGGTAGCAAAGCAATTCTATCTACAATTAAAACATTACAGGAAAACATGGAAAGACAAAAACCCCCATAGGAAAGAAAAAAAGGAACCACCAGAAAGGGAGTTAAATGAATTCGAGGCTAGCAGCTTATCAGAGATAGAATTCAGTGTAGTGGTTATAAGGATGTTTAAACAGCTGGATGACAAATACACACAACTCAATGAGAAATATAAGGAGCTGAATGAGAATGTCACCAACATGAAAAGAAGTCAGGAGGAGATGAAAAATGACATAGCTGCAATAAAGAACACAATGGAAGTTTTAAACAGTAGACCAGAAGAGGCTGTGGACTGCATTAGTGAATTAGAAGACAAGGTAGGAAAAAGCACACAAACACAGCAGCAACTGGCAAGAAGGCTTAAAAACAGGAGGAGAGCTTAAGGGAGGTTTGGGACAACAAAAAAATGAAACAACATTCACTTAATAAGGGTACCAGAGGAGAGGAAGAAAAGCCCACGTGGAATAGAAAGCATGTCCGAAGAAATAATGTCAGAAAACTTCCCTGATATTGGCAGAAAAAAAAAAAAATATGCAAGTCCAAGAAGTACATAAAATCCCAAACAAGTTGAATCCCAAAAGACTGACACTAAGACACATCAAAATTAAACTGGTGAACACCAATGACAAAGTAAGAATCTTAAAGGCTGCCAGAGAGAGACAGAAAGTTACTTACAAGGAATCTCTTATTAGAATATCAACTGTTTTTTAAACAGAAACACCCTAGGCCAGAAGGGAATGGAATGAAATATACAAAGTGATGCAAGCAAGAATACTATCATTCAAAATTGAAGGTGGTATCAGGAACTTCACAGACAAAAAAAAGAATAAGAATTTATTACTACCAAGCAGCAATGCAAGAATTACTAAAGAGACTGCTGTAAAAAGAAGAGAAAGGCAAAAAGAAATACAAACACTAGGGAAAATATGACAACAAACATGTACTTGTCAATAATAACATTAAACGTTAATGGATGGATTAAATGCACCCATCAAAAGACACAGGGTAACTGAATGGATAAGAAAACTTGACCCATATATTTGCTGTCTACAATAGACCCATCTCAAAGCAAATGATTCACACAGACTGAGAGTGAAGAGAAATGGAAATGAGAAAAAAGCTGGGGTTGTAAAACTTATATCTGATAAAATAGACCTCAAAGTAAGGGCCATAATAAGAGATAAGGAAGTCCACTACATAATACTAAAGGAAAAAATTCAACAAGATATAACTCTGGTAAACATATGCACCCAATGCAGGTGCACCCAAATACATAAAAAATCTCCCAAAAGTTATCAAGGGGGAGATCAACCACATAGTCATATCAATTGAGTCATATCAATAAAGGCATTTATCAAAATCCAACACCCTTTGATAATACACCACTGACATCACAGGATAAATCCTCTAGGCAAAACATCAGCAAAGAAACATCAATCCTAAATGACACACTAGATCAGATGGACCTAATTGACAGCTTCAGAGCATTTCACCCCAAAGCCACGGAATATACTTTCTTCTTAAGTGCACATGGCACATTTTAAAAAATAAACCACATACTGGGTCACAAAATCTCCCCAAATTCAAAAAGATTGAAATCATATCAAGCATTTTCTCAGACCACAAATGTATAATACTAGAAATAAACTACAATAAAAACATTCCAAGAAATTTGAACACTTGGGAGCTGAATAGCATACCACTAAACAATGATTGGGTTATCAATGAGATCAAAGAAGAAATTAAAAACATCCTGGAGACCAATGACAATAAAAACACAACATTGAAAGTCCTATGGGACACAATGAAAGCAGTCCTGAGAGGGAATTTTATAGCTCTACAGGCCTACTGCAAAAAACAAACAAAAAAACAACGTGGCAATAAATCATCTAACCCAGTAACTCAAAGAATTAGAGCAACAAGAAAAGCTGACAGTAATCAAAAGGAAGAAAATAATAAAGATCAGAACAGAAATGAATGACATACAGACAAAAAAACAAACAATACAAAAGATCAACAAAACCAAGAGCTGGTTCTTTGAAAGGATAAACAAGATTGATGAACCTCCAACCAGGCTCACCAAGAAGCAGAGAGAGAGGATCAAAAACAGAATTAGAAATGAAAGAGGTGAAATAACAGACCCCACAGAAATACAAATGGTTGTTAAAAATACTATGAACAACTCTATTCCAACAAACTAGACAAATTGGAGGAAATGGACATATTCCTAGAAAAATATTACCTTCCAAATCTCAATCAGGAAGAATCTAAACATCTCAATAGGCTAATAACTATAGAAGAAATTGAAGCAGTCATTAAAAAGCTTCCAGCAAACAAAAGCCTGGGGTCAGACAGCTTCACAGGAGAGTTTTACCAAACATTCAAGGAAGAATTAAAACCTATCCTCCTCAGACTATTCCAAAAAATTCAAGAGGAAGGAACACTTCCAAGCTCCTTCTATGAAGCCAGCATCACCCTAATACCAAAACCAGATAAAGACAACACACACAATGAAAGAGAATTACAGGCATTGTAATTCATGAACATAGATGCCAAAATCCTCAACAAAATTCTAGCTAATCGAATCCAGCAGTACATCAAAGATCATACACCATGACCAAGTAGAATTTATCCCAAGAATGCAAGGATGGTACAATATTTGCAAATCAATAAACATGATACATCACATAAACAAATTGAGAGATAAAAACCACATAGTCATATCAATTGACACAGAGAAAGCATTTCACAAAAATCCAACACCCTTTGATAAAAACTTTCAGCAAGGTGGGAATATAAGGATCTTACCTGAATATAATAAAAGCCATATATGACAAACCACAGCCAACATCATACTCAATGGACAAAAACTAAAACCATTTCCCCTAAGAACAGAAACAAGACAGGGATGTCTACTCTCACCACTCCTGTTCAACATAGTGCTAGAAGTACTAGCCATTGAGATCAGACAAGAAAAAAAATAAAAAGGCATCCAAATTGGAAAAGAAGAAGTAAAACTGTCCTTATTCACAGATGACATGGTACTGTACGGAGAAAACCCTAAAGACTCCAAAAAATTATTAGACTTAATAAATGAATTTGGCAATGTAGCAAGATACAAAATTAACACCAAAAAATCTATGGCATTTCTATTCACCAATAATGAACTTACAGAAGAGAGAGACTAAAAAAGCAATCCCATTTACCATCTCACCAAAAAAAATTAAGATACCTAGCAATAAACTTAACTAAGGAGGTAAAAGACCAATATGTGGAAAACTACACAACACTGAAAAAAGAGATAGAGGAAGACATAAACAGATGGAAGAACATACCATGTTCATGGATAGGTAGAATCGACATAATCAAAATATCCATACTACCCAAAGCAATCTATAAATTCAATGCATTCCCCATTAAAATACCAACGGCATATTTCACAGACTTAGAACTTTCCAAAAATTCGCCTGGAATAAAAAAAGACCCCGAATAGCCACAGCAATCCTGAGAAAGAAGAACAAAGTAGATGGGATCTCAATACAAAATTTCAAGATGTATTGTAAAGCCACTGTTCTTAAAACAGCTTGGTACTGGCACAAACACAGATATATAGATCAATGGAACAGAACAGAGAACCCAGAAATCGACCCAAACCACTATGCCCAATTAATATTCGACAAAGTACACATGAACATACAATGTAATCAAGACAGTCTCTTCAACAAATGGTGCTGAGAAAATTGGATAGACACGTTCAAAAAATGAAACTAGATCACTTATACCATACACAAAAATAAACTCAAAATGCATAAAGGACTTAATTGTAAGGCGGGAAACCATAAAATAGTAGAGGAATCCTCAGGCAGCAAAATCTGACATTATGTCTAAGAAACTTTTTTTTTTAGATTTTAGATTTATTTAGGGCCTTCTGCACATGTTTACAGAATATTTAGTTTACTCTAACAGATGACAAGATAGCTCCCCCTCAGTGAGACTCTGGCCTAAATATATTTGCTTTACTTATATAGCAAGAGGATAACATTAAACATGGAAGCTTTTGATTTGTGGAACTGAACCATGAGCTACACAGGGCATCCTTCAAAAGCTACAATTATGGATCCACCTAGCATTTCAGCAACACAAGCCTGATTGAGGTCTTCTGGCCCATTTGCTTGACATTCGTGTTTTGTGCCTTGAAATTTCTTGCATCCTTGGAGCTCGCATAGATTATTTTACTTTTCAGAGGTACTAGTTCTGGTGCCCATAAGAAAATCATCAGCTCCTCTTTTCCGGATTCCTTGGTTTCAAAGCTTGCATCATACAAAGCATAGCGACAATCTTTCTCTGGAAGCATTCCCACAAATGCTTGGAAGGATCGGTTATGGTAACACCAACATCTCCAACCAAGATATCTTTGCCTTCTTCTACAATGATGCACTTTTTGTCTGCACTGAGACAAAAAATGACAGCTTTCTTTCTTTTGATTTCTTCTGATATGGAACATTTCCTAACTTTCATGTCATAAAAAATGCGACATACTTCATCAGTAACTTGCACTCCTGAGGCCATCTTTGCCGAGGCTGTCGCAGGGATGCGGGGCAGGGAGTCGAGTGTGTGGAGCGGGCGCCTAGTGTCCTCCCAGCAGCGGGGCCGAGCAAAGGAGCGAGGCGGCGACACGGGGCGCGAGCCTACAAGCTAAGAAACTTCTTCACTGATACTGCTCCTAGGGCTATCGAAACTAAAGAGAAAATAAACAAATGGGACTACATCAAAATAAAAAGCTTTTTTTTGTACAGCAAAGGAAACCATCAACAAAACAACAGGAAACCCCACTGCATGGAAGAACGTATTTGCCAATGACATCAATGATGAGTTTAATCTCCAATATTTATAGAGAACTCATACAACAAAGAGGATAAAAGACCCAATCAAAAAATGGACAACATATCTAGACACTTTTTGAAAGAAGACAGAAGGAAAGCCAAGAGACATGTGAAAACATGCTCAAAGTCACTAATCATCAGAGAGATGCAAATCAAAACAACAATGTGGTACTATCTCACACATCATCAACAAATTAACAAACAACAAGTGTTGCCGAGAATGTGGAGAAAAAGGAACTCTTTTGTACTGCTGATGGGAATGCAGACTGGTGCAGCCACTGTGGAGAACAGTATGGAGTTTCCTTAAAAAACTAAAAATAGAACTCCCATTTGACTCAGTGATTCTACTTCTAGGAATATATCACGAGAAACTACAAAGACAAATTAGAAAGGAAATATGCACCCCTATGTTCATAACAGCACAATTCACCATAGCTAAGATGTGGAAACAGCCTAAGTGCCCATCAGCAGATGAGTGGATTAAAAAACAGTGGTACATCTACACAATGGAATGAATACTATGCTGCAGTAAAAAAGGAGCTCCTACCATTTGCAACAACATGGAGATGGAGAGCATTCTACTAAGCGAAATAAGCCAGACAGAGAAAGATTTAATATCACATGATCTCACTGATTTGTAGAATACAATGAACGGCATAGACTGATAAACAAGAACAGATCCATAGACTGAGTAAGGTGCATCAGAACGTCAAACCTCAGGGAAGGTGGAGGTCGATGGGAGTAAGGGAGAGGGATCAACAGAGGACTTCTGTGCATGCACATGAGCGTCATCAATGGACACTGACATCAGGAGGGTGGGGCATGAGTGGGCAGTGGAGGGTAATGGGACAATAAGGACACTAAATAAATAAATAAATAAATAATAAAATTATAAGATAATATAAAAATAAAATATTAAATCTAAAGCATACTAGTGGTCTCCATAACCTTACGAGAAATTGTTTCATGTGACAAAGGTTTTTTAATGAAACTCTTGATAGCCTGAAAATATGGAGGGAAATGAAGAGAGCTTTCCTTCAAATGTTGTAAGGACGGATATGGAAAGTCAATATATTTGGCCTCTTGAACTAAAGTAATTTGTGTTTTTGCCTCTCTTACACAGTTTATACAAAGTTACAAAAAGAAATTGACTACCAGTTTGAAATTGAATTGACATGGGCTAGAGCAAAGAATATCCTTACATATTATTCCACAATATCATTAAAAATTTTTATATTCAACAACAGCTTATCGTAGAATTTTCCCAAAGTAATTCCTTAAATATTTGGCAGCAATTTACAAAAGGACATGAAAGGATTTAATCCCTTTCAGAAGGAATTAAGACACTGGGAAGGCACTTGAGCATTCTATAGTGGCCCCTCTTGCCCTTTTTGCCAAGAAGGGCCCTCTTCTCACAATACAACAGCCCACAGCTGTTGCCTGAGCTTTCTGTTCATTCTGAGGTTGAAGCCTCCTGGTGGCTGATACCATTGATCTATCTCTTGCCCAATGGTGTAAGCTGGGCCTCCCTGGAGAAGAAACATGAGTCCCCCAAGATGTGTGACCAGAGCCGGGACCCCATCAGCAGGCAAGGGGAGCCAATGGCAGATGCTGGGCATGGAGGCCACAGGGGCATAGGCTACCAAGGAGGTATAACTGAACCTCACACCACCCTGCTTGGTCCCAGAAGATGGCTGGTTAGCCAGAGATGGGTAAGATTCCTCAGGGAAGGAACAACCTAAGACAGGCACAGTTGCAGAGGGACCTTCAGGAGTGAACCTGGGGGTCCACAAATGAGGGACACAGAACCTCTCCCACCCAACATTGTGCGGGCCTGATCCCTCACCCCTTCTGAGAAAGGTCTACTACCCCCATGGCTGCTTCACTTCCCGCACCCAGCACAGACTGGAACCCAGGTAACAGAGCCTTGGCTGATGCAGTTGCCCTCTATCTAAAGCCAGCCTAGCACCAAGAATTCTTAGGGCCTACTCAAGAATGTAAACAAGCCTTTCCATTAATATTTACAGGGTAAACTAAGGTGGCTGTTAGAGTATTAAATTGGACAGTAAAATAGTAATCAAGTTTTCAGATTAAATTTGCTAATGGAAATAAGTGAATATTCAAGAAAATGCAATTGTACTGGACAAAAAGCTGTTCCTAAAGTATTAATTAAAATTTCTATTGGTAGTTCATCATGGCTTAACATGCAATGAACCTAAAGCAGTCATATTTTTGTGCAAAAAATTAAAACTTAAAGTTATCAAGACTGCATTATAAAATTTCCAAAAGCCTCTATTAATAAATAAAGAAAAAGGAGGATAGGTAATATTATGTAAGGAAAAGATCCTGGAAGTAAATTACAGCTAGAAAATTTTTACTTAAGAAAATTAATTTTAATTTGTAATACTAACAGCAAGACACCTATCTAAAACATAAATGGTGTCAAAATAAGCCAAAGGAAAATCATGTGGGCAAAAATAAAAAGGATCCCAAGTCAAACTTATAGAAAAGATTCCTGTATTAACTTTTGGTCAAGAATATGTTTGTGTATTTCAGAAAACAACTCCCAGACCATGTGGATTCCTGCAACAGAGAGGAGTTGACAGGTCTGCTCCAACTACAGAGACAAGAGGAGGAACAGTCCAGAGATGGAAGACACCGACAATGCCATGCCATGCTACCAGTCAGTAGCTGTGCGTCACTATGGGTTACCCAGGAGCAAACAACAGAGGATTAGACCTGTATTGCCAACATTTGTCCAGGATCCAGATATCATTGCTGACATGCATACATAAGGAACAGTTTGACATTGAAACTGGGACTCAGAACTGTTGGTCATTGAAATTGGGACTCAAACATTTCTTGTGCTCATATGTTTATCTCTAGTCTGCAGAGGCAAGATTTTTTAAAGAAACAGGGGAAATAAGAATAGATACAGAGGTAAAGAAGCATGGAATAGACTGTCAAACTACAGTGGGAAGGCAAGGGAGGTTGGGAGGAGGGTGCTGCAAGAGATCAACCAAAGGACTTGTATGCATTCATAAAAGCATAATCATAGGACACAAGATACTGGAGGGGGCAGGTGAGGGCATACGCTGGGGGGTTGGGAAAGCTGGGGGGTTGGGAAAGCTGGGGAGAGATCAAGGGGGGGAGAAAACATATGTACTACTATTTGTATTACTTTATAAACAATTTAAAATATATATATATGTGTGTGTGTATATATACATATACACACACACACACACATACACACACATATATTATAAAAAAGCAGCCACCAAGTGGATCCAGACAACCTGTACAAATGTCCACGGACAGATCCAGATCCAGGGCAGCAAAGGAGTCCCACCACCTGCCCAAAGGGCCAATTGCATTCTGGTCCTCTTCACCCCTCTCTGAGCAGGAGCCAGACACAGGTGTCACAGCTACAGAGTGCGCTGCTGTGGCACCAGACTCTTCCAGTCAGGACTGACTGGGCAGGAGCCTGCAGCAGGCTCAGTAAGGCCGGGATGAACAGGAGTGGCAGGAAGGAACAGCAGGCAGTGATGGACTGCCGGTTTCAGCCTAATCTCTGCAGGTCACCCTGAGGGATGCACCCATGCACAGGGCTTCGAGTATCTATATAAGAGAAGATAAAGCTCTAGCCACTGGATAACTGAAGTAGTAGAAAGGGAACACATTCATATGTAATCAACTGGATTTTTAAGACTAATTGGAACAATATTCTCCAACTTCTTTTAATTTAAAAATTGATCATGCCGTTAGCTGAACTACCATTTGTTTTTGTTTTTTTTTTAATTCCTGGGTCAGACATCCCTTTTCCCAGTACTTTGCAGACATTACCGTGCTGCACTCAAAAATTGCATTGTCTGAGCCAAAAAAAAAAGTTATTATAAAGAGAGTTTATCTTTAAACTAAGTTCTACCAGTAAAATGAAATAGTGGTGATTCAATTACAAGATTCACAGAGTTGCAGCTTACCTGGCCCTTCATCTGTATTTGTTAGCAGCAGAGGGGTGGTAACAAATCTTAAAGAACATTTCCAAGACCCTGAGAGTCAAAGCAACATGCCTCTTCCGACCTAAGCTAACAGGATCATCTAGGAACGAAGGTGCGTAAACGAAGGCTTTGGGTATTAAAACACTAAAGTAAACTTGGGCTTATGACAACTCTTGTATTGATTGGAATTAATGTGGGAAATGAGAAGTCTATCTTAATATTTTAGCTATTAAATTTTGTTGAAAATTTTTGGTTCATTATCCTGAGCAGATCTTGGATGGTATTCATGTATTATGCCAATCACTATATTAGTACATAAATTATCTCAAAGAAATACTTAAAACAATTGGGAAACGGGCATTGTTCTTCCCATGAAGATCTGAAAGGAAGAAGAAACTGAAATATAACATGGGTCTTACTTTCTGTTGGCTGGGTTTCGTGTGCAGGAATGTTCCACAGAGAAATAGGCCACTAGTATAATGAGGATTTTAGTACTGACTTTACTGATTGGTTTATATATTAACTAAGTAGAAAAGAATGTATGTGTTATAAAAGACATTGCAGTTCAATGCTAACATTTTGTTCTTTAGAAAATACTTTGCATATTTAAGCTATTTAGGAATGGGGAGAGGAAAATTCCACCATTCACCCAGATTTATTTTGCACACAGGCCTATGTGTTTCTAGCTCCCTGTGTTACTGCTGCTCAATGCAGCTATATCTCAGATATAATTATTCTTATTATCATTTAAACTGCAAACACCAGTAAAACTGCAATCAGGCCAGTAACATTACATCATTCCAAAGTATCAATAACTTATGAAGAGCTAATAGTACTCAAAAGAGGAAGGTTTCACATTGGAAAGTGTTAGATAAAACTGTGCAATTTGCTAAAATCAATATATCTTTATTATACCTTATGAGCCAAATATAACACTTTAAATTTCTTTAATTTGGAGCTATCCAGTTTTACTATTAAACAGAAGCCTAAATTTTTATGTATTTTGCAAAGAAAAGATAACTTCCTAATTTTTTAGTAATTAATTCTAATTATATGCAACACACTGTGGTATCATTCCCTTCTTTGAAGACTTAGAGATACAAGTAGACTTTTCAGAGCTAAATAAAGCAGAAAGCCCCCAAGGGATCAATCTGGTGACAGCTTAGTGGTGGGGAGGTTGGGTTATGCTCAGGGGAGTGGCAAAAAAAAACACAAACAAACAGGAACTTGAGCTCTGGGGCAGAGCTAAAGATAAAACTGGAAAGAGGTTGGGCTCAAATTGTAGAAATCTTTGAATGGAGAAATTACATTTTATTTGGTAAGCAATAAGGAGTTATTAAAATTTAAAGCAGGGTAGTGATATAATAGGGGCAGGTCTCAAATCCTTGGAAATAAAAATCTGAGACATCAGAAAAACAGAGAAACTAAAAGTAGAAAAGCCATGAAGGAAGTAATTGCATATTAATAAAATGTGTCATAGATAGGATGTTCTAAAAACATGCCTACTATACCTCAGTCAATAAAAAAATTAACAAAAATAAAATAAAAATAAAAACAAATGCCAACTGTCCTAAAAACCCAGGTCACTCACACTTTGAGGTGGTATGACTGCTGCCCAATCTCCACTTAAAACACCTGGGGGAACTATATTAATTATGCACCATTCTCTCCATTCCCACCACCTTACAAGCAGTCTTAGTATGAGTTCATTTATTTAAATGTTTAACAGCTCTGGCCAGTGTGGATCAGTTGGTTGGGCACAGTCCCATATACCTCAGTGTGGAGAGTGACCTCAGTTGACAAAGTCCTGAGAGGGCAGATTTCACAAAGTGGCCTGTCTGCTCCTAAGTTAAACATGCATTCTGCCTTCCAGAGCACAGTGACCTTTAAGTACAACAGTTTGGTAAACATGTTGCCCTTGAATGAGTAGCAGAGCATAGCGAGATAGTAGGGGTTCGAGTGGTGCCAAGCTAAGATAAGGAGTTTTGTGTGAAGGTTAACGCTTGTCAAATTATGGGAATGATGAATGTGTTATGTAACCAGTATAGCATAAAAGCATGGAGCCGCAGTCTGAAAGAGGGCTGTGGACCTCCCGATCCCATCCTTTTTTTCTATCTGTCATTTCCCAATCCTCACCCCCTTTCAGGTGCTGTTTGATTTATGCTGGCTGGCTCTGGCACCTCAGGGTTGCCTTTTCAGTCCTCCTCCTCCAACCCCACCCTCCCACCACCCTCACCCCTGATCAGGGCTATGGCCAGGTTGCTGACTATCACTTGTAGGGGGTGTGCAGGTGGCAGCAATGGATGTTTTTCTGTCACAATAATGATTTTCTCCTCTCCCTTTCCAAGTCTGCTAACTGCTGAAGATACATTCATTTAATTGATATACTGTCAATAGCTGCTGTCAAACTATCATAATAAAGTTGAATAGTTGCACCAAAGACCATATGGCCCACAACACCTGTCTAGCTCTTTAGTTTGCTGACCTCTGCACTAGACTACAGTGTGCTCCTGATGAGGGTCTTCATTATTAATCTCTGAACAAAATGCCTGGCAATTTATTGTTAGTTTCTTCCTGCCCCTCTAGCTTACCAATGCCTTTTTTTTTTCATTTATCTATTCCAATGCAGCAGCTAGAATTACACTGTTCCAGAGAAGATCTGCCATTTCATTGACTAGAATTGGCCAATGGATACTGCAGCTACCATGATTACTTTGTGAACGTAAGTCAAAATGTGGAAAGTATGTCTAGGTGAAGTAGTGAAACATCTTGTACAATTTTATAGAATTAGAAAATAGATTGTCTATGCCCTTTTCCACATAATTCCCCCTTTCACGTCCCATTTTACACTGCTCCATAAAGACTTTACTTCATAAAAATATAATAGCATATTCTTTAATGAAATTTCTAAAGATGAGTAATAGGTCTGGACAATGGTAATAATTACATTTCCACCCTTCTCATCTAATTACAAAAAAAGACAAAGAGATATGTGGTCAAGAGACTTATAATTTTGTCATTGGTGGCTAATAAGTGTCCCACTGAAATCAATGTTTTATTATGAAGCCCTATTTTCTCTCCCTATAAATGAAGTAAGCCAAGTACTCTAAGCCTAAGCTGACAGTGAACAATCATTGATAACCTGTTACTGTATTTCATAATTTTGTGCTAACATGTAATCTTTATTAATTTCTTTGCATGTTAAAAAATGAAAGATACACAGAATGAGGATTTTTTTCAACAATGTCAGAAAGTCAGTGGAAAGAAATATTCCTTTCCTTAATGTCTTCACATTATCAGAGTTGTGCGCTTCAGTTTAAAACTGTAATCTGGCCCTAGCTGGTTTGGCTCGGTGGATAGTGTCAGCCTGCAGACTGAAGTGCCCCAGGTTCAATTTCAGCCAAGGGCAGATGCCCAGGTTGCAGACTCGATTCCCAGTGGGGGTTGGGGGGGAGGTGTGCAGGCAACTGATCAAAGATTCTCTCTCATCACTTATGTTTCTCTCTCTCTCCCTTTCTCACTGAAATCAGTAATAATTAAAAAAAAACTCTTTAAAATTATCACTTGAATAAACAATGTGAAGCAAGCAGAATGACAGTCAACGTGTGGTAAAATGCAACAGCGAGAGAACATACTTTTAGGACACTCGGACACAGTAAAAATATGAAGGAAAAAAAAAAGATTTTAAGTGACTGTTCCAGTATATTTCAAAGTCCTTAGTTTCTTAAGAGCTTTCAAATACACTAAAAGGTAAAACTTAAGCCAATGCATTTCATTGAACTCTTCAAGCAAAGAGTGACAACTAGATTACCTTGATTTACAGAGAGCTGTCACCTAACGCCGTTTACTGCTGCTTCACTCTTTGTTCACAGCACTGTGGATCTGTGTACAGGCTCAAGAGATCAAATGGACTCCTTGCTCCCATTATGATCTACAGCTAGAGACCCAAGAATAAAGGCTGTATTGCCAAAGATGTTAAGGTGAACATATATTTAAAAATAAAATGTTTTCACTCAGAAAGCAAATAACTCAAAAAGTTGTTAGGTATGTCAGCTGTGTAAAGAGAACAATTAAGTATGTTAGATGTTTCGAGAGAAAACTCATCTGTTAGTTGTTTTCTCTGGTATGTGACAGCCTTAATTCAAAGGAGGATGATAATGTCTAACTGCTATACTCCAGAATTTGTATAGCCCATAATACATTCCCCCCCTAAAACATTTTGATTAATAATCTTACACAGCCAAAGGAGTATAGGTGGAGTGGAAAGAAAATGGTCACTGAAGATAAATAAATAGGGTAACTGGAGAAGTAACTTGGCCTTTGTCCACTTGAATTTTCTCACCTGGAATTACAAACACCTCACAGAATCATTTTAAGAACTGGAGAGCATATTTAAATCAAGCAGCTATTATATAATATTATATTATCTATTTTTTGGCCTTCTAAACAATTCAGTTGGGTAGGAGGGTAGGTTTTATTTCTTTTTCTGTGAGTGCCATGTGTCAGTTCAGGAACAGAGTCAGGAAAACAATGCATGTCCCACAGCTTGCTCTGGGTTATTTCTGCTTTTTACAGTATGATAAAGTTATTAGATTGCCTGCAAACTAGGTGCCAACCTTTTGGACCTCATGGACCACCAATGGCCCACTGATTGGCAACTGCTGAACTAGATTATAGCCAATGCAATGGAGCTCTGGTATGCAAGTTTTCACTGAGTCACTCATGAGGTCACAGAGTGGTCCTCTGTTGTTATTGTGTCAAAACCTGTGATCTGTATAGAGGCAGGAAAAATTTCAGTCAAATACTGATACTACCTCTGAGAATATCAAAGATGAAAGACGAGAATGGCCAGTACTACGAAGGGTGGAGGCAGGTCACCTAATGGCGGAAATAAATATGAGGTCTGTGTCAGGAGGGTATTCAACCATAAAATTGTACTTTAGAAAAAGTAAGTAAAACCAAATGTCAAAGTGCACTGAGAATAAAGCAGCAGGGGTTGATGAACATGCACTAAGAAGACTGTTCTACAGATGCAGAAATAAAATTGCTCACAAAGCAAAATGCTCTGCTAGAGGCAGAGTTTCTTTAGAAGGTTCATTCTCTCAGACCTAGAATACTGTCATGTGCTCATTAAAAAGGAATTTGATAATCTATTAACTACTTCTTTAGGCATTTTGACAGAGGAAATGCAATAAAGGGGACTGATTATCCAGCGATAAGAAAGCCAAATGGGATGAAAAGTCAACCTAAAGAATAGCAATTGCAAAAGACTGTCCCCTATACCTGGAGATGCAGCAGGAGAGATAGAATCACCAGAATGCACAAGTGGAAGCCATCCAACAAGAGCTTGAGCCACAGTGCAATTTGCCCTGTAGAAGCTGAGCCCATGAAGAGGCTGTCTTGTAAGAAATGGAGCCTCAGAGAGATGCAGTTGCTACTAGAACCACGACCTAAAGTAGAGTGTGAAGGAAAGAAATATTGAGTTTTCCCTCACCCTCCCCTTCTTTACCCGCCTCCAGTGCTTTCTACTGGCCAAAGCCTTCTTGAAGCCAGAAGATCAAGGAGACAAGGAAACAGTTTATATAGTTCCCCCAACTGCAATACAGAGCCTACAGGGAGAAACTGAGGGATGGACTTAATGACTGACCAGCATGGATACCATGCTGAAATTTTCTGTACCCAGTGTTCTCTCATCTTGCTCTCATCTCTTTGGCTAACAAGACCAGGAAATGTTTGCATTTCTTGGTCAGTATGTTAAGAAAGCCTTAAAGAATACATATTCCATGCCTCTGAAATAATGGTGCATTAAAGTTCATTATTCATTACCCAAATTATTTAACTTGTTTTTCCTCAGTGAACTCAATATAATGAAATTGGCAAAAATAATCTTTGTCTCACATTTGTACACTGAGGAGCTAGCACAGTGCTCCACTTAGCACACTGAATAAAAGAGTGAACTTAAAGAATAAGCTACCCTACTTTGTTAAAGTTACTCAATGTAATTCACGAAGTTTTCTCATCTTTCCTAATAGACAAACATGTAAACTGTATCTCCACTACACCACCAGCCAATCAGCAGTGATATGCAAATTAACTCAACCAAGACGGTGAATAAATGTGCATATGCAGGCAGGGTGGGCAGAGCCAGGCCCCAACTGGTGGGTTCAGTCCATCGGTAGCCCAAGTAGGCGGGGCAGGCAGCTTGAGGCTTTGTAGGCTGCTGTAGGGCATGAAGGAAGGCCCACATTTCCTGCTGTTTCTAGCAACACAATTGTCTATTTTTGTGCCTTAATTCTTCTTCCCCCCTTACAAGGATTCTAAATTCTCAGAGTTTGATTTTCAGTGATAGCTATTCATGGGAATTGAGGAGTGTGTGTGTGTGAGAGTGTGTGTGTGTGTGTGTGTGTGTGTAAAATATTCCAAACAAGTCTATGCCTTCATAAATTAAAGTTCCAATTCTGTTCAATTTCCATAGATTCTGATTTTGCTGATTTGATAATATCCAGCCAACAGTAAATTTTAAGTGTCCTTGAATGATTCTAACCTATGGTTTAGAAGCCACTGCTTATGTTGATGCAAACACAAGAGCCAAATGTCCAGATAAAATATAGAAATCTCAACTGTACAGCTCAATAAATGTTTACCTATTGTCTACACCATTCAGAATGTTCTGTTGAATCTTTCTACATTAGCAATAAAGGCAGAACCAGCTACTTATCTTGGAGCGAGGAAAAAGAAAACAAAGGAGAATATGTGGGAATATGTTATAACTAGTGGCCTGGTGAACGAAATTCGTGCACATGAAAAGGATATTAGAGGAAATAATTTAATATTGCTATTTGCTCTTTATAATAGAAGTATCATCATGGTGAAAAAAAAATGGCAGCGGAACAGAGGGATTCGACCTGAATCTGCTCACAGGGTAGAGGGAGGGAGCAGCTGAGAGTCGCGCAGGGAGCATTTGTCGGCGACTAGGGGGACAGCTGTGCTCCAGGAGAAGATAGAGGAATGCTGGGCTGGCCTCCCTAGCCTGAGCAGCCCCAGTACTGCTGGGTTCTCTCCCTGAGCCAACTGCGCAAGGAGGCGCGCGGAGGCGGACCACGACATCTTGAACGAGAGGAGCCGGAAAACATACAGCTGCCGTTCTCTGCACCGGCGGGACCTCTGGGGCTCCCGGAGCACCTGCGACCAGGTGGCGCGCAGAGCCCAGGGAGCTCTAAACTCCAGCAAGGAAAGGTCAGATTTCCCTGGGGGTACTTTGGGCGCGAAACTGAGGGGGCTGGCAGTCTGGGAGATCTGCACCTTGGAACTCAAAACCTGGAGATCTGCACCTGAAATAGAATCTGTGGCTGTTGAAGCTGGTGAACGTGGGAGAGGGCCCTTGGAGCTGGTGGCAGAGTTGATCCCTGGAGCGCAATCAGTTTGGACCTGACAGAGGGGGGAAGCCCGGAAGATTTTGGGAGGGTTCTGGCTGCTAAAACAGCAGTCACCATTAGAGAGGCAGTATTGTTTAGTTCAGGATAAAGAGGACCAATAGACCCAGAAGTCAATCTAGAAACACTGCCACCCAGGGGCCAAATCACAAATTGACTCTTATGTGACAGGGAATTGATTATATCTTCTCTTTGACCTCGGGAATACAGTCTATTTTCATCTACACTTTAGTATCTTTTACTCTACCTCAACTTCACCTTTATACCACCACTCTCTGGCTAACCTTTCCCTATTTAGTGCCTTGTTTCCCTTACACTTTTCCCGCTTTAGATTTACCTAATTCTTTCCCCTTACCCCCTGTTAAAATTTCACCCCACTGATATATCTAATCTCTAACCACCTAATCCAAGTGCATATATACCTCTAGCTTCTCTGACTTCACTATCTTAAAGTGTTTTTAGCCCTGTCCTGTTGTTATTGTTTACTTGACTGTTGATTATATTGATTTTTTAAGCAGGTTTATGAGATTGATTTGCTTATTCTGTTATTTTGGTTTGTCTTGTAGGGGGGGTTATTTTTATTTCTGGTGTTGTTTCTTGTTTTGTTGTCCTCATCTGCATTGTTTTTGAGATAGATTTTTGCTTCTGTGTTCCCTCACCTCTCTTGATATTAGTAGTTGTATGTAATTTGTATCAATCTCCAAGTACTTGTTGCAGGTTTTGGTTCGGATTAGGGGCTATCCTATAGGAGTTTTCACCCCACATTTATAATTTACTCCTTTTATTTCTTTTTTTCTTCTCCCCCTTTTCCCATTATCATTTGGGCATTCCTGTCTTTCTTTTTTGTGAGTGTATGTGTTTGGGGGGGTCTCTTTCTTTTTTGTGTGAGTGTGGGTGTGTGAGTGTCTGTGTGGGTCTGGGGGAGGTTCTCTTTCTTTTTTCCCACCTATCACCAAATTTGCCTTTCTCTGGCGGTCACCTTTATTTGGAATTACAATTACTTTGACTACATTCCGGTTCAGTGCCTGGTGCATTGCACCTGGTTGTGTTGTATTTTGTGCCTTTAAATCAACACAGGAGAGTGAGAACTACATAACCACATACACAGAGAAGAGAGACCATGGGAAGACAAAGAAATAGCCCACATATGAAAGAAAAGCAAGGCTCGCCAGAAAAGGAGGTAAACGAAATGGAAGTTAACAACCTGTCAGAGAAAGAATTCAGAGAAATGGTCATAAGGTGGCTGAAAAGAATGGAAGACAAATTTGATAATATGAGTAAGACCCAAGAGGAAATGAGGAAGACCCAGGAAGAAATGATGAAGAGCCATGGAGAAATGAAGAGAAGCCACGAAGAAATGAAGAGGAGCCAAGAAGAAATGAAAAATGACATTGCTGAAGTAAAGAACTCAATAGAAAGTATTAAGAGTAGACTAGAAGAAGCAGAGGATCGCATCAGTGAGCTAGAAGACCAGGTAGGAAAAAATAACCAAGTAGAGCACCTTCTAGAAAAAAAAATTAAAAAGCAGGAGGAGAGCCTAAGAGAACTATGGGACAACATGAAACAAAACAACATTCGTATAATTGGGCTTCCAGAAGGACAGGAAACTGAGCAAGGAATAGAAAACCTGTTGGAAGAAATAATGACAGAAAACTTTCCTGGTATAGGAAAGGAAAAACCCACACAAATCCAAGAAGCTCACAGAGTCCCAAGCAAAATAAACCCCAAAAGACCTACGCCAAGGCACATTATAATTAAATTGGCAAACACCAATGACAAAGTAAGAATCTTAAAAGCTGCCAGAGAGAGACAGAAAGTCACCTACAAAGGAACACCCATCAGACTAACAAGTGATCTCTCAACAGAAACCTATCAGGCCAGAAGGCAGTGGAATGAAATCTACAAAGTCATGCAAAGGAAGGGTCTGAATCCTAGAATACTGTACCCAGCAAGGCTCTCAATCAAAATTGAAGGTCAAATCAAGAGCTTCACAGATAAAAAAAGGACTAAGGGAATTCGTCACCACCAAACCAGCAATGCAAGAAATGCTAAAGGATCTGCTGTAAAAAGAAATAGGAAGCGAAGAAGGAACACAGGGGCAAAGAACAAAAATGGCAACATATAAGCACCTATCAATAATAACTTTAAATGTAAACGGTTTAAATGCTCCAATCAAAAGACATAGGGTAATAGACTGGATAAGAAAACACAACCCATGTATCTGCTGTCTACAAGAAACCCACCTCCGAAAAAAAGATGCACACAGACTGAGGATGAAAGGTTGGAAAAAAGTTATTCAGGCGAATGGAAATGAAAAAAAAGCTGGGGTAGCCATACTTATATCTGACAAATTAGATCTCAAAGTGAAGGACATAACAAGAGATAAAGAAGGCCACTTCATAATACTAAAGGGAGCAATTCAACAAGAAGAAATAACTCTTGTAAACATATACGCACCCAATACAGGAGCACCCAAATATATACAAAAACTCCTAGAGGACATCAAGGGAGAGATAGACAGCAATACAATCATAGTAGGAGACTTTAATACCCCATTATCACCATTGGACAGATCCTCTAAACAAAAAATCAGTAAAGAAACATCAATTCTCAATGACTCACTGGACCAGATGGAATTAATTGACATCTTCAGATCATTTCAACCCAAAGCCACAGAATATACATTCTTTTCAAGTGCCCATGGGTCATTCTCAAAGATAGACCATGTATTGGGTCATAGGCAAAGTCTCTCCAAATTCAAGAAGATAGAAATCATATCAAGTATATTCTCAGATCACAGTGGCATAAAGCTGGAAATCAACTACAATAGAAACAATCCAAAGAAATCTAACACATGGAGACTGAACAACATGCTATTAAACTATGACTGGGTTACTAGAGAGATTAAGGAAGAGATAGAAAACACCATGGAAACAAATGACAATGATAGCACAACAATCCAAAATCTATGGGACACAGTGAAAGCAGTTCTGAGAGGGAAGTTCATAGCTCTACAATCCTACTACAAAAGACTAGGAACAGCAGCAATAAATTATCTAACCCAACAACTCAAAGAGTTAGAAAGAAAGCAACAAGAAAAGCCTAGTGTAAGCAGAAGGAAGGAAATAATAAAGATCAGAGCAGAAATAAATGACATAGAGACCAAAGAAACAATACAGAAGATCAACGAAACCAAGAGCTGGTTCTTTGAAAGGATAAACAAGATTGATGAACCTCTAGCCAGACTCACCAAGAAGCAAAGAGAGAGGACCCTAATAAATAAAATCAGAAATGAAAGAGGTGAAATAACAACAGACCCCATTGAAATACAAAGGATTGTTAAAAAATACTATGAACAACTGTACTCCAACAAACTGGACAACCTGGAGGAAATGGATATGTTTCTAGAAAAATATAACCTCCCAAAACTCAATCAAGAAGAATCTAAACAACTCAATAGACCAATAACTGTGGAAGAAATTGAAGCAGTCATCATAAAGCTTCCAGCAAACAAAAGCCCAGGGCCAGACGGCTTCACAGGGGAGTTTTACCGAACATTCAAGGAAGAACTAAAACCTATACTCCTTAGACTATTCCAGAAAATTCAAGAGGATGGAACACTTCCAAACTCCTTCTATGAAGCTAGCATCACCCTAATACCAAAACCAGATAAAGACGACACAATGAAAGAGAATTACAGGCCAATATCCCTCATGAATATAGATGCCAAAATCCTCAATAAAATTCTAGCAAATCGGATCCAGCAGTACATCAGAAAGATCATACACCACGACCAAGTAGGATTTATCCCAGGAATGCAAGGATGGTACAATATCCGCAAATCAATAAATGTGATACATCACATAAACAAATTGAGAGATAAAAATCACATAGTCATATCAATTGATGCAGAAAAAGCATTTGACAAAATCCAACATCCTTTCTTAATAAAAACTCTCAATAAGGTAGGAATAGAAGGATCATACCTCAACATAATAAAAGCCATATATGATAAACCCACAGCATACATCATACTCAATGGGCAAAAACTACAACCATTTCCCCTAAGAACAGGAACAAGACAGGGTTGCCCACTTTCACCACTCCTATTCAACATAGTACTGGAAGTATTAGCCATTGCAATTAGACAAGAAGAAGAAATAAAAGGCATCCAAATTGGAAAAGAAGAAGTTAAGCTATCCTTATTTGCAGATGACATGATATTGTACATAAAAAACCCGAAAGACTCCATAAAAAAGTTAGTAGATTTAATAAATGAGTTCAGCAATGTAGCAGGCTACAAAATTAATGCCAAGAAATCTATGGCATTTCTATACACTAATAGTGAACCTACAGAAAGAGAGACTAAAAAAGCAATCCCATTTACCATCACACCAAAAAAATTAAGATACCTAGGAATAAACTTAACTAAGGAGGTAAAAGATCTATTTGTGGAAAACTACAGGACACTGAAAAAAGAAATAGAGGAAGATGTAAACAGGTGGAAGAACATTCCATGTTCGTGGATTGGGAGAATCAACATAATTAAAATGTCCATACTACCCAAAGCAATCTATAAATTTAATGCACTCCCCATTAAAATACCAATGGCATATTTCACAGACCTAGAAAGAACTCTCCAAAAATTCATCTGGAACAAAAAAAGGCCCCGAATAGCCACAGCAATCCTGAGAAAGAAGCACAAAGTCGGTGGGATTTCCATACCAGATTTCAAGCTGTATTACAAGGCTACTGTTCTTAAAACAGCCTGGTACTGGCACAAGAACAGACATATAGATCAATGGAATAGAATAGAGAATCCGGATATCAACCCAAACCACTATGCTCAATTAATATTTGACAAAGGAGGCAGGAACATAAAATGGAGTCAAGACAGTCTCTTCAATAAATGGTGTTGGGAAAATTGGACAGATACATGCAAAAAAATGAAACTAGACAACCAACTTACACCATACACAAAAATAAACTCAAAATGGATACAGGACTTAAACGTAAGACAGGAAACCATAAAAATATTAGAGGAATCTACAGGAAGAAAAATCTCAGACATATGCCAAAAGAACTTCTTTGATGATACTGCTCCGAGGGCAATGGAAGCTAAAGAGAAAATAAACAAATGGGACTACATCAAAATCAAAAGCTTTTGCACAGCTAAAGAAACCATCAACAAAACAACAAGAAAACCCACTGTATGGGAGAACATATTTGCAAATGTTATTAGTGATAAAGGTTTAATCTCAAGCATCTACAGGCAACTCACCCAACTCAATAAAAGGAGGACAAATGATCCAATAAAAAAATGGGCAACAGACCTAAATAGAATCTTCACGAAAGAAGACAAAAGGCCCAGAGACATATGAAAACTTGCTCAAAGTCACTAATTATCCGAGAGATGCAAATCAAAACGACTATGCGGTACCATCTCACACCTATCAGAATGGCTTACATCAACAAATCAACAAATGACAAGTGCTGGCGAGGATGCGGAGAAAAAGGAACTCTCGTGCACTGCTGGTGGGATTGTAGACTAGTACAGCCACTGTGGAGAACAGTATGGAGATTCCTCAAAAAACTAAAAATGGAGCTCCCATTCGACCCAGTGATCCCACTTCTAGGAATATACCCCAAGAAATTAGAAAGGCGAATTAGAAAGGATATATGTACCCCTATGTTCATAGCAGCACAATTTACCATAGCTAAGATTTGGAAACAGCCGAAGTGCCCATCAGCAGATGAGTGGATTAAAAAACTATGGTACATTTACACAATGGAATACTACGCCGCGGAAAAAAAGAAGGAGCTCCTACCATTTGTAACAACATGGATGGATTTGGAGAGCATTATGCTAAGTGAAATTAGCCAGGCAGAGAAAGACAAATATCACATGATCTCACTCATTTGAGGAATACAATCAATGACATAGACTGATGAAGAAGAATGGATCCAGAGACTGAGAAAAGTCCATCAGAATGTCAAACCTCAGGGTAAGTGGCAGGTGGTGAGAGTAAGTGGAAAAGTCAATATACTTGAACTCTTGAACTGAGGTAAGTGATTTGTGTTTTTACATCCCTGACAAAGTTTATATAAAATTATTTTAAAATGGCAGCTAGTCTGACATTGAATTGACATGGCCTATAGCTTGTCATATCCTATGGAGACCAGTCATTAGGCTAGGCCTTCCTTAACCTCCCATGACACCATAATACCCTTAGATGATATTATTCTACAATGTCATTATAATATTTGATATTTGACAACAGCATATTATACAATTATCCCAAAATAAACTTACAAACTAATTCTTTGAATGTTGGGCAGCAACTTAAAAAAGGATAGGAAATAAATTAATCCCTTTCAGAAGGAATTAAGGCACTGGGAAGGGATCCGAGCATTCTATATTGGCCCTTCTTGCCCTTTCTGCCAAGAGGGACCTTCTTGTTACTATCCAAATAAACACAGCTGATGCCAGAGTTTTCAGTTCGAGGTGTGGCTGAAGCCTTTGGGCAGCTGGCACCATGGATCTGTATCTCGACCAATGGTGTGAGCTGGGCCCTCTCTGGAGAAGAAACCTGGGTCCCCCGAGGTATGTGATCAGTACCGGGACCCTGCCAGCAGGTGAGGGAACCCCAAGGCAGGTACTGGACGTGGAGGCCACAGGGGCAAAGACTACAAAGGAGACAGAACTGAACCTCACATCACCCCGTTTGGCCCCGGAGGATGGCTGGTTAGCCAGAGACAGGTAAGATTCCTCAGGGAAGGAACAACCTAAGACAGGCACAGTCGCAGAGGGGCCAACAGGAGAGAACTAAAAGGTCAACAGAGGTGGGGCACAGACCCTCATCCACAAACCTTGCAGGGGTTTGAATTCTCAACCCTCCTAAGGGAGGTCTCCTACCCCCATGGCTGCTTCGCCTCCCACACACAACTCATACGGGGACCCAGGTGGCAGACAGAGACCAGGCCAGCAATAGCTGCTCTATATCTAAATTCAGGCTATTACCAGGAATGCTCGGGACCTACTCAAAATTGCAAATATTCCTTTCCACTAGTATTCACAGGGTAAACTAAGATTTCTGCTTGAGTATTAAAATTGACAGGAAAATAGTAATCAAGTTTTCAGATTAATTTAAATTGGCCAAGTGAAATATGAGAATACTCAAGAAAATTATAGTGTACTGGACAAAAAGCTTTTCCTAAAACATTAACTAAAAAATCTATTAGTAGTTCATCTCACTGTAAAATTGCCTAACAACCAAAAAACCTAAAGCAGTCACTTTGTGTGCAAAAATTAAAATTTAAAATTATCAAGACTGCAATATAAAATTTCCAAAAGTCCCCATTAATCAAAAAAGGGGAGGGGACAGTGGGGTAATATCATGTAAGGGGAAAAAAAAATATCGAGTAGGTAAAATACATCTAGAAAATTCTTACTCCAGTAAAGTAAATTCCATTTGTAAAAACAATTGCAGGACACCCATGAAAAAACACACATGGTGTCAAAATAAGCCAAAGAAAAATCATTTAGGCAAAAATTAAAAAGAATCCCAAGTCTATTTTGCATAGAGGATCCCTTTGTTAACTTTTGGTCGAGAATGTGTTTGTGTGTTTACAGAGAACAACTCCAAGACCATGTGGGTTCCTGCGACGGTGAGGAACTGATGGATCTGTTCCAGTCACGAGGACGGTCCAGAGATGGGGGACACTGACGACACCTTGCCATGCTAGCAGTCAGCAGCTGTGCATGTCTGCAGGCAGCCCAGGACCAAACCAGAGAGGATGGATCTTGCATTGACACGATATGTCCACCACCTGGATACCATTGCTGACTTATACACATAATGAATTATTTGACACTGAAACTGGGACTCAGAAAAGTTGGACATTGAAACCGAGACTGAAACACTTTTTGTTCTTATACATTTATTTCTAGTATGCAGAGGCAAGATATTTTTGAAGAAAAGAAACAGGGGAGAGTGATTGATATAGAGGCAGGATGGCCTTGAACAGGCTGTCAAGCTACAGGGGGAGGCTTGGGTGGATGGGAGGCAGATGCGGGGAGAGATCAACCGAAGGACTTGTATGCATGCATGTGAACATAACCAATGAATGAAAGACACTGGGGCGGGGAAGGGGGGGAAGCTGGGAATATGTGCTGGGGGGTGGGGGAGGCTGGGGGGAGGATAAGGGGGAGGGGGAAAGGAAAACATGTACTACTATTATACTGCAAAAAATCAATAAAAAATAATTTAAAATATATATATATATAATAGAAGTATCAGAAACTAAAGAAAATTAGTAAAATGTATATGAAAACCTTCCTCCTGTCAGAGTCTGGGGCGCACCACTGGACCCAGAGTCAAGTCCACATTTACTCACATATGCCTCAAAATCACATGAAACCCAGACCCAACCACCCCCCACCCCCACATTGGGGTAGATCCAGACCCCGTCAATCCCACCCTTGTCAAGCCTCACAGGGCAGGTGGCATCCTCAGGTCCCCTGGCCCAGCACCAGGATGGGGGGTATGGCCTGAGATCCCCATCAAGTCCCACCAGGTGGGAGACATGACCTGAGATCCCCTGTCAAGCCCCACTTGGTAGGGGGCATGGCCTGAGGTGCCCCATCAAGCCCCACCAGGCAGAGGAGCACAGGTCCCCCGTCAATCCCCACTGGCACAGGGGCGCAGGCTCAGGTCCCCTGTCAAGCCCAGCCAGGCAGGAGGGGCACAGCCTGAGGTCCCCTGTCAAGCCCAGCCAGGTGGGGCACAGCCTCAGGTCCCCTGTCCTGGTTCTGGGGCGCAAGGTATGGTCTGAGGTCCCCCAGCCTGGTGCTGGGATGGGGGTGCAGCTTGAGGTTCCCTGTCAAGCCCTACCAGGTTGGGAGTGTGGCCTGCAGTCCCCTGTCAAGCCGCACCAGGTGGAAGGCACGGCCTGAGGTCCCCCAGCCTGGAGCCGGGGGGAGGGGAGCAGCCTGAGGTACCCTAGCCCAGCACCAGGACCGGAAGTACTCTTTGAAGTCCCTTCAAGCCTCACTGGGTAAAGGAGATGGTCTCAGGTCCCCTGTCCTGGTGCTGCGGTGGGGGTCGAGGCCTGAGGTCCACTGTCAAGCCCCTCTGGATTGGGGGAGGTTGTAGACCTCCTGTCCTGCTCACCCCAGCCACACACCCCACCGGCCTCCAGTTCCGCTGCCACGACCACCTCATGCTCTGTGAGCAGGTATGCATAGAGAAGGCTGGGCCAGGATAATTGGAGAGGGTGATGGGAGGGAGGGGGGTCAGCATCCTGGGTGAGCTGGGGCTCACAGCCTCTCTACTTCAGCTCCTAGCACCCTGGACCTAAGGAGTAGTGCTTTCACAGGGGCCTGGCAGGCACTGGATATGGCGATGCCTTAAAAACAGAAGAAGCCCCCTTTAACTCTGGCTGGAAGTGCATTAGGAACTTATGGTGGTGGAAGCAGTCCAATATCAGGGCTGAAAGAAGACCTTGGGTAACCTCCGGAGGGGGCAAACCAACAGTAAAAGGCATCTTTGAAACAAAGATATTTGAACAAACAGTGTATATTAGGTGACATTAAGGAATTACCTTAACTTTTTAAGGAGTGACAATGGCTAAATATTTACTTTTTTAAAGTTACTCATCAGAGGATATGTAAGTGGGAAACAACTTGCTTTGAAAGTATGGTGTTGCCCTGGCCCAGCCCTCCCCACACCACAGATGCCTCAAGGACCTAGTCTCTCCTGCTCGCTAGGCCCTGGAAAGTGCTGTGCGCAGAGGCGTTGTCCATGCTCACCGCCACCTGCCTGCTCTGCCGACCCAGCGCCTTGCCACTGGCATGAAGCATTCCCCGCTGGTATCCTGGCACACCATGGCCACACCCTCGGCCATGACCCTGCTCCTGATTGGCTGGTAGCGTAGCAAAGGTACGATCACATTTGCATGTTTCTCTTTTATTATATAGGTTATCTCAAAAGAGTACCTCCCAATAATTTTATTTATCAAATTATAGGCTCTTACTCATCTGTGTTGTACTTACCAGCAATTAATCAGACATCCCTGAAGGGTCCCAGATTGGAGAGGTAGCAGACCAGGCTGAGCCCTTCCCTGCCCCCCCCCCCCCCCCCGCCCCAACACACACGCTGCACAAATTTTGTGCACCAGGCCACTAGTTGTACCTATAAGGATATTATATTTGTTCACCTTGCAAAGATGTGTTTACTATTGTTAAACAAATAAATGTATTAAAGAACACTATACTCTGTCTTCTAAGATAAACTTCTAATTTCTCCTTTTAAGAAATTGGCAAAGTTTTTATTCAATTTGCACTATCAAGTACCTGCTTATCTTGTCTAAAATTCTCTTAAGATCCAACCCCTTAGTTTTTCTCTATCCCTTATTTCTAATTGTACAAAAATCAATAATTTTGTATATGCAAATATTTATACTTACGTAATCCAAGACCCCTCAGGTAGGGTGCCTAGGCATGGCCAGTGATCAGGGCCTATCGGAGCTTTCCTTCCCCTGGCTGCCAACAGCTGGCCTCACTCCCGCCACTGCTTGCCATCTGGGCAGTGCTACCCCTCCATCCCCTCCCAACCAATTGCCTCCCTCTGCAGGCAACAGATGTGGGATGCGATCACCAGGCTGGTCTGGGCCTCCCTCTGTGGGGGATCAATAGCAAGGCGCCAGATCGAATGCTCCACAGAGGAAGGTCCACCCACCCACCACAGCACCACCAGTCAGGTAGCCTGGGACTCTCTTTGAGTTGGTTGATCATGGGGCTCCACAATCCATTGCTGCCCACAGGGAGGTTCTGCTCACTCTGCTGGGGCTCCGTGATTGATTGCAGTGCAGTGCAGAGGGAGGCCCTGCCCACCTGGTCACAATTCCACAATTGATTGCCAGGCAGAGGATGGCCTGGGTCTTCCTCTGTGGGACGATCGAGGTACAGTAGTGGTGCCCCTGACCAATCGCAATGTGCCCTCCTTGGCTGGCCTGGTACCAGTACATTTGACAGCATGGTTGTCCAGAAGGTTGTCTGGAAGGTCGTGCGGATGGTCGTTCTACTGTTCAGTCATTCAATTTGCATATTATGCTTTTATTATTATAGATACGTAAATAAACTGAGATTGATGGATACATCAATACATTCTGAAATATTTTGGCTGCCTGCTTTGCTAGCTATCCACCAATAGCTTATAACCCTGGCTTTAATCCATACTCTTATTGTTCAGAGTACTCTATTTGCAACTGTGTATTTTCTGCTGAAGACCATTTTCTGACTGGTACTTTCTATGTTTATTTGGAAGAAGGATTTTCCAACAACCTCTCCTCCACTCACCATGGCAAAACATGCAGCCATGATATTTCTTAGAAATGGAAAATCACTCCAAATTCCCTGATAAAGAAGGGGCTCCAGACAGTACACTTGGAGGTCCCAGATCTGTCTCTTGCTTCAACAGTGTTTGGACAGAACAGACACAGGGACGCTGCTTCTTGCAGCCTCCGACCACTCTCCTCTCATCCAGTCTTCACCCACAGGAAGGCCCTGCCAATACCCTTTTTTTCATCCTTAAATCCTTATTGCCGAACAACCATGAGCTCCCAAATTTTCAGAAATATTCCACCGAGGTGGAGGCTGTAGTCAATCACCTGGCCAACCTGCATCTGCAGGCCTCCTACACCAACCTCTCTCTGAATTACTACTTTGACCACAAGAATGTGGCCTGGGGGGTGTGGGCCACTTCTGTGAATTGGCAGAGGAGACGCTCAAGGCGCTGAGCATCTCAAAGCTGAAAAAGAAGTGAGGTGGCCGCATTCTCTTCCAGGACATGCAGAAACCTTCCCAAAATGAGTGGGGCAAAACTCAGGATTCCATGGAAGCCGCCCTGGCCTTGGAGAAGAACCTGAGCCAGGTCCTTTTGGAGCTGTACTCCCTGGCTTCTACCCGTGCAGACCCTTATCTCTGTGACTTCCTGGTGAACCACTTCCTGGATGAGGAGGTGAAACTGATCAGGAAGTTGGGCGACCACCTGACTAACATGCCCAGGCTGGCCACCCCTTCCCCCCTCCACCCCAGAGGCTGGGCTGTAAGAGAATCTCTTCCAAAGGCTCACCCTCAAGCATGACTAGGAAGGAGCCTTTGGAGCCCAAAGGCCTTTCAAAGGCCCCTCTGCATCCCCCTAGTGTCTCTGGCTTTTACTGACCCTCTTCCCAAAACTATTATTCATTCTTTTAACCACCCTGGAGCCCTCTCCCATGCATTAGACCAAATGAAACAATAAAACTTTTTGGAACAAAACAAAAAAAAAAAGAAAGGGGCTTCATTTTTAATACTTCATGTTAAATGTCACAAAATCTTATACAGATTATCAAAGTATGCCATAGAAAATTAGTCTCAATGCTCAGAATGACCTTTTGATATAGACAAACCTATAAAAGTTACACTGATTTAATACTACAATTCATGACTATAAAACAGGTCTTCATTGTATTCAACATCCTATATAATAAAAGCCTAATATACAAATCGACCAAACGGTGCAACAACCAGTTGGTGGAGTGCGGGACTGGTACCACCCCCCCCTTGGCCTATAGGTTGCTTCCCACAGTGGGAGGCCAGATTATGGCAGTCAGACGCCCCCTCAAGGGTTTCTGGTCTGTGAGAGGGCATAGGTTGGGCTGAGAAACTCCTGAGTGCACAAATTTTCACGCACCAGAACTCTAGTTTCTATAAATAGTTATAGTAGTATACTTTTATACAATAGGGTATTTTAAAACCATTTAAGTTTTCCATTTAACTTCTAATAAATAACAAATGAAGACTTTTTGAAAAAGTATGTCAATACATACATAATTGAATTTTATTATATGGGGGACTATTACACACTACATAATATTAAAAGATTGTCAGAGTTCAACACTAAAAAAAGTTAAAGCTCTTTCAAGAATTAAAGAAATGATTTCGACAACATTAAATGGATATTCCAATATAGCCACATATAAAAGCTAATTATTTTAGTCTGTTAATTGTACCTCATTCACTCTTATGAAAGAACAATCTGCAAACTTGACTAAACAACATAAGCATCTTTTCCCCTTTTGTCTATTAGTGACAAAAGTCCTCCCCAAAGGTCACACAACCTAGAGAACATGTGACATCCTGTCATGGTACTTGCAGCTGAGAAGTATCAGTGGTTTTTGCTATATGAGTCCTGTCTTCTCTTACAATGCTTGTCTCAAAAAGAAATCCTGTTCCACTGGCAAAGGACAATGCTATGCTTGTGTGGTAGCCAGAGCATTTCAAAGAGAAGTATGTAGTTACAGGCAAGGTCAAAAAAGGTATGTGCTATGGTGCCACCCCAGGTTTGTCAGGCATGGATGGTCTGTTGCCTCCACATTGACCAACAGGTTCACTTCCATTTGGAAGATAGCAGGTAGGAAGCAGGACTCTGCCTGTTTCATTTTTGTTGAGGATGACAGCAGAGACATCTATCTGGCTTTCAGGGCATCACGGGAAGTAATTCCAGCTTTTTGAGCCCAACCTCATTGTGTGGGCCCAACCCCAATATTAAGCAGAGGGGCCTTTACTGTAGAAGCTCCTCAGTGTGGAGGGACAGTCTCCAAGCCTGATGTGGTCTCTCCTGGGGATTCTGTGAGGTCCCTAATTGCCCAGCTAGAAAATATTTTTCTGCCTAAAAC